>OY747705.1:44367797-44967797 GCA_963556495.2 Valencia hispanica | reverse complement strand
ACAGTTTTTACAGGTAGGCCAGAAATGCTCCATTTTCACCAGAGGACCTTCTTCTGTGGGTGTTATGTTAAATACATGACTTGGGGAAAACTTTAAGTAGTAGATTTTTTTTTTTACTAAGTTACTTTATGCCACGATTTCAAAAAGGTCCGATTTGTGGATTGTTCCGCACCTGAGCTCTCAATCTCTGCAGCCCCTCCAGAGTTCTTATTAACCTCTTGACTGCTTTTCTGATTTCCCCTTACCCAGCCCAGTCATGCTAACATTTTGCTGCTGAGCGCTGAGATTTCTACTCTAGGAAAAATAAAGCAACTTACAAGAGATCTTTAAGGGTTGAGGGGATTTAATTGTGAAGTCAAATTTCTCTCATTTATGACATATTGAATGAGATATGAACACAAAGTTGTGTTTTTAAACGCACCTTATTCCGTTCCAGATAAAAATTGTTTTATACTTGTATTGGAACTTGTATTTTTTTATTTGATCGTGTTTCTGAAAGCTCTGTGAGATCTAAAAAGAACCAGGCACCAGTCACTTCAACAGAGTCAAATTGCAATTTAAAGTCACTTGTTAGGCAAACCTTAAAAAATTGATTCCTTCAGATTAGATTTACTGTCTTTTACTATAACTCAATGCAGGCTTTCAGTTACTGATTATTTTTCCAGAATATGCAGGGTAAGTTATAGAGGGGAAGCTAGAAGTTCAGCAAAAGTTACATTTAAATTATTGAAAATAACCAGAAAATGACTTTTCGTTCATTACATCTGTTTTACAGAAATAGACCTTTACGAGCTGTGATATAAGATGTTATTATTTGTTCCTCCATCTTCTTTAATTATCTGTTGTGAGAGCAGCAAAGTAAATACTGTAAAATAATAGTGATAGTAATCACTGTTCAAAATTATTTAATTTTGGCCTGTAACTGAAAAAGCTAAGACTTGAGAAACGTGTCCGTCTACAGAGGTAAACCTTGCAGGCTGAACAGATATAGTACTCAAAGCCAAGCAAGACAGAGAAACTATTAGATCTTCTTTTTACATAGGTTGATTCGTTATCTTATCTGAGCAGATGTTGCTTTTGTTTCCATCAAGTTGAAGTGGCTTGTAAAGAAAAGAAGAAGAAAAAAAGTTCTTCCTGTTAACGGTGGGTGGAGGTCTATATTACTGCATAAACAATTGCTCTGTACCTCCTGTGATTCTTGCATATTCACCCCTATTCCTGGACATGGCAGGTCTCGGTGGTGCCCAGCTTCTGCTGGTCTTAACCACGTTTTTTTGTTTAGCCGAATGTAAGTACAATCCTTTTTTCCCCATGGCAAAATTGGGACGCAAAATTATTTGTAATATTTAACAACTTCAAAATAAGGAAAGTGTTCATTTTAACTTAGCATAGCTTTGATGCAGAGCTATTTGCATTTAGATTTTTCTAATGCTGAATTTTCTTTTTAAATAATAAAATAATAGTTCATCTTTATTTATTATCATTTATAAGACATGCCTAACTTAGAACCTATTTGTTTATTAGTCATTGTACCATTACAAATCTTATATTTTCGCTTCTAGGGAAATACATTTCTGGTAAAACTGAACCAAATCCTTCAGTTAGGATTTTAAACTTTTTGTTTATTACTTTGAACCCCTTTTTAATTATTTTATGAAGTCTTAATATTATGCTCTATTCTTGTAAGTTTTTATTTAAAGTTAAATTATGTAAATTTTATGGTGTTTTAATTGTCTGTACCTTTTAATTACCGTTTTGTATACTGCCTCTTGGCCAGATCTCCCTCAAAAAACAGACTGTATCTCAAGTAATCACCTGGTAAAATAAATGGTTAAATAAAATTCTATTTTTTCAATTTTAAATCAAAACTAACATTCTTCTGAATGTAAATTCAATTCTGTTAAGGCTGCTATAAATTATTTCCAAATCTATAAGTGTGATGCAATTATTAGTTTAGATGATGTATTTTAGAATGAAACAGCCCGTGAATGGATAACTAGAAAAGTTACTTTAAAATATATTTTTATGCTCTAGACGTAATCATGATTAAATTTTTACTCGTCTTCCCACAGCTGTACCAAGTGCCGCACCTCCACAGTGTGAGTATTAGATTAAAACACAGAACATGTTGAGCTTTAAACCAGCTTTTTGTGTTAAATCTGTTCTCTTACTGCGTTTCTCTTGATTTAAAAAATACATGTTGGAGGAAGTAGAGTTTTTGTATCTTCCTCACGTGGTTCATTTAAGCTAAACTAGATTTCTTTATGATTTTCTGAGTAGGTTCTTACACTGTTAGAGCGATCCAGTTTGGCTTCCAGTTTAGGATGGCGAGCTTTCCCACTGGTAGCTACAAGATAAGCGTTGGCGAGGAAGGCAGTCTAATAACAGAAAAGATGCTCAACATTTCTTTATCTAACAAAAATCCAACGCATGAAATCCAAAATTTGAAGCCCTGCACTGAATACGAGCACAATGTCACGCTCTTTGACATGAATGGTACAGAAACACTCTGCATCGGCTCTGGAGGAAAAGCAAAAACCCTCAATATGAGTAAGTACAAATACTTCAACTAGTCCTGCAGTATTACCGTATTTTATTTGGTGTGTAAAACTGAGACAAACATTACTTTTGTGCTTTAGATGAGCAAGACATCACACATTCCCCCTGCATCCCTGGTTACATCTGTTACCAAAGTGGTTGGAACATCAGCTCTTCGCTATCGGCACCAAACCAAGTTCTAGTGGAGCAGCTCAAAGATGGGATGTTCGGTTTTGAACTGGCTGAAGACGACTTTTGCTCAAACCTCACTATAACTTTTAATCAGGATAACTGTAACAACTCCTCCTTTAACCTCACCCAGTACATTTCTGCCGGTATGTATGAAAAATCAGACCAAGATTTAAAATTAAGTCACTTTTTGTCACGTGGGCCAAGAAAATAAGTATTTTTGTAGGAAACTAAAATCACTGAAATATTATAACTTTTTTTCATTCTGCTAAGCATGCAGTAGTTTAATTACATATATATTAATATATTATATTATATATATTATATAATAAAATAATATATATATATATTATATATATATTTACTTTTTTTGCATGTTTGCCGTATCAAGAGTAAATCATGCTAATTTTGAAAGACTTCATTGAAAAAAAACAGATAAAAATAGTATATTTTCAGCAAAAAAAATGTATTTGGGCCACTGATTCTTTGAAAATGCTAGCTATGTTTAGACAATTTAATCAATTAATTAAAATCAGATTTGGTTGCATCAAAGTCACTGAACTCATGTGCTCCTATTTACTGTGAAATTAAAGATGTAGTTAAAAATACTTTATGTTGTACCTAACATTTTCTATTGTATTAAGGTTTTAGTTTAGTTAAAAATCAAAAGTCTCCATCTGCATCAACCACTTCTGCTTTCGGACCAAATTTGTATCATTCTTGAATTGCAGTCGGGGGCCGCACAGAATCAATCCAGAGGCCACAAATGGCTTCTAGACCGCACTTTGGACAGCCTTGCTATAGACCAGAAGGTTTAGATTAAAACTATGCTTGTTTCTTTTTCCAGATTACATAAATCCAAGTGAGATTATTCAGACTAAACACAATCGACTTCCTGCTGTGATAGAAACCAAACTGCCTCCAAACTGTAAGAGTCTCAGTATTGAGTACACCTGTTCAGGTGAGTGCAACAACAGGATGAAAAGACGTTTTTGAAACAATGACACATGTACATAAAGATAATTACTCTATGAAGTAAAATGAATCTGATGTGTGTTTATCTAAAAGGTGGTTTAATATGTTGTATTGATGTGTTCTCTGTAAATCTCCTCTGACCGGCTCTAAATTACGAGCGAAAAGATTCACAAAAGATACCAACAACAGCTATTAAGTAAATTATCATTGTCTCCTCAGAAAGTGGAAAGGTCGGAGACTCCGTTCAACTGACTAATTTGGAGCCGTTTACAGACTACATCTGCACTGGTCTGATGAAGAACATCAATAGGAGAACTCCAGACATCCAGTTTAACATTGACTGTGGTATGCTGAGGTTTGCTGTAACTTGTTGGAAAGAATATTTTATCTACCAGTAAATACAGTTTTGGGATGAAGAACAATAACATCTCCTGGATATATTTGTAATGTTTGTTGTTTTCCGACAGATTTTAAGATCACGATTAACATAAGCAGAAGTTATGTACACGAAACTTCTGGCACTGCGTGGCTTGAAGCAACGAGCGAGAACTGTGAAGCCGTTCTTCCAAATTTAGAGAAGCTTTCTTATAACTGCAGCTTACAGGAAACTGATGGAGGTGTGTAAAAAAAACTTCTTGTATGTACTTTTCTCAAATATACATTTACTGCAAAGCCCCTTAAAGAGTTTTGGAGAAACAAAAATGTGGTGATTAGATCTTTCAATCTCCATTGGACAGATGTCGAGAAAAAATACAAACTCTATATGAAGATTCGCTGTTCGGTGAAAAATCACTGATTGAAATGAAAAAACCCAACCCATAAATATCGCACCACTATAACATAGTTTTTTAAATGTATCTTTTAAACAATAAAAATATTCATGTTGTGATCCAGTCATTAAATATATCGTTGTAATGTCCTGCTTTTACTCAACCAGGGGCAAAGCTCTACATCAAGGCAGTCAGAGAATCCCGTGAAATGAAATGTGAATTTAATGCACTTAAACCATTCACGGAGTATATTTTTGAAGCCTTTTCAATCTACAACAACAGGAGGGTTTCACAGGGACGAACACTCAAAGGGAAAACACGTCCTGGAGGTAAGTGAGAAAGACAGTTTATCTAGAGGCAGGTTTAAAAAAATTCTCAGCTACATTCAAGACATTAGATAGACATTTACTTTTTGTATGTAAGAATGTTTATTATGTCAGGCTATTTAGTAAAATAGAAAAATCATACGTTTGGTTTACTTTTTTCAGTGCTTAGCATAAACTAGATAAAAATTTCTGTAATTTCACTTCAGAAAATGTTTTGTGTAATTGTGGTTAAATTATCCCAAAACTTCACTGCAGATTTTTCTTATTTTATCCCATTTGGTTGAATAAAATAGCTCTGGATATCCCCCAATACAAATACAAGCATATAATTAAATTTATAAACTCCATAAACTTCAGATTTTCAGTGTTTACGCTTTAGGTTCTTATGTAACTTCTTTTTTTATCATTACTACTAATATGTTTTTACTTGTTTAGTCTATTCTAAATCAGTTACTATTTAATGTATTTTGGTCCTGAGTCTTTTCAAATGTAGTCATTTTAGAATTTCTCAAGAGTTAAAAGCACAAAAAAAAATAGAAACACAAACTATATCTGCATATAACGTTACACTTCACAGCCTACATAAATCAGACACGTCTGATTTAAAGTGTACATTGAATTGTTTTTACTGATTTTAAACCAAAATAAATCATAAATGCAACTATGATTTAAAAATATCTTTTTTCTTTCTCTGATCAGTACCAGATAAAGTTCAACAACTGAGGGTCCATCTTCTAAAGCATAATGCGATCCGAGTAACTTGCTCTGCGCCAGTCGGTGGTTTTAAAGGACCGGAGAAGGTTTATATCGTAGATCTTGGTGACAGAGAAGTTAGGCAAACTGATGAGTGTGATTTTGAAATCGGAGATTTGAGCTACCTAACGTCCTACACAATTGAGGTTTGTGTTCAACTTTTTTAAGAGTCTCAGGATAATTGTCAATTTCTCTCTTACTCTAAACAAAATGAACCTCGTTGAGGAGAATTTCTCTCTTTATAGGTGGTTGCCTTCAACGGGCTGTTTACGAGTGAAGCTGAAACAGCAAATGTTGAAACTCGCTGTATGTGCTGCTCAATAACTACAACAAAGCAAGAATAACTTCACCCCAGTGATCATTATAAAACACTGCAACTCATGTATGAATGTTGTCTCTGTTTTAATCATTTCACGCAGATGACGACAAAGCCCTCAGTGGCTTCTTGATCTTCATCCTCATCATCCTCATCATCGTACCCGCAGCGCTGCGTCTGGCTGTCCTCATCAGAAAACGAAGGAAGTCAAAAAAGTAAAGACTATTTAGCACATCTCAGATTTATAACATCGACTAATACATTGATCATTTGCTGGTCAAAAAAACATCTAAGCTGATCAGTTTTCTCCACAGTGTTGCTAAACACGTTATGCTCACCTCAACAGCAAGTGAGTAAACTTTGTCTTTAGAAGAAAATACTCTAATTGCATTTTAGCTGTTAATTGATTTTAGTAACAAATAGTAATGTAAATTATCATTTTATGTTGTAATGGAGCTACAGCACTTTGTATTTAACCACATTTTAAATTGTGCAAATTATTTTTTTACCGTAATTCCGTATTTTATTTTACTATTATATTTATTTATACATATTTATTATGTATTTTGTTGTACTTGATACATATCCTTCTAAATATTATGTAGAAGCTTACTGATGACGACGCCATGGAGCTGCAGACCGATGCATCATTTGCTATCTGTGCCTGAACAGAGAAGCTTTTGACAAGAACTTCAAAACATTTACGGACCACTTGGATATGACCTAAAATTGCAGAAATCTGATATTAATCATGTAGAATATATTTGTTCCTTTTTAAATCACTATATGGTCTTGTCCCCTCCTACATATCTGAACTGCTTTCTCTGTATTGCCCCAAATGCACGCTTAGGTCATTGAGCCTATTACTCCTGGAGGTCCCAACAGTTCGCCATACATCGCGTGAACAAAGAGCTTTCTCTGTAGGAGCTCCAAGATTATGGAACAAACTCCCTCTCGTAGTTCGGCAGACGTCCTCTCTAGCTGCTTTTAAGTCTCTTTTAAAAACCCACTATTTCCTTCTTGCGTTCAAACCATAGCTGCAGGCCAGCTTCTTTACTCTGTTTGATTTATTTTTTATAATTTTTTTTATATAAATACTATTCTTATACAATTTTTTAATTTAGTCTTAAACCTTTTAACTTATGCTCTTGTTGCATTGTTCTATTTTGTTTTACTGTGTCCTTGACTGTTAAACACTTTGGTCAGCTATGGTTGTGTTTTAAAGTGCTATATAAATAAATGTGGTATGGTATTGAGTGGAGTATCTGTGACTCAGATTCTTTCACCATTTTAATGTGAATATATTCCACTTCTGTCATATAACGGGAATAAAACTGAAAATATTACAGTGGACCCCTGCCTATTCGCAGATTCACCTACTTGGGGATTTTTTTTGTGGAACATAAATCCTAATTATTTGCAGAAAATCCAACTATTTTGTGGACTTCTGTCATAACCCAGATCTATAATTTAGCCCATGTCTAAAATATTCTAAAGAAAATGCAGGTTGGGAAGCTGGAATACATTTATACAATGCTACCTGACACACTATTGGCTGGTGTTTGCAAAGCAGGCAGTCAGAGACCTCTATTTATTTTCCTTGGCACTGATTGGCTGTACCCGCAAGAGAGAAGATATGGAAGACTGTGCATGTTGCGTTAGTGCTAAGATGGTTTCCGCTGTGCATATTGCAGTATACAGTGGACCCTGTATTCGCAGAAGTTAGTGACCACACTGCCTGTGAATAGCTAAAATCCGAGAATACTCGAGAGCCCTCAAAGAACGCTTATAACTGCCTATTTTAATAGTTCAAACACAAAATTTACCTTAATATGCATTAATAAGCACAGTGGAAACAGTGCACTTTCAGCAGCTAAGTGATAGGAAGCATGCAGATTCACAAAAGGGTTTTAAATATATATAAGGAATAAAATAATGCACAATAAGGGCATTTGCTGCTCTATGTGGGATAACTTTCTCAATAATGATCCAATTTCACAGGATCTAGAATAATGACTACAATTATTTGGTATGCAAAAAATATATACATATATATATATTGGTCTATTCAAGGTACAGAAAGTACCTGGTCTTGTGGCTTGGAAACACACCCCAATCATTACCATTCTACCACCATGCTTAATAGATGGTCTTGTAAATATTTTTTTATACACAACTTTATTTCCCTTTAATTTAAAGTTCTGTTATTTTAAATGTTTCCCGTTAACTCAGCAGCACCTGCTTATCGGTAAATTTCACTGAATGATCAAGATACCCACAGGGCATGCCAACAGACTCCATTTCAGAAACTTCTAAAGATGTGGTTTAGAAATGATAAGATTTCCTGTACGAAACAGCACAGCAAGAAAAACAAATCTGCATCCTGTTATCACAAGTGGTTGCATTTTGCATGCAACCTACCTAGCTCCAGTCAATTAAACTTTACAAGGAAATTATGAAATCTCTTTGATTCAAACTCAGCATTCAAGTAGGAGTTAATTAGCAATATTTAACCACTCTGTCTTGTGACAGTCCTCCAAATCTATCAGACTGGCATTTCTCATCCACAGTGCTATCCAGGTGAACTCACAGGTTCCCTGACATATTTAGTTCTGGACTCTGGCTAAAAATCATTCCTAAACTGTAATTTTCTTCATGTCCATTGCTTTCTGTGTGCCACACATTTAACTTCAGCTTCATCTGACCAAAACATTCTGACACATTGTTTGGGGAAATTTAGCCCAGACCAGGATGTTTCCTTTGGAAAAAAAGTACTTCCGTCTTGCTTTCCTCCTCCTTCATCCAGATATTTGGGAATACAAGAGATTCATGTTACCTGTAGGACACATCGAGTTGTTGCCTAAAATTATCTTGTCCTGGGCCCAAGCAAAGTTGTCAGATGGGCTGCAATCAAATACCAGGAAGTACTTTATTTCTGGGTAATCAGATTCACTCTTATGGTTGGTGTGAACTCAAAAACACGCAATGTTGAAAGAATCAAAATGTGCTCCTTGAACAGAATATTAGTTTAGGGGTGTGTACAGGGCTGTTGAACTTTAAATAGTTGCCTTTCTATTAGGTTCAATGTGTAAGAGATGTTGGAAACCATTTGGTGAATGACAAATGATCTATGTATGGCTTATGATTGTGCTTAAAGATCAGACTAAAGGAAAAATCCGAGTGAAAATTTTAAAAATCAAATCCTCCTTTTTATGTACACAATGCAAATTGTATTTGTCACTGCGAGCGAGCCTGGTATGCACCTGCACAAACAAGAAACACCAATAAAGGAATGAATATAAAACTGCACCTGACAATCATGAAAACGACAGACCTTAAAACTACCTGTGGTTTTGTCAACAAATCGAGTAGAAATACAGTTTCCTGTCGTTTCAGTGAGTGAAGAATAGAGACGGGTGTACAACGCTTCATCTTAAGTCCTTTACACAGTATTTAACAAAAAATAAATTGCTAATATCAAAAAGCTAGACTGTTGACATAACCTTTAGGATATGGTTTGCAAGTATGTGAGGTTATAATCTGAAATGCTGAGGTGTACGCTCAGCGTAGGCTGAAAATAAAGAAACTTTGCATAGGTTGGGGATTAATTACTTACAAAGTTGGGAAACATTTAAAACACTAATACATTTGTAATCGTCATGCAATAACGCATTTAAAATGTGCTTTTAAAACAAAGTGTTTAAATTTTTTCTTATGAAAAAAATCTGCGGCAAATATTTTTCAATTTACAAAAAGTTTACATTAATTTTAGATTGTTCAATCAAAGGCAACTAAATTATAACATCTTAATATACAAAAAAATACTTTTTGCTTTGTTTGAATAAAAGAAATATATAGAATTTTAACCGAAATGTAAAATGTAATTTTATAAACATGGTAAGATTGATGCAGTACCTCTGCTCCATGACATCCTAGGCTTTAGACAAGTGCAAAATCAATGATTTATTTAGTTTGTTTTCATAAATTAAACTAATTTCTGACCCTAAACCTCCTGAGACTTTGTCAGCAAGCTTTACATCAGACCATTCTGGTGTTCAAATGCTCTGATTAAAATATGTTATATTAACAAAGATTGTCGAAACCTGTTACATTGAGATAAAGAGTTTTAGAAAACCCAGAAACAAGAATTGCAAATATATTAATGCTAAAGTTTAGAAATTATTCCAACCACACACATCATGAATTAGAAGTTTGGTTTTCCTCCTGCCTAAAAGGTGAAGTTAAAAGGTTTACAATGGCAGTGCGCTCTACATCTTTTGGCACCCCTCGCACCTTTAATTGGAGCAGCGCAAACTCAGCAAAAAAGAATTGCTTCAGTTCTCAGAGACCATTAGACTCATCATTCTGCAAGATGAAGCTGGGTCCTTGTCCAGCATCGTTTGTAACGCTTTCAGCTGTTTTAATTATTGCTCTGACGGAAAATATGGGCCAAAACCATATGCTGAGAGATCAAAAAAGGCAAAAAGAGATCCCCGACGGTGCTTATAGTTGAATTTGTATGCTTAGAGGCAATGATGCCAAATATGGGAAACTGTTAGTGTGTGATGTCTGGATGCGTATAGAGTCTGTTCATAGATTCCTCCAGATCAGCACACAGATCTTTCATTTTTGATGCAGAACTGGTTGAAATAAAATCATTTGTTCAACAAAGTCCATGTTAACAGTGTTTTTCCAAAAGCATTAGGTGACCAGACCCCAAAACAGAAGTAGCTATTTTCGTAAAGCAAATTACCAACTTATGAAACCCCACGTTTTATCGCAAGGATCAGCATCTCCAAGTTTTTTGAGAGAAACAGTCCTGCAACGTTTGGATGAATCTGTGAGTCAACACACCAGAATCAAAAGGCTGAATTACCTCCTTAGCATGTCGGCAAGTTTTGCAAAGCTCTGGTCACCCATAGGGGTGTAACAAGATCTTGTGATACAACATCTCACAATATTAAAACGTCACAATATTTCTATACAGTTGCTTGTCCTTACAAGGCTGTGTGAGGTTTGGGGATGGTTTTCCCATCTCTAGCGGCCATTCGGCGAGGGGCTCATCTTTACCAGAGGTGCTAAACAATATGGAGGGTGCTACACATTTCACATAGAAATGGATAACTAAAATACTTGTTGGGAGTTTATTATTTTATATTTGCCCCTAGTTTTAAACACCACTGCATATGCTTACAGTGATGCTGCAAATGTTTCCCTGTAGTTGATCTTGGCGGGATAATAAACCATAAACCTTAGCAAGGGGGGGGGGGGGGTCTTATTTATAAAATGACAATGGTCCTTATTTACCAGAAATCAACAGTAAACCTGAATACCCATGAGCTGTTTTATAAAGAGATGAATATTACACTTTATCCTTTAACATTGCTTTATTACTTTATAGTCGGGTAAAGGACAATGTCGAGTTACAACAAAAAATAAAAAAAACAAGCCTCACTCAGCTTAAAGCCAACAAAAATGTTAAAGCTTTATTCATTTTTAATTTGCATACATTGTGTTTGTGATATATGAATTTCATTTGTCATCAAATGTTGACAAAGCAACTAAAGCTACCAAGACAATAAATATCGCCAATGTTTTTATTCTCACTTTCTGGACTCTTCAAAAACAACTTCAGTGGGCATGCAGAAGAAAACAGAGGAAAGCTAAAAAGGCACAGTCAGGCAACAGCTGCAGATAATAATATAGAGAAAAGCCAAAATCCTTAAGGTAACTTCACTCTCTATGTATTTTATCTTCTTTGTAAGGATAAAAGAAAACTCCACCTTTGTAGATAATATCTGCACAGAAACAGCTCATTTTTCTACAGTATGCATATATGTTTTATGTTTCAAAGTAAATGCACATTTAAGTGAATTTACACAGTAAATGCTTTAATTAATTATGCATCCAGAAAATATCAAAGCCTGCCTCCTGAAGGCGCTGCAGAGTGAGCTTTAGTATGTTGATTTTGATGCTGATATGCCGGAAAAAAAACAAACACCAAAACTAAAATTTCATATAAGTAAACCAGTCCCAGACAAATACTAGAGAATACTGAAATGTTTTGGTGATATCCAGATGCTCATTAATAGAATGTTATCAGGACTGAGGGAAAGAAAATGTTTTTACATTAAAAAAAAGTCATAAAAAATAGCCCAAATCCAAAGTAATATATATCTATATATATTTATAATTGCAAAACACAACTAGCAAACACTGTATTTGCTTTAAATCTCTGTATTTCTGTAACTATCAAACACATTAACATATTTTGCCAACCAAACTTTAGTTTCTTACACGTGTAAGTTTTGATTCTGTATATAACACACATATGATGCATTAGATGTTAAGAAAATAAAAACAGGGATTTATAACATTGTTATAAGGGGTTTATTAGACAGTTAATAGTGATATTAACCACTATAGATTTACCCTCAGAACGGGTTCGTTATTAAAATGTAAACCAGTTACAGTCAGCGCTGGCTTCTCAGGAAAACACTGGTGTAAACCATTTCATTTGAAAAAAAGATACTAACCAACAATCTATCGTAAGAACTCAGTTCTTCTTTGGTATGAACAGTAAACATCTAATCATGGCTTTTTCCTTTAAACAGGGGTTTATATAAGTTATATAAAATATACTTTTACATAATAGGACTAATGATAGAGTTTCATTTTTCTATTATACTTTGACTGAACACAATTTAGGCAGTGAGAGGCGTTTTCCTAGCATGGACGGCTTGACAGGGATCTCCTATTTGTAGCACAAGAGAGCTATACACTGCAATACTAACGAGGCTGCCTTGAGCTTGGCCACCTGTATGGAGGGTCAGATGTGTCTGCTGGACCCCGGGGGAAGGACAACGCTTTATTTCATGTCCTTAATGTTTTCTTTGCGACTTTTACAGACCCAGAACAACGTGACACTTTGTACCTCGCTGGAGCTGAGCGAAGAAGAAAACATGGTGTCACGGGAAGGGTAAACAGCAGATATAAAACTGCTTTTGTTACAGCTTCAGCGACTATGGGGGCTGTCAAAAGAGACATTGTGAAGTTTTCAGAGAACACAAAGGTGTCAAAATGACTAACATTCAAAGTGTTGTGGAGACATTTGCCCGTGTTCTCCCCCAAGCACGTCTCTAGTCTATCCTGTAAATGATTCTTCCTTTTCTAATACCTTCATTTGACATAACCCTGCCAGCCTTGCTTTGCCAGGGTAAAAAAGTGCAACACAACAACATATCAACCATCAATTGCTCTGCTTTGTTTCAGATTTGCTGCTGTCACTCAGTGAAAACAAATCTCCACCAGAACTTTAAGTTTCTATGGGGGGTTTTCACTGTGCAGTAAGCGTCGTCTGAATTTCTTTACACATTTAAAGCCAACATGGCAGTTTTTGTATCTACTTCCTGACTAATTGTTGAGTCCATGACCATCTTGATTTTGTGAATTTTCAAAAAAGTGAAATACATTTTTCATAACTGCTTTTGGGAGCTCAAAAGGTGTTAAGGCCTCTACATACTCTGCAGGAACAGAGAGCCCCCCACCCCTGTGGGCCTTGGATTGGGAGTTCGTTAGGTGAATTGGTCTCTCTAAATGTTCCTGAGTGTATGTACAGTTGTTCGTCCTGTGCGTCTCTATGATGGGACTGGTGACCTGACCAGGTTGTACCCCTGGAGATCCCCTGCAAGGATAAGCAGGCATAAACAATGGATAGATGTTTTTGACACATCTGCTGGAACCTTTTTCTTGTGTTGTGTCTGAAAAACCATTATACACAAATGTTGCAGAGAAGAGACCTATGAGAACTTTCCAAGTGTTGTGCACTGGAGTACTTGTTAAGTATGAAATATTCTGGTCAGAAATAATGTTGTTGTTATCTTAGGTGAAAGAACAGATTTTTATGTTCTTGCAGAGTATATGTTGTCCTTTGGTTAAGTTTCTCCTAATGGTTATCTTCCCAGGCTTCAAATTGGGCCTTGCAAAGGTATATATACAATTTGAACCTTTCACTTTCTAGCATGTCATAAATGCAAAAATTTGTGCATCTTGTTGGAATTTAATCCAACAGACCAACATAAAGTTAGGCATAATTGTTAAATTAACTGTGCATCCTTTTCCTTTCACTTCCAATTACGCATTAGTTTGACATGCTTTATCACAGAAAGTCCCAATAAAATACTCTAAGATTTGTGGTTGTAATGTGACAGGCGAAAAGGTGTGTGGGAATGTGTGCATGGCACATATTCTTAAGAGAAAAGCTGCGGGCACTGATACATACAGCCTGCATAGGAGAACATTAATTTTACTGATGGTGCAATACTGTCCAAAAAGTTGCAAAGCACTGAAAACATAAGAGAAGTTGTTAAAGGGCTCTGACAAGTATATTTCTACCAACTAAAGTCACTGAGGTAAATGATAGTCGCAGCTGCAGGATGGATGCCAGCAAACACAAGCTGAGACAATTCTTCAACCTTAAAAAAAAGAAAAGTTGAAACTTAAATGCTAAAATTGAAAATCTATTTAATGAAAGAAGAAAATCTAGACCACTGACTCCGGTCTTTCTGTTTCATAAACTTTACCCTGATAGATAAAAATCTGCTTCATGTACCAGGTATGACCGGGAGGTAAACTCTGGAGTAAGATTCTTCTGTGTAATGGAAAAAAAAAGGGGGAAAAAAAAGAGTTGTGCTTGGAGTCCAACATAAAAGGCAGGAGTGGATGTGTGGAGGAGTTCTGCAGGGTGTAGTGTGCAACTCTGGGTTTAGCAGCCCTGTGTGACGCTCTGCATGTGTTTGGCGATGCCGTACACGTAGGCGATGTCCGGCCTCTTCTCCGGGTCGGGGTTGATGCACATATCTACCAGGTTCCTCAGCTGGTGAAAAGGGATGGGGAATAATGGGTAAGAGGTAAAGAGAAAAATGATACAGTTAATTACTTCCAACATGTGGATTTAAAAAGGAACAAACATCATGCAGGTTCCTCCACCCTGGCACTTATCGGGTTTTGGTCAGCTGAATCCACTTTTACCCGAGTCCACGCATGCACACCTCATGCACGCACCCCTGCTGCCACTCCAACGCCACCCAGGGACGTCAGCTACACCCGAAACCGAACGCGGCAGCTGATTGGAGCAGACAGACAGGGCTGCAGCCGGAACCGTCAATGCCATCATTAAGATAATAAAAGATGCAATGGGGAAAAAGGCAAAAAAATAAATAAACCTTCTTTACAAGGTCGCTATGGTAACCGTCTGTCGACTTCCTGGCTGCTGTTGCGTGGCACCGGCTTTTCATCAGCCGTTGAGTGTAGCTGTGCATGTGTGTGCGCGTGAAAGAGGGTGTAAAAAAAAAAAGAAAAAGTGAGAGGAAGATGCAAATTCAGACGGTCTGAGAATTAGTCGCACGGAGTGGAGACGGAGGGCGTGCAGAGAGGCAGATATGTAAAATATTCATGCGCTTCTTTGCATGGCGAGTGGGGTGGGAAGGGGGGGTGTTAGTGTCAGGTGGAGGGTTGGGGGGGGGGAGCTAGCGAAGGAAGGAGGTGGTGGTGGTGGGGAGCGTAGACGGAGAGATGGTTAAATGACACAACAAAGATGAGCAGCTGACAGTTTGCTGCCGATCCTTCAGGAGCATTGTTTACATCCAGACAGGCGCTGCAGGCACCCCCCTCATCTCCATCTCTCCATCGCCCTGTCTCTCGCTCTATCATTCCCGCTCTCTTTCGCTTTGTCTTCCTTTCTCCAGGATGGGGGTGACATGTGGGGTAACGCTTAAGCTCAGCGTGGTGTGTGTGTGTCTGCGTGTGTGTGTGTGTGTGTGCGTGCAGAGAGAGTTGCAGTAACAAATATACACATGCAGAATTTTTTTTTGCAAATACAAAAACACACATGAACACCACAAAGACCTAAAATATCTCAGTAATAGCTCTTATTACCATAATGAAGTAATTACTGAAGTATGATGAAAGCTTATCCTCCACAGGGTTTATTATTAGGCTACAGCAGCATGACTAAGAGCAGCAGATACTTGTGTCTAACGGTAAACTTTAATGAATCCATGAGGTTTTTTTTCACTGGCAATTTATGCTGCGATAACACATTCACAATAAAAAGATTGATCAATGCATGATCAATTTTAGGCTGTGCAATGTGTGTAACCCTTATTCTGAAGACCAGACAGCGCTTGAATCTGCTCGGACGACTGAGGTTTCAAGCTCCTTCCCAAAGCACTCAGGAACCTTCATACATCTACCACTCAGAATCACCAGCTAGACGGGAAACTGGGCCAGACAGGATCTACTGGTCCTCAAAAGGGACAGAAAGACCTGCTAGCCCCACATTTATACAGAGCTTTGCAAGTTAAGGCCCCAGTCAGCCCGGATGTCACCTCTTCTCTTTGCTACCATCTGCTTCAGCCCAAAACAATTAATACTCCAGGCAGATTTAAACTTAAAGTGATCTTTAAATTTGACCCAGCATGCTTCTTCCAATTGTAAGTAGCATTCATGTTTTGGAGTGGCACAGCCAGAGTCCCAACTTAAATCCAATAAATGAGCTAAGGATTAGGGTGACGGCAAAGAGGACCTTCCTACTCTAAAGATGTGGAGCTCATTGCAAAAGATAAATAATAAATAACTCCATTTGAAACTTGCAAAGAAGGGATTGGTTTCTTTAATGCCAACAACCTTTTGTTAAAATCTAAATAAAAACTAAGATTTTTCTTTTTTTAAATGGATACACCTTTCACATTGTGTAGAATCATGCCTGTGATGAATAAAAGACATCTCATCTAAAACAAAACCCAAAATACAAGATTATCTGAGTTTCCGTGTAACATAACCTTGTTTTACTTTGTGTCATACAACAAAAACGAAAAAACGAAAAGAAAGAAATAAACTTCAATCTACTAAAACAAATTGTTGATATTTTTTGACCATTTTGTCTTGAATATTATTCTAAACATAGCAATGCTGCGAAACTGTGCTGCTTTGACTCAGGTTAGCGTGCCACTCTCTCATTGGCCCATGCCTGCTTGATCCTTGTTCAGGTAGTGGTTGAAATACGTCACTGAGAGGCTTGGAATTCCTTCAAAAGCCCGACATGTGATCAGTTCTGATCGATTCTCTGCATGTAAGCATACTTCATATCTCAGTATGTGTCCCGTTAATGACTATCTGTTCTGCAGAAGATGTTAGCAAATAATCATTTTTGTTAGTTGAGAGCAGAAATATGCCCAATGTAATAAATCTGAATGCATTAAACTACATTTCATAAAAATAAAAAAAAAACTACACTTCAGCGTTTGTTTTAGTGAATTAATTCTAAATGGAAAAATAAAACAAAACTTTCAAACTTCTTTGCTTGTTGAAATTAATTTATATTGATGTTGAAGAAATAAAACAAACCCCTTATTGTAATGGTTGTTTTACGATTACATTTCATTTAATATTTTCTGGAATTTCTTAATGCCTGTTAAATATAATATTAATAAATAAATTTTTTTGATGGACTATAAACACATTTTTTGGTGTCTTTTGCATGTAATGGACTGTTTTTGTTTTTCATTGAATTTACTATCAACTCAAGTATTTTTTTGTTTAGTTCCATTTATTGATAGATTATCAACACAAAAACATTTTTGCATTTTATAGAGGACTATTTTTATTTCATACATTGACTGACTTTAAAGAAAAACACTTTTAAACATTTTAAACAGTTAAATAGTGGACTATTAACTCAATACACTATTTGTTAATTGCTTTTACTGACAGACTAAATATTCAGAAACGTTTTTATATGTAATGGAACCTTATTATCAAATCCAAGTATTTTTATTTTACTGATTGAATACAGACATTTATTTTATTTTTTTGCAATTTTAAGTCAACTTTTAACAACAACATTTTTTTAAGACTTTTGCAGTAAATGGTGGACTATCAACAAATAATACCAAAGATGTTTGTATTTCTGAGTGGACTATCAACACAATACAATTTTTATATTCAATCAAAGACTTAAAAACATTTTATTCGAGGACTAACTTTCTCACAAACTTTTTATTGATGGACTATTAGTAGTTTTCTTTGCTCTAATACTTTAAAATGTCAAGCTACTAGGTTTGTAATAAAGAAAACACTTAGAATTAGCTTTTTATTAAAAGAAATAACATTTCTGCTGGGATCAAAAACTGGACAAAAACATTAATCTTAAATTAGTAGTATAGAGTCTTGTACTAAAATCAAGTAAATCTGTTATAGATGTATGGTAAACATCTACCATACATCTGTGTATGTCTAGTCTATGTTGGTCGGGGTTTTTTTTGTATTAAAGTATTTGTCATAATACATTTAGAAGAAAAAGAACTTCCACCCACATGAAGATGACATGCAAACAAAAAGCCACACAGATTCTCATGCTTGTCATCGGTAATCAGCAAAAGGGCAAAATTTAACCAGAAGTCTGACTATGTTACATTTTTATGCACGAGGAAGTCTTCACAAAAGTAAAGTAGATGATTAAACTATGCTTTTTGAGAAACTCTAGCCTACTTAGTCTGACTCTCCTCTAAAGCATGGCCATATGTTTTTGATATATGAATTTAATTCCCAAATGGATAAAATCACTGCAAGTCTTTTGATCAATTATATAACGTTCACTAGGTGAGACAGATGGGTGGATTTTCAAGAAACAAAAGTTATAAAAAAGGAAATAAATATAGGTCAGTAAAGTGTTTGTCATGCTTGTTTTCGAGTGTTCAGAAAGCAATTTCGAGTCTTCTTTTAAAAACATAGAACAAGTTTTTCGTGAGGGTTTTTTATGACATAGCAGAAAAAGGCAACAGATAACAGTAGCAGTACTTACCTCTTCTGAGTAGTGATCTGCAGGAAGAGGGGGGTAGTCACACTGTTCTATCTTCTTGCAAAGCGAGTAGAGGTTCATCTTATCCCCATAGAAAGGACTCTGTAAGGCTGCCATCTAAAGCACAGAGATGTAAAGAAACAGAGAGGAGACATATAGAGAGAAAGGGGATAGAGACAAGAGGAGAGCCGATGAGACTACAAAGACGAAAAAGAAGTAAAACACTCAATCAAACTCTCAACAGGTGGGGCACACTGCACCGTGAGTTAGAATCAGTCTCTGCACAGTTAACTGCTCTTGAGGCGTGAGGCTTAAAGGACGGTTAGAGTGTGAAAGACAACAAGTCGATAAGTCTAAAGTTTTTGTACACGGTGGATCCGTGCACCATCAATGTTTATGTGAATCAAACCCAAAAAAAAAAAAAATCTCTTAAAGTGTTCCCCTAGCAGATGTTTTTGCTTCCCGCTTGCTGATCTTCTCCTCAGCGCCGCATTGCAAAGCTGTGAATGAACAAGTGAGATGTTGCTTTAAAAGTGAGGATTAAATGATACAACACAAAAGGATATTTCGGTTTCCTGGAGCAGCAAGAAACCTGCATCTTCTAGATAAATGAAGGCAAATATTCAGAGCAGATGAAAAATAGGAGGAGCAGCAAAACGAAAATGAATGGGAACAGGTGAAACATCCTTTCCGCCTCCAAGAACAAACACCGACCCTGCTATTATTTTTTCTTACAACCGATTATTATATAAAGGTACTCCAGCCAGCTAATGAACCAGTTCTTCAAAGCTTTTCTAACTGGGATTTTAAGACATTTTATAACTAACCTGAAGTTGCTTAAGTTTATTGTATCAGGTAATCTGAGACATTCATATTTTAATGAAGTAAGTACAGTATTAATGTGAGATTCATCTTCTGATAACTTCCACTGTGCTGGCTTTATAACGGGGAACCTTGAAAATAAATAATACAGGACAGGGATTCTCCAAATTTATATCTACAGGTCCAAATCTCTCGATTTTTTAAAAGAGTGAAATTCTAAAAGCGTTACGAGCGTCAGTTTCACTTTCAGTTTTAAGCATCCCGCATGTTGAGGAGATCAGATCTCTGATGCAGACAGCAGAGTGCAGTGTGACAATATTGAGTAATATTCGTGATGTTTCAGTCACAGTTGCATAAATTTTGTACCAGTGGTGCACTAATGCCATATACATAGTTATGAGCTATATAGAATGCCCGTGCAGCAAAAAAACAAACAAAATCTGAGGCAGCCTGGCTTAGCTTTTGATCAAACTGTGAATGTTATGTCAGACGTGTAGTTAGGCAATGCCTGAGTGTTTGTGTTTTTATATATAGCATTGTGTCTTCCTACAACACTGAAACAAAAGGCAGATATGAAGCAGCGTAATGGGGGAACACTCTACCCCTACCCACTGAGGTTATCTACCAGTAATTTTATTTTAGGAAAGTAGCACACAAAATTTTAATGAAATAAAACTAAACAATGCTATTGGTTCAGATATGAACCTAAAATTTACACCACAGGGTGTACAATACTGTTGTGATTATGTTTACCTTAATAACTCACCAATAATCAAATTCAAGGATGCTTTCTAAGTGACAACTTCCAATGAGTTTATCATCTGCTCCAAATAACTAGGTTGAATGGGTTTTACAAAGCTGTTACCATAGCTAAAACACAGTTATATTATTTGTCTAAAGTGTACCTGACTTCACATAAAATATAATAAAAGTACTGAGTGAACACACACAACTCTTTGCTGAGATTCATTGCACAGGGAAATGTTTGTTTAGGTGCTTTGCTAACATTAGCCTGCTTCATATTTGTTTTGATAGCACTCATTGATAATTCAGTTTGTTAAATTTTTTGCAGTTCCTATTGATTTTGTCTGGACAAATATATAAAAAGAGTTGTTCTCCTATTTAATAAAACAAGTGTTTTGCTTGAGATGTAACCATTAAACATTGGACAGTTATAGCAGCATGCTATGCTGTGCTTAGGTATCTCCCATTGTACTGTCTGAAGCAGAGTCCCATCTGAGGTCACCTCACATAAAAGAGCACGAGAAACTCTCCTACAGTGTAAAGGCTACCTTTAGATTTCTTAGACAAAATCGACAAAATACCAAACTGTACAATATTCCATGTTTTTGTACATCTAATTCAGCATAGTCCCATAAATATAAAATTTCGACTTTGCCTAGGCTGAGCTGCTGTTCGGTCGAGGTGCAGGTCGAGTTCGGTAAAACAAGTGTCTTTTTGATAGGGTGGCGTGATATTACGTAAATAAATAAAAAAAATGTTGGTCAATGTCTCATGACCCTGCGGTAAGTAGAATACTTAACTAAACTGTGTTAATGTATTTTTGCTTTGAATTCTTTGCAAAAAAAAGAACTTCATACTGAATAATATATTCAGCTACAGGCAAAAAAAGTCATTATTTCCATCTCAAGAAGGTTTTATTGACAAAGTTTATTCTGCCTGAATCTGCTGTTTTTCCAATAAAACAACTTACTGTAGGTGTAGTTTCTTAACGACGTTACCAGGACATCTTAATCCCCTTTTTACTGGTTTACTCAAGCATCACAAAAAACATTCCAGGCATAGATAGCCTCAGTACAAGGTAAGTATTAGCTAATAGTTACTGCAGTCCATGCAGTTCTTTGTAATATTGATAGTGTATTATGTAACCCCGCCTTTTAAATCAACTATAATACAGAATTCAGGCCAGTGAATAAGGAGTCATTCGACGTAATTTTCAGCTCGTCTTTTGCTGTTGCTTCTATCTAAAGGCTGACTACCTTGCCCAATTTTCAAGATCTAAATTTAGTTTAAAAACTCAGTCTGAAAGCAATCTTGACGATCGCTTCTAACCTTTGGATGAGCTCACAATGGAGTGTGAAGTGCCGAACCTGCAAGGAGAAGCTATAAAAAGGGGAAACATTTACAAAAGAAACTTCACAGGTTCACCAGTGGGCAGAGGGAGTTTTAACACAATATTTTCTCAACCATTTTTCAGCTGTCCGTGTATTGTTTTGGATACAAAAGTATGTGTTTGACAGGCTGCTAATTGGGAGTGTGAAAGTTGAGGAAGAGGATATTTTCACATGTGAATTAAAAAAGGAGTACTTCCATACAGGATACATCAGCTTGGTGTGAAGGTGCCATAATATAAAATGTTCGGCACCGCAGAGAGAAAATATTTGTGTGAGTCGGACCAATGAAGAAAAGTGGCAGCATGAGAGGCAAAACATTTACTTAGAGCAGGAGATTCTGATTTATAAAACGTAGCGATTTCTAACCACAATCCTTTTATTTATTTATTTTTATCAAATAGATCTGTGACAAAAATGTCCTCTAAAGCCAGTTCAAATGAAAAAAAGACCCAAGTAATTTCCAATCATAGCCAATCCTATTCAGTTAAACATGAAAAATTAAGTACATTTATTCAAACTAAATCCATCCTTAAAGTCAGATTTAGATAAAAAATTTCTTTCAGTCTAATCCAATGCACATTTTATCACCACTCAGAGGAACGGCTTCTATTTTAACATGAAGAAACCCCCAACACAACCAGCCTCTATATGATTGAACATCTGCTGAGACCAGCTGTGAGCTGAGAGGACAGGAGGAAACTTAAACAACCACAGAAGCACTGGTCCAGAGGGCTGTTCCACAAAGCGAGCTAATCACAAAAATTAGCCTTACTGTGATAATCCCGGTTTAATTTCCCAAAATTTGGTTCCACGAACGAGGCTAACCTGAAGCCCCGCTTAGTCACTATGGTGACATATGCTGTTGGACAAGCCTGCTCCATGGCAGGCTAGCTGTCAGGCTTATTTTACCTTGATGAATATGATTGGACAAGACATGTGATGTCACACTGCGGGGCTGGGATTATTCTGCTCCTGTTCTCTCTGTCTCACATACACCCTCCAATATAAAGTTATTACAGATAAAAGGCAATTTTATTGGTATAGCAATCTTTCAACAAGGTAATTCACAACTATGCAATACAATCTGGGGTTTTATCTTTTAAAAACATAATTCTAATTAGATTTAATTTTTACCATTTTGAAGAATATTACTGTATTTAATCTTTACTTGCTGCCATAAACTTTGTTCCACCCATGTTGCTCCTGACGCAAAGCATTAATAATTACAAATATATCGCTTTTTGTTTAAGATGGACCCATAAAATCAACATGCTGTCCTGTTTAAATGTGTTAAAATAGCCTTAAAGTACCTTGCAACTGGTAACAAAATACATATGTAAAAAGAAATACTCTATTAATGTGACTTTATATTTTGAAAGCTTGAAACTTTTCTTATTTAGTTAAATATTTTTACATCCCTACTTAAATCATGTTCTAACACATTTTGCCTGTCAGCTATTATATGTATTAATGCTGATTTTAATAATTCACAACAGACTCCTGATTATCTTGCCCTACCAAACAAGATAATAAGATTTATTAACATAAATTTAGAAGTACATAGGTGTAGATTCTCAGTCATTCAGGACATGATAATCGTATATGTTATAATGAATGCAGGTCTACTTTCCATTAAAGACTTGGTCAAGGAAGTCAACAGCTAACCACAGACGTTTTGGGTCGGGGGTACTTTTACACACAGTTAGCGTCAGAATAATTAGCCCCCTGATGAAATCATACAAAACTCTTAATATTTCCATGAAAATGACCATAATATAAACTGTTCATACTATTACTGCTTCCAAAAGAACAAAGAGAAAATCTCTACAATGTTTGGTCAGCAGATTTTATTAATGTGCTGAATTGGAACAAGAAAACTGAGAAATGACAGAACCAAAATGATTAGCCCTCCTGACATTTATTGGTGTGGCCTCTCCCTATAGTCCGTCACTGTGTTGGCACACGTCTCTTGGGGTATAGGAACCCACTCTTCCAAGGAAAATTGGTCCAGCCCATTTAGATTGCATGGTCTTTGAGCATGACACTGACCTTAAGCACCTAGGCTCTGTGAAGGCCACTCTAGGACCTTGATATTTATGGCCCTCAAAAGGTTGGAGGAATGTTTTGGGTCATTATCTTCCTGAAAGACCAAGCAGCGGCCTAAAGCGAGACTTGCAGCAAGTTTTCTTTACATTATTCTTCAAGGTGCCAACGTTCTGCTCCTTTTTTAATGATCCCAAGAACTCTTAAAGTTCATAGTGCCTGAAGCAGTAAAACAGTCCCACAACATGATGCATCTACCACCATGTTTAACAGTGGGAATTGTATTTTTAGGGTTGAAGGCCTCTCCCATCCTTCTCCAGACAAAAGCAACATCCCTGTGCCCAAAGAGCTCAAGTTTATTCTCATCATACCAAAAGAACAGACTTCTAAAAAAACTCCATGTTTCAAATGTTTATGGGCAAAATTTAGTCGGTGATTGAGGTGACATTGTTTCAGCAACTGAGTTTTTCTGTAACGGTGACCTTGAAGTCTTCCATGGTGAAGAGCTTTCACACCTGTCTGATACATCAACACCAGCTGAGAAACAATCACCTCGGCAAAGACCATGGATCCTTGTTGACATCTGATTTTTTTTTTTACTTCAAAGTTCATTAAATCTTGCACCTACGGGCACTCCCTGGTTTGTTTTTTTCAACACCAATTTTTTGGGTGCTTTGCATTTATGCATTGTACTGCTGCTTTGGACATTTTTTCAGTTTTGTTGTTACAATTCACCACATCAATAAAATCTACTAATCAAACTTTGTAGAGATTTTTGAAACCAATACAAGTATGAACAGTTTTTATTAATATAAATGATACATCTAATATCTAAATAATATTAAGAGCTTTGTGAGATTAAATCAGGGGGCTAAATTTGTTTTATACATCAACTGTAAAAGGAAAACAGAGTACAAAGATTGATTTGGTTGCGGAGGATCCATCAATGCCCATTTCCACGACAAGATCACAACTAAACCTCACAAGCACTGTGCCAGGGGTATTTTCTATGAGAGAAAAGCGCAGTATCTGGCACAAAACTTTAAAACTAGGTGCATCAATGTTATAATTAGAGCACTTTAAATATTTTGGATGGCTACTGTAAAATAAAAATATTATGTAGAAAGAAAACTACTTTACTATGTTTTAAGTAGTAAAAGAACAACTTCCTGTAGTAGTAAAAGAATATGACTAAAAGAAGCGCTGGCCCTGGGGTAGGTTTGATTAAAAAGAAAAGAGCACACGAAACAACAATATTACCAACTTAAATGTAGGTTTCATTTTTAATTTTTCAGTGACAGGTGTGTCAAAAACTGCACTGGATGAGTGCCTTCTATGGGAAAGAGAAACAACATCTTTTGGCATTATACTTGAACCCCAGGTGCACATATTTTTAGTAACTCACTTTAAGTAGTTTGGGCTGCTGTTTAGCAAGAAAAAAATACTCTAAAATTAAAACACAGTTTGTCCTTTAGTCAATATTGCCACTGCCCAAAAAGTTCCTCATCTCCAACTTGAATGCACCTTTGGTATTTCAGTTTTCAGCGGCTGACGTGTCGAACACTGATGCCACAGAGACTGAAAACAACTTGGGTCCTACTGAGCAGATTTTCGACTTGATGCCTCCAGCTGAACGTCAACAAGACGGCAGAAGAATCTCAGTGGGCCTCCGTCGTCTGGACACAGTAAACCATTTTGCATTACATCCTTACTCAAACACGCATTAATAAACCGCCACCTCAGAAAAATACATAAAGTCTTACTGAGGCTGGCTCGGCAGGTGGCTGAGAGTGATGAGATGCGTTGAGAATTTATTGTAAGATGCAATTGAATGATAGAAAAAAACTAAGTTAAAGTTTTAAACCTGATTCTAAGGTAATTTGGATACTAAAGTGGTCATTTAGTGAGGCAACACCTCAAAATATGAGTAGTTTTACACTCTGCAAAGCACAGAATGTTTTTAGAAAGTAATAAAAATAAAAAATAGAAATGCTAGAGTTTTTAAAAGATGAAAGCTTTTATTTGATGACTGAGGAAAAACCCTGATACTTAAACAAAGTTTATAGCTTACATTTCATCATTCTCAATCAATTGACAAGTCTGTCTGAGGGGTAAATAGTTCTTATCAGGGAGCTACCTTGTTGCACAATGATAAAATTTATATATTTCCAAGAAACATATTTTTCTTAAGAATCACAATATTTGAACTTCAACTAAACCTCAATGATTACAGGAGCAATTAATTCAATAATACCCACTCTAATAACACAATTAAAATGGGTTAAACAAAGAAAAGAACAAAATGTGAAATCTTTCGTCTCTATAAAATTAAATGTCTCAGAGGAACTAACCGTCCTGGATATTTGCTAATTAACAGTCAAGTTTAGTAAAAGTCTATAACTCTGAAGTTTAAAGAAAGAGTTTCACACCTAACTTAGTTATTTTAACTAACTATAACGGCAAGGTCTGGAAGACAAAACCGATTAGTTCAAAGGAGGAAGATATATTGGGTTGTCGGTGTGAACGCAGAACTGCAAGGATCATAGAGCAAGATGACGTAACAATAAATGCAACCCTCTACTCTAAAATTTGAATAGAATAAATAAATAAAATTCTGCAGACAAAAACATTTAAAGTGCACAAATGCTTACACTAAACAATTGTCTAAGATGAAGGGTGCCGATAAAAGAAAAGCATGCAAAAATTATTAACTGAAAAAAACTAATTCAAAAGTTGAGATAGACGGTATTTTGGAGCTGCTTACTACCTTATTTCAGCACATGCTTCCACTCAACAGAAACTGAACAATAAACCCAAACTCTCAGCCCTCCATCCTCTCATAAATCCCGTTTTTTGTGTAAGCATCTCATTGATTTAAACCCTGCATTCTGAGCATCTATATACAAAAAGAAATAATACCGGAATAAGTAATAAAAGTAGAAAAAAACGCAACAAATACTGTAAGCTGATTAAGGCTGAGTTTCTTTTTTGTCGTCTGTCATTTTGACCGACGGGATGAAAACAAATCTCATCAATTTTTATTCATTTGAATTAATACTTTACCCGAATAAGTTGAACAGAGAATCCACAATGTGTCGTCACATCAACCAGATGAATACATGCAACTTCTTCCCTGCAGTGACAGAAACCACTGACTGTGGCCCCAGCAACTACATTTAAAAAACAAAATTAAACAATTGCACTTAAAACCATTCATCTGCTGTGGCCTGAACACGCCACAGCAGGAACACCAATATACAAGTAAAATAGATTCTACTATTCCTTCTAAACAACTTGTTTAAACTTTAGAAAAACACCAAAATATAAAAGGAATGAATCTATATAGTAATTTTCTAGTAGGGATGCATGATATTAAAAAATCTTGCGATTTCGGTAAATATTGCATTGACAATATCAGTTGTGATTTATTTTCTGTGACCTTTAGCATTTTGGGCAATGACTTTTTTGTCCGGTGTGAACATCTACTGCCATGAGCCTCTGTCCAAATGGCTAAATATTATATTAGCATGAAAAATACAAGTTCACAACACTTGGAATATACTAGCAAAAAATTATCGGACTCCAAAATGTCCTTTGCAATTTCAGTATTGCATACACTGCGCTTGTGAACAGTACGTTCACTAAATACTATACAGTCCCATTATCTTATCATATTGATGCAGATTAACATCGTCTGCTGGACAAAAGCTACATTTATCTTTAAAGTAATAGTGATGGGATTCTAAGTGGTGAGAAAAGCAATATTTGGGTGAAAGATTAGGTCAAGATTATTGTGGTCATGTTGTATTTAAATCAAAACAATATCTCATTAATAATAATAATAATAATAATAATATCCAGCTACTGCAGGATATAAATACATGACATGTGAAGCAAGAAAATGGCTTGAAAATGTCTAAAATGAAAAAAAAAGAGATCTAAATTATCTCAGACTGAGCTGACTTCCTTTAACAAAAGGTGTTTTGCTATAAAATATCATTTGAGGTCCATGTGGGAAACACTGCAAATTGCTTTGCAACAAATACACCCGGTGTGTATATTTTATATTAACTGAATGCCTTTATGCCCAAATTTCCCTGAAAGCATGGAGAAAAAAAGACTGACAGAAACATGGAGAAAGGGGGAGAAGAAGAAAAAAAAAAAATCAGGCAACTGCAGACACCAGAAGGCAAAGGGTTAAACAAGACCCCCTCGTATTTTCATGCATCTTCTGCTTTTGACAGATGAAAAATGTCAACTGTCCTGTTTGTATTTGCGAGTTTTTGCACTATTCATCTGCTTCATTAGTGCCTGCTGCTCCTAGCCCCTGACAGCTGCCGGCCCCCTGCTCTCAAAGCCAGTACACACACACAAACACACACCCACACACATGTAAGCATAAAGATTCATACCCACACATACACACACAAAAACAGGAAAACACACACTTGCTCCTTTTTCAGACTGTGTCGTCGCAACGGTTTAGATGATTGACTCACTCTCTGACCTCTGAGGCCCTGGTGTGCGAGTGTGAGACTGTGTGTGCGCGCGCATCTGTGTGTGTACACGGTTCATTGATATTCGGGAAAGACACACTGCATACGCATGCCTGCTGTCTGTCTAAGGGTTGTGAGCTGCTGGTGGCAGAACACACACACAATCACACGCATCTTAAAACACACACATACACTGTTGTATTTCAGAGTACTCCACCCGACACAACACATTACTAGTTGCCACAATTAAAACATAATCCATAACCATTACTCAAGACCAAATCTATAAACAAAGCGTTAATCCTCAAAGATCCCCGTGAATTAATGTAAAACGGCATTATTATGGGTTTTCTCCTTTAAGTTGCTATTGCAGTAATTTGCACCCCATAACACGTTTAAACACAAACGCTACTAATCTGGTCAGGTAGCTGAAGAAAGACTCTTTCACCTAAATGATTCCATCATGCACCTAAATGTGTCCCTTTTTATAGCCAATACAAAAGGATAATCACTCCATTATTGCAAAGACCAAGGAAGCATGAGAAAACCTATAAGCTAGGATTTAGACCTCACTGACATGGGGTTGTTAGTCACTTCTTCTGGCAATTGTCTATTAAATAACTGTTACTCAAGTGGAGGGAGTATAACGTAAAAAGAATTTATAAACTATATGCAACATTTCTTATCAGAATTTTAAAGAGAACAAGAACAGAAACTAAAATTGTACCAGTCAGACTGATAACTCCCAGTTTTCTTCGACATCTAACCTGCCCAATCCAGGTATGCAAACTTGTGATTTTCTTTCTAAGGTTAACAAATACCAATAGGATTTGAGTAAATATCATTTTCCTTCAACATTTACATGTACAAAGACTGTGAATTAAGGCAAAACATTTTCCAATGAAAATGTACAGTAATGTGTCAAAGTATTCAGCTTTTCAGCAGATTTTGATTAAAACTGATCCTTTAATTTTAACAACATATTTCTTCTGACCGGAAATGATATTAACATTTTGAAGATGCCCATTCAGAGTCCTGAGTTGAATCTGATAGGGAGTCTGTAGAGGAAGGTAAAGATTAGGGTGATGGCAAAGTCACAAAAAGCTGGCAAGCAATTTACAAAAAAGGGTTTGATATTTTGAATGCCAATAATCACTTTCAACTTGATTCTTAAGAAGGTTTTTAACTACTTTTTGACATGTCATTTTTTACAAACAAACAAAATGGTTAAATGTGTTTCTTTTCATAATTTATTCTCCTTTTACCTTGTTTTATTAGCTTTTGAGGGATGCCACTTTATTTTCCTAACAGAACCAACCTTTTGGGATTCTAAAAGATGATGCAACATTGAAGTGACGTTAAAGTAGCAGCACTGATTTAAGTACAATTATTAAAGGATCCTTGAACTTATTAATTTTTGACCAATATCTGTGCACAATGCAGATAAAACACCTTAGAAAACTATTGCAGCTACAGACCATAAAAGAGACCTTATATATGATCAATCTAAGATACTGAAAGCAGAAATATTGCAAAGTGTAGCAAAGTATAACAGTTTTTCCTTTAAATTCACATGTCTTTCTCTTTTCATTTTAAAGAAATGTAGCCATAAAACTTGCTGAAATCCAGTGGATGCTTCCATTATATGGCACAGATTGTTGTCAACACCTTAAATGGTATTTCCCTAAACTGAGGTTTCAAAATTTAATTCATCTTATATAGGTCTTCATAAAACCTTCAAAGATACGCTATACTATCATTCTTCTTCAGCTAACTGGCAAACCAAGCATGTAAAACTGGCATCGCTGTGTTTTAAATGTCTGGATGGGGGCTTTCCATTTTAATTACATTGATCCGACTTTCAGACTCCAGCTTCTTTCCCTGTACACCAATTAGAAAGAGCTACGAGAGGCAACCATCTTGCTCTTCTTCCCCCAGCCCCCATCATCCCCGGAGTCTTAACATCCCGGGACTCAAAGGGAATCTCACAACTTCTCACTTACTCATTTAAACACATATCTTATGTTAATGGCACATCAAAATAAACACCTAAATGTTAACATGCTTTCATGTCAACTATATATAGGTATACAATGCATTTTTTACACACATACAAATTGAAATAGCGCTATACAGATGTGAAAACTGTGAGTTTTTAGATGGGGCTGGTCCTTCATGAGTCTTTATGATGATATATTAATCAAAGTAATAAGTTACAATGTTGGGACAGTCATTAGGCATATACCTACACCCAGTGGAGCTATCAGTGCCCTACTTTAACACACTAAAAAGAGAAAGAAAGGGAGGAAGAAAGGGATGAGTGAGTTGAAAGCATTAAAATGTTGAAGTGGACCGAATCTTTGAAGAAAATCTTTTTAAGAATATGTTCACCAGAGCCAAACCGACTGCAGCTGTACTGAGTGGAAATATTTGAATTCTGAAAAGTAAACATAATTGAACATCTTTTGAAACAAAAAAAACTTTTTTCTGTTCAGAGGAAGGTAGCAAATATTAAAAGAACTAAAACTTTGGTACAGTAGTGTTCATGAACACACGAGATCTAACCTTTCACCCATAGGAGCTGCTTTCTTCAAGCACCATGAAAATCTCCTTGATAGATCTTTTAGATAACATAAAATCACTTCTTTATCCTACACCGATGCCATTCTAAATCTTCAACATATACATGCTTTTTTAAAATGATGATTCTGAAACATTTTAAACCTAGAGTTAACTTTATCTACATGGATAGTTCCTTTGTCTCTCTAGTTTAAGCAATGTGGTAGAAAAGTAGAATCAATGTTCTTTTTTGCAGACTAGCGTGATGGAGCAACACATTTTCTTGGAAGCCCTTATCTGATTAGCTGATCAGGGTCATACGACGGCTCTTTTCCTACATGCTGCTGGCTTAAAAAGCAGCTGAGTAATCAGAGAAACAACAAGGAGAAGCCAAACTAAGTCACAAATGAGGCCTGAACATCTTGAGATTTGATTGCGATGAATTATTTTTATTTTTTTTTGGGGGGGGGGGGAAACAAGCTTCTCATTCGCATTTATAACAGATGCTGAACTCCAATGTTCTTATTATGCAAGATGTTTTTCGATATGCTCCATGATTGTTGCTGTTCGCGAATTTAAAGGACGTGGTGTGCTGACCAATCACAGGCGTGCGCGCTCTGTAACTTTCGACAGACAAAAAAAAAGGACATGTCTCCGTCACCTGCGGGCCGGCCCCAGAGTGCTTGCGATGATGGTGCTCGTGTCTTTAAATCCCCCCCGCTGACAGAAGTAAAAACTAGGCTTTTCTTTCATCTAAATTTCGTGTTAAAGGAGCATGGGGTAGGATTTTAAAAAAATATATTAAAAAATAAACAAACATGCATGTCCGGTTTATTAATGCTATTGGGTGATGAAGCGTTATAAACCAAAAAGAATGAGCCTATCCATGTATCTTTGCATTTTCTTAAACAGGCTATGTGCTGCAAAACGTGCAGCAGTTCGGGCCTGGAATACCTGCGCTGTCCTTCAGATGCTCCTTTAAGATCATAGAAATGTTTTTGCATTTTTGCTCCATGCTAGGGATTTATCCAGTGCCCCATCAATAACTTCCCCAACCGGGTTTTCAATCCAAAGTAAGGAGCCACTAGAAATCCCAAAAGCCATTACCAGAAGAGCAGCTACAATCGCTTCGCTTTGAAAAAAGTGGCCTACAGGGAGATGGTGCCACTGTTGTACATGAAGTGGACTCTATTTTCACATTCGAGTATTATTAACGTTTAGAGGTGGTCCGGCATTTTTTATTTTTAGAGAATCTGTGGTGGACCTAAAGATTAGGGTGATGGTAAGGAGAGCTTCCAACCAAGAGGATCTGGAGCTCATCACCAAAGATAAGTCATCCAAATGACAGTGGAAACATGCAATAAGCTGCTTTGATTGCTGTTAAGGATTTTCTTTTAAATTGTTGTCTAAGGGGTGATTTTCTTGAACAAAATGTAAACAGCTAAATTAGTAAACATTTTTAGGAGATGCATTTTTCATCTCAATTTTTCCTCTCATATTCTCTAAGAAACAAACTTCTTGATTGAATAATAATTTTAAATCTGAATCTACCACGGGTATGAATAATTATGAGCCTAACTGTACATTCATTTAGATTACAGTAGAATATCAAGACTACAGGACAAGCACGTTAAAACAGTGAACAAAACAGGGCCCCAAACATTGTATGTAGCAGACTACTGACATGTTTTCACAGAATAGAAAAAAACCTCTAAAAACGTAACAAAGGGAAACCGCGGAGGCAGCTCATCACATGTGAACACCAGATGCTGAGAACCCAGCTTTTTGGGGTCTCGTAAAACCAACACAAAAAACAAGGCGGGAGAGAAGGCGGTGTCCAGGAGGTATGAGACACGGGCACAGTCAGAGGTATGGATGCCGCGGTTCCATACAGGATGGAGACACATTCCCGTAAATCTATTCAATATATTATTCAGCTATAAAACGTAACGTATGTGTACAAGCAGGAGTCCAGCAATGTGTGTGTGTAAGATGCATCCAACTTTACAGAAAACACATTCGGTGTTCGAGACTTACTGTTGTTAATGCTTTGAGGTATTGACCGGGACGAGGTGGCTCCAGGTTTTCTCAGTGTCATGTGACCAAACTTATGATTTAGTTCCCTGCGCTCCATGGGAGACATCCCAACAAGCACCCCCGTTTAGCACGCCATAGTAGGTTTGGGTGAAGGGCAGAGTGCAGGGTTAGGGGATGTAATAAGGTTGGACATGAAGAGAAAGGGATCAAACAGAATGGAAGATGAAGATGGACGCAGATACAATGGTGAGGTATTGACGGGCAGACCCTTCGGACCTCAACTCAACCCCCGGGCGCAGGAATGAAAAATGCAGGCTCCCTCAAACGGAGCCGCTTCACACACAAGGAATGAAAATCCCTGCACTCATTCATAGATGAGAAAACGCACCAAAAAAAAAGAAGAAAAAACAGCACAATCTTCATTCCCAACTGCGCTTTCGTAGTGAAATCAATGAAGAACAAAGGAATCAGAAGTGGATTTCTATGCGAATTGCCTGGAGGTTAAGTGAGGAAAAGAAGGCGTGTGGAAGGGAACTTTGCAAAAGTTAGGGTAGAGCAGAGTGGAATGAAGGCTCAAGTTCTGAGAAAGCGAATCTACGTACTGTGGAGCCTTCTTGCTATGAAAAGAGGGAAGCACGAGCCTTTTCTTCAAAGAGAATATGCATGGTGTGGTGAGTACCGCTCTGATAACAATAAGATTGTAAAATCTTTATCTCCACAGGCTTCTTGCAAGACTCACCTTGACCTGATGGGGGGAGTTCTGTGTCTGCTCTTGTACCTGCAACAACTTCTCTCTGAATGAAAACCCCCATCATTCTCTTAGCTACAGCAATCCATAACCCAACTCTCGCCATTTGTTATTCTCCCTTTCTACTCTTTTACCCTTCTGTCTCCTTTCGTTTCGGTCTCATGACTTTTTCCTACCTTAACGCCCTTAACCTTTTCTAGTTTTCTTTATAGATTCCCAAACTTTTTCGCTCTACATCTATTTTTTGTCTCTCGGTCTCCCCTGGGAGCATAAACTCTGTAATTCCTTAATCCTGCACTCGAGATCTTTTTTTGTCCTCTCACCTCTTGGTCTCATTTTTCACAGGTTAGTCCAGATTCTGACAGAAAAACCTCTAGACTGAAAATAAACTTAATATTGCGTCTGACATTGCACAATAAAAAAAATAAATAAATAAAACTCAATTTTACAATTAAATTATGCTTAAAATATTGATACTTTAAATTTCAAAAATATCCAGTAAGACTAAACCAAGCTTGGTCTTTGTTTAAAGGGGGGTGGCACCTTTTTCTCAGGCAGACAGAACAATTCTATGGTACAGCACAGCCATAATATTACCGTAAATCGATCCGTAAGTTCAGTAAATAATATAAACTACCTTTTTGAAATTTGCACTCACAACATGTCCAATCAAAATGCCTTGAAATTAGCCGCATGTCTCTTTAAGAGCCTCGGACATTCCCTTTCGGTACGCTGTCTTCAACGTCATCACAAAATTCTCCACATGGGCACGAAGCATTACCGTACAGCAGCATCTTGAAAAGTTGCAACTAAAGTTGCAATGTTTTTATGTGTGATTTTCTTTTGTGTTTTGCTAATTACTTGAAAATTTATTGGAAACTAGCCTTGAGGTCGGTTGAAACAACTCAGCGGATCTAAAAAGTAATTGAAAGTACAGCTCCTGTCATTCACATAAAAACTGCTCTCCTGAAAACTTGCTGCTCACTGCTGCTGTCTGTGCATCAATATTTACAGCTGATCATTTTCTCATCGGACATACACGAATTACGTAGGTGACCCATTTTGGATTCAAAACGGTGAATCTCGCCAAAAGGTGATGGATTTTCATGACTGGAATTGCATTGCGCAATTTGGAAAAGTAAACAGCTATTTAGTAGTAATATCCACAGGTGCTAGCAGATTGCTGTTGACCTTCTGCTTTTCTGCTCGGGGAGCAAGGGAGGGAGGGCTTTGGAGAGAAGTGGGCCGCAATCAAAATGTTGGGGCGTCGCTGGGGGGTGAGGGCGTACCTAGGAGGAGTCAGGCGTTCAGCGCTCAAAATGGCGGCCACAATAGTTTCCAGAGATTACTCAAAAATACATAAATTACTGTAAGAAACACTTTAGGCATGTTTTTAAGGAGGGAATGACATAATGTGATGAAAAGCTTAAAAAGTCGATTTTACATGCCACCCCACTTTAATGTGTTATGATCTCAGAGGGGCTAAATATCGTTCAGGACAAAAATCATGGGATAAGAAATTTTGATTCCAACTGGAAACTTTTCAAAACCATTTTTACCATTCTCAGCTTAATGCCTAAGCCTGATTGAAGTTTACAGGTATCCTTAATGGAGAAAAAAAAATAGTCATTTAAAGCGGCAGACAATGTTTCACACACTTGAGTATTTCATGTCCTCAGATCCTTTAGACCTATATGTTACTGATCCATCCTGATGATGTGAAGCTCCACTGTTTTAGCTTGATATGAAAAAATCCCACACTGAGAGGATCCAACACTGCTTGATATTTTAAGTAGGTAATCTTTGGTCATGAAATCGCTAAATTAGCTCTGGATGAGCCATGTCACAACGAACGAACGAGCACGAACCAACGATTAAAGCTAAACCCATCATTCTCTAACGATTCCTTTACATACGAAACATCTTCAACATAACCTCACAGCATGAACAGAGCTGTAGCTTTGATACAACGCTGAAATTGATTCATTCGGCTTCTCTACATTATAATGACCAATTGACGAACATTAAAATTAAGCAACTCACACAGAGTGAGTCTGACTGAACCAACACAAAGGGACAGGGTGGGAGGCTTGATATTAGCAACCTTTCATTAGCGGTATGAGGACACATCGAGTTCACGAAACAGATATTCCTGAGAAAACTAAGTTAAGAAATTACAAACTTTGCTCTAAAGCATCTGTAACCAGTGTAAAAATGATTCAGTCCAGGTTTGACCAGCCCACGTTTTTTTTTGCTTATGTAATCGCAAGGTGGTTCTAATGCCAAAAAATGCATTTGTTTTCAAAAAAAGATTAAAGATTTTACAAATCTGAAGCAGAATCCCAGTTCAAGTCTGACTAATCTAGTATTTTAGATTTTGAGCTACAGATAATAAAATGCAGTCCTGATTCAATAAAAATCGAGAGGCTCCTTAGATTAGTGTCAAAGGGAAGCTTGGAAGCAGATGCTACCTTTAGGGCTGTTAACAGCTAGCGCTTTGCCAGTCGTAGTATCCTCACTGTGCGTACAAATCATTTTATTTCATCATTTCTTTTTCTAGCAAGTATTCGAGTGCTGTCCACCCACTGCTCAGTTTATAATAGCCAATTCTCTTAACTAAAGCACCACTTTCCATCTTACTCTAAAATAAGTGTCAAGTTTAAAGTGGTAACCTGAATATCTAGGGTAAAAAAAATAAAAAATAGTGTACACTTACTCCATCAGATGAAGACCTTAATTTCAGGTATAACATTTTTTTGTTTGAGGATAAAATAAGTGAAATGAGAGTAAAATGAAACTTGACTGTATTGAGTGATCAGATTCTTCAGAGTTAAAAAGTAGGCCGTTTTCATTTTTAAATTGAGGAGTTGTTGCACTTCCTGCTCTGTTCAGCTGTTCAGCACCCACAATTTTCACCACAAAGCACCTGTGAACCGGTGCCCTGCAAGCTGAGCTCAAACTTCTTCCTTGCTCGTTCTCCATCTCTATGCCGGAGGCACTGTGGAGAAGGTGCAGTCAGCGATGGCTTAAAATGCAGCTCAAACCATCACAAACTCATGGGAGAGGAAAAAGTGGGCACTCCTAAGTCTACTCCCATAGAAGCTGTTAAAGAACAAGGTCTGATTGACTGTTGTCGTCCACGTCCATCATTATTGTGCTTCTTACTCTTTCCCCCTTTGTTCGCTCTGCTGTGTGGTCTCCAACTCTGCTTGTCTCCACTCAGTGTGGTTCAGGAAAAAAAAGCCCTGCAGCGTTTTGCTCCTGACTAATCAAACTAGTCAGTGTCACCGTGCAGCCTTATCTAAAACACATGGCCATGTCAGTTCTCTTCATTCACAAGCTTTTCAATGTTCAGCAGGTTCTCCGATTTAAATAAACGTAAACACAGAGTCGCAGACCTTTCGCCAGCTCGGAAGCGGCACCAAAAAAATAAAATATATATATATAAATATGACAAATATTTTATGCATTTACAAAGCCAACATCAAGATTAAAAAGGTGACGGAGTTTTTTCACCAACATTACCATGGCATGTTGGTGGCAAAACTTTATGTTCACAGACCTTCTCCATCCAGTCTTTTACAAAGAACCAGAATTTTAGTCTCTACCTGAACAAGGCTTGTAGAGATACTACCAAAGAACCAAAGCTCAAATTCCTATCAGCAAAAAAACACTTTCTGTTGGTCCGTCACATACAATTCCAATAAAATTCACTGAAGTTTAAGAAAATATGGAAAAGTTCACATCTTCTTACATTACGGTGTATAACCCAAGTATTCAGGGTTTAAAAAAATGACATGTCGATGTGCATGTTTGAATTTGTGAATTCTTCTGTCACTCCCACCTCCGACTGTAAGGTGACAGAGTGCGCACATATTCCAACAGCTTACCTCGTAGAGAAGGCATCCTAGCGACCAGATGTCAGATTTGAAGTTGTAGCCGTTTTCATGTATCCTCTCTGGTGACATGTAGTAAGGGGTACCCACTGGAACACAAAGGCAGTGAAGGGGAGGAGGGAAAGGAGAGAGGGAGAGACAAAGATAAATAGAGAGTAACAGGCAGAGGGACAAAAAGAGAAAGTAATCTGCTACTGTTAAAAGAAATCCTTTTTTATTTTTATTTTCATTTTACATAAAAATGTTTGCCATTACAGTTTATTGCTTTTGACCCATAATATAGTTCAGTATCCTTACCCAAACCAAATGCACATAAATCAGTTCCCATTAGTGAGGTTCCATAATGATCTGAAACAGTAGTCAAAGCTGGCCCATTTCCAGTTCTGGTTTTGAAACTCAAGAATCCTGAACTGCCAAGGCGGATGGAAAAGCTCCAGGAAATCAGACCATCACCCAACTGGACCCCAAGAGGAGGCACAGCTCCGCTTCACATCCATGACACACTGCAGGACGCTTTGGAAATTTTCTGTTTTCATAGCAGACTTTGACTGGCTGCTTTTATCATCTGCTTACTGTGAAATTCTCACATAAAAGTCTATCAAGCAAATCCAGCGGGGGGCACTTTATTGATCACATATGGTTAAAAAATGGAAACTTCACAGAGTTCCTACACTGCACTTCTTTCACAAACACTCAAACAGCAGCATGGATGATACTCACTAAAATATAAACGTCATCTGTAGGGTTCTCATGACCAATGACGACGGTTATAATAATCTGTCAGGATCAACGACTCATTCGACACATCGTATTTATGCATTTCTATATTATTTAGCTAAACTTTTAACTAAAGTTTTAGTTTCTCTCCTTGCTGATGTGTGTAAGGAGACACTCCCGGTTGCAGACTGCAGACGTGTGTGTCTGCAGGCAGTCATATTAAACTATGTCTGAAATGCAGATTCAAAACAAACATGGCGGATAAAGCATCCGTTTCACTGTCAAATGAGCTGTTATTAAAGGTCTCAAAGGCCAAAGTGGTCTAACATATAAAAACAGGGTTTGTACAGCTTTCCAGTTAAATTTTTCCATGACCTTTCTATGACTTTTCCATAACCTTTAACCAATTTTCTATGACCAAAAATAACCCATTCGTGCATCAATTTAAAGTGTTATCAGCATTTATTGGTTGATTTTAATTTTGTTTACAAGCATTTTGCTACGGAAACGTATTAAATTCGCTTGACAAAAAATAAAAAGCTACGTTTTTCTGAATTAACGAGATAAGTTTTACAAAAAATAAAATGCTGCTCTGTTTTTCTGAATGAATCAGATAAACTGTGTGGGGGGGTGGGGGCATTCCATGGCATTGCCCTGTGATTTTTAACATCACTGAATGGCTTAGCACCAAAGTATGTTGAACATCTGCTGTCACTATACCAACCCCCACCAGAACACTCAGGTCCTTTAATTCCAGTCTACTCAACATCCCTAGAATCAGAACCAAACATGGAGAAGCAGCTTTAAGTTTCTATGCTCCTTTAATCTGGAACAAGCTTTCAGACGACTGAAAAGGTGCTGAAACACTGAGCTGTTTAAATTCAAGGCAAAAATCCCAGCTGTTTAGAGCGGGGATTCCTTCTTTCTTCTCAGTTGTGCTTTCATCACTATGACCTTAAGCATTTTGGGGAACATTCTCCGAGTGCGGTGTGAGCATCTGCCGCTGTGAGACTCTGTCCAAACGGTAAAATATAACATTAGCATGGAAAATGAAAGGTTATAACACCTGGAATAAATAAGCAAACAATTATTGCACTCCAAACAGTCCTCTGCGATATAAATATTGTGAGCAATGATACTGCAATACATTTGCGATAAATTGTAAAAGCTTTTTCTGAATAATCAAAGTTGTTTTATTGTAAATATACAAGAAATTAGGGCTTTACTTTGTTTACTTTTGTCTTGTTGGACGGTGCACATTATTCATATACAGTCTCCTGCCAATTCGCGATTCAGTATTGGCAGCTTCACCTATTTGTGGATTTTTCTGGGGAATGTGACTACAAGTTATTTGCAGAAAATCAGCCGATTCACGGACATTTTCGTAGTGCATATGCAAAATATTCGAAAGAAAATGCACCTTGGGAAGCTAGTTCCAGTTTAAGATGCTCTGATGCTGAAAATATATTTTTTTGTCTCTCTGGCTATGTTGTGGTTATATATGTATTAGCTGTTGAGCTTACCATTTGCACAAACAGCTGAGGAGAGCTGGGAACGTTAGAACATCTCATGTGGAAAGAACCCGGTTTGGGTGAAAACATTAAGGGAAAAAAATGTTTAAAAACAGCACTGGAATTTATACACACACAGAAACTCTCCAAAGCCATTCGGCACATTATATGGTCTAACAGAGGTCAAACGATAAACTGTAATTAATAAAAGTAATAGAGAGAGAGGCATTAGACTTGACATCTACTGAACTCGAAGGCTAGCACTTTTAAATTTGGTAAAGATCTAATTAGGTGGAGAAAACTAGCTTTAATCTTAGATGAGAGATTCTGAATAAAGAAGTGTTTTGTGTCATTCTGAAAATAATCAGTATCCACACTGGAATTATAGAGGCAGAAAGAGATAAAGTGGAAGAATAAATGGTATGAGGGATTGCCTCTTTAATTGGTTATCAGGTTGTTATTGTAGTTTAGGTACATTCTTGGTGCTCTGGCTGTGTGTTAGTGTGTGTATTAACACTCACGTTTGTGTGAGAGCTCTGCAAGGTCTCCCAGTGCGATCTAAAACAGGCTCCCCTAACATCCATTATTAGTTGATTAAAAGAATCAACCTCCCTTATGCTAATAGTTTCATAAAAAGGGCTGCAGCGTCAGGCTTCGGCTCCTTTAGTGAGCCGAATTAGGGACACATTATTTATTCATGCAAATAAATTGAAAGTCATGTAGGGATTGATTTCCATTACAGTGAATAGCAATGACAACACTGTTTTCACTGCATAACAGCGTAAGTGTTGTTCAACGGGAGGTGAGATGCCATCGAGTATAAAGAACTCTGCACTTCTAAACCCCTGCTGAGCGTACAGTGAAATGAACAAAAACTTGCCTCATTTAGGATGCACTCATTAATTTGATGCCATTTCCTTATAAACTTTAAACCTAAAGCTCCTACAAGACTGTTTAAATGTCTCAGATGGAGTTTCCATTAATAAACCTGCTTTTATCTGCGCTCTATTACAACTTTCACTTTGCAGGATTTCGAATCACAGTCAAAGGCGATGAATGAATTTACATTCAGACTTCTGATCCAGGCAGTGACATTCAAATTGAAATGGGGGGGAAAAAGTCTTGAGATGTTTCCGATGAATCTCTTTTTCTTTTCTTTTTTTTATCCATCTGAGCCCCTACCTCAATTCAACTCTCCACCAACTCTCCTGATTGTCTTTAAACTTTCCCACAATATATACTTAAAAAAAATGTAATTCAATATAATTCAATTATAAAAAGATTACACAAATTAAATTCCATATATGGAAAGCGAACACCACACTAGCAGTCAAGCACAAAAGGCAATCTAATTATCAGATTGTGAACTTGGAACAATGACCCAAAGCACACCAGCAACTCCACCTCTAAATGCCAAATTTTTTATTTATTTTTTATTTATTTTTTTAAGTGGCCAAGTCAAAGTCTGGACTTAAATTTGATTAAGATGCTATGGCATGACCTTAACCAGGCTGTTAATGCTTGAAATAACTCTGGGGGAGAAAGTAGGTCAAATCTGGTGTAAAAGACTCACTTCCACTTATAACAAAGTTTGGGGGCGGTTGCTGATGCCAAGGGTGGCAACAACCAGTTGTTTGGTTTACTGGACAATTACATTTTCACATAGGGCCTGGTAAGTCTGGATACATTTCTTCCCTTGATTAATGAAATTGTTGTTACTCAGGTTATCAAAGTTTCCAACATTATATACACTTAAACTAATTCAGTATAAATTAGAGATGTAAAAAAAAAAATTCATATTACAGGTAACTGGGAGTAATGAACACAAATTTCACTCATTTTGCTTAAACTAACCAATTGTCTTAATTCAACTCAATCCAAAAATAGTTTATTGATCCCTGAGATAAATTAAGTGTTGTTGTAGCTCATACAATTGAGCTCTTTAAGGATTTTTTGTAGATCAAGATGGCTGTGGGCAGGAAGGATTCCCTGTGGCGCTCTGTGTTGCAGCAAAACTAAAGAAGCCTCAGACTGAAGACACTGTCGTTGTATGATAGTCACATGGAGAGGATGCTCAGGGTTGTCCATAATGCTTCTGATTTCATGAAGAATTCCTCTTTGCATTATCATCTCCAGTGGTCTCACAATCGTCCCCAGAACAGAACCAGAACCTTCTTTATCAGGTTGTTGAGCCTTTTTAAATCCCTGGCTCTGATGCTGCTACCCCAACAGATGATGGCTGAAGAGTTTACACTCTCCACAACAGACTTCTGGAAGATTTGCAGCATCTTCCTGCAAACATTGAAAGACCTAAGCTTCCTCAAGAAGTACAGTCTGCTCTGTCCCTTCTTGTAGACAGTTTCACTGTTCAGTCTCCAGTCCAGTCTGTTGTCCAGGTGAACTCAAGAGGTATGTATATTCCTCAACCACCTCCACTTCTTCTCCCATGATGCAAACACTGTTTGACTTAACCCCGTTTCTTCTGAAATCTACAATCATCTCATTTGTTATGTTCACATTCAAGGTAAGACGATCGTTTCCAAAATTAAAGACTTGGACAAAGAAATGTGTTATGTTCATGTGTGTGGTTACAGCTATGTTGGCTCTACACACAAGACTAACAGCTCTGTTCTCTTCCTTTGTGAACAGATATTCTACCTCCTATCTTTCCACAAAGTTTCTGTTTTCCCACTTGTCATTTGGCCGTTTCTGGGAGGAGTGGTCCAATGCGACAGGAAAGTAGCATGAGGTCAGTAACAAATGTCAACAAAAGATGTGGGTCCTGAATGACAGAGCAACATGCCAGCAGAGCATTCTGTGATTTCAAAGATCAGCTCTTCATATATTGTGTACCACTGGGCCAGCTCCAATAGATATCTGGAATTATCTTCCAGATCAAATATATTTACACTACAAGCCAAATTTGGACAGTAGAACTGAGTTTGAGTCATATGTCTCAACACAATCTGTGCATCCTCTGCACAAAATAAAAAAATGCCGTTTTTTTATTATACCTTTTGTCACTGAGCTCCATTTTGTCAAGTCTCATAAAATGGGAGTGTGTTTGCTGAAACACTGGCTAAAAAACATAAGTGAATGTATGCATGTATGCCAATAAACTCATGCAGTCAGATGAAGAATACCCAAGTCATCATGCTTTTTTTTTTTTGACGAGGATGTGCATAATAAGTCCCTTTAAGTGCTTTTTGTTGAGGACCATCTAAAGCACTCCACACCAAACTAATGCAAAAACAACTGGTAAGGACCGAAATGTTCGTCTTCAATCAGCAGTGATACAAGCATTGACAGTTCTGTTGGGGGGGTGGGGGATCTCAGATTGAGATGAACAGTTTGCCAGTCCTGATGAATTTTAAGAAACAGTCAAATTCACTATGAGGAACCATCAAACACTAAATGTTCCTTTTTTTTACGTGTCCTGTTTGGCAGTGTGGAGCTCAGAATTGGTGTCTGAGTACCAAGTAGAAGCCCAACAGATTTACTTTGACAAGCGGAGCAGTACAGCTTTTGGTATAGTCCTCCACTTCATATATGTGTGAAAAATCTTTATTATGAATTGCTGGGGGTTTTATTTCCTGATGTTATGGACACGGAGACGGAAAATTAAGGGGAAGAAAGAAAGAAGATTAAAAAGAGAGATAGGAAACAAAAAGTCAAGAGAGAGGGTGAGTTGAAAATACAAGAGGAAAGGGAACAAAGAAAACAGAGGAAAACATTGAAGTCTGCCTCCATACCAACAGGACGGCAGAGAGGGGGGAAAAAAACAAAACACGAAAAAGGAACATTGTCAAAACAAACCTAGAGGAGCAAAGGAGAACCCCAGGGGAACGTCCAGTGGCTACTATGCAGGGGCCCGGGGGGCAGCAGTGACGAGCCCACGGGCCCCGCTGGCAACCAGCTGTGCCAGGGCGGGCCGGTCCATGGACCGGGAGAGCCGGGGCCCAGGGGCGCCCCACCCCCCAGCAGGGACTCGACAAGGGACCGGCCGCTGAGGGGCCCCCGGCACAGCAGGGGCCGCAGCCGGCTGCCACGCGCCACCACCACCCTGGGCCAATCCCCACCGCCAACATCCCAGTGCCCCACCGATAGCCGCAGCGGATGGACAGCATCCCCAGGCCAAGCTCAGCCAGCACCTGGACACCAAGTTGTACCAGCTCCCGAGTCCTGATCCCGCGCAACGCAGAGCGCCGAGACCAGGCATCCAACAAAGGCCAGGGCCGGTCCAACCCGCCTATGAACCGACCGCGCACGGTGCGCACAGAACAGGTGATCGAACGAGCAGAGATGCTGGATCCATATCCCGCCGAGCCACCGAGCAGGCACCACCCAACAATCCCAAACCTGGCACCCCCAAAAGAGGTGCCCCAACCAACCTAAGGAAGATATCGGCCCAGCTCAACTCTTACCAGCCTTTTATTTTGTAATAGGTTAAGGCCTTATAAATTTAAATAATAATAACACAATAACTTCTATTTTGTCCAATTTTCTTATCAACGATGATAATGTTTGACATTGAATTATATTTCTGTCCCCGTTTCTGTCTTATTTTTCCTCAAAGGAACTCAACATTTGGGCTTTTCATTTGTTTCTTTCTGCTGTTGCGCTGCACCCTTACCGAACCGTGACACAAAAACAGACGTACGTACCCAACTGTGATTTAATTATACCCCAAGACCCCTGGTGTATGTTCAAACTAAACTGAGGGTGTATGAGGACAGGTCCATATCTGAAGAGGAGAAAAAAAAAAAGGAGTATCTTTGCTGTCTCTCAGTGTGTGCAGTGTTTAGAAAAGAAAAAAAAATAATGTGTGTGTGTGTTGGTGTGTGTGTACTGAGAAGCAGCTGAGTTGAAAGCCTTGGAGCTGACAGGCTGTAAGCCTGGACCTCCGTCTCAGCTCCACCACCCAACTCTTCTGTTCAGCTGGGTGGCTGGGCTCATTACAAACCCACGCAATGGCATGAATACACCGTTTCTCTGGCTATCTTTGTGAGGTCATTTAATGACATAATGCAATCCCCTGCTCCTTTTCCCTCAACTTAAGCCGATGACTTCAACCTTCAACCTAACATTTCTTCTACTAAAACCAGGCAATCAGCCACCTTATGTTTTTCATAGGAAGAGACAGAATGTCCTCACTTTTCAAAAAAAAAAAAAAAAAAAAAACAGGCACACTGAAAAGATCAAAAACTAAAACCTCGTTCCTGCAAAAGCAGTCGGACACAGATATAAATACATATCTCTCACTGCTCTACCCCACATCTTTTCAACCCTTTTCTCCTCCTCTGTGTTTCCTGCCATTCTCTCATTTTACTTTGTTCCAGCCAACTTCTTTCTTCTCTTTTTCTGTCACTTTGTCACGCTCCTTTCTTCTACCTGAGACACTGTAGATTTCCTCCACGTTCTCTCTGTCACCCCTTCCTCTGTTTCTTATGCTCATTTCATTGTTTTGTACCATTTTGCCTCCCTCCCTTTCTTCCTCAGTTTGCTCTCTCTTTTCACTCTCCTCTATTCTCCCAATTCTAGTTTTCTCACACCCTCTCCCTCTCTCTCTCTCTCTCCCCCTCTCTCTCTCTCTCTCTCTCTCTCTCTCTCTCTCCTTCACCTACGCCATCATCTTTCCCTGACTAAAAGTCAAAGCACCAGAGGGAGGGACAGCGGGAAGGAGAAGTGACAACAAGCAAGGCACAGAAACAGCAGCAGGAGAGAAGGTGAGGTGACAGAGAGAGACAGAGAAGATCTGCTGTTTGAAACACGCAGTGAGAAATGTCAAGGGGAAAGTCAGGCGGAGGGACGGGGGGGCATGAAGCGTCGAGACTCTTGTGTCGATAGGTCATGGTAACCTACAGAAATTATCAGCTTTTTTTCAGTCCAAGAACGTCCAGAGATATCTGGATTTGGGAAAAAATGTAAACATAAATTGCATGTTTTTTGTTTTTTTGCATATTTGTCTCAAACAGAGAGAATCAGCAGGAAAAACTGGCAAAATCCTCCTGATGTTACAAGCATTTTCGGAGGAAGCCTATATGCAAATGTACCTTAAAGTATCAAAACTGTTGTTACAGAGGAAAAACACACCGATGCGGTTTATTTTGATGTCATTTATGTTTTAATGAGCAATGCATTTATGATTCTATACAAAAAAATACACAGAAGTGTAACGTTTACCATGTTGAGTGTAAGAAAACGCAATACAAAAATGTTTTTTTTTTTGTGTTTTTTTTTTTTACTGATTTGTTAAGTCAATCCAGACTGATTTAGACTAACTGATCACCTTGACCACACTTCAGGTGGGACTGTCTGTCCTCTATCGGCCTAAAGAGGGTGCTGTGGACTCAGCTTTTAATGAGCAATAACACACACACATTTTTTTTTTTTTCAATCTGCTCTTCTGGCACTGTAGGATGTTTGGTTGATGGAGCTTCTGTTTTAGCTGGTCATGTGACTAACACGTTCTCAACGTATGAGCTGCTGTAGCACAGGGGGCTGAGAATAGCACACAGTTTGAGGTAATAACAGTTCGACACGGGGAGGAGACACGGTGTGAACGGCATCCTAGTTGTCTGCTGAATTTGTTTTACTGAGTTTTCCTATTTATGAAGTTGCAGAAATGTCCAGAGGGAAGCTGGATAACAGCTTAGCTGATAGAACTGTCACTGACATCTACCAGATTTTACATTGTTTTCTGACATTTAAATACTGGAGCAGAGGCTGGAAATTATATGTGAACCTAATTAATTATTTGCTTTTTCAGGTGCTCAGAAAAAGTATTTCAGATCATAAAAATGCACTTCAATCATAAAGTTAACCAGAATAAATACAAAAGGTAGCTTTTAAATAACTTTCATTTAAAGGGGGAAAGTGATTCTTGGAGTTTGGCTCTATGAGAAAGTATAATTGCCCTCTTGGTAAATGATCAATTCAGTGTGGATAACCACCTTTTTGTTTCCAATTTACTTGGCATACTGAGGCCTAATTACTACCAGGCTAGTAGGATAAAAAATAACTTAGGAACCTGTTTGAAAACATGAAGGAGGCTAAAATATTTCAAAAAAATGACACATCATGCTCCAATATAAATAAATGCAAGATTAGATGGAAAAAGTCACACTGACATCTGGTAAGGGTTACATGGAACCATAAACCACCTGCCCAAACCTTATCGGCCTACCAAAATCACTCCAAGAGTGTATCGTAGTCTCATCCAGAAAGTCAGAATGGAACCCAGAATAACATCTGAAGCACTGCAGGCATTTCTAGACTCTGTTAAGGTCGACATTCTTGATCCAGCAGCAAAAAAGCAGACAGAAATGGCATCAATAGGAGAGTTTCAAAGTGAAAATGACTGCTGAGTAAAAGGACACAAAGAACCATCATAAATTAGCCGGTGAACATCTTGATGATCCTAGAAATTTTGGGGGAAATATTCCGGTGATGGGATCCATCACCGTTACATCTGGCTTTAAACTATCCCAGCGTTTCATCATACACACAGTCAAACATGGGGTTGATAGTGAATGAAAGATCTGCTTCTGCAGTTATAAATAAATAATTTAAGGCTCTTATATTAATAGTATTAGGCCCTATAAAATCAGATAAGCATTTGATTATTTTTCTGCAAAAGTTTTATCATCAATTATTACTTCATGAAGATATTTTATGACACTTTTTTATATTCATCATGGATGAAATCATCATAACACCTCTATTTTAACATCTATAGCTAATAAGACAAACATTTATTGGGGTTGTATTAAGTACACAACTGTTTTGTTTTATCATTTTTATTTGTGGCACTTGGGATATTTTGTTTTGTAGTTCCCAAGATTCACACACATCTTTCTCATCAGAATTCATGGCTTTTCCAACCTGATTTCCAGAGTTTCTTTTTTGCTGACTTAAGCTAAAAATACAAATGTTGACCATGAAATTTGTGGTAGAGCTTTTACTTAAAATCGAATGGAGAGAGGTATGAGACCTTTCAGACAGCAGGTTAGCAATGCTAATATTATTTTGTATAACATTTACATTTTTTATTATTTTACATCCATTTCCAGAACTACAAAATACTTTATACCTCCAAGACTGTGCAGGAACTACGATTAAAATCTATATTACAGAACATCATTTTTAATGTCGTATGCTTATCACAAATAGAAGATTAGTGTTATGACCGACTTATGTCTTTTATCATCATCTAAAAAGATTATGAAGGGGTGCTTGCATTTTCAAACAATTTCTGTATTCTGAGCCAAGCTAAAGTTTTCATTTAAAGGAGAATAAATTATAGAGACCAATATGTTTGAGTAATTGGTAATGAAAACAACGTTCTGCTATGCTCGTCTGGAAATCTTGGGTGTCAGGATCCATATGGCTTTTTTTTTTTTTTGTAACACAAATCATGTACCTAAACACTGCAGCAGACCCAGCACAACTTTTCATAGTAAAGGAACTCCCTAACAGCACTGACCTCCACATGCATGACAATATGCACCAGCAGAGTGGGAAAGAGAAAAAAAATCCTCAGTATCAGTTTGAGAAACATGATAGAGCTCACAATGTGGACTTGGGCCAACCGCTGACTTCCCAGATCCCAACAGGGCATCTGAGAGAGAAAATAACAGGTCTGGTCCATCGAGACAACTTTCTGCAACCCTGCAAACTTCCAACAGTTGGCTCCACAGGTCTGTAAAAATGTACATGTCAACACTCTGTCCCACTGAAGAACGTGCAGTCCTACAAATAACAAACAAATCTTAACGATGGACGGAGCTTATGAATCTATAGGTAGTGGGACCATTTTTAGCGACTACAACTTTAAGATAGTTTGACCAGTTGAATTTTCCACCTTTCTGAGGCATTAGTGGCTTGTATTGATTTTAGTAATTAGCAAAACATAATGTAAACCCCACTGGTCTTTTACCCTGGAACTAAAATGCGAGGATTGTAACACAGAGCCTTTTCAGCAACTTGGGTTAGATTCACAAGCTGGGGACCGCAGCTGAAGGACATGGACTACAAGTTCTGAAATCTTTGTCTTGAAGCATTCCTGACCCAAAAAACAAAACCCAAAAGCATTTTATCTGGGCAAAGGAAGAACGTCGTCTGCTCACGCGGTCATGGTAAAGAGTGACAAGGTCATTTGGCCGACTTTGGACTAGCTCAACTCTAAAGCCAGAGCAGCAATCCACCAGGAAATTTTAGAGCGCTTCCTGCTTCCCTCAGCTGACAAGCTTTATAAAGATGCTGATTTCCTTTTCCAACAGGACCAGCCCACAGCACCAAAGCAGGTTTAGTGAAACATGATATCACGCTACTCACGCTAAAATGGGAATTAGCCCTCTCTTTTTTATTGTGTCCACACTCTAAATTATTTGGGGATTTTTTTTGCAGCAACTTTCACTTCCTTGAAGGAAAAATAGGGTGTTACATGATGGTATTTCCTACCAGTGACTAACCGGTCCATCAGCATGAACAATAACCATGATTGTAGAGCAGGCCTGCTTGTTTTATTGCACCCGGTCACAGTAAGACCTGTGTGACTCCAGCCTCAGTCCCTAACGGTGTCAGGGTTAAAGGTCAAGCCAACAGGAAGCAGTTATGTGGCTTATGGCGGACCAGGACTAAGCACTGAGAAGGCTCGATGACTACATGACACATGGCACCAGACTCACCATGCCTAATGAAACACTGGTGGATTAGACGAAGTTCAGCATCCATATTTATGTGTAGGTTGTTGTGAATTACCAAGAGAGTGAGCAGCAGTTGTTTTGGAGCTGAAGAATCTTCCCAGTCCCAAATCTCCCAGTTTAACCACACCAGTAGCTGTGATGAACACGTTGGCTGGCTTGATATCTGAGAAAGGAAAATCACAAAGAAAATAGATTCAGAAAAATCTCCCAAATTAATTTGGCAACCGCTTTGTTGTTTTTTTTGGTCAAAGAACAAAACAGGCATCTGAATAAGACACATTAAAATGTCATTTCAGTTAATGTGGGCGTTAGCAAGCTGTTTTCTGAAGTAATGGTAATCTGACCTGCCGAAGCCTTTGAAATTTACAGCTCCCGTGTAATTGTAAGCAGCTTTTGAATAGGCTGTCTATGCTAAATGGCTGTTAGAGCTCAGAGCTCAGGGTTCATTAGTGTCCCAGTGTCCTAATCAAAGTCGGCATTAATGGAAATAAATCACCTGTAACAGAGAGGGTCTCCGAGCGAGGAGCAATCTGTGCACATGAATCCAGAATGAGGCCTTGTAAACAGAGCATTTTTTTCAGATTGTGTGTTTAACAACTAGACTTTAGGCCTGTCAAGGTGCTAGAGCAGATGAACGAGCTGTGTTATAATCGTTTGCCTTTCTGATTTGTTTTCATCAAGGTAAAATATTGAATAAACAATTGTTTCAATTGCAGCTAACAGTTTGCTTTTGTAGTTTTCTTCCCAACAAGGGACTTTAGGTGGTCATATGATGATTACAGGTGCAGAAAAAAATATTTAAAAAAAGAAAAATCAGCCTGTGACCAGAGTCAGACGATTTTCAGCTTGACTGGTCCTGAACGATAACTGACTGAAAACTCAGGAAAACAATGTTTTTTCCAAACAGAAGAAGGGAAAAAGGCTAATAGGAAGCACTGACAACAACACTCTTTGGTGTGGTTGTTGTCACAAAGGGAAGTTAGTTATTTTCATTATCTGTGGTGATCTAAAAATTAATTCAGTGGAAGCACAGAGATGTAAGAAGGTTTAAAAATTAAACGTGCCGAGAGGGAGAGAGAGAGGGAGACAGAGAGAGAAAGACAGAAAGAGAGAGAGAGAGAGAGAGAGACTTTGAGGAGAGAACAGGAGGGCTGAACAGAGGACAACCAGTTTCTCTGCGTTATCCCCTTTGGAGATTTCAGCCTCTGTCTGTGGAGGAACATCCTACACTTACCCTATGCTATAAAACAGCCCAAGAAACAACTCTGGCAAAAGCTCCTGCATCTCACCGAAAGGAATGTTAAAATGTCCTTAGGCTTTTAGCCTCACCTGGACTCCCTTAAACAACTCATGGATAAAGGTTGATGAGAAGCAACAGTGCCGCTTCATACAAAAAAACCTTAAAAAAAAAAAAATAATCGGGTAAGAAATGACCAAAACTGGTTTCAAATGAGCAGCCCTTTTAAAAGGTTAAACACAAACCATTTTACTACCACAGATTATTGCACTTACCAATCAGCAAAATCACTATTAGGATGTGCTAAAGAATATATGTGTAGAGCAACGCTACCTCTGTGCATGACTCTTCGGGAGTGCATGTGTTCAAGCGCGCTGCAGAGCTGGACGAAGTACTTCCACACTGTTCTCTCCGGGATGAGCCTCCTCTGCTTCTTAAAGTGCTGCAGCAGGTAAACCAAAAACAAAGAACCAAGGTCACATTAAAATGCAGCATTGGCAACTGACAAACAAAAGAGTTTATTACAAATTGGAAAAGGAGTACAAAGGGTAGAGTTACTGGGCTGGCGTGTACGATTTTATGTGTTTGTAGAGTATCCTTCCCAACACACTGACTCCACTCCTAATGCAAGCCAGACCGGCCTATCGTCTGTCCCTTGCATATCCAAGTTCTGTCTCGTTTTCTCTGCAGCGTACAATGGAAAGCACATGCATTCTCAAGAGCAGAGAAAAAGAAATTTGCGGTGCCTTCTTAAACTCCACCATCTGGCACACAGGACTCATGTTACGCACAGCCCACAGTGGCAGAACGGTTCCTCCTGTTTTCAGAGTTTATGCACGTATTACTATTTGGAAGGCTAGGAGTTGTTGTTGATTATCAACACTGTGGTACAACTGAAAAATAAAAGAACAGTGATGACACAAAGGCGAACTGATCAGCTATGACTAAATGAAAAAACTGATTCTTGGAACTCCTCCCTGGGCAGCTGTGCAGCAGCGCAAGCTATAAAAATGTATCAAGTTCTCCTATGATCGCATTTTAATGGGGCGTCCTTTGGGCTCCAGCTCCAGGAAAGAAATGCCTGGAAGTAGACGAGGTTAGACCAGAACTGTGCACATGAGAAATGCACTTTGAGTATTTAGCCGACTTTTACCAAAACAAAAAAATTTCTTAAAATTCTGGACAGTATGTATTTCACCAGGAAGTCTAAGTTGCATGAAGACTTTGTTGCACAACAGAGACAGGCAGCAGGAGATTACAAAAACTCCAGCACATTAAAATGCAACCATTTCAGGATATTAAATACACTACAAAAATAGCTCTATTAAATCTCCTTTTCTCATTAACAGCTGTCCTTTTTATACAAACATTTCTCAAAGCACAAAAAAAGGTGTATAATTTGGGATCCTTAAATAAATTATTCCATCTTCAAGGTGCAAAGTAAGAAAAAGCAGCCTTCCCCGAGATCAATCAATGCCCTTGGTACGTAAAAAAGCGGCAACTAGTTTAAGAAGCATGGTTGCAAAAAAATCCGACCTGAGACAGAGGGGGGAATAGAGGCGAGCTGGAAGTTTACCCAGGACTGCTTTACAGGCAAAAATATACCACAGCTTTTGTCTGCAAGTGGTCAATGATGTCCACCTCACCAAATCATAAATAATGCAACGTTTGCATTTGTAATGAGAAGACGAGCTGCATGGTACACTAAATCAAGGCTCCAAATAAAGGAGCTGCATGCAAGAAGAATAGATCACACCATAATCAATCACAGGCAAAGAGGTTGCTTCTGTGTCTGTGTGTGCGTGTTTTTGTCTTGGTAATACAGGAAGATTTATTCCTAAAGTAATTTATGATATATTCCATTTGTTTCTCTGATGCACATTATGCTTGCACTGCATACAAGTATAGTATACTATACACCTGTTCAAATGTATGAATCGATTACAGAAATGGCTGAAAAAGACCTGTATATCCTGCTGATGCACAGGTAAACAAATTATTTTATATTTTAGATAAAAAGAATCACACTAACCACACAGAATTATATATACACACTCAAATAAGTACGGTGAATAATACCAATAATTATTATTATTAAAAATAAGAGTTTGGTGCAAAAGATGTCCGTTGATGTCCAATTTACAGATGTTCAAAAACAAAACATTTACAGTCACGGAACTTCACGTGTTTTGAAGCCATCAACAAGCTTCTGGCTTCATTCTGACCGGTGTCTTGACTACTTTTCACATCATAATTGGTAAAGTTAATTTAAAGTGGCAGGTTTTCTGAAACAGAGCAAGTTTAAAAGCATAATCTTTGCCGTTTCAGTGGGGTTGAGGCATTCCAGGAGCTATAAAAAGCATTTGGGGTTAATATCCTTATTGAACAAAAACGGTTTAAATTTCAACCAAATTATTGTAAATCAAAGTTGAAGGTAGTCCTTTTCATTATTGCACCATTTTTCTGCAATTCACTGAGGTTTTGAACAGACCCTCCACATGATGCTACCACCCCTATGCTTGACAGCTGGTACAGTGTCTCAGCTGGACTCAACTAAACACTTTTCTGGTCGATGAAACTAAAATGACGTGCCACAGTTAAAAAGAAAGATCAACCACCTTCACAGTTAGGCCCACCCAACATTATTCATACCTGACAAATTTAGGTTTAAAAGAACCTTTATTTTACCAACATGTCTGTTCTGTTTGGAAGTAATATTAACGTTTTGGAGCAGACCAGTCAGAGTCCTGACTTGAATGAAATAGAGAATCTGTGAAGAGAACTAAAGATTAGGGTTTTGCCGAGGAGGCCTTCCAAGTTCAAAGACTTGGGAGTTAAGTAGTGAAAATTCCCGAGGAAACAGCCATTAAAAAGGGTTTAATTTCTTTGATGGCAAAAAAGATTTTTCCATTGGTTATTAAAGGGCAACTAACTCCCAAATCAACTTGTTTTTGCTGATAAACTATATAAATGAGTGTCTAATAGTGAGGTCTCATTATTTTCTATATTTTATTTTAAATGCAGAGGTAAAACTCGAAAAATTAGAATATCACGGCAAGTTAATAAAGGCATGCATTGTTGAAATGACATTTCCATGGCATTTTGAACTCTTCATTTTAGCTTGCACCGTGTTGGTACCAGGTCTGCTCTTTTCACCATATAGTGCTTAGCAGGGTTAAAAATGGGGCACAGTGTAGTTTGTCCATGAGGGGCTTCCGTAGTGTGACGTTATCGGCAAGCGAGGGCCCCCCGAGCAAATCTGGTACCTAAACACCGAACTTTAACCTACATTTAAGGGCCTCAGAGGGAGGCGTGTCACCTGCCTGACTAAAAATGTAAGAGTCACCAACTTTTATTTATTGACCAGTTTCTTATTTATTTTTCTTTTTTTTAAGTTTGAACATAGATTTTGTGCGATTCCAGTACTTTCCCAAGGCTTGAAAATTTTATTTTCAAATTTCATGACTTTTCTAGGTTTTTCATGACTGTACATACCCTGTAAAAAGGTAACAGCAAAAGAAGTTGGCTGTTCCCAAAGTGCTGGTCAAAACACATGAATAGAAAGTTATGTGGTAGGGAAAACTGTGGAAGAAAAAAGGTGCACAAGCAGCACGGATGACCGCCGCCTGGAGAAGATTGTCAGGAAAAGGCCATTCTAAAGGCTTGAGGACCTTCACAAGGAGTGGACTGAGGCTGGAGTTAGTGCATCAAGAGCCACCACACACAGACAGATCCTGGACATGGGCTTCAAATGTCGTATTGCTCCTGAACAACAAACAACGAGAGAAGTGTCTTACCTGGGATAAAGAAAAAAAAGAAATGCAAATGTTGCATCTCAAACCAAGATCCCAGAGTCTGGAGGAAGAACACAGAGAGGCACACAATCCAAGATGCTTGAAATCCAGTGTGAAGTTTCCACAGTATGTGTTGATTTGGGGAGCCATGTCATCTGCTGGCATTGGTCCACTGAGCTTTATTAAGTCAAGAGTCAATGCAGCCATCTACCAGGAGATTTTGGAGCACTTCATGCTTCCTTCCATAGACAACGTTTATGGAGATGCTGACTTCATTTCCAACAATACACACCTGCCCACACTGCCAAAAGTACCAAAACCTGGTTCAATGACCATGGGATTACTGGCCTGACCTTTGACCCCCATAGAGAATCTATGGGGCATTGCCAAGAGAAAGATGAGAGACATGAGACCGAACAATGCAGAAGAGCTGAAGGCCGCTATTGTAGCATCCTGGTCTTCCATAACACCTCAGCAGTGCCACAGCCATTGCTATTTGCGCTGCTGTGATATGTGACAATGTCAGCTGCACAGCCACTTTGGGGTATAAAAGGCACATTTTTCAAACAGGAACCATGGGTCGAGTAAGACTGGTAGGGGGGTGACTTGCTCTTTAAGGATTTTTTTTTTTTTAAGATGACATTTTTAATAAAGTATAAAAAAATATTTTCTTAATACTCCTTTTAAATTGTTTCTGCTGTAGTTTTAGAAGCTAATCTCCAGAAAGGGTCGAAATAAGTAAAGAAGAAAGTGAAAACCCCTTGTAAATGAAAATTCACACATCTTAAAGAAATTCCTTTGAATTCAATTTAGGCATTTAATAGAGTTTTGGTATTTAATCGAGCAACACTCACTGCAGATCCAGATCCCACATTTCACCCCTGAAATTGCCACGTTTTCCTTCTTACTCCCATACCTGTAAACAAAATATTTTGTTTCTATTTACATAAACCACGGTGCATTAGTTTATTTTTTATAGCAATTAAGTAAAATATTTTAATAAAGTCATAAAATTATTTATACCAAAAATAAAATGTTGGGCTTTTTTCAAATACATTGTATTACACCGACTATTTCAGGTACAAAACATCCAACTCTGCAGACGTAAAAAAAAAGGCAAAGGGATAGCAACTTTTATTTGCCTTTACAGTTTGTGTTTTAATCATGATTTTATACTGATTATAGAGGGGGCGGACCCAGAAATAGAAATGGTTAAATCTGGACTGTGGTTGTCTATTCATGTGTAAAAAATATGTAACACATTCTTTAAATCTCTTGGTCACCATTTGAGCCCAAACAATCCTTGAATTGACATCCCCTGTGAGTTGCTTCCTTAAATAACCCTGCAAGAGGATGCTACTCACTGCATCCACTAAGGCATTACAATTTTCATATACCCAACAAAAGCAAGAATATATATTTAAAACTGGAGCACTCTTCCAGTGAGAGGCTCTCAAGTACCTGCTTATATACATTTAGGCGTGGAATTGTTGGACACTGTTCATAAACACGAAAAGACGGACAACAAAGACTTTAACAACTGCAATGGTACAGAAAATGGAAAAGGTGAAAGATAACTAAAAATGGAGAAAGGTGTGATAAAGAGACGGATAGATCGACGGATGGATGAAGAAAGGGAGGAATAGACCTTGGCCTACATCCAAACAAAGCCTCAGTAAGGAGCCATTCTTTCTTTGCCCCCCATTTCCATATCAGAGGACCGTTTGATGTCAATGGGGGAGCACATAGACACCCACCAACACCCTTTTTTCTATGCCTTTAACAGCAAACACTGCACATGCAATGTTTTGTAAGTGCATGCAAATCAGGGACCATCTGATATCATTTGAATCCTGAGATGGTCAGAGAGAAACAGAAACATAAGACGTGAGCAATAGAATAGAGTGATTGAGTAGTTTGCAGGAAAATAAATGAAAAAGAATAATAAAAATTAAAATATTTTATTCTAATAGTTTTTGTTTTTAAATATGGCATGAATGTATCAACGTGTTTACTGCACACTGCAGCCCGAGGAGGGGTAACTGAAATCTGGCAAAAACATCTGGCGTGCCACTGTTAGTCTAGAATAAACAATTAGAACGGTGCAGAAGACAAATGGTGCAGAGAAGTAGGATGTATATTAAGAGTTTGTGTTGTCAGCAGACATAAGGCTGATGACACCACCCCAATACTCTCAGCATCCTAGAATGCTTAGGTAAGATAGCAGTGACACTTTGTGGTTTGTTATCCTACCTCCATGTTACCTGCCATGTAACATCTTTGTAAAATGCAACTCAGAACATTTGCTTGAATGTGTGCCTCCATGTTTGTGTCTACACCTTCTCTGCTTACAAAGTAGACTATATGTACGTGTGCGTCCGTGTGCATGTGTGTGCTAAGCCTGCCATGTTCACTCTCTTGTACCACTAATCCTCGCCTCTCCTAATTTGCTATGTTGAACTGTGCAGATGTGGATCTGCTGAGTATGACTGCAAACAGCTTGTCGAGCTGTGCTGATACAACGCTGCAGCATCATTTATGCATAGCAGAAGACCAGGCTTTTTTACATACACACTCCTAATTTGCTTTACTGGCAGATTTTTATGATAACTGGGGGTTCGGTCTAACTCGTACTCAAAAAAAGGAAAAAAGAAGAAGAAGTGTGAGCTATGGATACAAAAACACTACCAATGCTGAATAACCCAGATTTTTTCTGCTGCTTAAAGAAATAAAGACAATTCCTGGAATTAAAACAAGCACACAGTGATTTTATTTTACTCAAACTTAAGTGTACTGATTAGAACTACTGGAAGCCTAAGCCAAAAAAAAGGTTGCTTAAAGGTCTTTGTAGGTACTGCTACAAAAACAGACATCGCTACTACTTCAACTGTAATTATTTCAGTTTAAATTCATCCAAGTACCCTCTGCACTCAGAGGCTTGAACTTTATTACCACTAACAGCTCCAGATTTCTAACAATGTCTCTTTTAAAGCCTTGGCAGATGTAAACATATTCTAGTGAGATGAAAGAAGCTTGCAGGAGGTCTTATATATTAGTTTGTTCCAGTATGAAGGGATGATTAAGACTCATTCTCCAGGATGTCAAACCCCTATAAAATAACCGCAAACCACAAGCCTTCTGCAGTCATGCCTTCATTTATCAAACGATTCACTGGCAGCTTCTGCTTGTGCGTGCACACGGCTGTACAGGAGCATTGTAAAGAGTCGAACTGGGTATTATTTAAATCCTACCTTACCCCTGAGAAATTAGATTTGATGATAGAAATCTTTTTGCATCCATAATAGTGTATGAAAGTGGTCGGTAGCAACATTGTGAGTTATATTAATTTTTGTAGTTACTTTAATTTCTCTCCATGTTTTGATGTAACGCCATGTTTAACAGTGATAAATATATAGTGGCTTGCAAAATTATTTATACTCAAACTTTTTCACATTTTCCCACATTACAAACATAGCTTTAATTATTTTGTTTGGATATTATGTGATAGACCAACACAAAGTAGAGCATAATAGTGAAATAAGGAAGATATGACAAGGTTTTCTGTAAAGTGAGGTGTGCATCTGTATTCAGCACCCTTAATTCAATACTTTGTAGAACTACTTTTCACTAAAATTACATCTTCAGGTCTTTAAATATCTATTTCTACAAACTTCACACATCTACAGCCTGAAATTCTTACCAACTCTTTAATGCAAAGTAGCTGAAGCTCAGTAAGAGTAGATGGAGAGAATCTGTCAAAACATTGGACTTAGGGGCTGTTTACACGACAACTTTGCCGTATTTCTTTGAATACGCGGGTGAAAACGCGCTGCGTTTACACGACAGGGCAAGTGATGGAAAACGATGTAGTACATATGCCCGGCCATTAGATGGCAGTCTGCCCCGTGTATGCAGTGTTCCAAGGTTTCCCCCTCACAACCCGGAAAAGATACCCAATTCATGATACCCAACAATGGCGGTCTTTTTGTAGTTCTCAGCTCAAATAAAGGTATATTGATTATTTGACGCACGTACTGTATGCGACCAAATAACTTCAGAAGCTGCATCAGCAGTAACCGCATACCTGGATCCGCCATTGTTGTTGTTTTTCTGTAGAAAGGCGGAGTGCGCAAGTGCAACATGTCCGTAGGTGGCTGGCAGTGACGTCATCGTTTTCAAAAGTCTCCGGCTTGCGTTTACACGACAACGAATCCCTCAGCGTTTTCAAAACTCTCCACTCTGGAAGCCGTTTCCCAAAAGCTGCGTTTTCGCCCCGCCGTTTTCCCGCTGTCGTGTAAACGAGAGGCCGAATCGGAGAGAAAAACCTCAGTTTTGCTGAAAAACGTCTTGTAAACAGCCCGTTAGGTTGAGGCGTTGACTAGTCATTTAAACAAATAAATAGAAGATGGGTCACATGGGTCCATAGCAAAACATGAATGCAATCCAGGGTCACAAAATTCCATGAAGGCTAAAACCCGTTGATTAGACAACTTTAAATAAACCCTAACTGAGCTTAATGCAGGATCTGTCTCATTTTTCCTCCAGTATGACCTTGCATTTAAATCCATTCATCCTACCATTAACTCTGAAATGCTTCCCTTTCTCTTTAGAAGAAGTATTCCTGCAGCATGATGCTGCCTCCAAAGTGTTTCACTGTGGTGATGGTGTGTTCAGGGTAATGTAAAGTGGTATTTTTCCTCCACAAACCGTTTAGTACAGGTCAAAAAGGTTGAAATATGGCCTCATCTGACCAGAGCACCTCCTACACATTTCCTCTGAATCACAGCTGGCTTTGGACCAACTACAAATTAGTTGGGGTGTAATGGTAAAGAAACATCATGATTTGATGCGTCCAGTATTTAAGTTTTAAAGTCATGGCTCAGTAGTTTTCAGTACACTTCAAGAAAAATAAATCTTAAAATAGTTTTTTTTTATTAGCTGTAATCCCCAAAAAATTCTGAAAAGAATGTGATTTTATTGAGTTTTAAAACAAACAAAAAAAGAGGGAAGTTATGAACTGACTGCATATTTTGTTGGATTATTTTATATCCAGGCATAGTCCGTGCCTGGATATAGATTATACAAAATTATAATCATTTGAAAACGGCCAATATCTAATGCTTAGAAAATTTACAGTAAGACTGTTCCCATATTTGAGAATAAAACATACTTAAATCACTGAAGTCGTTTTCATATGTCGACAACCCAGTGTCCCAGCTGTATTTGAATGCAGCATGTGTAGCTCTTGTGAAAACCCCTTCTCATCAACTGGGATTCCTTTTATACAATGTATAGAATGAACAGTTTGGGTTCTATGGATGCTAAAGGTAGTCATTTGGGCTTTAGCTGATTTCTCTCCAGTATCTATGATGTTTACATTCAGCTTGATTTCGTTTCAAGTCAGCAATTCAGTTACTTGCAGACTGAGCCATGTAGCTTGTTGCTGTTGAAAAAAAGCTGACATTAACTTCTGGTTTGAGCCACCTTCCTAGCTGCACGAGAAATCTAGACGTTCTCAAATAGAGTTCAGTGATAGCTGGGTGTCCTCTCCGTTTAGCTTTGCTGTCAGTTTTTAAAGTTACATTGCAAGGCTATTTTATTTGTATAGAACATTTTCAGCAACAAGGCAATTCAAAGGGCTTTAAATGATTAGAAAGAAAAGAAACAAGCAAATAACATTACATTTCAGTGGCAAAGAAAGGAAAAACGACGACAAGCTAAAAAACAGACTACAGTTTATGATATTCCAGTTGTTATTGATTGAAGTTAGCTCTATACAAAAGAGGTTTTAGGGCTCAGCGTTTCACAAGTTTAGCAGTTTTTTCGAAGTTTATTCCAGATTAGAGGAGCATAGAAACTGAATGCTGCTTCTTTAAATTCAGTTCTGACTCTGGGGATACAGAGAAGACTTGAACCAGACGACCCGATCTGCAACAACGGATCTTTATTGTATTTGGTGCCAAGTCATTCAGTGATTTATAAACCAACAAACGTATTTTGAAGTCTGTTCTCTGAGCTACATGGACCCAGTGTAAGGACTTTAGGAAAATAGAACGCGTAATCCCACTTCTAGTCTTAGTGAGCACGTGAGCAGCAGGGTTCTGGATCAGCTGCAGATGTCTGACTTTTTCAGCAGACCTGTGATTGCATACTTAGTTCTTCCCATAAATATTCTGCTTGTGTTCATGTATAAAATAACAGTTTTTGCTCGGCACACATGCCTACCGAGCAGACAGGGCTGTGCCGGAAATGTTTTGCTACAAGTGGATGTACCGCTAAACCTCTAATAATTAGCCTTTTTCCTGGTTTTCTTCTTGCCACTCTGCCACGAAGGCCAAATTTATAGAGTGCACAACTAATATCTATCTACCTGTCAATAGATTCTCGCAGCTTAACTGTTGATCTCTGCAGCTCCTCCAGAGTTACTAAGGACCTTTTGGAGGCTTCTCTGATTAATACTCGCCTCGCCCAGCATGTCAATCTAGGCGGCCAATCGTGTCTTCGCTGGTTTGCAGTTGTGTCATATCCTTTACATTTCCAGATGGAGTGAACAGCATCCTGTCAGATATTTAAAGTTTAGAAAATTATTTTAAACCTCTCCATTATTTCACCCATCAATGTCTGCTGTGCATCTTGCGCTTCACGGTGCTGTTTGGTCACTAATGTTCTCTAACAAAAAAAAAATTTAAATACACAAACAAATGGGACACCATTTACTACTTAGGTCAGTTCTGAAGGTGATTTGTGAGACTGGATTTTATTTTGGTGGTATCAGAGGAAGGGGGCGGAATAAAAAAGGCCCACCTCAAACTCCAAAGTTTTATCTGTAAAATCAACTCATTGACCTTTGTTGGTGTAACATGAGGCAAAGAGACGTGTGCGTTTAAGAAAACCTTTCCAAAAGTGCTGTATAAAATACTGGACGGAAAGTATTTCAACTGTTATTTCTGCTAGCTTATCTACCGCAGGTGGAGGTACTGAGCAGAGTCGCTTACCTTGATCATACGAGAGAGATCCCCAGCATCAGCTAACTCCAGAACTATGTTCAGCTCATTGTCCTCAATAAAAGATGCGTGGTACTTTATCACATTGGGGTGATTCAGTTGCTGTTGGAAGGGGAAGAGAAAAATAAATAAATAAAAAAATAAAAATGGTCAGGTTGTCAGAGTAGACGGAAGAAATGATGGTGACATTTGTCATCTGGGCACCCTTGGTCACTTTCACCAGGTTCTTTCAGCTGCTACAAAATCTTCAAAACAAGGTTATGCACAGCAAAGGTGTGTGTTTTGTGCAACTCGCTGTACTCTCACCACCAATTAAAATAAAAATGGCTGAAGCCATGCAAACAAAATACATTTGGTACATGGGGACCTAATGAGAAGGTTTTGTCCTCAAGTGTGACAAAGCTGGATGACATGTCACAACAAACCCCTGTCTATGATGACAACAACCCATGTGTGTGAGACACATAAGACACACAGAAACACACAAGCGTGACAGGCTGACATGGCTGGCAGTCTAAAAGAAAAAAAAAAAAAAGAAGGAGAAAGCTAGCGTCCCTGGCTCATCTCTAGCGGAGATTCCTTCCTGCTGGTTGGTCAATAAGGCAGGAACAGCATTCCCTGTAGTAAACAAAAACTTTCTTTCTATCCTGAGCTAGAGACACGTGAGGGAGAAATGGGAACGTTGACGTAAAAGATACAAATGACACAGTGACACAGACAGGGAGAGGGAATGCAGACAGGGCAAGGTTGAAGAGCTGGGGAGGAAGAACAAAGGGGTGGATGGAAAACAGAATGGGAGAGGGATGAGGTAAGCTGAGTTGGAGATGGGGGGTGGGGGGGAGCAGAGAGATGCTGATACGTGGATAGTTGGAGCCGTGATGTGAGCAGACGGAGGGGTGTGACACGCGTCCTCCGCTCGGCTCTGCTAAGCCTCCTCTGCTGTGATTAAAGAAATGTTCATGCTCTGGATGATGCCGGGAAGAGGGGAAAAGGAGAGCACAGTGGAGTACACTACGCTACACTACACTCTCCAACTCCATCTCTGCATCCTTCCGCAACCCTCTTCCTCATTCGCTCTTCTCTGTCTCTTCCTCACGTCTCCATCTTCCCCTTCTCCCTCCCTTGTCCTTTCTTGCCAGATGTATTTTTGGCTCAGAGTGGCAGTTCTGCACAGCTCCACAACGTAGCACAGCCAGAGAGTGATGACAAGCCCCCCACCACCACCACCGCACTCCTCCTCTTCCTCAGCCCACCCCAACCCACTGCTCCTCCACAACTTAGACCTCAGGCAAAAGATACAGAGAAATAAAAAGATATGTTAACATGCAGATGTTTATGTAAATGATGGATGGGACCCAACTGCAATACAACAATCACTCATAGGGAAATATCACATAGAGCCTTGCATGATTATGTAATTACACATGCTGGCTGAGACCCAACAGCGTGTGTAATTACTTAATCATGCAAGACTGTGATACATTTGTTGAGCTGATGAGGTGTTTCAAAGAAGAAGACGATACAGACTAATGCAAACTGAAGGTACAAAAGCAGACATGCTTGTAAATTTAATTATACTGTAATTGTACATGGAAAACGAGAGTAGTTAGAAATATGAACCACGTTGGCCTCAGTTACATTTGGAAATAGGAGGTCGTTGGATTACAAATGCAATGCAAAAATGAAATTTAATTACTGCACGACAAGCATATATAATTTTTACAAATGAATTCAGGGTTATAGTTTAAAATAGTGATGTTCACTTCTATGAAAATAAAACATGAAAGAAAGCGTGACAGAAAGCTAGCGATCACAGGGCAGCCGCGAGCATGGTCGGAAAGCTACGGAAGAGTGACAGCGTCAATGTTTTAACACACAACAATGCAGAAAGCAACATCCACGCAGGACAAACGTAGCCATAGTCAATTCTTCAGGTTGAATTTATGTGCGTAAAGTGAAGCTTTAAACGGTGATTCATCTATAGAGGAGGAGGAAGTCAGGAGAAAAGCTCTCTAAAAGCAATATCTTGGAGATCTGTGGAACCAGCTCCCAGCTTTAGTCCGTGAGGCAGACACTCTGTTTACTTTTAAGGCCAGGCTTAAAACTTTCCTTTTTGATAAAGCTTATAGTTAGAGTGGCTTAGGTCATCCTGAGCTATCTCTGTAGTTATGCTGCTATAGGCTTAGACTGCTGGAGGACAGACTTACCAATTTTCTTCACTCTGCTACTTCCTTTTCTCCTACGACTCCCCAGTTGTATTACAGTACATTCTGTTATTTCGACTGTTGACTTTGTTTTCTCTCAGTGTTTTTCTCCCCATCGAAGATATACCTGGTCTGGTATCCTGCTTGGCTGCAATGTCCTGTTGGACGGGGGGCATCGACTGGGATGATCCTCCCAGTAACTGAACATCCACTGTGTCCTGTTGTCAACTTTTTACTTTCTGTAACATAGAAAGTTCTCTTATATCGGATCTTCTGTTCCTTCAGTGTCTCTGCTCTGTCTTCTCAAACCCCCAGACGGTCGTGGCAGATGGCCGCTCCTACTGAGCCTGGTTCTGTTGGAGGTTTCTTCCTGTTAAAGGGGAGTTTTTCCTCTCCACTGTCGCTACATGCTTGCTCAGTATGAGGGATTGCTGAAGGATTGCTGTGGTTGGAAATCTGCCCAACCTCACGCCAATGACTGACGCAATCTGCTGGGATTCCTTAAATAGGAAACTTTTTAACTGATTGGAATGTTTGTATAATTGTATTGAAATGACTTCTTGTTAAGTGCCTTGAGATGACATCTGTTGTGAATTGGCGCTATATAAATAAACTGAATTGAATTGAATTAATAAACCGGAACCCTACTCCGAGATTTGAAAGCACTACATCACTTACCTCATTGTGACTGTAATTCACTCTTTGAGAGAAAAATAGTAATAATTCTGCCAGCATCTATTTAAACTTTGCTACAGTTCTGATCTGCATTGTTGCTTTAAGGTGCATGCATCACCAGAGTAGTTCTAATTAGTGAGTCATGCAGTGCTTGTGTATGGCTCACTTTCTCCAAATACATTTGTTCCCCTTACACACAAGGATTTCACCCACCTTACAGCTATATAGCTCACAGTCTTTCATTCCTTTAAAACTCTGAAGTTAATTTTCCAACAACATGGTGTTTGACTCAAAAACAGGGGTGTCCGAATTCAGTCCTCAAGGGCCAGTATCTGACATGTTTTAGTTCTTTCCCAGGTTCAACACACCTGAATCAAATGATGGCTCGTTAGGTGGCTGGTCCATTTGAATCAGCTGTGTTGGAGCAGAGACACCTAAAAACTCACTTCAAGTCAATGTTGTGTACGTCTACATGTTGTAGATGTAAGGCAAATTAAAATAGAGATTTACAGTTAGACCGCACCTGCAGTCACATCCTCACCTTCATTTGGCTCACACACCAAGAGGAGAGAAAAAAACAACAACTTAATAAGACAATATTTGTACAAAAAGAGCCAACTCTCATTTTATGCACTTTATTTATTTTTAAAGCCAGGGGGGTTGTTTGTCTTTTTTTAAATCAGGAACTCTGTCCTTTTCTTATATACAATCAACCACTGGACAGCGTGGATCCAGAATACATGTCATCTTATACAGAAAGCCTTTTCTGTTTTTAGAAGGGGTATAGCTACAGAGGCTTTTAAATGATCCGTTTTAGGAAACAATGAAAGAGGTCGATTCTGACACTCAATATTTCTAGGTTTTATGGCCCTAAAATATTACATTTGCCTTCTGAGAAAGCGACAAAAGAGAACAATTATATGTTGCACATTTGAAAGTCAGTAAGAATAAGAATAATTTAAAAAGTAAACAGAAAAGGTTTTTAAAGTGCTGTGTTTGTGTGAGGTTCGAAGTAGCTGGTTCATGTCAGTTCCCTGTCTTTCCATTAAACCACTGCTATAATCTGATCAAAAGCAAACCCCAGACATGCGCATACACAAACACAAACTTGCTGTGTATTTTTATTTAATCTTTCACTGCTGATTAGTGGAGATCATTAGTCTGGAGACAAGTCAGGCATCCCAACAACCACAAGTGAGAGAGGACTGTGCAGCTGTGGGATTTTAAACATAAGAAAAATTAGCAGAGTGGAATAGGTTGAGAGCCCTTTTTCTGCAAGCGACATCCCTCTAAAAGAGAATTTAGACAAAAGGAGAAAAGTGAGAAGTGAGATTCTCAAGCTGAAATCCCCATGCCAAGGCAAGAAAACACAGATGAATGAGCAGACATAAACACAGACAGACAAACAAACAAACAGGCATGCTGTTGGATGGCCATGACTGAGTATGTCTGTGTAAGTGTGTGTATGCGATCACAGGCGACCGTGTGTGTCAATTCAGTCGGCCCATGCCAGTGTGCTTCTCATTATTCTGATTTAGCTGTGTGTCTGCTGTTGGCCTGTCTACTGGAGGATAAGGCAGAAGGACTGTCTCTTTCACATTCACTCGTTTATTATCAGGCTGGCTAGGCAGCGCGCGGGGCCAGGCATAACTTCCACGTTCACTAGCAATCAGCTTGCAGGATGAAAAAGGCGAACGAAAAGCTCTGAATAGAGGAAATGAGGCAAGGGGGAAAAGACAGCGAAGGGAGATGGATATAAAAACAGAGCAACTGGCCAAAACAGCAGAGACAGAGGAGGCAGGAACAAGTAGAGGGAAAAACTGTACAGAGGAGGAGAGAGGAAAATAAACCTTTTAATAAAGGGGGGTAAAACGGAAATGTAGCAGATGTATTATATGAAGAAATGGCATCTGTGAGGGTGACATTTATCCCCGACCTCTATTATGAGGTCAGAAATCGGGATCTACTGTCCAATAGAATCATTTCAATGATCTACTGCTCAAACCAAAGCTCAGAACAGGGTTCTGTCTCCATCTTTTTGTTTTGACTGGTCCACAGAACCTCCTGGAGCTTTAATGTATTGTTTGAACGACACAAATATGTTCCCCCCACCTTTTAGACATAACGAAGAGCTGCCAGATACTGGAAAATATATTTTTTTTAAATCATGATTATTTTAGTAAATGTGAGTACTTACAGATTATGAAACACCACTGCACTTATTGCTCTTTAAGAACAACTTTCATGAGGTACATTTACATCTCTCTGAATGAAAACAAATAGTCATGTTATCCAAGTGAAATATGTCTAATTCTAAGGATAAAATGCATTTTAGATAAAACTTTCTGTTCAAAGCTTATTCATCCAGCTGTATTTGTTAAGAGGTAATCAGAGTTGTGAAATACAAATAATAAGTCTTCACTGAAAACAAATTGTCTATGAGATAAAGTCAACAACAAAAGGAACGTGCTACTCCTACTTCCTGAATTTAGCCCTTTGCCTCAAACAAACATGTCTGTCTGTCTGATGGCCACCAGAGCCTAGGCTCACACGGTTTCTACACATTTTTAATTTCAAAATGTCATGATTTTCACACACACAAATATCTCTTTTTGAAGTTGTTACAACACTCTGGTCATTTGAATAAAAAACAACAAAAAAACATTAATTGTTACCTGTTCAAATATTGTGTCTTATGAAATGTAGACTGAAGAAGTCGGGAAACAGTGCAGTATCGCGACATTTTAAGGCTTTTTGTCATTTGGTATAAAACAGATCAATGGCATTTCAAAATTCATAAAACTTTGACTCGACAAATAAGGGCTGGAGCATCCTACACTAAATAAAGACAACCTGGTGTACAAGATGTACTTGAATGCACCATAAAAGCATAGTTGTTGGGAAATTTCCTCTTGTCACAGGGACTCCTCACCACATTCTGGAATCTCATTTTATGTCCAGCATTGTTGGACAGCTTGAATGCTCCAGGCAACTGGATTTGGACTTTGCAAGATTTTTTTTTTCAGTACCAATGATTTTTACATTCAGCTTGATGTTTCAGTTGAGTGCACAACAAGCAACGTCCCTTATTGCTGTTGAAAACGTGGATACTAATATACAGTTCTGGTTCGGTCCACCTTCTGTTCTCCACTGTAGCTGCATGGGAAATCTTAATATTCCCAGATAGCAAAGTTTAGTGATAGCTGGGAATCCTCTGTGTTATCTTTTTGTGTCACTTTTTAAAGTTGGGCTACAGAACGTCGTAATGCCCACTTATTTCTGCATACAAAACATTCTGCATGAGTTGAGATATAAAACAAAGCTGTATTAATTTGGTACATGTGAGTATACCAAACAGACAGGGCTCTACAGGATATTTTCTGTACGAATAAATGTACCGTTATACCCATACCAGATGCAGATTCTTTAAATCACTATTATTTGGCATTTTTGGTGAATTTATTCTACATGTGGGAGAGAAAAAAAAGGAGATTTAGTGCTTTGCTTGGCATGTTAACCAGACCCAGTGTAAGACGCAAAGCTCCAGCCCAACCTGAACTTAAAAATGCCCAGAGCAAAAAAAAGGTGTAAAATTAACCCTTTTAAACTTCTGAGGAAATCTGCATTCATTCAGGAAGCAAAAATACTAAATATTTACAGGTAAAAAGCTAAAATCAATGTGTGATGAGGCAATGATGTTTGTCTATTTAAAATGGAAGAATGTCTGAAATAGGTATAATTTTCCAAGACTGAATTGAAATTTTCCCTATTATTCCAGACCTGAAAAGACAAAAGACAAACAAAAACAAAAAAACAGCCGATTTTATACTTTTAGACTTTTGTGACTTTGTTGGAATCCCAGCTCCAGCAGGTCAGACCACTGAGCAGCTCAGAAGCTGGAACAACAGATACCAGCTCTCTGCCACAGTTCTCACATTGTTAATATTCTAGTAAAGTTTAAAAAAAAAAAAAAAAACGTTTTCCAAAGGGAAGATCAAAACGTGTTGCATCATATCCACAAATAAAGGTTTTAAAAAATCCCAATATTCAGAGTTTTTTAGTAAGACTCCATCCATGTTTTCTGTATCATTAAAGTTATAGGTAAAGCACAGTTTGGTCAACTAAATGAAATTAATTCATTCTTATAAATATAATTATTAGAATGAATGTGTAATATAGAAATCATAATGTGAATGCTAACATGTGTCACACCTAAAAGGCTGTTAGGAAAAATATAGTACTTCTGACAGACACGTAGGATCTTTTAGACAAGCAGAGATATTAAAACTGTCATTAGATTATTCATTAGTATCTGAAAGCAGCCCAGTTGACACGTGTTAAAAGTAGCTTGACAAATAAAACCACTTCACTGGAAAATAAAAAAGGCAACGCAAGGAGGAAGAAAGGGGGAGACACATGAGAGACGCCGTTAAATTTCCACGCTGCTGCGCTGTTGTTTGGCTTTAAACATTTCAAAAAGATTTGAGAAAAAAAAAAGACAATTGTTCTGGCATTCAAAAAAGAGCCAATAGGAGCCTGGAGGGATGTAATACTTCTGCTTCCACACACACCCGCAAACACACACACACACACACACACACACAGAGAGAGAAGCAGAAAGTAATAAACTGTACAGTCACACATGCATACTCATTTATATTCCCATTTGTGTGCACAACAACCCCCTGCATTTGTAACCATCCAAGGAAGAACACACACACAGACACACACACAACTCTGTGGCGTCTGGGGCGGATCAATTGTTTTCCTGTGGTGGTGGGTCTCAGCTGAGGAACCTTAAGAGAACAGAGCACAGCGCATGGTGCAGTCTCCCTTTTCTCTGGTTCTTTACCTTAAGGAGATCTATCTCTTTGATGCAATCTTGCCGAGCTTTGGCATCCATCAAGTCGAATATCTGTCAAGAGATCAAAAGGGGAGAGAGGACAGAAGGGTGTTTTGACGTATTCAAAAAATAAAAATGTTGGATTGAGAGATGCAGATAAACTGGTTAAAAATATAAATAAAAAAATAAAATAAATAAAAAACACAAAACAGAACATGGTTGCTGTTATCTGGAGGGCGGCACTGGAGTTACTACAGGTGTTACACATCTGAGTAACATGCACGTATCGCTGTGTAAGGGGTTTGTCTGTATGGATGCTCAATCAGAGCAACCCGGCTTCTTCGTAGTGTTTGCACGAGTGTACAAGTTAGTGAAAACTACAAGGCTGTGCATGAATCTAACTGCAGATTCACGTACAACAGACTTCCTTACAAATAATCTAAACTAGTCGTTCCTGATTAAGGTAGAAAAGTCCAAAAAGGTTTATTAAAAATGTATATTTTAGCTTAGTGATGTGCCAATTTTGCCTACTGCACTCATAAGCAAATTACCTTTGCTACAGAAAAAAAAACCATTGAATATGTTTTGGTCCCTCTTTGAATGATGCAAAACTCTCCAGATTTCTTAACTACGCCATGCCTGTTTTTTTTTTTACTTCTGTAAACTGTCACCACAGTTAAAACCTCCTCAGAGCTGTCAGCTGAAATGCATTCACTGAATCCTGGCAAGTTAGAGTTTCACATATTTCACTACTATTGCCAATATGAAGCCCTTCCTGTGTGGAGAAACAATTGCAGCAGGTGGATTTGTTATTTTCTACAACTCCAGAATGTCTCATAAGGTGTTGACAGAGCAAATGAATAGTGACCTTTAAACAAAGTGAACTTTGGCTAAATATATTCTCTCCGCCTGATATTGAATATCATATTTATTGCAGCTTACCTGGATTTTCTTTAAGGCCATCGACGTGTTGTCCAACAGGTACCTAGCTCGGTACACCTCACTGAACTGGCCGCGTCCGATCTTCTTCTCAATCTGGAAGTTAGCCAATGAGTTATGGCCCATATCTGGCTGCAGCGGTTTCTGTAAGACAGGGGGAAAACTCTTAACATTTACATGCATGCAGATTATCGTAACACAAACTTCATGACCAATCTGTACATCATTATAGATAACCTGCAAAGAACCAGGCCTTAGGGTGCTTTCACACCTCTTACTCCGCTGGACTCTGTACGATTGGGGACCAATTTTGCAACGTTGCTGCAACTTCGAGCTGGTGCGGTTCGTGTTCACATTGCACTTTTGACAAACCAACTGAACCTTTTACATGTTGTATATCCCCCTTGTGTGTGGTGGCGCTTCAGCAAGAATTGCCGAAAGAACAGTCCAAGGAAAAGACAAACAGGAAACGGATGCATGATGTCAGTCGTTCCGTATTGGTCCAGCAGCAGACACGATGAAACTCCCGGAAATAAACAGACTTAGCTCTGCAAACACAGATGGATTGTCTTCTTGTTGTGGTTGTAGTATTTTACATTTACATTGTTCATCAACCAAATCTCGATGAAGCACTCAACTTCCTCCCGACTCCACGTTTGACTAGGATTCATTGTTGCCGCTAATGCTAACAAATTACAACACAGAAACGGTGCCTCCCACAATGCAAAGCGCAGCGCGCTACGGATGCCTTCATAAAACAAAAAGGGCTCTTATCAGGGAGTTGGACCGAACCGAGGCTGGTTCGTATTCACACCTGAAGTGGACCGCACCAGAGTCTGTTTGGAAGCAGACCGAGACCACCTCAGAATGTGGGTCTTGGTCTTTGGTCCGGTTCATTAATCCGGACCAAATCACTCTGGTCCGCATTCACACCAGCTCAAATAAACCGTACTTAAGTTCGTTTTAATCGAACCAAATGCTGCAGGTGTGAAAGCACCCTTCAAGTCATTTCTAAAAGCTGCAGGATGAAATCTGGTTTCTCTGGATGGTTTGCAGATGACGACATTTACACTGGAGCATGTATACCCTTAACTCCAGCTGAATATTTAATTATGCAACGCACAAAAAACGTGTGAACCTGCAAGCAGCTACTCAATATAGCCAATCTACCTTTGAACAGGCAGCAAAACGGCATCGTGCAGAACCAGCAGATAGTTTTATGGTTTACCACATTCCAATGAGACGACTTCTACTAAATGATTAATTATGTGCATGTTTATTTCCTGGCTTTACGTACAATCACATGCATCTCTTATTCAGTTTACATATCAGCAGATAACATTGCAGTCACATTCATTTATCATGCCTGAAAAACAAAACAGCTTTTACCACCATTACTGGCAAAAATAAATGATTAAATGATTCAACGCAACCATCTCTTTGATCTCTTTTCTGTATTTCAGTCCTCTGCAGTCACTCATTGGACCAGACACTGCAGTCAGACCTTCTTGTACTGGTTGCACCGGTGCCCCTACCCTTGTTTGACCCAAACAACCCCATTACCAGCAAAGTGATTACATCTTTAAAACTCCTATTTTGTTTGTTCATTTATCATGCAGGTTGACAGCAATGCAGATAGGAATGTAACAATAGGAAATGCTGTGTCATGAATATAGCATACAAATTAATCACAGTCATCAGAATTATTACAGCTTTGCTGTGTTTATAAAAAACCGCCAGAAAGTCGGACAATAATTTTAATATTGTCAGGGGAAAACAATTTTTTAATTAAAAGGACTTTTTTAACCGACCTGCTTCTCCTCTAACTGTACAAATACTGCATACTACCATTTAAAAATAATATTAAAACAAAAAAATGTTGGTTTGTTAATCTGCACGGGCATTTTTTTTATTTTATTTTTGTTTTCAAAGATACATTAGAGATCATCACTAATTGGCTGGCTGCCGCAAAACATTCATCCAAGTATTTTGATTGGTCTAGGCTCTGGAACTGTTAGGAGCACTATTTGGCTATTCTAAATGTGCAGTAAGCATAATTACTTCCCATCTACTATGTTTAAAGTAAGTACAGTAAAAACTATGCAAATGTCAGAGGTAATTACAATACAGACTATTAAATAGATACAAATTGCCCCACGTTTCAAAAACGTCCAGTGTCCTAGTGGTAGAGCAGCAGCACCATATGCTGAGGCTCCAGTATCTAATCGAAATTTTCCACAGTCCGATTCCTGGCCCGGGCCCATTTGCTGCATGTCTTCCCCTTCTCTCTTCTTTTTTGTCCAGCTACTAATAAATAAAGGCCACTAGTGCGACAAAAAAACCTCAACAATAATCTGATTAGTTCCATGAATACTTGAGCTCACAATCATGCTTGTAGGCCATGTCTTCTACTAAATCCATAAACGCCATTGTTCTTAAGACACTCTTGGTTTTAATATAATAAGGTCAAGAAAATCCTGCTTCAAACGCTTAATAAGGATGCAGATGATAAAAGGACATCTGAACCGAGACAGAGAAAAACGCTGTAATTTCTGCAGTAACTTTTTTTGTAGTACTGCAATCCTCAGCAAAGAGTCTGAATTTAAAAAAACTCAGAGGATCAAACATTTTCTGGATTAAACATTTATTAGGGCAACGACATGGTTGTGCATTTCTTATCTGGTTGTTTTTTTTCCACAAACCAGAAACTGTTCCAGCTTTCACTGGTTAAGCATTGGGACGTGAAAAGTGTAGAACAGAAAGCCGTTGCTTTGACTTGCAGAGTCAACACAGAACAGCCCGCTGGACCAACAAGCTTTGCCTTTCTAGAAGGATGAATTCTCAAAAGAAACTGTTAATTAACCTTTTTTACAACTTTTAAACGATCCCATCTTGGATGACTTTCTTTTAACCATTCAGATAAGGGTTAGGGTATGAAAATCAGGGCCATTATATCGATGTCCAATATTATTAGTGCTGTTATGGCTGATGACCAATTTTTAAAGACATTACATATAATATTGGTATATTATATGTAATGTCTATAAATATCCTTTCAAAATGTGAAAAAAATGACCATGCCCCTGATACTGCTTCTCTTCTTCAGTTATAGACCCTACAATCCTTGTGCTACATCGATATCACAGTCACATGACCAACCCTCTCCCCCAGAAACAAAAAATCCCAACAAGATGGAAATAATCCTCGGCTGTTAACATCAACCCAGTTGGATTTATCGGACCGATAAAGATACGTAAAAAAAAAGAAAATGAAAAAAAAGATAGAAATTGGAAGATTCCGATGTTTATGCCGATGTATTGTGCATCCTTAAGTGATATGAAAATCTTGGTCAGTATCTATGTCCAACATTAATACTGCTGTTATGGTTGATTACCAATATTTATTGATTTAATACATATTATTTCCCTACCATTTCAATAACGACCATACCGCAGGCATCACTTCTCTGCTTTAGGTAAACACCCCATAATCCTGCTCTGCATCACCATTACGGTCACATGACCAAACAAATACCACATGGCCAACCCCCTCTTCCAAAAACACATACACAGCTTGGCAACAATATGGAAATAAACATTGGTTCTTTTTTACTACGTCAAAAAATGACAGTCAATATCGATGTTAAAGGAACAGGGGGCGGGATTTGTAAATAAAATAAACATCCATGTACAGTTTTTCAATGCTGTTGGGTGATGAAGCGTTATAAACCAAAAAGAATGACCCCACCCACGTATCGCTCCATTTTCTTAAACTGGCTGTGTGCTGAAAAATGTGCTGCAGTTCGGGGCCCGAATTTCTCACGCTGCCCTACAGATGTGACGTCAATTGACAAGGCTTGCGCGTTCTCGACAGCTTTAAAAGAGGAAGAAAAATGGTCGCAGACCTCCATTAATTTAATTGTGAGAATGGATTCTTCTGCAACTGGGAAACAACCAAGCACGACTCACAGCCCACTAAAAAGTGGCACTAAGAAAAAGAAGTATGTCACTGTGAAGAGGTATGTTTTTTTTAGTGAAGCGTTTGTGCGCGCTCCCGTGCGGCTGGCTGCAGTTACTTGCAGCGCCGGCCGCGTCGCTCGTGAGCTTCGTTTCTTCATTCTGCCCCCTGCTCCTTTAATGTCTAATTCAGACAGTAGGTTTTACTTTGGAGGGTTTCTTTTTCACTAAATATATCACCAACATTCCGACATGGGCTCTCACATCAGACAACGCTTCATCTTGCCCCAACAACAAGAGCTGCTTAGAAAGACACTCACCTATACCAATTAAACAAAACAAACAAAAAAACACACACTCAAAAATAAACTAGAATAAGCCCTGGGATGAAATGTGTGAAAACTGCACTGAGCACACAGTGTGACCTTTCCAGCCTTTTGGTTAACTCATAAAAAGGCGTCGGTGGGAGCAAACACAAGGTGACAGATATCAGAATGCCACATGTCACCAGTTCTTCTGCCAGCGTGGCCGTGGGAGAAGCTCAGGGACAAGAGACCTAGGAGGCAGGGAACGAGGTCAAAATCTGCCCCAAACAAACAAGAGGAGGGTAATCACACTCATTTGATTTCCTAATGAGTTCAGACTGGAGATACAACAGTATAAAAGTAAAAAGAAAATGGCATGCTGGTAACAAATTTAAACAGAAAAACCAAAACAGTCTGAAAACCACAAAAATCCAACTAAAAGTTAAATTAACTTGGAATTGTTACTACGCTGCTGGAGGCAGAGAACTACCTGAGTCCTTCCCTTTTGCATCGAGCGAGGACAAAAATATTATCCAAATGCCTTGCTTGCACAGAAATAAACTAAAAAATACAGCTAGATTAAATCATCTGTGCTATTTGGAGGTGGAAAGTGTTCCTGCTTTTCTTTCACTCCTTTCTGCTTGAATCTAAGACGACTAAAGAAAATGTAAAAGCTTTTAATACCACGGTTACCACAGTTGACTTTAATGGTACTTTCAGTTTCTTGCCTAATTCAGACTGGTAGCTCCAGAGGATTTGTTTAAAAACCAAGCATTTAGACATCAAACTAATAAACAATTTGAAAAAAAAATCCATCCGGCGTTATGTTGTACAACTCACAAATCACTAAAATATACAGTGAATATTAAACCACTGGTACCAGCAAATGTCTTAATTTCAGTTTGATAAACAACTAAATTATTAAAACAAGATTAGAGTACAACAACAGGACTATTGCTCATGTAATATTACTAACAGCCAGTATATAAGTTAACATTGGCGGCAACAATTAGGCAGGGCAATATGATTTTAGTGTAAAGGAAAACTTAAAATGCTTCAAATATTGTAATATTAATAGAAACGCTTAATGCGAGAGGAAGTGTATCTGTAAACAGGATATCTTATAATGTGCCGGCAGACAAGATGAGGGGGGGGGGGGGCATTTACAGCATTTTAATATTTTTTAAGCTGACAGCCAAATCAGGAGGCGTGAACCAATCAGATGCCGTGTCCAATTAACACCGCCGAGGTGTGTGCATTTTTCAGCATGACACCACCATCATGCCACGCTGTGTAAGAGTCACTGACAGCCGCCATCAGACGTCGCTTCACAAGCCTCTGCTGAACTCGACATTACGTCTGCAAAACAATTCATCACCTCTGCTGAACACAAAATACTTTTTAGTTTCGCTTTAGATGAAAAATGTCCAATAGAGAGAGACGGAAAACCAATCTATATGGATTTAGATTAACCAATAAAAGCAGTGCTATTTGACAGTAAGTTTTAATATAAAGAAAGGTATTTTTACAGGGCAGAAGTCAAGATTTATACATTCAAAGAAAGGATGGAGAAGGCAAGAACAAGAAAGAGAGGACAAGAGGGCATTGCTTTCATTCGCCGCGTGGTAGCTTGACAAATGTTAGCATGAGCCTCTAAAGCGCTGTGACAACCGCCTGCTGAGAGCACAGTCTCGCTAATATGTCTTGGCATGCCAGCTTCGTAATCACACATTTACATATGCAATGACCTACATTTGCATGTCAGATCGCACACTGTCCAGCCTGATTAACAGTGGGCACCTCCCCGCGTGGAGTCGCCCTGGGTGGCAGCAGAGGCCATGCGAGGGCGGAAGAGAGGGCTGGAGGGAGGGAGGCTTTTCTGGCAGCCAAGGGGCCGAGCTGCCAGGCAGGATTATGTCAGCCAGCGGCCTCGACATTAGACACTTCATTAGAGCTAATCTGTTTAGCAGTGGGCAGTGTATGTAAACTTCACAGGCCATTTGCGGCACCTCTTCGCCCCCTGGCCTGGCCTTTAAAGGGCAGCCAGGCTGGGCCTGAGTGACGGGCCGTCTCATCTGTCGCACAAGAGCGTCACACAATCAGAAGCTTCGAGCTGAAAGACAAGGCCACAACACACACACACACACGTTTACAGACATATAAAAAGGGAAACAGATGACCCTGACTGAGGCAGGGGTCAGAGTCTGGATGAATCAGTTGCAGAGGGTTACACACAGAGCATTCTTTTTAAAGATTTCAGTCTGTGTTTTAGACGTGTTGGTGGAGATAAAGGATGAATGGTTGCATAGAGGTCTAATAATATCCACCAAGCACAAATAAAGGGTTTACATTCCTGTTTAGCAGGCAACAATCAAAGTTACTGGGATTTGTTGGGGCAAATTCCTTGGAACAATTTGTTGATAAAGTTAATGCATTTGGAAATTTGTCAAATGCGCCCCAAAAAGGGGCGACTGTGCCTCAGTAGGGAGAGTAGTAGTCTTGCAAATCTTGCAAATTGCTGGTTCTTCATATTGTTAAAAAAACAGAACCAAACACATTTAACATTTCCCTGAGATAAGTCAGAGTTTGCTGCAACATCAGTTTAGATGGACCACTATTTTTCTACAATATGAGATTAATACAATTCTTAAGATCATAAGCACAATAAAGTAAATATAAACTCAGCTCCCAAAAACCACTGTCAAGTCCATTTGCTCCTTTTTGTAGTTTGAGAGAAGCAAGGGCTCAGTTATGGAGCTGTCTGGGTCTGCGTTTGTGATTGGTTTGGAGTAATGACTGTAGTATTAAGCTATCTGATAGACTATAATGAAAAAGAAAGGGAAACTTTTTCTATCAAATTTTTTATATCAACCCTTTTTTTTCTATTGGCCACCACACATCGATCGATCGGTAGATATTGTTATCAAATTATCGTCCAGCCCTACTCAATAACTGTTTAAATCCCTGCTGTTTTGGAAAAGTTTCTAAATTTAAATAGTATTCCTGTTGTGTGGACAGTTATTTATATATATATATATATATATATATATATATATATATATATATATATATATATATATATATATATCACCCTCATATACCATGATAAGAATCATTATTTATCGTGATAACCATGAACTCAATCAGATTTTATAGTCATACTAGAGGTTGCGCTAGACTTCCGTTGTCCGTCATTTTGACTGTGTGGTCAAAAGAATCCAGTTATAATCTATTTATACACTTCAATATTTGAAATGATAATAATGACATTCAATAGTATTTAATTTTCATTCATTGTAATAGATATCCAATTCAAACAAGTTGAACAGAGAAACCGCACCATACATTTCATCTCCTGTGGCCTGAACCCACAGTCTCACAACTTCCTCCTCCGCATTGACCTGAATTGCGCTCTCGCTTGTGCGTAATCAAATGTTTCAAGTGGGATTGCTCCAGGGGCTAATAGTCATGAGGTTTTGAATCCGTCATACTGGAAACTGGAAATACAAGGGAACGTTTTTTCAAACTGAACTGATCAGATGTCGGCAAGACTCATAAAAACCCCGAGAGCTTTCTTGATTCCACAAGGCCTCACTTCAGCATGAGAATGTGCTCCTTCTGCACCAGTGGTTCAGCTGCACCAATCGCACCCCAAGGCCACCAAAACTTTTCAATGCGCTGTCAACTCCCGGATAGCAAGATGCATTAAGCATGATGTTCAGATTATGCTTTAATGGGAATCTTTTTTGATTGATTTAGTTACCTGTTGTCTGTGCGAAAAGTTGCACATTTCTACGCATCTGTACCAAAACGGGTGGATTGTAATCTATCAAAATGACTGATTGCCTTCAGATTTTTCCGTTGCCGTAAAAAAAAAAAAATTAAGTTAAATACGGCAAATATTCAGTTAATGCGACACCTGGTCATATACACACACACACACCATTATTGAAGATCAATGGTGGTGCACACCTGTTTAAGCAGCACAGCACTGTTGCTGAAAACTGTAAAAACCGAAAGTCGTCAAATGGAGAAAAAGCTACGCCATCTGGTGGACGTTCATAAGTATTCAAAATTGATAAGGCAGCAGTCCAAAATTAAATACCATTAAACAAAGGAATCAGTTATTTTATACATAACAAATCTCAATTGTTTTCAGAGAAACAAATGTGTCTGTACAGCTTCAGCTAAAAAACAAAAAAACTGGTCAAATAAATAAAACCTTGCAAGTTTGAGCTATTTTCACTTAACATCCCCAAATGGATTCGGGGGGGCAATAGTGCTAGATCTGTAGGAGCTTTAGAGATTTTGAATGGATGACTAACTCATTTGACCTGACTAAAACCTGAACAGTCATAATGCACAATAACAGACAGCATTTTGAAGTTTATCAACAGTGAAGAACTAAGGGAATTTTGTTAACATTTCACTCCTTACAATCTATGAGTGGCGACCAGAGAAAGGGGAAAAAAACAAAAACTCAAAACTTGACGCACTCTCGCCTAGGACTCGAGTCACATGACTGATCTTTATCTCATGTATTCATGGGTGAATCACCTTTATCACCTGCAAGTGAGCCACAGACCACAACCATGCCAAGGATGTGCAATGAGCCAGTACAAAGCTGCAGGGAAGCTAGCCAAATGTGCTTCAAGAAAGGTGTGCATGTTAGTGGTGGTTTCATAAAAATAAAAACCACAAAGATGACTTAGATACTGAACACTGATACAAACACCACTTCAAATACACTTAGTACATCGGTTATCATTAAGAGCTCATCTTGGATAAGCGGTTGACAACAGGGTAGATTTAAATATAATGGTTTCTTTCAAGCAGGTAAAACCACCAAATGCACGTGTCACTGTATGGTATTAGTGTGCCTTCAAAAAGCAGGAAAAAGACGAAAAGGAGAGAAAAAGAACCGTATTTAGTTGTGCGTCTTTCTTAAAACTAACATAAGAAACCACTGCTGTCAAGAAGATATATGAGGAGCTCCTAGGTTTTTTTGGTGATGCTTTACATATTTCCAGTGAAGGGGAAAGTTATGTGATTCATTCGAATAAGGTAGGGTGGAGCAGTTTTTTTATTGTTATTTTAGTTCTTTAAAAATGATTTTATATATTTGGCATCCAATTTATGTGAGGTATTTCTCTGGGTATTAGTAACAAGTTGAAAATCCTACAAGTTCTCCGAAAGTAGATTGCTGGTCTTTACGGTGCAATCGTTGGGGTACGTTTGATCACAATCAGTCCCACATCGACCATCGGTCCATAGAAACGAGCACTGCAGCAATTCGTCATCGATTATGTTGACTGCAAAATTTCGTGACACAATTTCATTAATCTCTCTATTTTCCTAAAATTCCAAACTACAGTGCAGGGAGTTCCTTCCCTGCAGTAGGTGTGTGTATCCGTTTATCTGTACCTTTAATTAAGTTTGGAGTTCGGCAACCTTAACTGGCTAGCTCTGTCTGCGCTTGTATTTAAAAAGAAACCTGGCCGACAGAACGATTGATTCCTCCCTTATTATACGGGTTATAAAGGTTTGGAAAAAATGGAAGTACTTCAAATAGAGCTGGGCAATATGGGCTCAAATCTATATTCCGATAGGATTTAAAGTGTGTGCAATAACAATATCTATTGCAATATATTCTTTTCTTTATATATGCCAAAAAGACTCACTTTGCAGATACATTGCAGCAGAACAACTTTAAAAAAAAGTATAGAATGCCATTTAAAGATTATTCTTTGTGCAAAATGAATTAAAAAAAATTCTAATGTTTTTCCCAAAAGTGTAACACAAAAATTCTCATAAAGATAAAGATGTTTTAAATAAATTAAAAGCTAAATGTTATGTAAACACAAAGTTCAAACTTGTCTGTTTTCCTGGTTATTGGTTGTTGTTTATGAATTTAACACCGCACAAAAATAAGCTTGCACATACAGGTCCTTCTCAAAAAATTAGAATATTGTGATAAAGTTCATTCGTTTCCATAATGTAATGATAAAAATTTAACTTTCATATATTTTAGATTCATTGCACACCAACTGAAATATTTCAGGTCTTTTATTGTTTTAAAACTGATGATTTTGGCATACAGCTCATGAAAACCCAAAATTCCTATCTCAAAAAATTAGCATATTTCATCCGACCAATAAAAGAAATGTGTTTTTAATATAAAAAAAGTCAACCTTCAAATAATTATGTTCAGTTATGCACTCAATACTTGGTCGGGAATCCTTTTGCAGAAATGACTGCTTCAATGCGGCGTGGCATGGAGGCAATCAGCCTGTGGCACTGCTGAGGTGTTATGGAGGCCCAGGATGCTTCGATAGCGGCCTTAAGCTCATCTAGAGTGTTGGGTCTTGCGTCTCTCAACTTCCTCTTCACAATATCCCACAGATTCTCTATGGGATTTCAGGTCAGGAGAGTTGGCAGGCCAATTGAGCACAGTAATACCATGGTCAGTAAACCATTTACCAGTGGTTTTGGCACTGTGAGCGGGTGCCAGGTCGTGCTGAAAAATGAAATCTCCATCTCCATAAAGCTTTTCAGCAGATGGAAGCATGAAGTGCTCCAAAATCTCCTGATAGCTAGCTGCATTGACCCTGCCCTTGATAAAACACAGTGGACCAACACCAGCAGCTGACATGGCACCCCAGACCATCACTGACTGTGGGTACTTGACACTGGACTTCAGGCATTTTGGCATTTCCTTCTCCCCAGTCTTCCTCCAGACTCTGGCACCTTGATTTCCGAATGACATGCAAAATTACCTTTCATCCGAAAAAAGTACTTTGGACCACTGAGCAACAGTCCAGTGTGCTGCTTCTCTGTAGCCCAGGTCAGGCGCTTCTGCCGCTGTTTCTGGTTCAAAAGTGGCTTGTAGCCCATTTCCTGCACACGCCTGTGCACGGTGGCTCTGGATGTTTCTACTCCAGACTCAGTCCACTGCTTCCGCAGGTCCCCCAAGGTCTGGAATCGGTCCTTCTCCACAATCTTCCTCAGGGTCCGGTCACCTCATCTCGTTGTGCAGCGTTTTCTGACACACTTTTTCCTTCCCACAGACTTCCCACTGAGGTGCCTTGATACAGCACTCTGGGAACAGCCTATTCGTTCAGAAATGTCTTTCTGTCTTACCCTCTTGCTTGAGGGTGTCAATGATGGCCTTCTGGGCAGCAGTCAGGTCGGCAGTCTTACCCATGATTGCGGTTTTGAGTAATGAACCAGGCTGGGAGTTTTTAAAAGCCTCAGGAAACTTTTGCAGGTGCTTAGAGTTAATTAGTTGATTCAGATGATTAGGTTAATAGCTTGTTTAGAGAACCTTTTCATGATATGCTAATTTCTTGAGATAGAAATTTTGGGTTTTCATGAGCTGTATGCCAAAATCATCAGTTTTAAAACAATAAAAGACCTGAAATATTTCAGTTGATGTGCAATGAATCTAAAATATATGAAAGTTTAATTTTTATCATTACATTACGGAAAAGAATGAACTTTATCACAATATGCAAATTTTTTGAGAAGGACCTGTATTTGAATTAAAAATTCTTCAAGTTCAACAGGTTCATTTTCCATTAAATGGAAAACACAAAGCTGCGGTAGGCTGGTATAGTCAAAATCTCTACCTTTGGCTAAATTTATATAATTTCTACCATCTACCTTTTATATTGCCCACCACTAACTTCAAGTTAAGAGACAATAAGCGGAGGTCTGGATGCTCTGTACGGTTTGTTATGAACTGCAGCAGCAGATCACTGGAGAGCAGCAGAGGAAAAAACGTAAGCAATTACATTTTTTTTAAGTTGTTGCATGCTCCAACGTTACAGTTTGTAAGAGAATTTCTGTATTCGGGCTACTTTTGAGTGATTATGTGTTTGAGTGTGCTCATGCAGAAACCCAAATACATTTTACTACATCCCTATTTAAATCACATTTAATTGTGTAGCTAAATATTTAAATAACTCAAAATTTAATAACCAAACATAATAAACACTTAATAAACACTTAACATTCAATATAAAAATTAGTCTTGTGTTAAATTCTGACTAAAATGTATACCAAAGAATATTTTCCCTTGGTGTTCAATTCCGATTGAACTGAGATCTATTTTTTTTATTTCTAGTTCAGTTACAACACATTTGATATTCTGAACAGTCAAGGCTTTTTATTTGTAAACACATGGATAAGAAAAGAGTAATTTTATTTATTTTTGTCACGAGACGGGGCTTAATCCATATTATTCATGTTTTAAAATGCAAAATGTTTATATTTTATTTGAAGGACGCATAGGATCTTCTACAAATATTGAAATATAGCTTTGATTGCATGGAAAAAAAAACTTTTTAAATCAACGTTAATCTAAAATTTGTCGCTATAATAAGCATTAAGTCGCAGCCCCAATGGAAACCAATGCTGTCCCGCTAAGAGGATGGAGTAACTTGCTGAAACTTGGACTGTAGCATATAACCCTCAAGTTTGAATGAAACACTTTTGATTTCCAAAAAGACCTATTGAGTTTTTTTAAGCTGGTACTTTGGGCAGAGCAGGACCTCTGAAATAGAGTAGTTCAATTTCTCCAAAACTTTTTGTTGTCTTAAATCTCTGGTTTGTTTCACGGGACGTACTTTCTCTTCTCACATTGTTCTGGTTTGAGATGGGGACAAACAGCGACGGATGGCGATTAAGTGGCAGGTTTTGCTATGCATTGTGGGTAACGTCTGTGAGGAACAGGGTACACAAAACAGCCATGGGTAAGTCAGAGGCAGAAGAACTGATGGAGATGGGGGGACAGTACAACGAGAGAAAGGGAGAGAGACAGAGAGGGGGCAGACAGACAGCTCATTGTGGAAGTGTGATTCGAGCTGCCCAATACTGACACCACTGCCAAACACAACTGACAAGACACATGGCGAGAGGAAGAGAGGATGCACAAGAATGAAATATGGTGGGGGTGGTGGGGGACAGGCACCAGAGGGGAGAGGGTGTGATGTGACAGCCCAGCAGTGCCAGTAGCTGACACACAAAGTCCGGCTGAAGCAGAGAGGTGCTGCCTTAGGCCCGGTTCACACGGAAGGATTTTTATAGCCGATTTCGGGTCCGATTCTCCACTTCTGACAATCGCAAGCTTTTCTAACTTTTAAATGCCTTTTGCTGTGTATTTGGAGACCCTAGAAGTGGAGAAAAGTTTAAATTAGTCTCTTCAGGTGCTGAAAAGATATCTTTAGTTTCTCTTTTGGTCCAACTTTGCAGTCTGTTCAGATTTTTCTTCCGTCTATTACATTTCTTGGGCTATTACGTCACAGTCTTTGCAATGGCACAGCCAAATAAGGCAAGTGAATTCCGGCCAAACACTTCCGTCCACAAATCCGCCATTTTTCTTACTTTGTATTCCAAGTCTAGGGTCCAAGCTCAAGGATGCCGAAAGTTCCAGCAGACAGCATAAATGTTCAGTTGCTGGATGTAATAACCCCCACCCTTCTTTACACCGTCTCCCAGATCAGAATCTCTTCAAAGTACCTGGTTGAGTTTTATTTTTCACGGAAATGTACCGACAGTGGTCGGTAAAGTCATTGTTGTATGTGCAAAACACTTCACGGAACACTGTTTCAGCAACCTACAACAGCATAGAGAGGGATTTGCTGAAAGACTGCGTCTGATTGAGGGGTCTTTTCCTACCATCAATGGAAACGATGGACTAGGGCTGGGCGATATGGCCTGACAATAAAATCTCAGATTTTTTCACAACAAATCCGATTTTAATCGATTTTTTTCTTTCTCCCTTTACTTTTTTAAACAGAAATAACAAATGACAGAATCTATTTTTTAATTTTTAATTTTAATTTTAATATCTCCTTTGGGAGTCTACCTCAATTCAAAGTTGTGTGAAAAATCTCGATTTTCCCAAAAATAAATCTTCTTAAATGGCAAATTCGAATTAATCGATAGCCCTACGATGGACACAGCACTTGGGAAAGCTGTAACGCTAAAATGTGTGTGATTGTAAGACATCCTGGTCATTGTTTTGTTCGCATTGATGTTAGCTGGTGCACCGTCCTTCACATGTCAACGCTGAGCGATCAGTGTTTTTGCTCATGATATAGAGGATATGCGTGTTTTCATTTTGATATACCTACGTTTTGGCATTTTTTGTCTTGCAAAAGACTGGATTCAAATGCTCTATGTGACGTTAGCTCGGCGCTGGTGTTAGCTTGGCGCTGGTGTCAGCTCGGCGCTGGTGTCAGCTCGCTCGCTAATGAGGTCAAAAGTCTTGTTTGCAATTATTATTCATTATTATCATTAAAGTAGTAACAGCAGCCTAACACACACACCATTGTGATGCATGTATTAGAAGACGCGGTTGTGCAGGTTCATCGCCTTCATTTTCCTCTTGCTCCGGATCTGACTCTGGCTCAAACACTAAAGGCTGGATGGACAAGTCTTCCATTGTTTCTCATTAAGTATCAATAAAAACTTTTTGCGCTGCTGCATAATTGTATTTCTGATGTCGAACTACAAAAATTGTTGAGTTGACCTGAGCTGCACCTCTGTGACCTGTAAGGGGGCGGAGTTTCAAGAGGGGCCTGTGGAGCTTCAATAATCAGGAATTCAGACCCAAGCACTGTAGTTCCACAATGTAAGGACCACAACTGCATACTTTAAATGTAAAAAGTAAATATTTAAAAGCATGATATGTCCGCTTTAACGTCACTAGCAGCCAAGCTTATGACATGTTGCTTATGTAGGCTGGTGTTTTGAGAAACATGTCTTACGTGAGTCTAAACCTGAGGAGATGAAGGGGATTTTGTACGCCGCTTTTGATGCACACTCGTGGCCGTCAAAGAAAGAAATAGCTACTGCTTGTAAGTTTGACATCAATGAATCAATGGTGAGACGTTGGACAAGGCAGCAGGAACTAAGTCGGTGTAAAAAGACTACAAAAGCTTTCAATGGGCATTAAGAGGTAGGCTAAAGTATGTTTTATTTTCTAACCAGACATGTTATTGTAATAAGATAGACATTATAATAATTCATCTATCCCCAAAAATGGGAAATTCACTTTGTGCAGTGCTCACATATTTAGCAGTATATATTAGATTAAAATAAAACAATAACAAATTATTTAAGAAACATGTTGGATGTCACTGTTGAACAGTCTTATGGCTGTAGGAACCTGAATCTGTTCAATCTGATTTTTACTGAACTCAAAAGAAGTGCATCATGCTGCATTTATAAACCACAAAAGAAATATTTCAAAACAGACATCACATCCATCTTCACAGTACATACCATCCAGCAAACTAGTTTGGATTGAGTGCAAGTGACAAAGAGGGGGAGCAAACAGGAAGAGATGTGTACAGCAACTGGCAGCAAGGGAGGGGATGGCTCCCACCCTCACCAGTCACCAGCCCCCTTGAGCGGGCACCATGCAATATTCATCCTCAGCCAGTCAGCCAGTGAGCCAGGCGGCGAAACCAGCAGGAATCCCCCCAAAGGTGCTTCTCATTCTTCCCCTCTCCAATCGGCTTCCAAAACCACGGCGCCTTGTCTCAGTGCTTCCTTCCAGTCAGATCAATGTCTGTCAAACTGTGCAGTGACGGCTGAAATCTGATCTGAGGGGGCCTTCTCAGAAACCCTCCCACTCAGTCGAGAGCAAATGCACCATTAAAAATGCACATCTTAGCGCCTCATCCCCTTAAAACTAATGCATATGCATCATACCTCCGGGACCAAGAGAAATTATATTGCAAGCAATATGGAGTATCCTTCATCACATATACAATTCAGATTTCAGGAGGAGGCTGGTGGGATTTTTTTTTCTCATTTTTTTTTCCCAGGCTGCCAAGAAAACTGAACCTTAGGAAAGTGTGAAACAGATACAGGACTTGTTGAAAGGCACCCATCTGGATGCTGCTTAGACAATCATCTACATAATCTTAACTTTTTCCTCTCTCTCCCCCTCGCCATCTCCTATTAAATGTGAAATCGGTTCAAACATGCTCTGTGAGAGTGAAAAAGAAACCTGATGCAACAGAGAAAGTTCACTGTGCATCTCAAACCCAAAGCAAAAAAACAAGTCAGTCTAGAATTAACACTGATGTAAACTGCTAGAAATAGATTGAAAACCAGGCAGCGAAATCATTAAGCCACAACAATAAACCATAATCAACTGCTGGGAGATCAGTAAGAAAAGAAAAAAAAAAGAATCCCTTGGTTTTGTGTTTGCGTAGGGGGAGTGTTGCCAAAGTCAAATTAATTATTAGAGCTTTTATCTGCAGTTCTTCTGTGTGCAACCCAATTATCCTTAATTTTGCAATTACAAACCTTAAAATAAATGAACCCCCTTGGCAATTCTAGTGTTAATGTTGCCATGCCCTTGCATATGCAGGGAAAAGAAACAACAACCAGTACTGGCCTATTTTTAGTGAGCTGCTGTGTTTCCCCCCCCCAAAAAAAAGAGCCCGCATTTACTCTGGGGCATATGGATGAACCTCTTTGTTTAAAGTCTATTCAATACTTATGGAGGCAAAAACATCCTCCTGTAAAGAAATCAATGTGCCTGATGTTGGAGGGCGGTATTAAAACCCAACAATGACCACATCTGCACAGAGCGAGCTCGAGTTGTATCGAACAGAGAGAGGAAGGCCAGGCTCTGCCAACCTCCTGAGCTCTGATCAATACCAACAACTCAACATTCATCCGCCGCCGTCTATGTCACGGGCAGGCTACAGTGGTGCGTGGCATGATGAGACTGAAGGGTGCATCTTTACTGATGCAGAGAAGCAAAAATGGCTTCTTTAGTGTTTAAAACGTCTCAGGAAAGAAGGAGGGAGAAGCACACCGTTGTAAAGCAACAAATGATCAACTCTGCAAAATAATCTTAATTCATTACCAGTGGAGTTTGGTAAAAGAGACGCACCAATCAATTTTTTTTCCCCCCTCACCAACACTCTGCATTACTTTTAGGTTTGACCTCTAGATTCAAAATATTACAGGACAAACATATGCGGCAAGCTCTTTGACTGGGGGAAATAGTTTTGAATCCAACTGATTCAATTTTCTTATGAAACAGAAAGAAAAAATTATTATACTACAGGTTTATTAGCAATCTTATAGCCTGAAAATGTAGGGAGTTCTTGATTTTACAGGATAAAGCAGATCGTGGGAAAATCAGAAATTTCAAACATTGGCCAATTCAAATTTCAGTAAAAGGTTTATCACAAGATATTGTGTGTTATAATCATTAATATATTTTATCCATTTCATTGTTGTATTATTCCTTGTTATAAATTGTGAGTTTTTTATATTGTTGTATTTAATGTACATCACTTTGGTCAGCTTAGGTTGTTTTAAGTGCTTTATAAATAAAGTTGGTTTGGCCTGGCTAGGCTAGGCTATTGACTAATTTGAAGCATTGTTGTTACATGACTATGCATACGGGTAACAGTGCTTGTCATGGCTAGTTATGGAAATAATGCATCTCCTCTGTAACTGCAGCCACAGATTTCTTTATTAGAAAGGTAGACATTTAGAAAGAAATAACTTTTATAAATGTGTTAATTGTAATTCAGTAATTTCTGATGTCTGCTTATAGTTGACTTCCCATATTTTTTTGCTCTTTTATATCTTAGAATTAAATGATTTAAGTAATTGATTCTAATTAACTCCTGATGCTACTCTTTTCACTTTTTGTCCAGCTTATATAAAAGAGTGGATCTGGATACGTTTACCGTGTTGTACTTGAATAGCTGCACATGTGAGAAATACAGTGGCTCTAAAAAGTGTTCACACCTCTGTTAAATTGACAGATTTTTGTGATGTAAAAACTGACACCATGTTAAATCATCAACACCTTTTCCTCACAGAATTTGACGTCCATCCGTAACAATTTAACTTGATTTCTGATTTAATTTAAGTCTGTCAGCAACACACATCTTAACCATTTACCCGCTTTGACTCGCTAAAGTTTGACAAATCTTTCAGATGGTGAGAACGTCTCTTGTCCACGGCCGTCTTTAAGAGACCCCAACTCCATTTCCATCAGATTTAGTTCTGAACTCTTTTGTTGATGGTCGATCTTCGTCTCGACCTTTTGAAGAGACACAAAAAACGTTTCAGATCAAAACTAAGTGCTAGTTGGAACCGTTCAAACCTTCATCCACCCATTCCATCTGAAGAGATGTAACCCCAGATTACGATACTACCACCAAAATGTTTCAGTGTGGGAATTGTTTCTTCATGGTTATGTTTAATATGGGGTTTTTTTGTCCTAAACTCACTTTTTTTGGCATCAAGACAAAAATTCAAGTCTGGTTTCCTCGGAACATGACATACTTTCTCAAGGTTTTGTGAAATTTTAGCCAGGCATGGATGTTCTAATGGTGACAAAAGGCTTCAGACTTTCACCTTTTCTCCTGATTACACATATATGGAGAATATTGGAGATTGTCGTCCCACAACTGCTTGTAGAAACAACCAGTGCTCCTTAGATTTTGCAGCGGGCCTCTTGGGAGGCTTGCAGACAATCTTTAAAAGTCTAATTAGCAGAGATGGGGACTTGAGACTTGATGACTTGGACTTGAGTCGACTCAAGTCGCTGTTTTTATGACTTGTGACTTGACTTGAAAAAAAATAAAATACTTGCAACTTGACTTGGAAGTTAAAGACTCGGGACTTGACTTGAAACACGATGACTTGAATGACTTGAGTGTTAATATTATTCACATCATTTTCATCATGTTTTCAGTTTGAATGACGTTTTTATATTAAAACTGCTGGATAGTCGAACATAGACTTTTAGTTTAAAATATCAAAATCACCGACAGTCAGACGTCAACATCAAATTTCATCCGACATTTGAAGACCCATTCGGCCCAGTAAGTGCTTGTCAATTTAATTCATATCAGAGCCTGTTTACATTGTCTGCTTAGTTGGCATTTTAGCTAATGTTAGCTTCATATGACAGTGAGGAGTGGGGGATTAGCTTGTCTTGGGTAAAGTGCGCCGTCACACATTCAACCAATAATACTTAAAAAAAATTATTCTCTTCATAAGTGCTTGTCAATTTGTTATTAATCCTTTCCCCGCCATTGACAAGGTTTTCCATCAATTAAAATGTAATAAAATGAATGAAATGAACGTAATGAAATAAAATATCAATTATTATTATCAAGAGGAGCCTTATATTCATAAAGCTCCCCTTGGTAAAGCAAATCTGCTCAGCACAACATGGCATACAGACCACCATTCTGCTTGCTATAATGCTGGACAGGACAAGAAAAAAGAAAAAAGGAAAAATAAATATTAGGTGTTATTTGTTTTCAAAAAATAAATATTAGCTGTTATTTGTGTTCAAAAATAATTTCATTTGGCGTGTTTGTGTTATCAATAAATAATTTTATGATGTTATTACTGAGGTATTTTCTGAAAATGAGTATTTACAAAGCAAATCCAAACTATATTTTTAACCTGTTGGGGACATTGGCTATTGGTCTTTTCACTTTATTAAGATCATATTCTGCAGGTAAAATTACAATGATGTGACTTGACTTGAACTTGACCTATTACAGGACTTGACTTGACTTGCCCAAAGAAAAAATACTTGGGACTTACTTGAGACTTGAAGGTTAAGACTTGAGACTTACTTGAGACTTGCACATGTATTAATTGGTCCCATCTCTGCTAATTAGTCTAGTAAAGGTAATAGACCCGTTTTAAATGTCCGTCTCCCACTCTAGACACGGTTAATTTGTGTAGATGTGAACAGAGCAATTGCTTTAAGGTGCAGACCAAAACAACCGTAGGCGACAGCGCTTGGAGGGGGTGGTCTCAGTACTGTCTCAAACAAACTCTAGAGCGGTTCGCTTATGGCGTGAATGTGATCCAACACAGCTACCAGGTAAACACTGCAAGCGCCTTTCTGTAACCAGGTTTGCGTTGCATTATGGGATACGGTAAAGTAAGCGAACTAAAACAATGTTTTCCATGAAACAAAGTCCAAAGGTGGTTTGTAGTGACAGGTTTTGATTCGCTTGGAGTTTTTTCTGTGTTGACATCCACAGATTTGGACAAAAAAGTAAACAAACTACAGTTGTGAAAAACACCATAAAGAACTTATCCAATGCAACCAAGATACTGTAGTTAATTATTTGTAACATCTGATGTAAACCCTTTAAGGACCCAGGTTCTCCGAAAATATTTTGTGGTTGTAAAGCAGCTAAACAGCTTTCAACTAGCAAACTGAAACACTTCATCTGCTACTAGCTAAGACCTTCCAGCATATATCCATCTGTTTTCAATGAACCCGCGATCCTGTTAAACCCTAGAACTTGCTTAATAATTAAAAACTTTGAATGTAATCCATGGTCTTATAGAAGGAGCACTGTGGCTCTAACGTAGGGGATTTCTCCGCTTCATACATTCATATAAAAATGACAAAGAAACTAAGAAAATGTTTGGCTTTACATTGAATGATGTACAATAAACTAATAACATTATACGGATAAACTGAAATAAATTTCTGCTTCATAGTAGTGTGAGTCATGTGTGGCCACAATCCAAACCAACAAAGGAGTAAAAATTATCCGAGAGCTCCTAGGTTTCCTCATCTCACTGTAGATCTATGCGGCTTAGCTTGTGTTTGCGTGAGTGTGTGTGTAGCGTTACCTGAGGTTGAAATACTGGCACGCCTGCTTGCTGTCCTTGTGGGTGCATATCCATATCTATGGTGTTAGGAGCTTGATTCCTGTACACCTCTGCAAAAAAACAAAAACAAAAAACTGTTGTTCCTTTAAAAATGCCTCAAAGCTCCACAAAAGTACAGCAGTTCACTTCAATCTCCACTGCCAGGGTAGTTAGTGATTGCTGCCATGAGATTCGGTTTCAGCAGAACTGGAGCCCACGTCATCCCAGTTGATTTGACACTCTTTGTCCCGACTCTCCTCAAGTTGCAACATAGACAAGCTGCAACAGCCACCAAAAGTAACCTGAAGGAAACATCGTAATGCTTCACTGCTTTCAGCCTCTTTCAAGATATCTTCCTTGAAAATTATCGGTTTCATCACTAACTGGTTTAAGCACATTCTGTAATTTGTCTTTTGAGGAAGTGTAGGTCAGAGAGGTAAGTGAAGACCATATAGGTGTGTCAAAGTTCTGTTTAATTGCATGTTTAGGCATGTGGCCAAGAGGAAAGCTGGTTGCGTAACTAGATGATTATCTTGTAAAAGCCCTTTAAATAACTAGTACCATAACAAGAATTGTGGTCTGAATGAATAATTTGCAGATTTTACAAAAAAAACAGTATGAGGCAAAAATTAAACTCAGGTTACACTCTGGCATATAGTCAATATGATAAATATGCAATGGTTACACAGATAAAAATTAACACCGATTCTAAAACACAGGATGCAGTGCTTACACATCACCAACCGTGTTGCACCTGCATAAAGAAAAAACACGTATGAGGTGTTGCGTCTATTGGATTTCAGTAGAAGCAATTAGAATCAGGAAACGCACACTCAAAGACACAAACGGAAACATCTAAAACTGAAAATTAACCGTGAACAGAGGTTTTAAACTAAGGCAGATTTAATACATCTTTACCTGGTCAGTAAATGTTTACGTATTTGTTGCTACTATCCAGATTATGAGGTCGTATAATTGCAACTGGCGAGAACAAATGCAAATACTGACTAAAAATGAGAACAGCAGTTATTTCGGAGAGGTCTTCACTTTTCTATTACTTTATTAAAAGGAGCTGTATGTAAGAAATATATTTCAATTAATCATAAAATGGCCATGATATGTCACTAGACATTAAGAAATCACGTTCATTTCAAATACTTAAATCACTGACAACAGTAGTACAGCCAGGATATTGTCATTTAAAAAGTGAAGTTGCAGCCCTCAACTGATGTTGATGTCATCTTCTATTTTGGCCTGAAGCCCCACCCTCCACCTATCTACCAATCACAAAGTCAGTAGTGTTTCGGCATCGAGGTTGCCAGCTCTGCTCTAGCTATTACAGCTGCAGCTACAAAAGTGTTTCGGAAAAACATTTCTAACGTTACTACACATAAAAGACCTCGTTATCATTCAAAAATACGTCGTGACAAAGTCCGAAATAAAACAAGGATTTGTATAGGAGATGCCTTTGCAAGATGAAGACGGCTGAAAACAGAGAAGAATTTGAAGACAGACGTCAACGTTGCTAATATTGCTAATTGTCTCCTGGACAAGTAAGATTCATCTATGTTTTGCTAACTTGTACTTAATGTAAATGGACATTTCAAATATTCATGACAGTCGAACAAAGTTATGCATGTTCGTACAAAGTAGCGTTACGTTAGCGCATATGGAGGAGGAGGGTCATCGAATTGAAAAGTTAAGGAATTGTTTGGTAAACAAAAATGGCGAGTCATTGCTGACATTAGCGATGCATTATCAGAGCCTGTTTCTCTGTCATTATGCTGAGACGCTGAGGAAAAACAACATTAGCCCGGGTTAGGGTTCCTGCTGGATCCTGCAGCCTATCTGGCAACCTCGAGTCTGGGGGGATAGGGAGGGGATACACCGCTCTACAGTAATTTGAAAGTGATTGTAGTACCAGTTTTGGCCACAATCTTACATACGGCTCCTTTAAATAAAGACTTGCACATAAGCAGAAATAGAAAAGACAAAGACCACCACAAAATACTTTACAGTAAGGTCTAGCACAACAAATGTGAACAGGTCACTACAAATGGCCTTGCAGAGCTGCTGGTTTAGTTCAAGCCAAGCGTCATCCAGGCCAGTGGCAGATTGGTATAAAGGTGACAATATAACTTGGCTTATCTAATTAATGCAGCTAAAAAAAAAAAAAGATACACACAGCATTATTTTACAACTCAACTGACCTTCATGCCTTTTGTTGTCATTTTTTAAAGCCTTGTGTTTTGATATACTGAGACAGACATTACCAATCTCCTAAACCTCCTTAGTGACAAAATAACCATTGGGAGCTCTGGATCCCACGTTAATATCAATTAAGACTGTCATGTTCTGGAGCCCCTGATTAATAGTCAACAAATAAAAGAAAACCAACAAGAACTGATTTACATATGAATCTGACCCTAAACAAAGCAAATCATGTTTACAATGCAGCTACTGTCAAATTTCCTAATTTCAGGAGTTCTTTTTCTTTTGTGAAAAGGTAATCTAACAAAAGGATTTCTTTTTTTTCTTTTTTAACCATTATTGGAGGTACCTGAGCAGACAATTCAGTCAGTTCACTGGTATTTAAGTAAAGTAGGTAACAAATAAGGAATGGGTCCTGACAGAACTATAAAGGTTATTGGTAAGGTTTTTTTTTTTTCCATCTATCAAGTTTTCCAGAGGTCGCATGTTTATTATAACATGATTAATATCAAGATTTTTAAAAATAAAAAAGGTTGGCAATTTTAAGCATCTATTTCTACAATCAGGGTGCGGTCATATCTATTTCCTACAACAACAACAACAAAAAGATTTCCAATACACTGGGAATTGCACTTTTAAAAAGCCTATTTTAATCAAAACAAATTCAGGTTGAGGAAAAGCATTTCTTTCCAAACCACCAGTGACTGGAAATCAACTATTTTCTTACTTTATATAACGTAAGACCCAAGCTATATTTCCTCACATTAGTCCCAAACTCAAATCAGGAAACAAACGACAGAAGACTAAAATAGGAAAACGGAGAGAGGCAAAAACCGATAATGAATGTTTCTGATTCTGCTAATATTTTACTTCATCTATCCCTTCTGACATATATCAGATTTAATTTGCCATGTTTCATTAACTTCTTATGATAGAATTGTGCTTTAACATTTTCTGATCTGGCTATTTTGAGATGAGGATATATTTACTGAAAACCTCTTTACTACCAACTGAATATTAAGATATATTTAGACAAATATATATTTCCAAAGGTCAGTGTGTTTGTGCCGGTAACATTATGTCAATAGCAATGAAGAAAATCTTTATGCCATTCGACTTTATTTGACACTTATTCATTGCCCTATATTTTAAAATGTTTCATATGTTTACTTTTACAGTTTTTAAATTGCTACAGTTGTAGACCAGTTGAAACATGCACAGCGTCAAGGTATACTAAGGGGTTTAGGGTTATTTTGTATCATAATGTTCCTACGGTTTCAAGTTCTTTGGATGAGATTCCAAAAAAAGTGCCAAATTGACTGGAGTTCATAGAAGAGGGCAGCGCTAACCTGACAGGCAGAGCGTAGCAACAGGTGTGGGAGGGGCAGAGCACAAATTTGGCCGTTTGGAAATATTTCAGATCACAAAAACAGTGTGTGTCAGATTGGGTCACAACATTACAAGTTACAAGTCTTTTTTTTAAAAGGTTGTGTAACATTTGCTGCTTTAAATGAGTTTTACAGGATTGTTGGATTGTAGGGATGTATAGTATATTGGCATCAACATCGCCATCAGCCGATGTCATTTTTCAACATATCGGTAGCGGTCCGATAAGTAAAAATATTAATAACCATGGATGTTTTATATTAATATTTAAAGCCAATATTTATTTCCATCTTATCGCTGTTTGTGTATGTCTTTCAGGACGGGGAAGGGCTTGTTTGGTCATGTGACAGTGATCCAGCACAGGATTGGGGGGAGTTTAGCTGAAGCAGAGAGACAATGTAGGTGTGGGTGATCATTTGTTGTTTTTTTCCCCCGTTGTCGAAAGGGAATGGAACTATGAATATTATCTGTAAATATTGGTCATCGGCCATTACAGCATTATTAAAAACAGACATCGATTTCGGCACAAATTTTCACATCGGTGCATACCTATTGGATTGTAAAGGTTGCAGAACCCTGCTCTACTATCATAAAACAAGAATATTTTTAATCGATATCATAGCTTCTCATCCCCTGTCACGACTGCAGTCGTAAGGTGCTGCATTTTTCAATCTCACACGTAAATTACAGTGTGCAGGTGCCATTCGTGATTGGCGGAGTAGTGAACCTGGTGAATCCGGATTGGTGCCTGAAGAGGACGTGATGTATAAAGTGACGCTGCTGCGGATCGCTGTTGTCCAATCCTCTGCTCATCCGAACCAGCCACACCTCCGTCGGTGCAGCCCTTTTGTAAATCTGAAGTTAAAGTGACAGTGTGTAGTTTTTAACCATTAATCACTGGAAATATCCATCGTAATGTTGTTGAAAAATGAAAATGAATAAAATGATGCCCATTCATTGAAAAATATTGGCAGCTTTGCAACACATAACCATAAAAAGCGGGTCTAAAATACATGGGCGCGGGATCCAAGCCTCTGGGGGAAGCCATAGTGGACACCATGTTTCCTTTCTACGTGAGCCTATGTGGACAAAACACATTTAGACCGGACTCTTTCTCTCCCTCTGCCTCTCCCTCTTGAAAAAGGGATGCTGTCAACCTACATGGAAAATATCGACATGAGAAGAGAAACCGAAGAGTTTCGTGTACAAAAAAAGAAATGACCGCTATTACAACATGTTAGGCTTAGCCTACAAAATGCTGAAAATGTTTGTCATTCATTAATGTTGTTGTTTTAGACATTCACCTCTTCGCCCGTTGCCAGTGATGAAAGAGAATCTGATGTGCTTGTCATTTTGCTGCATATATGATTTTGCTGGAGGTTGAACAATTTGGCAATGTAGTAGACTCGTTTGAAAAATTTCGCGACGACACTCCCAGGGACGTTTGGCCTTAACGGTCATTTGTTGGTAAGGTGGTCATACGAAAACTAAAATACCGCATGCTTGCAATGACTTAGGTATGTACTGCCCCCTCTCGCCAGGGAAACTACACACTGTCACTTTAAGTTAAGGAGTTTGTAGGGGTGAACCGACTTTTATTTTTTACCCGTTTTCTCTTGTTTATTCTTATTTAGGGAGGCAAGTTCTTTGTCATTTGGTTTGTATATTTTTTATAGGTAAGTTGGTTAAATCCCTAAATAGTTCCTTTTTGTTGGTTGCTTTAGGCATTAGTAAACCAAAGTTACACCTATCTCCTTTATCAATGCTAAAAGTCTTAGGTAAATAAATCACTTATAGATGGCAAACTAATGGTCTGCTGAGGATGGATCAAATCCTTTCGTGTTATGATCTGGCCACCCCAAGAGGTGTCATAGCATCCCTATTCAGTCCAGTATTGTAATTGCACTGGGCTGCTGGAATGCTATCCTTTGTAGGATATTACATTTCAGATGCAATGCATTCACATTGCATGCCAGTGGGATATTTGGCCAGTTGACTGCACTTAATGCCAAAACCTGATGTATATTTTATTGGCCGAGAGGCTAAAGCTGACGGAAAGCGGTGGGAAGGTCGCAATGATGGAAAAAGAGAGAGAAGAATGAGGAAAACGTTGGATAATCATGATCAATATTGATTACAACATCTTGATAATAAAATATGTAGGTCAGGCATTAAATGCTAGAAATGCCACCTCACTGTGTGCATTGCTATAAAAAGATTTTTCATATTCAGTGATGAAAAAATGAAAAATGAGAACAAAAAAAATGAGCAGGCAACAGCAGGGATGATGAAGGACAGAGCGCAACAGATGCACAACTAAGAAAAAGTGCTGGAAGAGTGGAAAAGGGTTCGTTCGTAACCCTGATGAGTTTGTGGCCCTGAGAGAGACCGCGCCGAGCTGTGTGCCACAGAAGTTGGCGCTGGCTTTAGCTCCTTTTCAAAATCCCCATTTCCTCCCTCCTGCATAATTCAGTCAGAACAGGAGAACGGGAAAAACACAAAAAGAGGATGATGATGATAAAAAAGGTAGATTGAGGCTAACTGGGTGAGAGTGTGGATGTAGAAGGGTCCTGGCATGAGCCCACTCTAAAGAGAACAGTGCTAAATCAGCTCGTAATCCGAGGGACAACATGAAGACACCGACTTGCTTGGCTTTGAGGAAGAGAAAGAGTGAAGGGCAAGAAAGAAAGGGGTTGAACAAGAGAGAGGAAAAAATGCAATGTGACACTATCTGGCCCGGGTGTAGGATGGGATAGAATCAAAGCCACCTTTGAGGAGCCAGAAGACGACAGTGAAAGTGCTGGAAGAGTGGTGTCCATGATTACAAGAAATGGAGAAACCTTTGAGTCTGCGCTCATGAAAGCCTACCCCAGGCCTCCTCTCAAACCCCTGCCTGACTAACGCTGATGATACACAAAGAGAAAAAGAGACGGAGAGAGGGGAAGAAAGCCTCTAATGATGGAGGGGTCCGGATGCTACAGAAGCGGCACACTTTTCAATTCATTTTAATCACTATTCAAAATCATTAGCCCAAATGTGCAAGCACTCGTGTTCATTGGGCCATGAGCAGAGAGAGAACGGGAAAGGGGGGGGGTGTAGGACCAATTACACCTCAGCATGCAAGCTAGTTTTTGAGGTCTTTTAGTAGGATGGTCCAAGAATTGACAGAATAGAAAATGAAGACAGGATATTTTTCACTGTCTTTCAATCAATGAGCAAAAAAAAAAAAAAGAGTTAACACAGCCACTGATGAAAGAAGAAGTTCTGAAACAAGCACTGAAAACACAGTCAAACAACTTCTTTAAATCCCAAAATCTGCAAAACTTTTTATGAGGATTAAAGAACCTTGAACAGTCTGAGGATCCACACATCAGCGATTAATAAAAGTTACTACTAGAAAATAGGAAATGTGCACAGAGCAGAACTTTGTGACCACTTTCTAACATCTGTTGCATTTGCAGGTTTAAGCTCTACGAAAACCAGATTTCTCATCAAGAACACTACAGATAACCCCCGTCAGTATTTACAGATTCACCTGATTGGATGGACCCCAAAGAGTGGAATTACAGAAGACAGTAAATCCTATCTTCTGTGGTGGTAACTTTGCGATACCTTCATTAACTCTTCCTGTGCGTGTTTTTTTTTAATTTGCTAATGCATAAACAAATAACCTGTTATTTGATTCATCTCTTCTGACTTTAACCAAAGCAAAAAAAAACAATTACTAGATTATCGCTTTGCTGTAATCTAGTAATTTTCCATTACGATCAAAGCCAGTTTCCTCAAAGTACATTTGCAGCACTTTATTTTCTTTAACACTCCATATTTGATTAACGTTAAAATAAAGCATACAAATATAGTTTTTTATCCGTTAAAGTCCTTATTAATAACGCCGAAACTGCCGCATCAGCTTTAAATGGCAATATGTATCTGATGTTTAACCACAAGATTTTGTGATATCGCAAAACATGGTAAAAAGTAAAGATTCACCAGCCTTTTGGAGTATAAACACATCAGAGTGTAACAGGTGTTGTTTGGCAAGTGAGTCCTTTATTTTTCAGTTCACACCATTTACCACTATCCACTCCAGAATAAACCTGTATCTTTATTGCAATACATCTCTGCACCTTTTCAATACCCTCTCGTTGTGATAAATTTTTCTTTTTACATTATGACATTTGACCCAGCGCTTCAGTTCTGGCAATCGATCATTAGCAGGGTCGCCATCAAGAAAAGCCCCTGGTATGGCTTTCTTCGTCAAAACAACCTCCTTCATTTTATATTTGCTCATTTGTGAGATGCATTTAAATTTCGCATATAATTTCTGCCTTCACATTGATGTCAAAGCGCTCTGTTTTTTCAATTAGTAAATGCGGCTTGTTTGTCTAGGATTAGCACCCAGCAGCACTTGCACGGCTAAATTGTGACGTCAACTGTGAAGTAGATTATTGCCTCTCAGTAAAGGCCTAACCGGTGCATCTCTTTCAATCTTACTGTTTGCCTTTTTTCCACTGCTGAAGTAAATTAAATGCATTCCCAGCACAATAAGCCATCAGAAAGTAGTGCGATTCTCATCAACCGACTAAGACAGTACAGCTCTGTGTATTTGTGAGAGTACGTTTCACCTTCTAGAGTCCCAGAAACAAAAAAGCCCCCGAAACCGTCATCTGCATCTGCCTCCCTGTGCATGCACACCTGCACATTTGTATCCCTTGCGTGCCAGTTTTCACTTCATATCCCTTTTTAGACGTATCTATAGTAAGGATGTCTAATACAGAGAAAAAGAGCTCAAGCACAAACAGGTGTCAACCACTGGCCCCCCTTCCCTTGTCCTTCCCACGTCCTCCCCACTTCGTGCTCCACTGGGCTCTGTTGCCCCTTTCTGTTATTCAACACAAGCAGGCACGTGGCTAAAAGCCCGGGCCACTTCCCTGCTCCATTGTGCTTGCCACTCCACTGGGGTACTGATGGGGGCCCTTGAGGCCGGGGGCTCCTTTGTTGGCGGTCTGTCACTTAAGCAGGTGCCTCACGGTAAAGGCAGAAGAACCAGCCAGCCTGTGCTGCTTCGTTAGCGTGAAAACAGCGTTTGATGTGCTCGTTTCATCAGCCGGAGACGGCTGCTAAGGAGGATGCTAATAATCGCTTGAAAAACAAAAACATTCCACTTGGGCTTGTAAAAGATAAACTCCAATTTCAATGATAAAAGCAGAGTGACAGGCAGCCGTGGTACCAGTCGAAAGAAGACCGCCAGCCACACCACTTCAGTCTTTTTTATTCTCCTCACTTCGATTACAAGGTGAATATAACTCCTCCTGTCAATCACAAGGAATAAACAACGTATGCAGACAAACTGCTGACTGTGTACGGGAAGACAAAATAATGTGGGCAAAGCATGCAAAAAAAAAAATAGAGCTGCATTTAAGACAGCTGTGTTATCCCTGAGGAGCAAGCTTAGTGTGTCAATGAGCAGGCTGTGTGAAGCAGAGAGCACCCCCCCAAGGCGTTAAGGAGAGGGGACCCTGGGGGGTTTATGCTGTGTGTGCACACCCTCACTACTTTCACAGCCTTTCAAAATGCCATATCACAATCCCTCCTCAGTTAAAATAGAAGCTGAGTGCATAATATGTTGAGGAAAAAGCAAATCAGTGGCTTCTAATTTAGGCTAGTTTATCAAACTGCCAGTGATGCCGCAACTTCTCAGGATCTCGGCGGAAACTGACTGAATAAGCAGGACTTAAAGAGAGTCAGCTTCATCTCTGAATAAATGATGACTGCATTTAGAACCACAGGATATAAACAATTTAAGGTTACAGCTTTTGTGGTGCCACGTGAATCCATGTAGATTTAATCTTCAAGACGAAGGTCAGTACTAAACATTAAAAAAAGTGACGATTTATCATATTTCTTCAGAGGTTTAATATTAGACAAGAATAAGTACAGCTTTCCTAGAGGGTAACAAGTAGTTTCAGACATTTGCTGACTAAGATGTTAGTCTATCTGTTCTTTGTGTTTGAAATTGTAGGCCATTTTAAGGGATGATCTAAAACAATTTGAACCTGATGACCTAAAATGTCTGAATGGCTTTTTATGCCCCTACACTTACTGATTTCAACAAAAGCATGCAAAAAGTCAATATACATGTGGATTTCTTGCATTATCACACCTGTACATTTAGTAAGTATGAGCTGGTACCTTGAATGAAGAAGTTATATGTAAAGTCACTGGAGTGACCAGAGTTTTCTGTGACAGAGTATTAGGGCCAATGTAGATAACAGTAAAACAATTGGAGGGGTTTATATTTTACAAAAAACTCAAATATTTAAATTAATTTTCATGTTTTCAATAGAAAAGTCATAAATTTGCCAGAGAAAACTCCAAACTTTCCATGATTAAAGGCCTTTGTTATCTATATTTAAATTAAGATATCTCCTGACATTGTAAAGTCAGGAATTTGCAATAACAAAACTAATAAATTTATCAGAAAAAAAACTCGGCAGTTTGCTGATAATTTGAATCAGATATTTTTGACAAAAAAAAACAACAACAAACAAAAAAAAGCCAGACGTCTTATAAGATTTCAGTGTTAAATTTACAAGATGCGCATCTGCACATTTTCAAAAGTGTAAGGGGTGCATGCATTCTTTTCCTGGATCAAACAGACCTCACCCAGGTGCAGACCTGACTGTCCCACAAATTGTCGCTGCACACTGCTGGCCAGCTGGCTATGAGAAGGCTACTACGATGCTGTCTTTGCCTCAGAGAAAGAAAATGTTTGGAAATATTTCTGGTTTAAAAAAAGCTTAACAGCAGTTATGTGGAAAGTGGCGTATGTGCTACCCATCATTCTAAAATACCGTCTTCAAGCTAAGACCGGCAGCCTTCTGACCCGAACAAATATCTCAACAGATCCACGTTCTTACAACCTGACTGTTTGATTTGCATGAGCTACGGACAATACTAAAAGAAAAGCGCAGCAGTCATGACATCTGAAACTTATGAGTTTGATTCCAGCCTTCTTCTCTGCCACACGTAGACATGCCCTTGGGCAAGGCGCTTAACACAAGTTGCCTTCCGACCAGAGGATCTAGGCCGGTCACAATAAACAATAAATCAATTAATTGCATGTTAAATGCAAATGAGCTCAATAATTTTTCCAGCCAGAATAATTTCCATTTGCATGCTTGCTTGTTTTCCTCATGTGTCTCCTTCCTTACACCAAAGAGACTGGATGAAAAAAGGCATATGGTGCACATGTCCATAATGGCAGAGTAAAATACGATGTTTTTAAACCAGTTTCTCTTGTCTGAGCCAAGTGATTAATATTTGTTTGAAGGACAATTTTGTTTAGAGTTCATCCATATTTTTTTATTGTTTCAGTTTTGTTCATTTATAATATAGATAATAAAAAAATGTCTTCTAGTTGCAGTTGTAAATGTTCTTTAGAAATTAAACTTTATTGATCGTTTAGAAGGGTGTACATGCATTATGGTCTCAATAGTTGAAAATGGTCTCAATAGTGGGAAAAGGACTCAATAGTGGGAAATGGTCCCAAAACGACAATATTATCATTTATTGCAATAATTTCTAAGGTAATTAATCGTCCAACAAAATTTGTTATTGTGACAGGCCAAAGTGATTCGGAGAAAAAATTCTATATTTTTTGTCCCTCGTTTCAGAAAATGAAACTAAAATTATATATTATAGAGTGAAATATACGCGTGTCAATAGTTGGACATCAAGTCAGCGGTCTTCTCCGTGATTGTAAAGCGTACTGAACCAGACTGAGAGACCATTCAGAGGATCAGGAAATCCTTAGCAGGTGACAGGTGATTTGACTTAATTGGCTCAAGTTTCCACTATTTAACATTTTCACAATATTCTAGTTTCCTGAGACAAATTATATTGATATTCTTCACAATACTCCAGCTTTTAATGCACCTGTAAAACGGCTATATTAATAGATTCAGTCAACCTACTTCTGTACATTGAACCAGAACCGCAGTTTTACATGTAAACAAGCACTCGCAACTAAGCACTGATTTTTACCCAAGTCTGTCTCAAAATCAGAAACAATAAACGTTTTATGTGTCATTATTATGAATGTAGTAATCAATGTTGTTTTAGCAGAAACAGAAATAAAATGTTCTGTTTGAAGAACCAGTTAAACTGTTTTATTTTACACCTTTGTGAGCCTGTTAAACTACATTTTTACCAATGGAAATTTCATACCAGCCTCTACCCAACAGTGTATTGTTTAGTATTAGTTGCATATATTCTCAGTATTTAGGGTAGAGCAACCCTAAATAAAATATACATTTGAATCAAAGACCGACACCCAGAGTTAAACACCCCACAAAGATGACGATCCCAAGGCTTTGGGTTGCCCTGTGGCAACGACTCTTAGTCTTTCACAATGCAGAACATAGGCAGTGCACAGCGTAGCAGAGATGCCAGCCCTCCAGGACCAAGCAGGGCTTTGTTTGTTACCCATGTCACTGACTGACCACCAAATTAGCTTCATCACCTCTGGCACCAGGATATTAGATGTGACATCCGGTACCGCAGGCTGTGGCTCTGCTTTTCTGCATGGCTAGAGGGCTAATATGTAAAAAAAAAATAATAATTAAAAATTAAATAAAAAGGGAACAAATGAGGACATTTTATTTAAAAATTACAAGGCTGTGCATCTTCCTTTTAAAAGAAAAAAAAAACACTGAATATGTATCTAGATACCTAGAGCATGATAATATTCTGGAATTATACAGAATAATTCAGCAATGTGACACATTTTTAACAAAGTATTTAGACAAAAAAAAGCTGTTATATGCAGCTATAATTGTTGTTTATTTTAAACCAATATTGTTATCAAAACACATTACATGAAGGCAACTGGACTTTTCTTCTCGTCTTGAAAGTTCAAGACAACAAAACAAGTCCAGTTGCCTTCATTAAACTCTCACGAATATAATGCCCTGGATGACTGAGAATCTGCACCAGCTCTTAGAATATTGCAGCTGCTTGTTTGTGTTTGTTTGGCATTTTAAAAACTGTTATCAACTCGATATTTAGAAAACTTCATCTGCATCTAGGTATTCAACAGGCCCTATAACTGTGTTCTGATTTATTGGTCAAATATAAAAATTTGTTTTAAATAAAATCTATATGATCTTTCCACATAGCTAATAGTGTATAATAAGCAACATCAGCCATGGTTGATCGGCACTGCTCGCACGCAACAATATCTGGAATATATGCTGAATTTTTCCACTAGATCTGAGTGATGCATCCAGTAAGCAGGGCAGCTGATAGGCTGCTGATACATGGCCCACTGACAGCGTGGCTAGGCATACTAATAGTGCCCACCTACTGTTGTATTTATTCTAGCAACCACATGGAAACCTTAACGAGGAAGCACATCTTTAATTCACTGAAATTGTACATTTGAAAATTACACTCGAGTTTCATTTTAGTGCGTCTCAATGCCTCTGTTTACGCTGTAAGGAAAACGCAGAGACATTGGCCAGGTATTACTTGCAGTAGGTAATAGTCTAAACTCTCAGCTTGGAAATAAATAACCAAATAAACGTTATTTAAAGTTACAGCAATGTAAGAATTTATTTAAGAGTGTTTAGGTTTTCCACGACTTGTCAACCAAATTCATGACTACGGTAGTCTGTCTACATTAATATCTTCATAATGTAACATTTTTGGTCAAACGTATTTGAGTACTTCCAGAGACGTGATGGTAAACGGGAGTTCGATGTGAACCACAGTAGCAAAAGTGATGAGCAGCTGAAGAAACAACGCCCAGGCAGCACTGATGAGCCAACAGAAAACACTAAGCCACCATGAGTTTTCATTAAAGGCGTTCTAGAATTCAAAACAATATTTACCTTGTTGCTGAATACAGGCAGCCAATACCAAGAAGTCTTTGGTCATCTCCGACCTGCTTTCCTTTGCAAATTTGTAATTCTGTAAAGGCCGCGGAAAAAATGGTTAAATCTGAGCGAAGCTGCAATAACACGTCACTGGAGCTGTAGCCCAATTAGACTAACCCCCATAAATTTACATTTCCCAGCCCACTTCATCGTCAGCAATATATCAATTTTGCTGGTGGTGATGAACCACATCATCTGCCAACCGCAGAACAATGTTAGTCCGAGCTAATGCTAACGTCCTCGATGAGCGACAGGAAAATGGCTGTACACAGAGTTCCTAGCTTCGGGCAGCAACATAGAGCCATCGGGGTATAACCGGCCAATCAGCACGCAGCTCTTGGCCGAGTGGGCGGGGAAAACCAGTGTTTCCATTGTAGGGCTTTATTATGGGATCATATTTGGCCAATTATCAGGACTCCTGGGCCATTTTCAGCACCAACAGACCAACATGTGCTGTATAGAGGCTCAAAGAACCGTTTCCGACTGTCAAAAACGTTGTTCTAGAACCCCTTTAAAGGAACAGGGGGCAGGATTTGTAAATAAAGTAAACATCCATGTCCAGTTTTTTAATGCTGTTGGGTGATGAAGCGTTATAAACCAATAAGAATGAGCCCACCCACGTATCGCTCCATTTTCTTAAACTGACTGTGTGCTGCAAAATGTGCTGCAGTTCGGGGCCTGAATTTCTCACGCTGTCCTACGGATGTGACGTCAATTGACACGCCTTGCGCGTTCTCGACAGCTTTAAAAGAGGAAGAAAAATGGTCGCATACCTCCATGGATTTAATTGTGAGAATGGATTCTTGTCTTCTGCATCTGGGAAACAACCAAGGATGACTCATAGCCCTCTGAAAAGCACCATTAAGATAAAGAAGTATGTCACTGTGAAGAGGAATGTTTTTTTGTGAAGCGTTTGTGCTCATGAGAATAATTATTTTATAATAAATTTGATATTTTTTATAATACATAGATTTTTTTGCTTGCATTACTTAAAAGCTCCTTGAGAAAATAATTGTTAATTAAATCGCAGTTGCAATATTGAAAAAAAAATAAAATAAATAAAAATTGCAATTAGATTATTTTTCAAAATCGTTCAGCCATATTCACTAGGCGCATTTCCACAATCAAAACGTCAGGGTAATTTAACCAGATCTTTTATCTGACGGGGTAATCTGTTGGCCCCCTCCTCTCAGTCGTTGTGTCTCCATACACAATCGGCCCTTTAAGGAATCAGCTAAGACGTCTGGATATCACAACCGTTTCAGCAGCGAGCAGCGTCACTGATCAGCCCAAACATGCGCCCAGAGCAGCAGAAATAAGAGATCGACATGAACGAAGCAGGGCTTGTTGCTGCATTTCTGTCTGGCATTATTAACTGCTTCGCCAGTAACTCTTTATTTTTACAAAGCCGGTTGTTTGGCAACGTCTGCTCATTTCCCTCTGATTTACAACCAATTACCGCAGTTCCCGCTGAGCGACTCGATCGGGCCATTTTCGAGTACATGCACCCATTCAGGTACTCCGTTGGTTCCTAAAATGGCCCCGAAAACGTCCCTGTTGGCCCGATGAAGTGGAGACACACATATTGTGAAGTTCCAGTAAAATTACCCTGAAGTTCCGGTAGTGGAAACGTGGCTATTATTACACATAAAGGATAAAATAGAAATAGATTGTTTTTCATCTGTAGTTGTACTCATGACTAAACCAAATGTTCTGTTTTATTTTGTTCCAGCTAAATCTCCAAATTGTGACATTTTGAAAACAAATCCCTTTGCTTAAGAAGTGGAGTTATAAAAAATTATCAGAACTAAATACCAACACTTGTGTATTTAATAAAATTACTTTTTATAGGGGAATATTTATCATTTAGATTAATAGAAAACTTTGTAGATTATGTTTTGAAGAAGGTCACTTGGATGAAGCAGAACGGACAAAACAGAAAATGCTGATGTGTTTCTGGCAAGTAACAAAAGTTGTTCAATAAGATTCCTCCAGCATGAAATTATTTCAACAAAAGGAACTGGTCCTTTTCAAACCACTTCCTCCCCCCAAAAAAAACTAAACTTAGACGTTTCTTGTTATCCCTTGATCTAAGGTTTTCCTCCTCTCCTTGCTGCTTCATGCAGTTAGACCGTGTTAGCACAAAAATTTGTCTAAGAGGAAATGACAAGCACAAGATGTCCAAATCATTAGTAATGTGAGAGCAGCGGTTCCCAGGCATGTCTCGTTACATAGTTAGCTGCTATGGTAAGGTCTATAGTGTTCTGTTTGGGCTTTTCATGAAACAAGTCTTACTGTAAGGTCTGTAAGGGCAGAAGGGCCGCAACCCCTTATCCCCTTCAGTCAGTTAGCAATGGCAAAATTCAAGACCCTGAACCCCAAACAACCTTGGCTGCACCCAGTCACTGAATAAGGAGGAAATAAAGACACACAAAAACATTAGATGTGATGCAGAAGTATGGGGTAAGGGTAAGGACACTGTCAAAATAAAAGCATATTCACAGGTTGAAATGTGTGCATATTGGTCAATAGTTTTGCATAACTACAAATTTGTAAACTATTGAACGTAGCAAACCACACATAAAACAGAAGTGTTTATTTTCCCTGTGAGAATGCAGTTTCAAAAGTTACATCTGAAATAAATCACAAACACAAATTACACATTTACATTTGTGGTTTCCTCATTATGAACACGAGGAGCAATGAGCTTGAGAATACACATTTGTTCTTTGGAGGGGCTGTTTACACGACAACCTTTTTCAGCAGAACGGAGGTTTTTCTCTCCGATTCAGCCTCTCGTTTACACGACAACGGGAAAGGGGCGGGGGGCTGGGAGGAACGCAGCTTTTCGGAAGCGGCTTCCAGAGTGGAGAGTTCTGAAAACGCTGGCCGATTTGTTGTCATGTAAACGCAAGCCGGAGACTTTTGAGAACGATGACTCCACTGCCAGCCGCCTACGGCCATGTTGGACTTGCACACTCTGCCGTTCTACAGAAAAACGACAACAATGGCGGATCCAGGTATGCCGTTACTCCTGATGCAGATTCTGAAGTTATTTGGTCTCTGTAAGCAAAACTTAGAGATCATCAGGCTTCTATGCGATCGCCAACGGAAACACATACAGTACACGTGCGTCAAATAATCAATACGCCTTTATTTAAGCGGAGGAGAACTACAAGAAGATCGCCATTGTCAGTTATCATGAAATGTTTCTTTTCTGGGTTGTGAGGGGGAAAACTTTGAACATTGCATACACGGGGCACACTGCCATCTAAAGGCCGGGCATATGTACTACATCGTTTTCCATCACGCGCCCTGTCGTGTAAACGCAGCCCGTTTTCACCCGCGTAGTCAAACAGAAATGGCAACGTTGTTGTGTAAACAGCCCCTGAGAATACGAATCTGCAACTGGGAGCATGGTCACGTGTTTATCAATGGAGCTTAGATAAGTTGATGAACACAGCACCAGTCCAGACTCCAGTGGGCGGTAGTAAACCTGCTTCTTGGTCTGTCATTTTGGCGCTAAACAGTTGAACAACACCCATGTGCAAACTTCGAATTCTTCTTGCTTTTTACAAACACTTGACAAACCGCTTGAGTTTCACTACCGCCCCCTGGAGTCTGGACCGGTGCTGTGTTCATCAACTTATCTAAGCTCCATTGATAAACCCTTGATCACGTGACCATGCTCCCAGTTGCAGATTCGTATTCTCAAAGAAGAAATGTGTATTCTCAAGCTCATTGCTCCTCGTGTTCAGGAGGAAACCACAAATGTAAATATCTAATTTGTGTTTGTGATTTATTTCAGATGTAACTTTTGAAACAGCATTCTCACAGGGAAAATATACATTTCCGTTTTATTTGTGGTTTGCTTCATTCAATAATTTACAAATTTGTAGTTATGCACAACTATTGACCAATATGCACACATTTCAACCTGTGCAACCTATGCTTTTATTTTGACAGTATCCTTACCCCATACAGAAGTTATTGTAAAACTAGACGTCTATATTGAGTGAATAGGCTAACCACTGCTCCATGGGAACAAGGCTCCACCAAAAAAAAAAAAAAGGAAAGTAGATAAATAGATAAATAAAAATCAAGCTTTGGTCTGGCTGCTCTTCAGCTTCAGCCTGCTGTGGCTTCTGTGGAGGACTCTGCTGGCTGCTGCACATAGTCTTCCAACCAGATCTAAAGCACTCCAGCTCAGTCAAAAGGTCAAGCATGGCACCACTGCTTCATACAAGCATCCAGAATTTGTCATGCAGTCGAGAAAAAGATGACTCCCATGAATAAAACCAGAGTACTTTACAGTATCTTTAAAAAGGAAAAACTTACATGCTACAGAATGTATTCTTTTTATACATCACCTGATACTAATAAACACAGAGAGACCTTATGTCTAATTTCAAACCAAAAAAAAAAAAAAAAAAAAAAAAAAAGCATACATTGGTCCCAAACTAAAATAGAAACGTAAACCAACGTGTGCACAGCGCATGCACTCGCAAAAAACCAAAAAAGTTCAATGTTTATTTTTATTCCTCAGGCACTCGTCCCTCTTTGCATGAGTGCCTTACCCGGCACACCGTCACAGCACGCCAGCGTGTGAGCGAGTATGTGTGTAGCTGACGATCAGAGAATAACGTTACCCCTAAGGGGTCGCACCTCTCTCCACTCTTGCCCTCCTCCCTTATATGCACCTCTCCGCTTTGCGCCTGCAGGGATTTCCTTTTTCAGTTCAGAAGAGATGTCAGACCTGTTCCACCATCCCTAGCAGAGGCTGGACTCTGCCCTACATTCACTGAACATCTGTGAAGCCCACCACATCAACCTCATTTTAAGATGTCAGGGTCATGTGAGGTTTAGTGGGGTAGGATCTGATCAAAATATCTTCAACTTGAATCTCAGCATTTGTATCCTACTCAGACCAGTGGAGGGCTGCACATAATATTAAGACTTTCACACACGCGTCTGTGTTTTAATTGTTCGGCCACAAATACAGGGGTGTGAAAAAGTATTTGCCCCATTTCTGGTTTATTTTTATTGTTTTTGTCACATTTTAATGTTTCAGAACAAACCAATTTAAATATTAGCCAAAGACAACACAAGTAAACACAAAACTCCGTTTTTAAATGGAGGGGTTTTTTTTATTACTGAGAGAGAAAAAATCCAAACCTACCGTGTGACAAAATTATTGCCCCCCAATCATAATCACTGGCTGAGCCACCCTGAGCAGCAATAACTTGCAACAAGTCTTTTTCAGCTGTGCAGAAATTTCGACTCCTCTTTGCAGAATTGTTGTAGGTCAGCCACATTGGAGGGGTTTCGGCCATGAACCGCCTTTTTAATGTCATGCCACAGCATCTCAAAATGATTGAGGTCAGGACTTTGACTAGGCCATTCCAAAGCCTTTCATTTAGTTTTTTTTTTCAGCCAATCACAGACGGACTCGCTGATGTGTTTTGGATCATTGTTCTGCTGCAGAGCCCAAGTCAGTTAAGGCTTGAGGTCACCAACAGACGGCCAGACGTTCTCCTTCAGGATGTTTTGTTCAACGACAGAATTTGTGGTTCCTTTTATCACAGCGAGTGTTTCAGGTCCTGAAGCACCAAAACAAAAAACAGACCATCACACCACCACCACCACCATTATTAACTGTTTGTGTGATGTTCTTGTTCGGAGATGCTGTGCTACTTTTACGCCCGGTGTAATGGGACACCCGCCTTCCAAAAAGTTCAGCTTTTGTCTCATCAGTCCACAGAGGATTTTATCAAAAGATCATCAGGATGTTTTCGGGCTAAACTGAGACGTTCTTCTTGCTCTGCAGGGGTTTTCGTCTTGGAACTCTGCCAAGTATAGGCCATTTTTGCCCCGTCTCTTTCTTATGATGGAGACATGACCTCTGACCTTAACTGAGGCAAGTTAGGCCTGAAGTTATTTGGATGTTGGTGTGGGGTCTTCTGTGAGTCGTTGCTGCGCTCTTGGATTTTTTTCTTCCTTAATAACAAAAAATCTTATTTTCGAAACTGCATTTTTTGTGTTGTCTTTGACGAATATTTAATTGTGTTTGATGATCTGAAACATTAAAGTGTGACAAATATGCAAAAACAAAGAAATCAGGAAGGGGACAAATACTTTTTCACACCACTGTATAAAAGCAGTGAAGCTTAGTTACACTCCAAGTTCACCTCCAGTTGTGGTTCATTTAGTTCACTGTTGAATAAAATTTCCAAATCAGAATATGAACTAAAACTATGTGGTGATTAGAAAGCTCCCTCTCAGCCTGTAATTTTACAAATCACATGCCTCTGACCAATCTGTAAAAAAAAAAAAAAAAGAGGCATGTGATGACGCTTGAAGATTTTTTTTCGTGTTGCTTTGGTGCTGTCCAAAAGGCATAGAATGGTGAGAACAGAATAGATCGAATGTAATTAAATAAGATCTGAGTAAATAAGCTCAGACGGCAACATCGCTTTCATGCATTTCAAAAACCTAACAAGAAGTGCGACATTTGAGCAACAGAGTTGGAAAAAACCGAGACGAATTGGTGTATAGAAGCAATCTAGTGATAACCCTGTGCTGTACATGTATTTGCATTGAAGCGTCGTAAAACTATGCATGCAATCAGACGATGGACATGCAACAGGCGATCACCATTCTGTCTTAAAAAAAGAACTCGTTCATTGTCAAGTGTGCATCTTCCCAGTCACAAGTCTTCTTCAAAAAACAAACTGGTAGAGATTTCTTAAAAATACATCTGACCACCTGCTAATGGATGGAAGGTAGTTAGTATAAAAGGAGAGTTTTTACTATATTACACTTAAAAATCCCATCTGACTAGAATTTTACCTCAGTGAAATTTCTTTGTGATTCAGCACTGCTTCATTGATTTGAAACAAAAATCACCACTTTTTTACCTTTCTCTTTTTGCTTATTTGAACATTTATGCACAGACTGTTCTTGCTAATTGAAAATCCAAAACGTGGCAGCAGATTTAGTTCAAGCGCACCGTTTTCAATCCGAAGCAGAATCCCAAAGCTTACTCGCAACTTTCTGATCTAATTTATCCTACGGAAAACTCAGGATAGGTTTATTTATGTCAGAACGGAGTTCAGAAAATAAAATCGTCAGTTACCGAAATTGCAGGGAAATACAGACGCAGGGTAAGATCCACAGAAAGGAGTGAAAAGCTCCCCAACAGGGCATGAAAGCGACTAAACCAAAGAGGTCTTCCCTGCCACTTTCACACATTAGAATATTAATATTTATGAGACTTCCTGCCCCAATCCCCCCCACTCTGTTTTTCCCTCAGACAATTTGAACATAAAAAACTTGAAAAGCGTAAATTCCAGGAGTTGCGTATCACAGTTTGACCTGGAGCCACACAGCAGACACCAGCCATGACAGACTCACTGTTCAAAGCAGGCAGGAGCTTCTTTCATCACGGGATCCTGGTGGGGTTTTTTTGGGGGGGTGGGGGTTTTTTTGTGTGTGTGTGACACCACCAGCCCATGCCATCTGCCTCTTTGGAGAAATCTGAACTTCAAGATGTGCCTTCCTGTTTCTGCGTTGTTATCAGGTGGGCATCACAACCGAGGCCCAGCGTTGTGCAGGCGTTTGCTGCTGAAGCTTCTTGCCGACTGGCGTTTAGGGCCAAGCCTCGCAGTGTGGCGCAACGTTAAATATTCACCGTCAAACTGACGAGCCAGAACCGGTTGGGAACCCAGCCAGGGATTCACAGTACTGCAGCACAAGATCTGCCCTCCACTCCCACCTCTAAAAACACAACCCCATAAATCAATCATCTTCTCTTTTTTTTTTTTTTTTTTTTTTTTTTCACCAGCCGGTCTAGAAGCGAACCAACCAGCTTATATTCTCGAAACAGCAACAGCTTGGAGCATTTTTCAATCTCACTTGAAGCAAAGTTTAAATAAAAATTTACAGAAATACAAATCAACACATTGATTCTACTGATAAGACACGCACTAATGTCACCCATTTCTGTTGTGATCAACATCTGTAAAATTATGTTGTTTTTTTTAGAGCCCCAAAACCACACTGGCAAAGGTCCTTCATCCTTGGCTTGGCAGGACTTCTGACGGAGCCAGCAGGCAGCGCTGTACAGACCTAACCCCTGCTGCTGTAGCTTCCTGCTGCGCTGGAGGAGTCAGGCTGCCTCCCTCCCCGACAGTGGGCCAGGAGGCTGGGGAGGAAGCCCCAGGTAGGCAGGACCTCCAAGAGTGGGGAGCCAAGAAACAGGGGAGACAGACTTTGAGAATTACAACTCACCAAGGATAAACTTAAGAAGAAGAAGAGATGGTAAGGAAAAGTGGTGGAGAGGGGTCAGGGACTGGTACGCAATAAGAGGGAAGATTCAGAGATGAAAAAAAGCTGTAAAGAAGGGAAAAGCGGAGATGTGTGGCATGAAAATGGGGAGAGAGTGAGACAAAGAGGTTTGGGGGGCAAGTCGGGCAGCAGGAGATGACAGAAGCGTCTTGTTAGGACTCTTTTTGCTCTTTTTTTTTCTTTTTATGCCCCCAAGCCTTCACCACAACCTCAAAGCCCTAGGCCAATCTAAGAGACCAGGGAGACGACGGGAAACTGCTGTGAGTCAGGGTACAAACAGCGAGGGAGGCAGAGGAGAGACCAAAGGGACATCTTACACGTCTTGGTTATAAACGAGACCAAGTGAAACGAAAGAGAAAATGACAACCTGGATTTCGTCAAGAAAAAACGCATTTGAAGGTGATTTATAAACACCAAAAACCCACTCAAGATTCATATTGTGTTAAACCGTCACTAAAACTGATCAAAATCATCAGATAATGATATAAAAACATTTTAAATTTAAAAGTGTTCAAAGGGGGGAGTGAAATGTTAAAGAGATGAATCATGGGTGGACCGGCACTGCATGGCTGCACAAGAGGATCCAATGTTAAATGGCAAAGACAAATTTGATCCATCTTGAATTAGATCCAACTTGAATCAAGCAAAAAGCATTTATAGGGAAACGCGATATATCGGCATAACATCGGTATCGCTCCGATAAGTAGTACTGGGCTGATATTAACTCTTTGGGCGCCACAGTTTTGTCAATAAAACATTGAATTATCATATCACTACTTCAAAAGATTGTAGCTTGAATATAAAGGCATACTGTAAGATTTTATCGATTAATTCGAATTTGCTGTTTAAGAAGATTTATTTTTGAGAAAGTCGAGATTTAGCAACCCCTTTATTTACCTACTAAAAACGTTGGACGCCAGGTATGTGCTACCAACTTTGCACACAACTTTGAATTCAGGTAGACTCCCAAAGGAGATATAAAAAAGAAAAAAAGAGTTTCAAAAAAATAGATTCTGTCATTTGTTGTTTCTGTTTAAGAAAGTAAAGGGAGAAAGAAAAACATAGATTAGAATCGGAAATCGGATTTGGTGTGAAAAAATCGGAGATTTTATTTTTAGGCCATATCGCCCAGCCCTAATCGATTCTTATTTTTATTTTTTAGAATTTGAATGGAACCATTAATGATGACAGTAATTTCTGTAGTAAAAATAAAAGTATGACCGCTAGTTGGTGGCTGTTTTCACCTTCTTCGTCCCAGAGGATCAACTAGATCAGAAGGAGAGAATCAATGTCAGCGCTGCGGTTGTTTGTTTCACAGTGTTGAAAAGGTAGGGAAACGTACGTGTATATAACATCGGCAAATATCAGGGCAGCACTGTTGCTTTGCAGCAATCCTAGCCTGGGGGTTTGCACGTTCTCCCTGTGCACGTGGGAGTTCTCTCCGGGTACTCCGGCACAGTCCAAAAATATGACTGTTAGGTTAATTGGCTTCTTTAATTTGCCCTTAGCCATGAGTGTGTGCATGGTCGTTTTTTCCTGTGTGTCTCTGTGATGGTCGGGCCATCTGTCCAAGGTGTACCCCGCCTTCGCACAATGGCCACTTGAGCCAGCCAATGCAATTCTGCAAGGATATTACAACATTATTATCACACACTGGTATCAGCCCAAATTTTCAAATCGGTGCAACCGTATTGTTGTATGTCACAAATGTTTTTCTTGATTCAGTGTTTTAAAGATAAACATATTAGACAGACAGAGACTTTCAGTTTCATAGAGAAAAAAGCCCAAATGTACTTTATTCAAAATTTTATTTAAAAAGTAAATGATTTTATAAAAAGATCTTTAGTTAATTTTCTATAAATACATTTAAAAAGTGAAAAGCAGCAACACGCATTTGTTTGGCAAATATTTTAAATTCATACTATCCATGTTACAGTTTACAGTAATAGATTCTGTAAAACAGCCTTATGTGTGCCGTCGCTGGGTAAACTGACTATTATTGAGTTGCCACAATGTTCGAACAAGATCTAAGTGAAACATTTCTATTTACCTTTCATTCTTGATCACTTATTTCTAAAGTACTTTCAGATCTGGCACATACAGCTTTAAAAATGCTTCAGTAAGCTGGCTGACAATTTGACTCATACCGTGTACTTTTCTCCTGCGGCTTCTACTTAATTGTATATTCACAAACCCCGACAGGAAGCTTTCTCCTGCATTATAAACTAGGCACTTTGATTTAAATGCGGTGATAGTTATTTTCAAGTGTTAAAGCAGCAGGCAGCCCTGTGAGAGCAGGTATTTCCTGTTGGTTGAGTGGGTCACATAAACAGACAAGAACCAGCAGTAGCCAACAGGGTCTGACTCTCACTATGAATGCCACTGTAATGGGTGAAATCTCAAAGATTGTCAGGAAAAAGAAATAGTTAACTGTCAAGTTTCCAGAGTATTTCCTCGTTTTGACCTTGTGTAACTAATTGGGCCCCTTTTTGTCCTCCAATGCAGATGATATTGTGATGTCCAGGAAAGTGCAAATAAAAAAAACCTACAAAGTGTTCCGATAGTGAATAACTGGAATTCATTAGTACAGACGTCCTGATAAAGTTTTTTTTAAATCCTATTCCGATCCACATCATTTAAAATTGATCAGATATCGAGTTCAATTTCAATACTGCTTTAAAATAAAATTATTTCCCTGCATGTACTTGAAAAGTGCAGAAAAATTACACACTAAGATGATAGATAGATAGATAGATAGATAGATAGATAGATAGATAGATAGATAGATAGATAGATAGATAGATAGATAGATAGATAGATAGATAGATAGATAGATAGATAGATAGATAGATAGATAGATAGATAGATAGATAGATAGATAGATAGATAGATAGATAGATAGATAGATAGATAGATAGATAGATAGATAGATAGATAGATAGATAGATAGATAGATAGATAGATAGATAGATAGATAGATAGATAGATAGATAGATAGATAGATAGATAGATAGATAGATAGATAGATAGATAGATAGATAGATAGATAGATAGATAGATAGATAGATAGATAGATAGATAGATAGATAGATAGATAGATAGATAGATAGATAGATAGATAGATAGATAGATAGATAGATAGATAGATAGATAGATAGATAGATAGATAGATAGATAGATAGATAGATAGATAGATAGATAGATAGATAGATAGATAGATAGATAGATAGATAGATAGATAGATAGATAGATAGATAGATAGATAGATAGATAGATAGATAGATAGATAGATAGATAGATAGATAGATAGATAGATAGATAGATAGATAGATAGATAGATAGATAGATAGATAGATAGATAGATAGATAGATAGATAGATAGATAGATAGATAGATAGATAGATAGATAGATAGATAGATAGATAGATAGATAGATAGATAGATAGATAGATAGATAGATAGATAGATAGATAGATAGATAGATAGATAGATAGATAGATAGATAGATAGATAGATAGATAGATAGATAGATAAGGCATGAACAAAACAAACAAAACCCAAGTCCTCTGCTGTGAAATAAACCGTTGACACCGTGCGGTCATAACATAGGCAGACCAAGGGGCACTGAAAGCATTTCATTCGACTTTGATACAGGTCTGAGGTCAGTAATTTTTGTGTTTGCATGTCTTTGTAGTTTGTTTTCCTAAGGGCCCGATGAGAAGAAGCAGCAATGCCAGAGTGAAGTTTACACCATTCACATGACACGAGGAGCGATGTTTTGCCAAATTTATCTTTCTTTTAAACCCACTGCTTTAAACCTCTCTTTGATTATCTTCATGACATCAAGGACTGCCTGGCTGCAAATCTTTCTCCACCTGAGCGACTCTAAAACAGAGGTAATTGTTTTCAGTCCCGCCAATGCTAGAGCGACCCAGTCACCTGACCTCTACTCTCTTTCCCTCATGTCACTTCAGTCGTTTTCAATCTAGGAGTAAAAATGGACCCGGTCCTGAAGATGGACGCTCAGGTCAATAAGATAGTTAAGTCCTGCTTTTACCATCTTAGGCAGATTTCCAAATTAAAGGCCATACTGAGTGTTTGTCTTCTAGAATAAGTGATTCACGCATTTATCACTTTATGGTATTAGTAAAGCTGCTCTGTCCAGACTTAAGCTACACCAAAATTCAGCGGCGAGGTTCCTGACTGGCACTGACAAAAGACAGCGCATCACACCTATTCTTAAATCTCTCCACTGGCTGCCCATTCAGTTCAGGATCAACTTTAAATTTCTGCTATTTGCATTCAAATCTTTAAACGTTCTGGCAGCTCCCTATCTGGTTGAGCTGCTTCATCCCTACCACCCTCCTCGTGCTCCTAGGTCAGCAGATCAGCTCATTCTCACCGTCCCTAAGGCATGTTGCAAGTCCCGAGGGGAGAGGGCTTTTTCTATCTGTGCCCCAAAACTGCAGAACTCCCTACCCCCTCAGGTTAGGTAAGCGTCCTCTATTGCCATTTTCATATCCCGCCTAAAAACACAATTTCTCCCTGGCTTTCCATTCATAAACTTGGCTTCTGTATTTATTCTCACTTGGCCGTCCTTTCTCGCATCTGCGATGTTCAGTTTTCAAACTGTAAGCTAGTATCAATTGTTACGGCTTTGCTTGTTTGTCCTTTTTTAGCTCCTCGTTTTTAACGTTTTGTGCGCTTATTGTTGCCTGTGTTTTCTTTTATACATGTACAGCACTTTGGTCGGTTGTAATGTGTTAAAAGCACTTTACAAATAAATTGGTATGGTATGAATGTTTTCATGTGCGGTAGCTTGCTGATGACTAAAGCTAGCATCCTTCTCCTCTGTTCTGATATAATTTGGCTTTTCTGCTTATTTTGTTGTTGCAAAAAATTATTTGCAAACAACTACAGAAAATGTTTCTCTCATTTATAAAATTAGCAAATGGCTTTGATCGTCATAAAACTTAAAGAATAAGTGAATAAAAAGGGAACAGGGATTTAACCAACTTTCTGTAACTTCTTGTAAGAGTAGATATGAGCCCTTATGTTGCTACTTTACATTGAGAAACCTCAAGATGCATATTAATTTCCATCAAAACCTGAACAAAGAGAAAAATCTAAATAAAGTGGAAATACAAGAGCAGATGTTATTTAATCAGTAAAACTTTAAGTTTTGAATAAAAATGTACTTTTAAAAAATAAGCAGTATATTACAACCTTTTGCTGTTCTTGTGATTCATGACACTTTGAGTTTCACTTATTAAAAATGCTGCAGGAATTGGGGGAAAGAAAAAAAGAAAAAAAGTTAAATGTCCCCAGCATTTTACACTGAAGACAGGGAGGCTAAAACAGACAATCTGTCAAAACATGCCGATTTGTGGTCGTCTGCAATAAATCCAGTGAGAGATATTTAATCTTATTTGTGGTATTCCTGGAACAAACGCCCATAGCACAAATCAGCAACAAACACGCAGAGAGACAAAAACAGTATTCTTTCTGCTCATGACTGCAAAATCATATTGCCTCTGTCTCATTTCGTGACAAATGAGTGCCATCACTGATGTGCAGTTAACAGTCGCATAAACCGTCCTGTAATTCATTCTAAGAAAGTGAACTGTATCCTGAGGCGTTTTGGATATTTTGCATTAGGTATAATGAAAAGTGATGGAAAGAACGTTGAAACTCCAGAAGTAACCTACAGACCAGAGCTGCCAATATATTACACTGCAATCACACTGCTAGAAAAACAATATTTGGTAAGCTTTAATATTCTAAGCGCCACGCATTCACACATAAATTGATATTTCAATGCCAATAAAATGTTGGAGCATTGAGATGGACAAACTGCCCTTATTGCCCCCACCTGATGTATATAATTAGTAGATGAGATGCTGAATCTCACAGAGTGCTGGGGACATTTATATTCTGGAATAATATCACAGTCGCATGTTTTATAGATATTATGCTCCTTTATTACAGACTTATCACTTCTACACACTCATTTGAAACAAGCAAAATTAAAGAACAGCAGCACTACAAGTGTGTTTTCCATGACATGTCATATTGCCACAAAAGCAATGGGTCAATGAACCAGAACCGTGGAAAGTTTCAACCTGTACACTGATCTGTAATGCAATAAACAGCCAAAGTTTTCCAACGGGGCAACCTGCCCATACAGGCAACCACTGCTGTTCCTTTTAAGAGCGCTACGGTGCAATTCCTTTCCAGTTTAATGCTGATGATTATCAAGTTCCAACTGTGTGTGAGTGTGTCCATGCGCAATCAATGTCTCTGCTTTAAACCGTGTGGGAATTACAAAAACATCTCCACACCATCTTTACCAATGATTTAATAATTGTTGTAATGGTCAAGATCACCCAACTCTGACTTTTCAAAAGCTGTTACCTGTTTTAAATATGTGTAATGTATATATGTGTGTGTAACATTCAAAATAAGTCTTGAAAAAGACGATTAAATGCATCTCAAAGCGTCTCCAGCATTAATAACCTGATTTTATGATTTTATTTAACACAAATCAGAATTAAATCATGAATAAAACTGATTTGTGATCATGATTAGAAAGCTTGAAAATACAATAAACGTGTTAAACGCTGAATTTAAGTCAATCTTTTCATTCCCTTGAATGAAAACCTGCTGAAAACGTTGAGAATGGGAATGCAGCTCCAAGTCATGAGATAGGCTAGCATTTTTATTTTTATGCTTATGAATTTGGCAGATGTTTTCATCCAATGAGGACACGGTGGACCCCTCTGCCTGTTTGCGGTTCAGTATTTGCATATTTCACTAATTTTTTTTTGTTTTCTGTAGAGCTTATCTAAAACAGTCAAAAGAAAATGCCGCTTGGGAAGCTGAAATATTTTGGCGCAATGCTGCTTGGGCTGGCGTTTGCAAACCAGCCAATCCAGGAGAGTCATTAAGTTTCCTCTGGGCCGATTGGCTGTACCCCCGAGAGCAGAAATAAGTAAACCTGTGGATTCTAGCTTCTACAGTGATGCCAAGATAGTTTCCACTTTGCGTATCAATGCATACCAAGTAGGGGTGCAACGATTTGAAAATTTGAGCCATTATTAATGTCAGAGATAAACACTGCTGTTATGGGTGATGACAGATCACATATGTTAAGAAGATTTATTTTTGAGAAAGTCGAGATTTAGCAACCCCTTTATTTACCTACTAAAAACTTTGGACGCCAGGTATGTGCTACCAACTTTGCACACAACTTTGAATTCAGGTAGACTCCCAAAGGAGATATAAAAAAGAAAAAAAGAGTTTCAAAAAAATAGATTCTGTCATTTGTTGTTTCTGTTGTTTCTATATGACAGATATATATATATATATATATATATATATATATATATATATAATAATGGTATGGGTGAATACTCGATTCTGATTGGTTGGAGGGTGTAGGTGATAAAAGCGATAATGTACGTCTAGGAGAGGCGTCCAGTCAAATTGCCTGATGACAGTTCTAAATCATTGCGCTGGCTCAAATGCTAGACGGTTACCATGGCAACGGAGACAACGTTATTTCACAGTTGACTCATCGCAACAGCAAGACAGGCAAAACATGAGTGGTTTTATCATTTCTTTTAACTTATTTGGTGAGTTTGACAACTTTGAAGACTGGGATGGTAACGTAAAGCCACAATCTCACTTCCCTTCACTGATCAACTGCTGCGGTCGGCTCGCTGTGGCCACGTTGCTTGGCAACGCCTGTATATAGGAGATATTAAATAGTGCGCTCTACTTGTAAAAATAAAAAAACTCACAATTTTAACTCTAAAACACATTAAAGTATAATTAATTGATTAAATACTTCTTTCTTTCGTAAGTGACCATGGTATAAGCGGGATAATGCCCGACGAGGTGTCCATTATCAGAAATTAATGGACAGACGGTTCACGCCTCCGTGTCGACCATTAATTTCTGATAATGGACACCTCGTCGGGCATTTTCCCTTTTATTTATATATATATATGTATTTATATATATATTTTTTTTTTTTTTTTTTTTTTTTTTTGACAGTGTGTAAAAGCGGTTATATGCGTTTTTAGAGGTGGTGTTCTGGTCTGAGAAACCGATCTATCCAAATGGTTCAACACTTTGAATTCCTCTCTTCTCAACTCCTCTTCTCCCCCCAGAAATATCCCACCCTTTCTTTAAACTCCAGAAAGAGCAGTAAATTATTTTTATGATTTTTCTTTTACTAAGTAGGAAAACCTTAATTTCAAAATTTCATTTAATTTTATCCTTAATTTCATAAACTCTACTCGTTATTTTACTACACTAATACATTATAAGTTGTTATAAGTTGTATGTTTCAACTTGTAATACATTTCACGCAGCTGCGTGACTCACTGAAAGAAATAATGAAGTGCCCACTTAAATGACACCCACTGTACTCACCTGGGCGTTTTAATATGAGACACTCGGTTGCACGTAAGGGGAAAAATAGAGACTGATGAACCGAGCAGTAAAGCACAACAAAGTATTTTCGTAGTGGACCAGTCGCTGATGCCAAAAAGTTAAAAAAAGAAAAAACTTGAAGGCGGTCAGGATCCACCTGCTACTCCAGGTCGTTTTCCTCCCAGGTAACAGCCTGTGCAGCGATCCTCGCTCGTTTCTCAAAACAGAGGTGAAACGGTGCTCACAGGCGAGGCAGATCTGCCTCGCGCTGCCTGTCTGCCGCTCGCAGTTTTGCTAGAGACGTGTGCGCAAGTCATCGCTCGCGGTGTTCCGGCCAGTGGGTTTTGCTGTCCTGCCTCAGCTCCTTTCATGTGCAGCCTAACAAGTTTTTGCGCACATGTTTTTGCGCACCTGTAACAAAGCAGCTGATTTCTGCGCTCCTCCTCCTGACTAACCCAGATAAGTTCAGTTTTTCTCTTGGAGCTTCACTGAGGGAATACAAATGCGAACAAAACACACCAAATCCACACAAACAAACCATGCAAAATAAATACAAAAATATACAAATATTTCCCACTGTGCAACACATACGCATTAATTAGCCTATATTCTCAATGTTTACAGAGCAGTCCCTGCAAAGATTTTAGTTAAACTATATAAGAGACTATGCGAATGGCTAGTGGCTACGTCATCGTAGCCGAAAACGTCACTTCCGTGTCCAAACTAAATCGCGGTAGCAATGGTGCAGTGCTGTGTCCCGTGTTGCAATAAAATAAATTATGCCAATAAAACGATATGTTACTGCCGCTTTCCTCTGGACGAAAACAAGAGGAGGAGATGGCTTAAACTGATACAATAAGCTGGATCTCTTTAAAAGTGTGGACTAGCGCCAATATTTGCACTAAGCGTTAGCTGAAATAACGTTACCTGTTGCTGTTATGATGGAGTGGGGCCACATAAAATAAGAGATTAAAGTCAATATTTATGAGAATAAAGTTGTCATTTACTAGTTTAATCTGTCACTTTATTTATAAAAGTCCTTTAAGATGACCAAAAGTCAAAAACAAGGCGCTGTACAATCAAGACAAAATGAGACATAAAAAATTAGAAAATAAAAATTAAACAGAAAATCTCTCTCTCTCTCTCTCTCTAAAATATATATTCTTGCTTATTTATTGTGCGTGAAACATTTCCCAGGCAGGTAATGGATTTCAAATTCAAATTTTCTTTTTTTATAGGTTTAGAAATCACAATACCAACTGATCCTGGTGTTTTATGTACATAAATAAAACTTTAAATTGCAAATAAGCTTCCGTGTAAAACTCAATAAAAAGTGAGGAACAGATTTAGCACAATAAATGATGATTCTGGATTAAAACTTTTTTTTAAATCCACCAAGAAAAATCAGTAAGGAAGACATTTATTAATCTGTTTAAAGGCCCTTTTCTGTGAGCTTAATGTACCCATCACTTCATAGTTTGCTGGTGACTCTACCGAATATAAATAGTTACTTTAAATAAAGTAGGACTAAGGAGCCAAAAACAAGGCCAAACTTGTCAAAAAGGCGTGAACAAAACAAACAAAACCCAAGTCCTCTGCTGTGAAATAAACCGCTGACACCGTGCGGTCATAACATAGGCAGACCAAGGGGCACTGAAAGCATTTCATTCGACTTTGATACAGGTCTGAGGTCAGTAATTTTTGTTTTTGCATGTCTTTGTAGTTTGTTTTCCTAAAGGGCCCGATGAGAAGAAGCAGCAATGCCAGAGTGAAGTTAACACCATTCACATGACATGAGGAGCTCCGAGGCATCCTCCTAGGATATTTGGATGCTTGAACCATCATTGACCTCGCATATAATACAGGGAGATGGATATGAAAAATATTGACAGGCTGGCTGTTTGAAAGGAGAGCAAGACGCTTCTCAGACAACCCACATTCCTTGCCAAAGACCTTCCTGTGAACTCTTACCAAATAGAGTTTGCAATGGTAAGACTAATTTCTTCTAATATATTAAGCCTTCATTTTCTTTTATCCACATTCTTCTCATATACCTTCATATACCTTCAATTATTCACTTGCTTCTAATGTTCTAAACCCACCATTAAGCCTGAATCTTAAAGCAATCTGAAAGGTGATCTCCAGAATATTTTTTTCCTAGTATAAAAAAAAAAAGCCTGGCCGAGGTTTTTCACATCATGCAAAAGACGGTGTTTAATGTAGCTAAAAAAAAGGCCTCGGGAAGCATCTTCTTTCAAATAGGCTTGAAAAAGAAAAAGAGAGCAACATTTTCTTTTTTGTTGTTGTGCTCTGTGAAAACCCAAAGGCAAAAGATGACTGCTAAATGTGGTCAGATGACAAATGTCTCATCTGATCTTTAATCCAGTCAAGGGGCCAGCTTCAGGGGCTAAAAACAGGAAATTCTCACTAGACTGAATGATTTGGTAAATTCCTCTGCGCTAAATCACAACTCTGATAAAATACCATGTCTATGCACAAGGGAACAAAGTTTTATGTTTCAGTAGCAGAAAAATTTCACAAGTTACCACCAAATCAAAAGCAAAACTCAAACCTTCTGTTTCGGACACCAAGATCTGTAAATCTACTCAGCCAGCATCAGCAAAATACAACAGGCATTCTTTGACAAATTCACAATATACAGAAATTGAGTGTCTGCTTGATAAATGGCTGCCATGAATTGTCTCCATCTACATGATCAAAGATTGTTTACCATAAACATCCATCACCATCGATATCTTTAGTTTGAGCGAGTTTGTTTCAAAACAAATATGGCGGATGAAGCGTTTGCTTCCCTGTGTAATGAATGATCAGTGTTACGGAAGATGGGTTCTCAAAAGGTTGGAGCAGTCAAAAGTAAGCAAGTACGCCAATGTAGGGGGATGACAAACAAAGTTTGGACCATCTCTAAGTTTCCATTGTGAACAACCGTAAAACAAGCGGTGACACCCAGGAGCAATCTATGAAGTTAGACATACTTTTTATCTGCTAAGTGTTCAATGTTCAGAGCAAGTTTGACCAAACACATTTTATTTTAGTGTGTTTTAAACAGATTTACTTTACTAGATTAGGGATGCACAGATATGAACATTTTGGGCCAATATCGATATTAATATTGCTGTCTGAGCCGATAACCAATATTATATGTATTATACATATTTCCCTGGTTATTCGACACTGTGTGGAAAAACAACCACCCCGCTGACGTTGCTTCTCCAGTTCAGTTAAATGCTCCACAATCCTTCGCTGCATGCCTATCGCTGTCACATGACCAAACCCCCCCCCCGTCACATGTCGATGGGCCCCTTGGGTAAGACACTTAATCCAACGTTGCCTACCGATCTGTCTACCTGGGTGTGATTTTTTTTTTCCATTCTGAAATCTTTTATCTGAATTGAGTTCTATTTTTCTTCATCCTGAATACTTTTATACTTGTAAATACAGAGATAAGAGCTATATTTGACTTTATGTTGCACCAGAAAGCAGACTTTATGCATTTACTAAAGTTTTTGATATGTCTTGATTTTTATGAGTTTGTCTGTTGTTTGTACTACTCACATTGCCTAGTATCAATGAATTTTTTGACTATTTTATGTATTCACTGTTTTCCGACTTTTTACCTTTCTATTTAATCTGTGTACTTTCTCAGGGTTTCCCCAGGTTTGACCACTCCAAATGTTAGATATTTTTAAGACCTTTTTAAGACAACTTGAATGAAAATTAAGACCTATATTGCACTTATCATGCAGTCGTAAAACACCATAAATAATGACCATTACTAAAAAAATTTGAAATAATTAGACTTTTATTACAAAAAAAGAGCATATTAACAGTAGTTTAAATGTGAATGGATTAGTCTACATTGCTTGTAAAAATCAATAGTCATGACCCCAAAAAGTACTCCCAGTGTAAACCTGGGATAAAATACCTCGATGTAAGGTCCAACAGAAGGCCTAAGGAGTCATGAAAATCCAATAGGGCCACATAGTAAAATAAATTGTATGCTTTGTTGGAACATATTCATACTATAATAAATCAAAGTATCAAAGTGCAAAAAAGATGTGTACACTCAAAAGAACCACATTTAGGGCTTAAAGGTCTAATTTCTATTCACTTTTGTACATGCACCCAAAAATAAACAAACAACTAAAATAATACATCACTACAAATCCACCTCTTGCCTTGTTAACTTCTTTGACCAACTCCTTCAATATGTATGGGGCCAAGTCAAATTTCGTTATGTATGAGGTCTTGTTCTTGCCGCAGGTGAACGTTGCAGCCACTTAATAAGTCCGGGAACATCGCCATAAACAGTTCACTGATGCCTTCATTCGAGCTGTAAGAGTGGTGGTCCGTAATTGTTTTTAAAATCCATAGCACTTCTGGCCAAAGCGTTGGTGCTCCACTGAAATGACTTTGCGCTGCTGATGTTAGCAATGATGTCTGGGGCGGCGAAGGTTGTGCCGTGTAGAACTGAACAATGAGCGGCTGCCCGTGGCGGGCAGATGCTGTGTGTTTTACACTCTTCACGTCAGAGTCCAAAGCGAGATGACCTAAGGTAGTCAGGTTGAATGTTTTCCCAACACAAACAGCATCTTGCTTTGATGTCGCTGGCCGGAACCTCTGACCCAATCGCTATATTTTGGATCTCTAAGCCACTGTGAATTAAAGCGGCACTTCCCCATTTTGTGATGTTTCCTCTCGTGTAATTACGTTGTTGCGTTGCCACTGGCCCGATCGTGCAAAGTATTGTTTGCGCATGCTCCATGAAGTTAAACGCCCAGTGACGTAATGTTTTTTTTCGCCCGGTTTGGCTATAAATGGACACCAATGCACCAATGCTAAAAATCATAAATTTTAAATACATAAATAGGCTAGTATGATAAAAACTTAAGACCATTGCACAAAAAAATTAAGACTTTAGCAACAGAATTTTAGACTTTTTAATGCCTTAATTTGGAAACATGAAATCCAAGTAAGGCAATGATTTTTACCTGTTTTTTTTTTCATTTACAAAAACAAAATAAGCTACCTGTACTTTAACCCAAGTATCAAACAGCTCACACCTAATTGATCATCACTCACCCATCTTACAAATCCAAACACCAGAGCATAGATAATAATCTAGTGTTGCAAAAGCCTGTCAGATGTAATCCACCTGCCATTAGCTAAAACTCAAAGGGAAACATCGTGACAGAAACCCTTTCACCACAGAGACTGATGCAAACATTTGTCAGCCATTTTTCTGATCATCCGGTTTATGACACATTCCTTGATGATCCGACTTCACAGAGGCAGCCAGCATTCATCTCAATCACCTGATGAAGCTGGCAAACTCGAGCCTGTTGTCTCTGACGATGATCAAATGTGGCAACAGAGGAGTGAGTAATAATTGGGTCAACAAGGTATGTCAGCTCCCACAAACTCCCGTTTGAATCATCCCTTCTGCGGTTGAAGAAAAACGTGTGGCGCCTTCAATCTCTGACTGTGATGAGCAGTGACAGTGACATTTATTTGGATTCTGTAAATTTCCCGCTAAACTTTAGGCCTAATAGAGCTGGAACTGCCCAAATACTTGATGTTTTTTGTTAGCTTTAGTCAAATCAAGTGATGAATTATTACAAATTATGGATTCAGTCTTACTTTAAAGATATTAAAAAAGCATTCGTACAATAAAACAAACAGTATTACAGTCATCGCTTCACATCAATTCAAGCGTACTTTTGTTTTGGTTACATATCAGATTGGCTGGTTGACTTTATAGCATCATCCTTTGATTCTTTAGATAACACTGACACACACAAAAAAAAACATACACAGCTACAGGTGAGGTGATCGCTTAGTCAGAACGACGGCTGTGGAACAATGCATTTATCATTTCAAGAGTTTGACATAGATAGGCAACAGTGCTACCAGCTGTGACACTGTGCAGCCCCGAATAATATCATCGTTATTATTAGTCCCAACTTTTCACAGGTTTCAATGTAAAATGAGGAACATACCCAAAATGTTCTTCTTTTAAAACGCTGCTATCCTCTGTTTTATTTTTAAACAGCCCACATGAGCTTGATGTCCAGGTTGTAGTGCTCTCTCGGGTCAAATAGTTAGCTTTGAAATACAGCTTTGGAAAATATTACTAGCAAATCTGTTAAAACCGGCAAGTTGTGGTAAAACAAAAGCAACATTTGAAACACCCAGTCATGCTTGACAGACTGCGAGACATGCATGAATATCCATATCCACACAGTGTTTAGCAAATTAAAACTACTTTATGTAGTTTTTGTCCCTTTTTACTTAACATAACATAACATGACATGACAGTAACAGTGAGGCATGGCAACAGAAGCAGCCGCTGTCATACGTCCATCACATGTTTGCCTACATGGTGATGAGCAGCGAGCAAAAAAATAAAGGTTTTAAAAAGTAACGTGAGAGGCTGTCATTGTGTCCTAACGGGGTTGCTGTTAACCTTCACTGTCAGCTGTGTAAGCAACAGGGAAAGTTTGCAAAGTAGCATGCTAGTTGGCTAACAGGCAAAGCTAACTAGCGAAGTTCGTAGAACTTTTTTTCTCAAGCGCCAAACTCGAGTTGAGACAAAAAGAAGCTGATAGTTTTGCATTTGTGACTGTAACAGAACCCCAACATCGCCATTAAATAAAATGACAACAGTTTCCAACAGGTTAAATATCTGCTCCAGAAGTTGACGGTGTCACTACTCACCAGGAAGTGGGACTCTGTTGCTAAGCTATTCCTCCTTCAAGTTTCACAGTTTCCTCCGATGGTTATTATGGCGCTCGTCTTTGTTGTGACTTTTTCCCTTTCTGTCCAAGGTCGCAACAAACCAGTCAACTCGGCGGGCCTCTGTTCTTGTGTCCCACTTTGGCTGTGCAACACAAAGTTGTAGTTTTTTCCTTCCCCCCACAGAGAGTGGCTGTGCGTGGAGTCAGTCGAGACTTGTTTTCATTCAGAAGGCCCGTCTACCCACCCTCATCAGCTCACTGCTGCTCAGTCAGCCGCTAATGTAAACAACGCGGTGTTCCCGCAGGGCAGCTGTCAAATACCGCGAGATTTAACACCGATACTCTAACTCAGGAGTGCCTAAAGTGCGGCCCGAGAGCCATTTGCGGCCCCTGGACTAATTTTGTGTGGCCCCCAAACAGGCTTCAAGAATAATTAATATCTGGCGGTTTTTCAGATGGAGATTTTTTTTTTTTTATTAGAGCTAATTTTTGACTGACAAATTGAAATATTCTTAACATGGAAAATGTTAGGTTCAACACAAAGTATTTATTTAAGAAGCAACTCACCCCCCTTCCAGAGTCTTACTCCATCCAGTCTTACTCAATCTACATTTTCGATTTGAAAAATGCGGCAAAAGTAGGCGTTGCCTGGAGGACTGGGCAGCGTCAACCATGGTGTCAACACTCCTACTTGCTAAGGTGGTGTGGTTGAGACTGGGCTTGTTTTATGGGGAGCCTAAGTCTCCTCCCCTTCCTGTTGGCCCATGGGTCCCCTGGCCGAAAAAAAAATGAATGGAAGTCAATGGAGCGATAAAAGTTATTTTCTGGTCCGCTTTGTCTTACGTCCTGAATCACTCATATGATGTACCTCAATTTAAATGACAACTAATGATGTGCATTTCGACTGTGCTTGTCAAGTGATTTGGGATTTATTTGATTGTAAAAATGTGCAATTAAAACACCCACAAATCAGAAGTTGCATATATGACGGAGCTAACGCTAGCTAGCACTAGCTAGCACTTAAAATACCTACCGTGACCTTGTGGAGCTGCATGCTGGTGTAGGTACCAGATCTGCTCGGGTAGCCAGATCTGCTCGGGGTTCCTGCGCTTGCCGATAACGTCACATTACGGCAACGCCACTCTGACAAACTACATTGCGCCCCATTTTTAACCCTGCCAAGCACTATATAGTGAAATGTAAAAGAGACATAAATGTTAATAACAGCTCCTGTGGGGATCATCTTTACTGGTACTGCTCTTCCATTATGGGCTTTGGAAAGAGTTTAGCTGGTTGTTATTAACCATATTTTGACAGATTTTCCATTACGATCTTTTTTTTTTTTTTTTAGAAACCCCAAAAAATGACAAATGTTTAACTATAAGCCTACATAAAATCAATATCAGACTATCAAGAAAAAGGCTCTCAAAACAAGTCATTTACATACATTTTTGCATGTACAGTATTTATATAACACCCCTTGCTGTTTGTTCGTGTGTTGTATACTTGCTAATGTTCAATAAAGTTCTTTTAAAAAATGCACAGTGCCTCAACATGCTAATGTTCAGCCAATCATGTAGTGTAATGTTAGCGTTCAGCCAATCATGTAATACGACGTCATAATTAGGCGCAGGCCCCCGAGCAGATCTGGCTACCCGAGCAGATCTGGTACCTACACTGGCTCTCACTCAACCAACTATTTCTCCCCCAGCATAGCGGCCACTTTCCACATTTATGGTGGTTCTCTCCACGTTTAATGCTCCTTCCTTCGTCCTGGAGGACAGAGGCGAAGCCGGCTAAGCTAACGGCCGTTTTTCTCCTTCTTCTTCTTCAGTTGTAGTCCACTAAGTGTTTTAACACAAAACCTAAAGTAACTTTTGCCGCCGGTCGAAAATTTGTGGGTTTTTTTCATCAAAATCTGTCTTTGAAATGCACGGAGATCACATGTTCAATCCATGACACATTTCAAATGGGATCAGAAAATAACTTTTATCGCTCCACTGACTCTCATTCTTTTTTTTTGGCTGTAGGGGACCCATGGACCGGAAGTAGAAGGTCGTGACGGCTCTCCATTCTCCATAGCTTGACGTCAGCCATAGGGGTTGACCAGTAGCAATGCCCGATTCAAATTCAAGTGCAGTGTAAAGTTTTAAACGGAAGAGGGCACTCCACTGACCGGTTTTGGTAGAAAATAAATCTTCTTACTAAAATGTACTAAAATACCAAAAATAATGACCAGACAGCACTATTAGACAACAGTTGATCAGCAAAAAAAAGTTGATTTGGGGGTGAGATGCAGTTTAAGGACATCAGAAATGCTAACTCTTCCTTTTTTTAAATCACAGCTCAAAACACATATGTTCAAACAGGCTTATTCACTTTTGACACTAATTTTGGTTGTTGTACTGTCTACCTATTTGCAATTTGATTAATGTTTTGCTGATTGTTTGTCTATGTATTGGTTTTCTGTTTTTTTTTCTTTTCTGTAAGGTGACCTTGGGTTTTAGAAAGGCATCCACAATAAAATTTATTATTGTTATTATTGTTGTTGTTATCTTTTAATAACAATGCCTTTTGCTTTCTTTTTATTGAATTTATTTGGTATTGAATTGAAACAGAGGTGGGTAGAGTACCCCAGAAAATGTACCCAAGCACTACTCTAATATACTCAACTTGTGCTCAAGTAAAAGTAAAACATAACCAAAAAAAACTCAAAGAAGAGTAAAAAATGTATTTGGTAAAACGACAACGGCAAGTACTGAGTAATTGATCAAAACATCTGATCATTTAATATTTAACAAGGATCTCATCAGACAATCAAAACATAAAGTTATGTGGAAATTCTGTAACTAAAGACAAAAATGAAAGAAAATGTATACAACTAAATAACATGATTAAAAAATAAAAGATTCAGGAAGAAGAAACTCTTTTCCAAATAATTTTTTTCTTTAAAAATACCATTAGTTGTATCCTTTTGACCTCTAAACGGCCTAAAAGGCTCAAGCAGATAGAAAATAACATTAGAACAACAAAGCTTGTATGCAAACAGGAAGTCTGACGTTAATATAAACTCTAGGTGTTTCTTTGGTGTATTTTTGGTTAAAATATGTTTAATATGTATTCATTTAGTGAAGTTACACACAGTGGGTAGAGTATTCAGAAATATTTCTCAAGTAAGAGTAGCAATACTTCAGAATAATATTACTCAAGTAAAAGTAAAAAGTATGTTGTAGTAAAACTACTCTCAAGTAAATGTGATTAGTTACAACCTGCCGCTGAGCACGACCGCAAAAATACATAAACCTTCACTCAAAAGCAGACCCAAGTGCACCTAAAATTACTTATCTCTTTCCTTCAAAAATACCTACCTTGTTTGTTTCACAAAAATATTGTGTGTCTAGTTAGAGGTTCGTCAGGTTAAATAAAAATATAGAGAGATATTAATGACCCATGAGCACTTTTGATTTGATGATTTTGGCCCATCTGGCAAAAAGTTTAGACACGACTGTGATAGAACACAAACCAGTTCATAATTTTAAAACATAAAAGATCCATTGCATTCAGAACCATTTATAAGCAGAAATCTGAAAAGTGTGGCTTGCATATAGAGTCAGCCCCCTGAGTCAATGTTTTTCAGAGTCTTTTAAAGGGGGGGTATTATGCTTCTTCCAGGCACATATTGCCATTCTATAGCACACTCCAATAAAATTGTCACCTTAAGTCTTTCAAAAGTCCATCATACAGCCAAATCCACCTTAAAGAAATTTACTGCGGACACCTTGATTTTCGCCTGTGCCTCTCTAAGACCCTCCTACTCTTTCTGACACTCCCCCTTCAGTTTGTCACATACCGTGCATCATCGCAGCGTGCACGGAGTCGGGAAAAAAAATCCCACAAAACGCAGCTGCAGCTGGTGTGTTATAAGTAGCCTACTGCTCCTTGGACTCAGCCGGAGTTGTGTGAGGTGGGGAGGGGTGGGGAGCTCTGCAGGGGCGAGGCTCTCGCCTGAGTACGTAAGGTCGGAGGAGGAGATGGGTGGAAAAGGCGGGGATAGGTGGGAGCAGGCGTTTCAGCAACCCCGAGAACAACCAGCAGAGACTCAAAGATTACTCTAACATGAGTGAATGGGTCAGAGCAACACTTCAGGCATGTTTTTAATGAGGGAAAGACAGGTTCTCAGGATATTAAGCTTCAGAAAGTCCATTTTGCATAATACCCCCCCTTTAAGGATATCTCTTCCTGTTGAAACAGTAATTGTGCACATTCTTGTTATTCATAAAATGAAAAACGTTATGGAAGACCCTGAGCATCCTCTTCATGAAACTGTTGTAGAACAACAAAGTGTCTTCTGTCAGAGGCTTCTTCAGAGCTGCTGTAATTCTGACCGCTACAGGAAATCCTTCCTGCCTATACCTGTCAGCATTTACAAAAACTCTTTGAAGAAAATTATATCATGAGCTACAACAACATTTTATTTCCCTTTGGGACTAATAAAGTATTTTGAAAATGAATTGTTTTTAAATCAGATCAAGCTCAATCAGACTGGATGAAGAGCATCGGCAAACATCCATTTTCAAGTTTTGCAGAAGATTATCATTTTTATTTAAATCTGAACTTTTATTGTCCAATCCAACACATAAACATTTTATCTTAGCCATGTTACGGTAGATGTGGCTCATTGAACATTTGCATGTTATGATTAGATTTTCTACACCTTTTCCTTGATTTACAGATAGATCCAACCTGATTTTATAAATCATACTTTGAGTTGAGTACGGTGAAGATGAAGTGGAAAAATACTTGCCAGGAGTAAGTGAGCCTGATGAGAATTAAGTAGAGAATCAGAATGAGGATGAGGGCAGGGAGGTTGAAAACTCAGAGACAGGTATATCTAAATATAATATAAAATAAATGGGCAGTGTGGTTTCTACCCTCTTCTTCCTTAAATGACTATAGAGAGGTGGATTCATTCTGGAAATGTGCAAATTTAACAAGCAATGTTTGGTTCCTTGTTTGTGTACACAAACCTGGCCAGTAAAGCTGATTCTGATTTTGATTCTAGGATACTTTGGCCCAGTGTGTGATTCAAACCCAAACGTGTTCTCCTGGAGCCAATATTAAATGTATCTTTTTTAAATTATAAAGATTCAAACAAAGGTATGATGAATGATTGTTTGACCCATTTCAATGGATTGTTCCACATTCACATATCTTGGTCTACAGGCAACGTTCAGACAAAAGAGTTGTATTATTTTGTTAAGCTTTTATATTCAAAGTATATCTATGTATCCCAAACTTTTAAAACTTTTGAACATTTATCAAGCTATTCATTACATAAATGATCTGTAAAATTTTACTTATGCACCATTCAGGTGCTACAAACCCTATCAACATCTGAATAAAAACCAAATACTTAAAACTTCCTCTAATTATTTACTCTATTTTAAGATATAAAATAACTTTAGACATGTTTTTTCTTACTGCAATCAAAATACTTGTCATCTAGAGTGAAGTAAAGTATAAGGAGCATAAAAAAGAATTTGTACCAATAAAGTTTTCACTGCTTTTTCCATAAACTAATCCTCAAATTACGTTTAAATAAAACTGAATTGTTTTATAATCTAACCTTCTTCTTAACATTTTTTGAATTTGAATTGAATTGATTAAAATGCATCTGTGGAGAAGGTGTGTTTACAAGAGAGGGGACAGACTGGCATCAGTTGAGTCTCCTTATCATAAAAACACAGTTTTATTTGATGTTATAATACACATGATGTGTATGAGCGGCAGGCTCTAATTTGAAATTTTGAGAGCATTTTGTGGCATAAATGTTTTTGCTGATTAGTTTGCGTGGACAGGAAGTGCAGCTGTTTCTAAATGGCTCCCCTTGCTTTGATGAAAGCTTAGATGCTGATTTCAGGATGACAATCTAAACACTGGAAACACTTCTTTCTTCTTCTTATTCCCCGTTGTTAATAATCAACAAGTTATGCGTGCTTGTGTTTTTTATCTTCCCCACTTCAGTAGCCATTTTTGTTAACCTTACTGCAAATATGGAAAAGGAAGAGATGCCTGGCGTGAGGTACCCCCCCTCCTTTCTCCAACAACAGTTGAAGATTAAAAGAAACGTCTCACAGAAATCTGTCAATTCTGCATGTGAATAATACTGTGTGGAATTTAATGGCATGAGTTATATTGAGTTTCCTCTACGCCCACATTTTCTTTCGACAAGATCAATGCAGCTTGGTGACAGATAGGGACGGTCTTTTGTATCTTCAAATTTCAGGTTTCTAAGGGAATAATTAGATGGATGGATGAAAAGTAATGCATCAGTCTGCACTGGGGAGCTGCACCCAGAAATCCTCTGCTTCAACACATGTGCCTCTACGCCTGTTTGGTGGAAAACTGTTTAATAATCGTGTTGAATTTCCATTGTGCGAAAAGCGGCTCTCTTCACTGATCTGCCGCTTTGAGCCAGTGGCAAACTTTTTGTGTTCTTTTTGCAGATATTCTTTATTTAACAAAAAGGATTTCCATTTGATTCAGGTGTAATTTTTAGCATGAAAAGTATCGTCATCTGCTGCACTCCTTGTCTTTTCAAACTTTCTGGTGTCGCTTGCAGGTAACTAGGTTAGAATAGGTTCTTCCTTCGGGGGAAATAGCAGTAATTTAATCGACATTTTACTGTAAAACGTGCCATTTAACTTTGATGTATTACTCCTCTCTCATTCATACTTTGGGCCTTTTTGCTATGTAACAAGGTGAAAATTAAGTAAAATTAACAATAATGCAAACACTTGCAACATAATTTTTAACCTAAAAAACTACATTTCAAAACATCTCCCAAGCAAGTTTCAGTCAAAGGATGAATGAACCACAGGACTCTCCAGATGTGTAAGAAGCCCATTTTACAATTATTATACAATAATTTTAAACAGAAAAAAGTGACAATTCCAACCATAAATTAATTACATTTATTTAGTGGAAAAAGTAATCTGAGGTTATGAAATAGTTGTTTTCATCAAAACCAGTGGTTCCAAAACCAGTAATCCTAACATTAAACGGGTTCTAGGACAACGTTTGACAATTTTAACAATTGACAATTGTAAACTGCCCTTTGAGTCTCTATATACCATATGAAATTTTGTTGGCACTGAAAATGGCCAAGAACTCCCGATAAATGATCAATCTTCTTCACACTAGGGTCATTGTGGAGTACCACAGGGTTCTGTGCTTGGACCAGTTATTTTTACTATATCAAATCACACATCCCATATTCAACAGCTTTCTAGGATTTTCTTCTTTCACCTCCAGAATATTGCTAAAATTAGAAACACCCTGTCCAGGAGTGATGCTGAGAAACTAGTCCATGCATTTCTTACCTCAAGGCTGAACTACTGTAATTCTTTACTATCAGGAAGTCCACAAAATGTCATTAAAAGCCTTCAGTTGATCCAAAATCCGGCAGCAAGATTTCTGATGAATATTAAAAAAAGAGATCACATTTCTCCTGTTTTAGCTTCCCTTCATTGGCTCCCTGTTAAATCCAGAATAGAATTTAAGATCCTTCTTCTTACATACAAAGCCCTTAATAATCAAGCTCCATCATACATCAGAGATCTAATTGTTTCATATCTTTTAGTTATCAGGCTCCTCTCCTGTGGAACCAGCTCCCAGCTTTAGTCCGTGAGGCAGACACTCTGTTTACTTTTAAGGCCAGGCTTAAAACTTTCCTTTTTGATAAAGCTTATAGTTAGAGTGGCTTAGGTCATCCTGAGCTAGCTCTGTAGTTATGCTGCTATAGGCTTAGACTGCTGGAGGACAGACTTACCAATTTTCTTCACTCGGCTACTTCCTTTTCTCCTACGACTCTCCAGTTGTATTACAGTACATTCTGTTATTTCGACTGTTAACTTTGTTTTCTCTCAGTGTTTTTCTCTCCATAGAAGATATACCTGGTCTGGTATCCTGCTTGCTCCAATGCCCTGTTGGACGGGGGGCATCGACTGGGATGATCCTCCCAGTGGCTGAACATCCACTGTGTCCTGTTATCAACTTTTTACTTTTGGTAACATAGAGAGTACTCTTGTATCGGATCTTCTGTTCCTTCTGTGTCTCTGCTCTGTCTTCTCAAACCCCCAGACGGTCGTGGCAGATGGCCGCTCCTACTGAGCCTGGTTCTGTTGGAGGTTTCTTCCTGTTAAAGGGGAGTTTTTCCTCTCCACCGTCGCTACATGCTTGCTCAGTATCAGGGATTGCTGAAGGATTGCTGTGGTTGGAAAGTCTGCCCAACCTCACGCCAATGACTGATGCAATCTGCTGTGATTCCTTAAATAGGAAACTTTTTAACTGATTGGAATGTTTGTATAAATGTATTGAAATGACTTCTTGTTAAGTGCCTTGAGATGACATCTGTTTGGAATTGGCGTTATATAAATAAACTGAATTGAATTGAATTGAATCCTGAGTTATGCTGGTACAGGCTTAGACTGTTGGAGGACTGGCTGACCACTTTTCTTCACTCTGCTACTTTTCTCTTCTACTACTCTCCAATTGCATTATTTGCTGTTACTTCAACTGATGGCTTTGTGTTTTCTCAGTGTTTTTCTGTCCAAAGTAACCTCGTCTGGCATCCTGCTCAGTGGTGGTGCCTGGAGGGGGGCATTGGATGGAATGATGCTGCTAGTAACTGAACTTTCCCTCCCTTGTTATCAACTTTTTACTTAAAAACAGAAAATATTCCTACATCAGTTCTTCTGTCTCTGCTCTGTCTTCTCAAACCCCCAGATGGTCATGGAAGATGACCGCTCGTACTGGGGCTGGTTCTTCTGGGAGGTTTCCTCCCTTTTAAAGGGGAGTTTTTCCTCTCCACTGTTGCTACATGCATGCTCAGTATGAGGGATTGCTGTGAAGTCAACGACACAAAGGAGGCAACTGTATACCATTGCTACATGTTCGTCCAGGAGGAGTGAATGCTGCAAGTCAATGACACGATGCCCTCAGCTGGGTTTCCTTAGAAAACTTTTAAACTGATTGGAATAATGTACTGAAGGATTAATTGGGATGTAAATATAATTGAAATGACTTTTCTTGTAAAGTGCCTAGAGATGACATGTTTTGTGAATTGGGGCTATAAAATAAACTGAACTGAATTACAACCTCTATTATGTGTTATCACAGCTTTTTGCTCAGACTGCGGCCATTACAAAATTTTAAATTGGATTAGGAAAGCAGGTCGGAGACAGCACAGAGCTTTTGGTAAGGTATGTTTTACATCCCAAGCTGTAAATATTCAACAAAAACCAGGTAAACACCTATTTGAATTCTACAACCCCTTTAGAGGTAATTTGGCTTTTATTTACACTTACAGTGGCTTGCAAAAGTATTCAGCCTCCTTGAACTTTTCCACATTTTGTCACATTACAGCCACAAACATGAATCAATTTTATTGGAATTCCACGTGAAAGACCAATACAAAGTGGTGTACACGTGAGAAGTGGAATGAAAATCATACATGATTCCAAACATGTTTTACAAATAAATAACTGAAAAGTGGGGTGTGCGTAATTATTCAGCCCCCTGAGTCAATACTTTGTAGAACCACCTTTTGCTGCAATTCCAGCTGCCAGTCTTTTAGGGTATGTCTCTACCAGCTTTGCACATCTAGAGACTGAAATTCTTGCCCATTCTTCTTTGCAAAACAGCTCCAGCTCAGTCAGATTAGATGGACAGCGTTTGTGAACAGTAGTTTTCAGATATTGCCACAGATTCTCGATTGGATTTAGATCTGGACTTTGACTGGGCCATTCTAACACATGGATATGTTTTGTTTTAAACCATTCCATTGTTGCCCTGGCTTTATGTTTAGGGTCGTTGTCCTGCTGGAAGGTGAACCTCCGCCCCAGTCTCAAGTCTTTTGCAGACTCCAAGAGGTTTTCTTCCAAGATTGCCCTGTATTTGGCTCCATCCATCTTCCCATCAACTCTGTCCAGCTTCCCTGTCCCTGCTGAAGAGAAGCACCCCCAGAGCATGATGCTGCCACCACCATATTTGACAGTGGGGATGGTGTGTTCAGAGTGTTAGTTTTCCGCCACACATAGCGTTTTGCATTTTGGCCAATAAGTTCCATTTTGTTCTCATCTGACCAGAGCACCTTCTTCCACATGTTTGCTGTGTCCCCCACATGGCTTGAGGCAAACTGCAAACGGGACTTCTTATGGTTTTCCTTTAACAATGGCTTTCTTCTTGCCACTCTTCCATAAAGGCCAACTTTGTGCAGTGCACGACTAATAGCTGTCCTATGGACAGATTCCCCCACCTGAGCTGTAGATCTCTGCAGCTCTTCCTGAGTCACCATGGGCCTCTTGGCTGCATTTCTGATCAGCGCTCTCCTTGTTCGGCCTGTGAGTTTAGGTGGACGGCCTTGTCTTGGTAGGTTTACAGTTGTGCCATACTCCTTCCATTTCTGAATGATCGCTTGAACAGTGCTCCGTGGGATGTTCAAGCCTTGGGAAATCTTTTTGTAGCCTAAGCCTGCTTTAAATTTCTCAATAACTTTATCCCTGACCTGTCTGGTGTGTTCTTTGGACTTCATGGTGTTGTTGCTCCCAACATTCTCTTAGACAACCTCTGAGGCCGTCACAGAGCAGCTGTATTTGTACTGACATTAGATTACACACAGGTGCACTCTATTTAGTCATTAGCACTCATCAGACAATGTCTATGGGCAACTGACTGCACTCAGACCAAAGGGGGCTGAATAATTACGCACACCCCACTTTTCTGTTATTTATTTGTAAAAAAAAATTGGAATCATGTATGATTTTCGTTCCACTTCTCACGTGTACACCACTTTGTATTGGTCTTTCACCTGGAATTCCAATAAAATTGATTCCTGTTTGTGGCTGTAATGTGACAAAATGTGTTGGACAAAAGTTCAAGGGGGCCGAATACTTTTGCAAGCCACTGTATACTTAGCATTTTCCAGTAGATCAGAGTACCAGCAAAGTTCTAGGTAATGAGCCTTTGTTTTCTTTCTTCTTGTTGCATAAATATGCTATTACCTAAATAGATACATTTATTTTATCCACTCTTCCAACTAGAAAAGACAAGAAACCATGCTATTCAATTAAATCATACAAAGATTGTAACTCAAATTGCTTTACAGATTAAAAATGACCCCACATAAACCACATTCCCATCCCTCCCCCACAGATTTAAACGCATGATGACAATTATACCCCCCTCCCCCCAACTCAACGCCCATGCACACACACACTCAAGAGCAACATTAAAAAGGACATTGGGCCGAGTACAGATGAGCCAGGTAAGGTATAGAAACGCCATCAAAGGAGCCATCTCCACCAGCAGCAGCACATTAACAGCAGCAGCCAAGGCACTGACACAGGGCGCTCAGAGGAGGCAAGGCAGAGACCCCTACCTCCACCCAAGCGCTACCTGGAGAGCACCCAGGCAGGCACAGCCGACCACTGTTCCCGAGGCAGAGGGCTCCCACAGAGGAAATACTGGAAGGAAAATTAAAATAACAGGTTAAAATCTAAAAATAAACAGTGGATAAATATAAGATTAAGTAGTAAAACACTGAAAAAATAAAAACAAGTAAAACATGTAGAGCAGTTAAACAGACTATAATAAGTATAATATAATAATATAATATAGTGTTGAGCCTGCTCTTAAAAACATGAACGTTCTCTGCGGACCTGAGGTCCTCTGGCAGCCTGTTCCAGAGGTGAGGGCAATGGTACTGGAAAGACTCCTCTCCCTGAGTGTGTGTCCTGACTTCAGGGATGACAAGGAGACGGCTGCCAGAGTAAGTAAGCTGTCATTCAAGTAAGTGTGATGGGAATATTTCAAAGTAATGTGAATTAATTGATTAGTTACATTTTAGTATATGCATCTTGGGAATATGTCACGTAAAGATCTTCAGAGTGCGTAAGGTGAGCAGCAGATTTGAGCAGGACGCCTTCTGGTCTCGTTCCTTATACTCTACAGTGTGAAGTGATTTAACCTTGTGGGACCAGACATCAAGACAGCGTAGGAGGGACTGACGAAGATAATGTTGAATTACTGAATGCCATATATTATATTCGCAATAGGAGGGTGCAAGAGAGTTCGACCATGGCACCATTCTGGGTGCAAGGGTTGTCTTGTAATCTGGCCAATCTACTTATAAAATATCTAAAACAACTAACGAACTGCAGCCTCATCTTTGTTTAAAGGAAGAAGATATTTTTCTTCCACAACATAAGATGCATGTGTATTAATAATCATAATACAGGTGGTGGCTACAAGCTACTTAGTCAGAGCAGTACAATGATTCATCAAAGTTAATAATGAGTGAAAATGTGGAAAAACAAACCTAAACTCATAGTTTTCCTTTCATTGTGCACAGTCAGGAGGATAGTAAGGGAGGTAACAGAGGTCTCACTGTCATAGAGTTATAGCAAAGAGAATTTTTAGATCATGTCTAAATGTTAACTTGTTTTTAGGAGGCTGGAAAATTATTTTTTGTCCAACCCTAAAGAACTTAATCATATGGAGTTTGCTTAACTCTACATAGTAGGCCATTTACTGGAATCAGGTGCTGTATATCTTGCCCCTCACTCTTCAATCTTAACCCTACGTTTCTAAGGAAAAATATATCCCATTGGTTTAGGGGGAGGGTATTAGGAGATGTCCTTGTGGCCCCTAACAAATGGGGAATGATCAGGGAAAGAAATGTATTCGACACTTTTCCAAATCTTGTATTTAACATTGTAAACTATTCTCTTCTGAATAAAAAGTGGTGCTCATTTGCAGCAGTCACTGGGTGAGAGGCGGGCTACAGCTTAGGTTGTAACGTTTTTACCAACCGATGCAGTAAACCGTACCTGACTGCAGTATTTTATATCTGGTATCAAATTGGTTGTGTATGAAACTGACTTAGAATCCATCTATGTGACACGTTAAATCACAACTGTTAACATTGAGGAAATTTGTTAGAACTGATCATGCTTGGAATTACCGATTTTGCAGTGGAATATTTGAACCATATCCAGATTTAGGGCTGCACAGGGGCCCAGTTGGTACCACTGTTAACTTGCAGCAAGAAGGCCCAGGTTTGAATCCCAGACGGTCTTTCTGCATGGTGTTTGGAGTTTACTTGCTTTCTGTGTCATTTTTAGCGAGCCTCCCTCAGTTCCAGAACATCTAGTTAATCTTATCGAGAAACATGCAAGAAAGATGAAATCAGGGGGTTAAATGAAGATGCTTTTGGTTTGTATGAACTGTTGTTGGTTTTATACCATAGGACAAGGAAACAGAAGAAGTCAAGCAGAATCCATAAATACAACATTAATAATAGGGTGCACATGTTTTCCTAGACTGAATAAAGTTTTATTTAAACCTAAGGATAAAAATGATCCTCAATGCAACTAAGCCGAAGGAGTTTAAAATGTTACAAGATGTAATTCTTGTCATTTAGAAAGAAAATAATAAAAAAGAATGGCCATATTTGTTGAATTTTGCAGGGTAATTGTTTATGTTGGAAAACTGAAAAAAATTATCAGAATCATTTAAAAATCTGATTAAACAATTAGGTGTGTTATGTGTTTACTTTCTAACAAGCATCCTCGTGTTTTTGGTTGTTCGCTGCTTGTGTTTCCTCTCAGTGTCAGGCCTCTTTGTTATTTAATTGACTATAACAATTCAGTAAGGCTCATGGCTGCTGCCTCCTGCCTGCATCTGGGTCCTCAAAAGCCACAACAGACCACTGGCAAATGGGTTTCCCGCTAAGTATTAACAGCAGGAGTGCCAAAAAACTCTGGTTCACAAGATTTCATGATATATATATTTTTAAATGTCCTTAAAGAAAAACTGAATTTAAGAAATATTTCTTAGATTATGTTCCTGCAAAAAAAGATTTAAATAATTCAAGACTTCTTACTAGATTTTACCAGGTGTAAAGCACTGTAAAGATAAGTCCTTTCTCATTAATGACTTCATCAGTGCAATCTAAAGGCCCTATTCCTATCTGAAACTTTGTTAGACAAAAATAATGAATTGTCTGCACTGACAGAATCTACATTGTCAAATTACAACTTTCTAAGTGAAGGCCGGAAACACAGACGAGGTGGAGGCATCACCACAATTTTTCATAACTCATTAACATTTAAAACAGTACTCCTGGGCACATTTGACTCTTTTGAATTTGTAGCCATAAAAGATCCTAACAAAGCTTTATTTTTAACTTTATATAAACTGCCTAAACCTAACTCCAATTTCTTCAATGATTTTATCGACCTTTCTGTAATATGTATCGATTATGGCCAACTAATCATTGTGGGGGATTTCAACATCCATATTGACAACCCCCAAGATAGATGAGCAAAAACGTTAAATGACACTTTTCGTAGCTTCGGCCTGACCCAGGATGCCAAACAACCAACACAACCGAGGACAAACTCTGGACTCAATCATCAGCAAAGGTTTAAATATCTCGAACATCTTGATAGTTGATATTGCATTATCTGACAATTTCTGTGTTTTCTTTGAAAGCACTATCTCTACCAAACTATCTGGCCAACGTGAGACCACTGTAAAAAAGCAATTTCTTGGAGACAGTTTAGTTGAAACCTTTAAACAAATTTACTCTCCCCCCTCACACCCATCCCCTTCTTCCTCCAACACATACTCAGTAAACAAGCTTGTAGATACATTTCTCTCTAAAAGTTCAGACATCATTGATACAATTGCTCCAATCAAAGTGAAAATAGTCTCAGGTAGAAAGAAGTCCCCCTGGTAGTGAAAAAAGGGAGTTTCGACGAGCCAAGAGAAAATGGCGAGAAACTTGACTTCAGATTCACGATCAGATCTACAGAGACAAAAACAGATATCACTTAATTTTGAAAGACACAAGGGAATAGTTCTTTTCTGAAATTATTAACAGAAACATTAATGATGCTCTGACTTTATTTGCAACAGTTGAGACACTAACAAATCATCCTGCAACAGTAGACCCTGAACTAAACTCCACCAGGGCCTGCAATGAATTTGCCAGCTTTTTTACCGAAAAGAATTTGAAAATTGAGGATTGATCTGTATATCTGTACCAAACAAACTACCAATGTCATCCACACTCAATACCAATGTAGAGAAAATGTCTGAATTCCAAAAACTTAACCAAACAAACCTCAAAGAAATCATTAACCAATTAGGCTCCTCTCTTGTTGCCCGATATCCTACCCACAGTTTTTCCATAGAAAGTTTCCTCAGTCATTAAGTTTGAATTTATTAAAATAATTAACTCATCCCTCCTGTCATGTGTCTTCCCCCTAGGCTTGCAAAACACCAGTTGTTAAACCCCTACTAAAGAAGAACAACCTAGAAAACACGTTAATGCAGAACTACAGGCCAATATCTAGTCTTCCATTCATTAATAAGATTACTGAAAAAGCTGTGTTTCAACAGCTAAATAGCTTTCTAACAATTTTGATGTTTTTCAGTCTGGTTTCCGTGCTCACCACAACACAGAGACTGCCCTTGTGAAAGTTTTCAGTGACATTCACATAAATACAGACTGTGGTAGAACCACAGTGCTGGTTCTATTGAACCATAGTGCAGCATTAGATACTGTTTACCATTATATATTATTGGAACAACTAGAGAGCAAGGTTGGACTCTCTGGCACAATACTTGGCTGGTTTGAGTCTTACCTTAAGAACAGGAACTTGTTCGTGTCAATAGGCAATTTTTCATCAGAACAAGTAGAAAACATGTGGGGTGCCCCAGGGCTTCATCTTAGGGCCTCTCTTATTTAATATCTACATGCTCCCACTAGCCGAGATTATAACAACCAACAAGATTAGCTACCATAACTATGCAGATGATACTCAGCTTTACATTACAATGTCACCAGGTGACTCTGGACCGATCCAAACCCTAAATATATGGATTGAGCAAATCAATGGATGGATGTGCCATAATTTTCTCCAGCTGAACAGAAATAAAACTGAAGTAATTATTTTTGGACCTAAAGAGGAACGATCAAGAGTCAGCACACAGCTTCAATTAATAAAGCTAGAAACCACTAATCAGGCCAGAAATCTAGGTGTAGTAATGGACTCAGACCTGAACCTCCAAGGTCACATAATGGCAATAAAAAGGTCAGCCTTCTATCACCTGAAGAACATTTTTAGGATTAAAGGACTGATGTCGGACGAGACCTTGAAAAACTCCTCAATGCGTTTATCTTTAGTTGGATTGATTACTGCAACAGTGTCCTCACAGGTCTGCCTAAACGTCAATTACACAGCTGCAGCTGATCCAGAATGCTGCTGCTCGCATCCTCACTAGAACCAGGAAAGTAGAGCACATCACCCCAGTTCTAAAGTCCTTACACTGGCTCCCTGTTGCTCAGAGAATAGACTTCAAAACACTTTTACTAGTTTATAAATCATTTAATGGCTGAGCACCAAAATATGTTGAAGATCTGTTGTCACCGACCAACCACTAAGACCACTAAGGTCCTCCAACTCTAGCCTACTAAACTTCCCTAGGCTCAAAACCTAACGTGGAGAAGCAACTTTCAATTTCTATGCTCCCCTTATCTTGAACAAACTTCCTGGCAACTGCTGAGCTGCTGAAAGACTGAGCTGCTTTAAATCAAAACTAAAAACTCATCTTTTTAGAATTGCCTTTGACTAAGTGATTAATGCTTTATGTATCATATGTGTTCGTGCTTTATTGCATTTATGCTTTATTGCTGTTTTTCATGTTTTATTTTGTATCATGTGTTGTGTGTGTTTCATGCTAAATTGCTGCTTTTGAGTCCAATTGTTATATTAAATGTTTTTCTTTATCACCAAATCATGCAAAGCACCTTGAATTGCCCTGTTGTCGAAAGTGTGCTATACAAATAAAATTGCCTTGCCTTGCCTAAATAGCTATAAGCACAATCTTTGATCAAAAAAATGTTTTCCTCATACGTTCAAATTCAGGATGCAATACACAAAATTTCTGCACCCAGAGACTAAAAGCATATTTTAAAACTCTTGAAAAGCTAAAAGGATGTTGGTATTTTCACAGGTGTCATTTTATTCGCCTGTTTGTTAATGATTTGGCTCAGGGGTTAGGTATGTCTGCAGTGTGGTAGAGACAGAAGCTGCAGTCAAAGCTCCTGTGATCAGGCGGAGACTTCATAGAGACCAGCAGATGGAGGAGGGAGAAGCCTGTGTGCATCCTGAAGGTTTAGCAGAAACTGAGAGGTTACACTCCGCCGGTACAAAGATGACCTGTCACATACTGAAACATGCCGCACCAATGCAGACGAGCTTCCTTATGTACCTCACATAGCACAGCCATCACAGGAACAGTGAGACAGTGAGGGTGGTGGTTGGGGGGGGTAGACCTAGAAATATGTGAGAAACGTTGTCTCGCTTTGCATATACCCAGCCCCAACTTGGAGGCAACCCTCACGTGATGCTTCCATCTCCATTTTACTCTCTAATTAATGTTGTTTTGTCTTCAAAGTGCAATTGAAACCTGTAGTTATCGGCCTTGATCGCGGAAATCTCAAGGTTGTCTAGATGTGAGCCGTCAAATAACAAATAGATGTAAATATAGAATAACAGCACAACAGAGAAACGAAGGATTTACAGCGTGCGGAGAGCGCCGAGTAAATGAGGCACAGGAGAGAAAGTGTGAGATAATGTGAAGGACAAAACCTGCATATTGTTTCTGTTTGGATCATCTCATAAAATGTGTTTTGCAGGGACTGCTTGAGTGTTTTCATTATACCTGCATGTAACAAAAGGATTTCTTGGGATATTTTCTTTCTCCTTTGGATCTTTCTACCTGCTCCAGAGAGGCAGGCCTCAGATTCTCTCTCACACACACACACGCAAGTTCGTATTGCTAACCATATAAGGACTTTATATTGACTTCCATTCATTTTAATAGCTACATTTATGCCTAACCCAAACCCTTACCCTAACCCTAACCATTACCAGTTTATTCCTAACCCTAACCTTAAACAAAACATAATTCACACCATACCTCTAAACCTAACCCCTAACCCAAAAAAGGGGGGTCCACCATATAAGGACCGGGCTTTGGTGCCTACAAGGTCCATCGGTCTTCAGAAGGTTAGCGAATATGCCAGAAAAGGTCCTAAATAGGGTAGCTATACAAGAACACACACACACACACACACGCACACACATGTGCACACACTGAGCAGTCAGCCTGCATCTCATTCATATCGTCACCCCTCTGACATCAGTCTGTATGTGTCTGTTTGAGTTAGTGGGGTGATTGGTGTGTGAGGTGAGGTTAAATAGGCGCCTAGCAATGGGATAGCGGAGTGAACTGAGGCGGAACTGGCAGAATATCAAACACGCAAGCATATATATGCTCAGAACCAGTGACAATGGGAACTACACCATCAAAGCAGTATGTAAACTGCAAATGTGACCCATGCCTCAGTGATCATCTCAGACTTTGCTTTGCCTCTGTCACCTGTCTGTCTGTAAAGGACCTCAAATGTGTATAGGAGTACAATTCTTTGGTGGATGACCCATCTGATTGTATACATTTTGTAAATCACTGGTGCTGTTTGTCCACTTATCTGTTGCTTTGTATGTATGTAAGGTGCCTTGCAAAACCCTTTGACAAATTTCCCGATTTTGTCATATTACAACCACTTCTTTCAGTACATTCTATTAGGATTTTATATGATAGACCAACTCAGAGTAGTGCATGGCTGAAAACAGGAAAATAATTTTTTTTACCAAAAACAATGAATACATGTGGACTTAACCTCCTTTAATTTGATACCCCTGAATAAAATAGGAAATAAAATTAAAACTGCAAGCAGGCTCGAAAGGCCCTCGCATCTTTGCATCGCTCCGGCCTGTGCTGCGACCCCGGGACTCACGCACCGCCACCTAAATACAACCTCAACACTTCCACTGAGCCTGATAAAATGCATATCTGCACGACAAAGTGTTCAAAAGGCACAAAATGGAAGACTACCTGTGGGGTGTGGACACTGGCTTTAGACTTTTGTAGAGGTCTTTAGAAATTACAAATATGCACTGAATTTAACAATCCTAGTTGAAAGCATTGCTTGTGACTGATTATTTTAATGCTTGTAGGGGGCGCTGTGCAGGAAGAAGGCCACGGCCACCAAATATTTCAATACACATCTATTAGGGGTTGGACTAATATCCATGTTGTTGAAATTGGTACAGATCAGATGATGTATGTGGAAATTAGAGACAACGTATTTCAATGGCGTGACGCCTTGCTTCGACCTGACACCATGCTTCATCATGCCGCCACAGCCACACTCCTCCTTCGAAAACTCTCAGTACTGAACAAAAAATTAACCCAATTTGTTTTCAGTCACTGACCACACCTAGATGTTTATCAGGCAAAAGAAGTCAAATATAGACCTTTCTGAGTAAAACATTACACTTCCTGTTCTTAGGGGGGGTGGCTAAGGTGACATGAGCAAATGAGCCTTTGAATGTGTTGGGCTGGTATTTGATGACACACAGAAAGTTTGGTACAGCTGTGTCCTTCGTTGTGGAAGTTAGTACACCATCTACTTTTATGCCCAGAAGCCATATTTTAAGGCTTGGCCACGCCCACATACTTTAACACAGCAAAAACCTTTTGATAACTTTTGATTACCAATGCCTTAAGATTATCCTCACTCATTTTGAAGTCTTTAAGTCAAAAGCTCTAGGGGGAGTTTGTTTAAAGATGACGTGTATAAATGGCACAAAATGGCAGCTTTGATCCATAATGGCCGACTTCCTGTGGGGTTTGGACCATGGCTCCAAGATACTTTTTTGTAGGTCCTGAGACATTACATATGTGTGTCGAATTTCTTAATCCTTGGTTAAAGTATAGCTGGGGGCTGGTTGTTTTAGGGATTCTAGGGGGGCTGTGGATGAAATAGGCCACGCCCACTGGACATTTGCCTACATTTCTTTTAGGGGTTGGATTAATAGCCATCCTGTATAATATGGTGCAGATCAAATAACTTTTGTTGAAAATAGAGCCAAACGTGTGGCCACAGCGTGATGCCTGACTTTGCCACGCCGCCACAGCCCCACCCTCTTTCGAAAACTGAGTGGTGGACACACAGTTACCCAAACTTCTTTAGAGTCACTGTGCAGAGGCTGTAAACTGTTTCAATGTAAACTTTTCTATAACTTGTTGTTTTTGTGTCTTGTGAAGCACTGTGTGATTTTATCTTAGAAAGGTACCATATAAATAAAGCTTCTTCTTCTTCATCATCTTTCATGTTGATAAGGTCAAGGGTGTAAAATACGGCTCTTTCAAAACAAAACATTACACGTCCTATTCTCAGGGGGCGGGGCTTAAGTGTTGTCATCATTTGACCATAGGGTTTTGTCAAGGACCTGATGACGATCCAGCACAGTGTTTTACAATCCTCTTTAATATTTTGGGCGTTTAGTCAAACTTTGAGCCCTGGACCCGTCCCTACAGCATATATGAAAAGTCGATTTTTTAAAAATAAATTTAGATCCTCCATGGCTGAAGGCCATCCTGACCAATATACAAGCTGATTGTTCAAAATCTCTAGGAGGAGTTTGATCAAATGTGGAGGCTGTTAATAGCAAAAACTGGGGTCAAAATCACAACTTCAATCCAACATGGCCGATATCCTGTGTGTTTGGGACTATGACATTTTAAGGCCTTTAGGTATGTCTTGGAAGGTTCTACAGCTGTGCCAATTTTCATGCCTGTATGTTAAAGTTTGCCAATGAAACAGTGTGTTTTGAAATATTTTGGAGCCATTTTGGTTGTGACTGTGGCACTGACCCTTAAATACCTAAATTTCACACAAGACTGACACATGCGCCAAATTTGGTGAGTTTTCATATACAGTACAGACCAAAAGTTTGGACACACTTTCTCTTTAAATTGAATGAGAAAGTGTGTTCAAACTTTTGGTCTGTACTGTACATTTAGGCCTCCAAAAAAACAATTCATTTGACGGAAGAATAATGAACATTTGAATAATAATAGGCCTTCGCAGCACTTTCGCTGCTCTAGCCTAATTAATGCCTCCAGAAGTTGACCGATTAGTGAATAATTAAATCTCTGTATGCTGTAAAGGCAGATGTTTTGTGAAGGTCTCAGAGTTTTCTTAGAGAAACAGAATCATGAAGACCAAGGAACACAGCAGACTGGTAAGAGATAAAATTGTTGAGATGTTTATAACAGGTTAGTTTATACAGACAACATCCGAAGTTTTGAAGTTTCATAGAGCTATTATGTTTGGTATGGTTGATCCAAGCCAAAAACCCAGACAGGAATTTTGGATTAGCATGGTGAGCTTTAACAATTATGAAAAAACTAACAGGTTATCAGGTCTAGTACCATGAGCAGAGTAACAAGCAGTGGAAAACAGATCATGTCTCAGAGGGAACCAACAAAGAATCAGGAATACAGAGAGGTTCAGGAGTGTGATTGTAGATTGGGAGGGGAGGCAAACAGGTAGACTGAGGGAAGATGAATAATTAACACTGGTAGTTGAGCTGAAACGCAAAGAAACAACAAAACATGGGAAAAATAACATTACTAATCTGAGAGCATAAATAAACAGAACACAATAATAAAAACAGAAACTGATCACAAAGCAATGAATATGTGGCAAGACCTTTTAAGCAATAATGAATACAGGGACTGAATCGAATATGACAAGACCTATTCAGATATAAATAAACAAAGAGATGGTAAAGACACAAACATTAAAAGAAACCAAACCAAAGTACCCAAGGATCATAACAAAAGAATGATAATCCAATGATAAAAACAATCTGTTTACTTTTAAGGCCAGGCTTAAAACTTTCCTTTTTGATAAAGCTTATAGTTAGAGTGGCTTAGGTCATCCTGATCTAGCTCTGTAGTTATGCTGCTATAGGCTTAGACTGCTGGAGGACAGACTTACCAATTTTCTTCACTCTGCTACTTCCTTTTCTACTACTACTCTCCAGTTGTATTGCAGTACATTCTGCTATTTCGACTGTTAACTTTGTTTTCTCTCAGTGTTTTTCTCTCCATAGAAGATATACCTGGTCTGGTATCCTGCTTGGCTGCAATGCCCTGTTGGACGGGGGGCATCGACTGGGATGATGCTCCCAGTAACTGAACATCCACTGTGTCCTGTTATCCACTTTTTACTTTCTGTAACATAGAAAGTTCTCTTATATCGGATCTTCTGTTCCTTCAGTGTCTCTGCTCTGTCTTCTTGAACCCCCAGACGGTCGTGGCAGATGGCCGCTCCTACTGAGCCTGGTTCTGTTGAAGGTTTCTTCCTGTTAAAGGGGAGTTTTTCCTCTCCACCGTCGCTACATACTTGCTCAGTATGAGGGATTGCTGAAGGATTGCTGTGGTTGGAAAGTCTGCCCAACCTCACGCCAATGACTGACGCAATCTGCTGGGATTCCTTAAATAGGAAACTTTTTAACTGATTGGAATGTTTGTATAAATGTATTGAAATGACTTCTTGTTAAGTGCCTTGAGATGACATCTGTTGTGAATTGGCGCTATATAAATAAACTGAATTGAATTGAATTAATGAGTATAACACAACTGCAAAGCAATCAAGATATCACTGTTCAACTGACAACCCAGCCAAGGAAAACTTGATCTGAGAATTTGCCAAGGGGAGTTCTGCAATGTACTCTACAAATCTGGCCTTCATTTGAGAATGACAAAAAATAAAGCCATTTCTGAAGGAAAAACTATAAGAAGCCCCATTTGCTGTTTGCCATAAGCAATGAATGGAATGACATGCATGTGGAAGGAGGTGCTCTAGGCAGAGGACACCAAAACGGAACGTTTTGGCCAACATTCAAAAAAACAATATGTAGGGGTAAGCTAACACTGAAAGCACATCTCTGTATTGAAACATGGTGGTGGCACTATCATGTTGTGGGGATACTTTTTGTCAGCATGTATATTGGTGCTGGTCAGAAGTAGAAGAAGAAAATGAAGCTGGATACAAGACAACACTGAAAGATAACCCAGTAGAAGCTGCTAAAGACTTGAGGCTGGGACAAAGGGTCACCTTCCATCAGGACAGCTGTCAGAGTTTCAAGGGAATGGATGAGATAAAAACAAATCTTCATATGTTCAAATCCTCTGGACATACATCTAAACAAGAATATTTGGTGCTGTTCACAGATTTTCTCCACTCGCCCTGACTGAGCTTGAGCTACTTTGCAAAGACAAGTGGGCGAACGTTTCAGTCTTTAGATGTGTAGGCATAAAGCAGAAGAATTGCTGCTGCAACTGCAGATACAAATGTCTGGACAAACTTTTAAATCAATGGGTGAATTAATTGAATAGAAATGAACATTCTTTATTTGAGCAGTTACATTCTTATATTCTTACATAATTCACAACATTACAGCAACAAAGCTCAAAAGGAGTAGGCTGAAGCAGGAAAGCTTATACTCACCTACCTCTCATTAATATAATCAACATTTCATCAACATAATCAACATTTGTGCAATTCACAGTACTATACATTTATGAAATTATTAGCATTTAATGTACCTTTTATGTTTATTTGTTATTACTTGTATGAATCACCTTTTGGGGTATTTACCTAACTATTCTGTGTGTATGAGTTTATTTATACTGATCCTATGTATTACAACACACGGACAGAATGAAACCATGAAGCTTATCAATTAATGCATATGCACTGCCAATTTCTGATTTTCATTTGTAAAAAAACAACATTGTTCTTTCTCCTTACAATTATACATTACTTTGCATTGGTCTCACACAAAAAAACCTGAGAAATTGGAGTTTGTGGTGGTATTTAAAAAAAGATTATGTATGCTTAAAGCCTGCTTTTCAGCAACAACTACATGCCATATGGTATATCTATGTTAGTACTTATTGTCAATAAACAATCAAAAGTCTAATGGCATTTAAAATACTTTACAGTAGATTTATTTGACTCAACATGTGTTCTGCAGCAGAACCATGAAAACTGTCTGCTGCAGGATTCATAAACGTTTACACAGCATGAACAGGCGTTTTAAGTCACGTGTCTGATTACATATTGGAAAAAGAGAAAGCTAAAGATGTATCAGCTTCTTGAAGGAGTGTCCCATTTAACAGTGGGAGAGTTAAAATGCAATCTCAATACAATTTAAAGCTGAATAGGGAGGGGTCACTCTAGGTAAGGGGTCTGCAACCTTTACAAAAACCGATTTTTGCTCTGAGCCTAGCTGATTAAAACTTGTTTAAAGTAGAAATTGTAACATTACTTTAAAAAAATATACCATTTGTGAATTTTGACAAATATCTAAGATGGGAAATTTATTGTCATTTTTTTTCTATTTTCAGGGATTCAAATAAAGAAAATTTGAAAACTTCTGTTTTCTTCTAGGATAAGTTGATATCTAAGGAAGATTATGCAGAAAAAAATAAATCTACACATAGCTTCGAACTAAATGACAAGAAAAATAGACTAATGTCATTCTTCTGTGAAATATCAATGCAATTACTTAGTTTGTTCTTCAAGCCATTGTGGAAGGTTCAAAGAGCCAGGCGCTGCTCCAGAGTCACAGGTTGCAGACCCCTGACCCAATGGGATTCAGCTTTAGAGCTCTTTTGCTAATTTACTCTGTTTTTCTCTGTTAATGCATTCAAAGTGATGAACATGCTTACATATAATGCACAGTAACCCAAGCTAAACCCCCCCCCACCCCACCCCACCCCCCAGCTGCTTCTTAAACTAATTTAAGCCAAAGTGGTTCCTGTTTCCTTTTATCTGACACATTTGTCAGGATCAGCCAAGATTTATGAACAAACTCTTTGTGTGACAGAAAATATGCTGCCTTGTCAGCATTGTTTTAGTCAGAGTACACAGCTGTCATTTACCATAACAGAAAGAAGAGATGAGAAAAGAAGAGGAGGATGTCAGTCAGCAGAAGGACTCCTTTCTTACCTGTTGCTGCTCAGCACAATGGCGTGCATGTCTTGGATTTACAGTTAATGTAACTTGTGTCAGTCAAACATATGAAATTATTTACTTATTTAAGTTAATAGACCAAAATACATGAGGTGTGCAAACATATATACGTCTTTTTTTTTTTTTACTGTTCCTGAACTGGAGGGTAAAAAACCCCTCTGGTGAATCAGAGGTGCATCAAGAAGGCTCGCCCTATAAAACCGTTGCAGATAAAACACATTCCAGTTAAAAGCAAAGCCTTGAATTTCTTGCCAGCGTGGAGTCATGACGTTCTCCAGAGTTTCCATACAGCAGCTCTAAAATCCCGAGCAGGGGCTGGCTGTGTTTGTTTGTGTTTCTGCTTCCATCTGGGCTTCCCGTAGCTGTGTGGTGTCAAACCTGCCCACCTTCCTCCCGTCAGACCCGAGGAACACAAGCCCCTGCTGCCACAGCGCTCAGGCACCCTGGCGCCTGAGCTTTTCTTTCAGACTGACCGAAGCGTTTCCCCACATTGTTGGAATCCCGCACCGGCCTGTTTACTGGTGTGGCTTCAGTTTCTCTCTGTCATTTCCTCATTTTTTTCCTGACACCTTCTTTATTTGACATGCAAACCCAGCATTTGTGTCGCACAGTGTGAACCCCAAACATCCCACTTTGCATATACGAATGCATCTCTTTAAATCAGAATATCTACAAAAGGCTCAATTTCTGTAATGAAATTTAATTAAGTGATCCTTAATTTAACACTCAGACTAACATACATTTGTAAATATTTCTGTTTATTTTGATGATTAGCGTTTGTACCAATAAAACACCAAATTTAGTTTTTCGGAAAGTTACAATATTACATAAGAGCAATAAAAACAGAATTTTCATTCAGAAATGTCCACGTAATGTAAAGTATGTCAATGTACAGTAGAGTATATGCACTAAGTACTTGATTGCTCCTTTTGCATGAATTACTACATCATTGCGATGTGGTAAGCAGGAGATGGAGCTGGTCTGCAGGGTCATCATCACCGCCTGTGGGAACTTCATGTTGGACCTTGAGCAATTTGGATTGCCTCCCCATTTGTCCTCCAAACTTCGGAACCTTGATTTTCAAATGAAAAGTTTAAATTTCCTCTGAAAACACAACTTTGGACCACTGAGCAACAGTCCAGTTCTTTTTTCATCTAAACTCAAGTTAAAGCAGGGACTCCAGCTGCATTCCAGGCCTTGAGAATCTACATAAAACTTTTTCCTTCCACTTAATTTTCCATTAATTAGCTTGTATACTGCGCTCTGTGAACACACAGCTTCTTTATGTATTTTTTGTGTTTTTCCGCTTTGGTGAGGACTGCTGGACAACTGGACAATAAAGTCTTCCACATGATTACATAAAATATTACATTGCCTTAGCATTTCAGTTTTAGAATCTTTTTTTTTCTTGTCAGACTGATGTAATAATAATAATAAAACTGAATTTTTGGTTTAGCTGTAAGCCATAATCATCAACCCACAGCATGAATCTAACCGACGTGAGTTTCACCTTTTCCAATTAAATTACTGAAATAAACAGATTTTCCAACGATATTCAGATTTATTGAGATGCAGCTGCCCGTTCAATGTACATCATATATCATGCTGAAAACAAAGTGCTTTTTCACCTTTATTACAAAAACAATTATTTCTGCATTTGCGTGACTCATATTTCAAACAGCTTTAAGCAAGAAGCGATGCTGGAGAAAAAATTATCTGACGAAAAACCTCAAGTGTAAGAACGAAAAATATTCAGAAACGTTCTGAGACTCACTAGAAATATACTGCTTTCACAAGTAGCCACAAATATGAGCTAAGACAAATCAAGAATGCTTTTTTTTTTCTACCCTTTACAGTTCTAAGCTGAATGTCAAGAACAAATAAGCTCGAAGCAACTATCTGCTGTCTGCTCATGAGGTATATAATTCATGTGCTTCATTTTTGCAGCAGACAATAAATCATACAGCAGATCAAAGGAAATTATACACAACCTCAAGGAAAATGTTAACAAGATGATGAGGTGCATGCAGGAATGAGGATCTCTTCTTTTTCCGCTTTGTCTCTCTCTCTCTCTCTCTCTCTCTCTCTCTCTCTCTCTCTCTCTCTTTTTATACTTCCTTCCCTCGGCACTGCCAGATGGCAAGCTCCAATTCTGCAGTCCTCTTCATACACTCATCATATTTGATGGCCATCCTGCTGCCGAGTCTCAATGAGGCCATGTGTTTTACGAAATGACACTTGTGACAAAGGAAAACTTCTATTTAGCAAGCTGGATCTTGGATGGGGTGCAGGGGGAGGGCAGCAGCATGTGTCTGCATGTGTGTGTGCGTGAGTGTGTGTCTACCTGTGCATGCATGTGTGTGTGTGTGTGTGTGTGAGTGTTTGTGCGTTCATGCCAAAAACATCCAAATTGTCTCATTGTTACCATGTTAGGTATCCTTCAATCACATCCTTTCCTTCTGTAATTTTTCTAAACTATATTACATGAAAACTGTTACATTTTCTACTCCAAAACTTCACTTTTACACACTGACAGCATAAATATCATACACCATTGGTCATTCAAACATTTTGCTCTTTAAAAGACAACAAAAAAAAATATCTGTTGCACATTTGGATCTGACACAATTCTTTTTTAATGTTGGTTGTTTTATTTGTTCTCGTTTTGTTATCATCTTATTCTAAAATTGTCTTTGTCTTCAATGGTGAGGAATTCCCATCAAAGTTTTCCCCTTCTCTTATTACTTTAGGGAATTTTCAAACGTCGGGATGTATGGCTGTAATGCCCCAAGATTTGTTCTCCCTGAAAGAAACGATAGAGTAAGAATATATTAACTACAGAGCAACCTGGCTTTTCGCGGTCTGCATTTTACTCTCACTTCACTTTTTAGATTTACCAATACGTTATGCATAAATATAGACGACGTATGCATATCGATATAGAAATCAATGTGCTTTGCAGCATTCCTTTTATTTAAAATTTAAAGCCATGTTCATGCATTAAAAAGCAATTTCAATGTTTCTGACTGCAGGGTTTAGATGCAAATCCATGGGGCATTACGTTAAAAACCATAAACATCATAAATTAGGAAATAGAAATAAAAAATGGAAGCAAAAATGAAGACGTTTAGCTTGTAGTTAATAACTGAATGATCTCTCTCACGCTTTTGTCTCTCTCTCTCTCTCTCTCTCTCTTGCATTTGCTGATGTGATAAACTTGCATTCAATAAGGAACACAAAAACATGGCAAGTGTAAATGAAAAATAAAAAACCCGTTTAAACCAAAGTATTTTTATTCACACAAATTTAATAAGATATATAACAACCGTTTGGTCCATAAATATTTAAGGGGAAATAGTTTCTATACACCATCTTTATCAAGAAACAGGGAAACATGGACAATCTTGATAGAACACTTACTGTACTCAACTATTAACACGAAGATCAATATATAAGGTTCTTGGATTACCCAACTATATCTGAAAGAGTGCACAAATGCTTTCTATGACATCGCTGCCCCTCCCTCCTGCCCACTTTTTTTTTTTTTTTTTTTTGCTTTTAAAACAGGATACACCATAAAAAGATCTTCGGAAATAAGATGCAAAACAGTACAAAACTAGTGAGGCGCCAAAAGGATATGAGTCAGTTAACAAAGAACACATAGATCCTGAATTTCACAAACTCTCTCCCAAGTTATAGCATTAAGGCACATAGTAGAACTGAGTTAAGCGTCTACTTCATGAAGTAGATCAAGAGCGCCACTTTGTTCTGCAGGAGAACAAACTGTGACGCTCACAATGAAATCTGAAGGTTTGCTCGCTCAATCCATCAGCCAGAAGAAACAGGGCGGGGAGTGGGGGATTGTTTGTTTTTAAATGTCTTTTTTTTTTTTTTGGTCTGTTCAGTGGTAAGTGTCAGTAAAGATGGTGTAAATATGGCCAAACAGGAGAACACATGGAAGATGATTTCCCACTGGCTGCTTCTCGCGACTCCACCCATCTGAGGTCAGATGTTTTGACTAGTTCTCTCAGCTCCTAAAATCTAGTCTGCAGCGTCGCAACCGCTTAATTTCTCAGCCCCCGACTCTTTACATTTAAAATCACGTCATTACCCTGAGCAACATGATAAGGACAATAATGCACTTTTCTCTGGGCAGTATGTTGACACTGTGCAACTGAGTTAGTTGTGGGTCTATGGATATGTTTACCAGGCTTTGTGAGAACCACAAGTGCCCAAAAGCAAAAATGCGCACTGTCATAAAGACGAGTGATTACAACTGATCTGAATTTCGTCTGCTGCTTTTTATTATTATTATTATCATCAGTTTCTACCAATGAATGCGTTGAACAGATACCACTGCACAGAGTATGGGATTTGCTTCTGGATTCATGAGGAATACGCCTGTGTGTGGTTTCAGATTCTGTCTGCCAGCCGTCTAGGTGCTTTACAATGTAAATTTAGATGCTTTTACATGTAGCTTCTGTCAGGTTGCCGACGTCTGATTCCATCAAAGTCAGCCTTCCAGACTGTAAACATTCGGTATTAATTAAAGCCTGTTTTCTGGAGTTACCCATATACAGAACATTCGACAGGTTTTCCAAAGTATTCCAACGCAGAACCAAAGAAATTAAAAATCTGGATAGTGCGAACACAGTGCATACATATACATACTTCTGGCACTATTTTCTTTATTTTACCAATTACCAATAAATTAGGGAGGGCGTATTTCAAACATATTTTACTACAAATACACAAATTAAGTCAGATCAGACAGAGTCTAAATTTCCAGCCAAGTTTCAAGTTTTTCCCCGCAAATAAAATCTGCAATCCAAGACAATTTTCCAATCTCTTTAACTCCAAATAAGTCCAAGAATCCAAAAGTCAATCTTTGCAGCTTCAAATGCTACACATTAGAGTAATTTCCTAAGTGGTCGCTGCTGTTGTTGCCGTTGTTGTTCTTGTTTGTGTACACAGTACAGGACTGTCTCTTCCCAGGAGCTGTCTCTGCTTCATTTTAAAGGTGTCATTTACAAAAATAAATGTAACTTGAAGAAAAAAAAACTAAAAGAAAGTCCTCAAAAAAAAAGAGCAAAAAGCAAAACTCAGTTAAAATAACAATCAGTCTGATAGAGATAGCTTGTTAGAAAAGGTTTGTCAAGGTAGTTTGCGAAGGGCTCCCCGAATCATGGCTGTCCAAACTAGAGGTGACGGAGGTCACTACAGTGATAGAGGGGTTTGTCAGGTCTGTTAGTGTGGCCGCGCTGGAGGGGGGGGTCAGGGCCCCACTGTCGGATGAGGGTGGAGGGAGTGAGGTGCCATCAGCCTTATCAACACCTCCATTCTCCTGTCGCAAAACGTTCCTTCTGAATTTGGCTCTTGCGTTTTGGAACCAAACCTGCAAACCAATCCCAGTGTGGCTTTTACTTTTTGTATTTAAGTATAATTTTTTTTTCTTCTTAAAAAAAGCACCAAATCATTACATATCAAATTATGACAGCCTTTACTGCAGTTTCCCTTCTCTTTAGATGTATAAACTTTATAATATAATCAGTTTCATACATTATTTTGAACTGTTGTGTGAGTTTGATTGCAAATCAAATCAAAATCCTAGACCTATTTTTTTTTACGTGAGAGCTGTAGCAATAAAGAAAATATGCACTCTCATTATTGGTAATATAACAGTGTTTAGCTTTCGGTTGCATACTTTATCACTACTTTTCAATTTTCTACAAAAAATAGCATTTAACAGTTAACAAATTTAATGTAAAGGCCCCTGGATATACATCTAAGGACTACATGGAACAACAAAACAAACAAAAACTAAAAGAGATGAGATTGATGGTTTGAAACAAGGGGATATGGGAGAGAAGAGGGATGCAAACACTCAGTATGAGGGATGAAAACAACAGTAAAGAGGAATGGCTGCTAGCTTACCTGCAGAACTCTCTTAGTGAGGCCTGTTTTCTGAGCCAGCTGCTTTAAGTCCTTGGCGTCCGGGTTGTGGTTGATGGCAAAGTAGGATTTCATTGTCCGGAGCTGATGGTGCTTGAAGGAGGTCCGCATGCGTTTGGTCTTCTGCGTCGGAGCGTAGGCCTGCTGGTCTCGGTCCAAGTGGTCAGTGTCATTCTCGTTGCAGCCTGCACAGAGGCCAGGGAGCAGAACACATGCGTTGGATCGCAGTCAGAAAAAGAAAACACTGATACTGAAACAGTGATGTCCAGGATGGAAATTTAAGGACTAAAAATGTCCCAAAATATTCAACTTCCAGTCAAAACTCAACGTTATTTAAGTAAATAAATATCAGTATTTTATTGTACACAAAAAACTTTTCTGGTGCATTGGATTAATCAAAAGTTTGCATCTCTGGTTTTGATTGCAAGATTTTTCCTTGCTATTAGACAACAATATTTAAAAACTTGGAATGATTTGTAACTTATCAATAAAACAGCCATAAAATCTATTTAACTTGCTCCAAATAACTTAATTTGCCTCCAGCTGATGAAATACATTAGAAAAAAAACAATTACAAATACAAAATATGGCCAAAGTCAAACGTTTATCAGTGAATAAACATATTATTCTAGTCAGAATTGATTTCTCTGCAAAAAATTGATCCATTTGAAATAGCTTGTTCACACATTTGTTTGCTATGAGATAAGATCAAATCATGTGTAACTTATGACTGAAGCATGTAACACTGATGGTTAAAAATATAACAAATTAACTGTTCAGTGCACATGCAATATACAACTGGAATCTGCTGTTGTTTTGTCTAAAATATATAAAAAATTTGAATATTTAAAACCAACAGTTTGATAAATTATTCCAGTAACACTGGAGCCAGGCTAAATGCTTTCCCGCTTGTGTTTGCAGGGACTAATAGGCCTAATGGGCCTCATTTGTCAGCAGCTTTGAGAGTAAAATACCTCAAATGGATTCACTAAAGGGTATACATGCTTGGCTAAACGCTCCACAGATGCTCCAGCATTTATCAGCATGACAAAAAGAATCACACTGCACCATTTCATAAAGTTGCTAAATTGTTGCAGAAATGTTTTGTCCTGGTAAACAGATAATTTCTTCCTTCCAAAAAACAGAACATCTTGTTTATATTCTTTTTTTAATTAGCTAAGATTTGTCTTTGTAAAACAAGGCATGTAATATAATTTTAGCATTTTACTACAAAAGGAGTGAAAGTGTAATGCGCTACCAAAAAAAAAAACGGGGGAAAAATGAAATATTTAAACAAATCAACACCCAGAAACACTTTAGCAGCTTAATTATAGGAGAGATAGATTTTCTATCATCTTATGAGATGTGTGTTTAAAATCTGCTGTTTCATGCAGCATAAAAATAAGCTGCAGAAAAACTTCCTTTTTAAAAAAATATTATTTTAATGCATCATGAATAATATCTGCTTCACTGCTCCAGTCCTCACTGGACGGTGTTTGTCTCAGCATCACCCACTAGGGGTCTCCATATGCATACGAGAGCAACTTGTTCACCGAGTGGTGGGGAATACACACCTTTCCCCTGGTGGAAACATGCATGGATGTTCTTACTGAAGCACAAACAAAACCTCAAACGAAACCTCTTCCAATTTGTCAGGAATGTGAGTCTCTGGGTTTGACATGTTGGTGTATTAACAAGAACAGTGTGAGACAGTAATGGGACATGTACACTGAGTCTGTTCAAAATGGCAAAGTCAAAAAGGAAGAGGGGGTTGGAGGGCCAATATTTCTTTTGCTGCAGCTGGAAAGCTTTATGCTTTATAGTTTACCTGAACTATTAGGGCCAAAACAAATGATACCATTTATATTAATTTATTTGTCTAAATAAGGTTACAGAGCAGTGAAAAATGTATGGTTAAGACTTGACAAAAATAAAAAACTATTTAAAAAAAATTTCAGTTCAATCAATTATATTCTGCAAATGAGTCCCAAAAGACATTAAATAATCCCATTGGGACCTTTGCTGTGTCTGTGCTGCCTAATAATGACGTAATGTGAAATTTAACTGGGGGATGTATCTGCCAGGGATTTTTTTCCCCCTTCGAATTTTTTACCTCTTCTAAGTAAAAATTCACTTTTCTTCTGTGGAGCATTAGGATAACACAATAATTTGTATTATTATATTTATCAAAAATCCAACAGTGGGATCAAACCGCTTCACATCTCACAGCAGGATAGAGTAATTGTCTATCTATCTATCTATCTATCTATCTATCTATCTATCTATCTATCTATCTATCTATCTATCTATCTATCTATCTATCTATCTATCTATCTATCTATCTATCTATTTATCTATCTATCTATCTATCTATCTATGATGGTGTTATTCTATTAGAGTCCCACGTGAGGGATTCCCACTGGGACTTTTACTGAGTCTGGAGCTTAATGAATTAATACGGTCATAATTTAGCTGTAGGATTTACAATCGCCTGTCAGTGTTTTTTGTTTTGTTTGTACCAGTTGTACCCATTTTGGAAGGGTAAACAAACCACAATAGTTATCCTACTTCCTATAAATGCAACAGTGGGAACTTCAGGATTTGCATAATCCTTCGCTGTTGTGTTTGGGGAAAATAAAGCTTTTTCTTTCGAGCGCAGCTCGGACTGTACAGTGCTGTGCCTGTCCCTGCTGCAGGCCCCTGTGCGCAGAGCTGCTCTGTCCCTGAGAACCACACTGACCGCCGCACAGGAGGTCAGGGATTCCAACGTCACCTTCAATTAACAAGGAACAATTAACGCGCAGATTACCCCTATTCCTCCCCCTGTTCTATTCAGCGGGGGAACAGGGGAAACTGGGCGCACAATGACAAACTTTCTCAACCGCGCACTAATTCGCGGAAAGCGACAACAAAATGGGGACGCTGCGGGGAAGATTGGGGGGTCGGGGTCATAACATTCAGCGACTGAGAGAAAGAGAGATTTCAGACGAAAACCGAAGATTTAACGCAGCGAGGATGCAGTTTATTCATTTGTAAAACACATTAGTAACACTTGTTTTTTACCAAAGCAATTTTCAACCCAATTATTTAAAGTCGTCGTGACATAGTTTCATCATAATTATAAACATTGATGAGCAGGTTGACTTAAGGGGTCAAATTTGGGTTTTGGCCTATTTTGCGTATTGTGGAAAAAGGTGCGTAAAAAGACACCTTTACAGAAAGCTGCGACTCAACCAGCTCCACATCATTATTAATATAGAAAAAGAGGCCTAAATGATGCATGAATTTATTTTAAAAGCTGAGAAAGTTTTTTTGTTATTTTTTTACGGAGTGGAAGGAAATCAATCAGACTAGAGAACAAAGGATTTTATGCGTAACGGCAGCAATATTTATCTTCCCAAATTAAAAACTAAAATAAGGGGACAATATCATCAAATATTTATTTATTTATTTATTTATTTATTTATTTATTTATTTATTCTGACTGAAAATGAGCTGAAAAGAGGGAAACAAAAGGCGCATCCCCAAAGAGAGCAGTTTTCCATTTCTAAAGAATCTTGCTTGACAAATTGCTGCAAAAGCTTTCAAAGTTAACCTTCCATCGGCTCATGAGGGCTTTTAAAATATGGGCCACCGCAGCAATTATTATTCTGCAGAAAACATGCGGAGGTGATTCGTCTTAACTTTGCTCTCCTGCTGCTGGACCAGTCCAATTTCTAAGGTCAAATAGTTAATTTAGATCCGTATTTTAGTATTTTATTTTTTAATTAAAACCCAGGCGTGTGAATGTGTGAGGGCCCCACCCCCTACACCACTCACCTGTGTTGTAGCTGGGTATGTCTATCCCCATGGCCGGGCTCTTCCTCTTGCGCGGCCTCCCCTTCTGCGCCGTCCCGGTGCCGTTGAAGTAGGGCAGGGCGAGGCCGCCGCCCTTGGCCGCCAGCTCGGCGAAGTTGAGCTGCGGATGGTAGTCCGGTCCCTGCACCAGCGTCTCGAAGTGGAGCCTGCAGTACACCAGGCTGTCCTTCATGCCGAAGTGGTCGCCCGTGGTCAGGGTCTTATTGCACGTGGTGCACGTGAAGCAGCTCAGGTGGTACACGGAGTCGCGCGCTCGCATCACCATCTCCGAGGCGGATATCCCGAGGTGGCAGCGCGCGCACCTCTGCACGGAGAACCTTCTGGAACAGACGCATCGTCAAAAATTTCGCATGCATAAAAATAAATCCATGTGCAATGAGCGCATTTTACTGAACGCTAACCTGGAACTAGCTAACTGGGGGGGGGGGGGGTTACAGTGTTCAGGTGAGGTAAAACGTGTGTGTGACTCAGTCATAATGTATGGCCGCACTTTGATTCAATAATAGCCACATCTGGCCTGTTACTGAGCGCGTGCGTGTGTTTAAACAATTTGTCTTTTAAATATGGGGGAAAAAATAACCTTGACGTCAATAATCGCACCATACTTCACAATCAATTACCAGTATATCTGATAATAAAACAAAATAAAAGCATGCAAAAAGGCTTCTGTTTATGCATTTATATTTTCTAGTTAAGGTTCCATTACACGTAGTACGCAGGCCCGTTTGATTTCAGTGTGAAAATGTGGGGAAACCTGAACAGCGCCCAGAAAAAAAAAGCCACAAATGAGTTACTTTAAAACTAAACGACGGCTTATAAAGCTCCAAACGAGTGAAAAGCGCAGGGAAAAGGAGAGAGTGACTCATGCATTCATGTCCATGTGGTTAACATTATACAGTCAAAGCATTCCTGCCTGAGCCAGTGTCGAGTAAACTTGAATTTTAGTATCATAACTTGTTTCCAGGATCAAGGTTATGATGTTAGTGTGCAAGAATGAGACCTAAAGCAGCCTTACTGGATCAGAGCTTATATTGACATGGTAGTCCTATAAATTGTTTAACGATGTTTATCCAAGTTCTTCTTACCTGTAGTAATCCTCCTTGCAATAAATACTCCCATCCTTGGCAAAGCATGTCAGCTCCGACTCCAGCGCCAGCTTACATTCACAGCATTTGAGGCACCGCAGATGCCACTGCTTGTCCACAGCCAGGAGGTAGTATCTGTCCGAGATCTTCCCACCGCAGCCGGCGCACAGGGCGGGCTTCTCTGGGCTCATGGAGGTCATGGTCTGGGAGTAAGAACGATGGCGTGAAAGAGGGAAGAAAACGAACATATATATATATATATATATATATATATATATATATATATATATATATATATATATATATATATATATATATATATATATGTATATATATAATTTTTATTTTTTTCTAATCGATTACTTTACTATGATATAGGCACCGTATTGTTGGATCTCAGACCAGATATAAACTCGTAAAACCCGTAAAAATAAAAATTAAGAAAATCAAATCTCAGTAGAAATTGTACTTGGGCAATTTCTCCTGCTATACCTAATTAATTTAAAACAAAAGTTCACATTTTTGTTTACCCTATAATAATAATAATAATAATAATAATACTGCTTTTTCGAGTTCTTTAGATTTATAAAAAAATATTGCTTTTTTTCTTTTTATGCACTTTTTTTAGAAGATGTGTATTTAATATTTCATGAAGAATAATTATTTAATTTTCCAAATACATAATTAAGTCGTATTTTAAATTAAGAAAATTTTAATACAATATTATATTCACTATTCAGTTGAAAAATGTGTAAATGAAGATAAATCCTGCAGCTTCAGGTCTCCTTACCTTAGAAACAATATTCTCACTTGACCTGACATGATCGAGTGTTAAAAAATGAATTTTGGCCTGGATTTCAGCCCCATCTTTGCGGTTCTTACCGACTCCCTGCCGTTGAGCTGCATGCCCTTCGCCAGGCGCGACTCCGTCTTCGTCCTCCTCTCCATCTCCTCCATGATCCCTTGGATGTGATCCCCGGAGATCCCGTGGAAAAGCATGGCTCCCGGTCCTGGACACAACGTGCAACTGCTCGCCTCTGTTTTGCAGCTCACAACTTCCATATACCGTGTCTCTGCGCTGCGCCCCGTTTTCCCTTTTCTCTCTTTTTTTTTCTCAGCGCATCCGAGTGGGCTCTATACAAAACACAAAACAGGAGGAAAAAAAAAAACAAGACAAACCCTGGTGATTTAGACCACCTCCTCGGCTGAAAGCAAGAAAAACTACAGCATGGGTGGGACAGGAGCAGAGGCGCTGAATTCCTGCTTCCCGTGAATGTCTCTCATCCAGTAAAAGAAGAAGAAGAAGAAGAAGAAGAAAAAAAAGTATATAGTCCAAATGATGCGTCAAAACGGTGTGGAAGTTGTGGTGGAGAGGGGCCAGAGGAGGAGGAGGGGGGCTACAGTGTGAACAGTCGCCAGAAAATAATGTCACAAAGTTTTGGGTTGCTTCTTTTTGTGCTGCAGGAGGAAGGGAGGGGGTTCCTCGGTGCTTGGAGGTCAGGTTGGGACTGCCTGGATTTGAGAACCGTGTTGTATTTGTGAAGAGAGCAGAGCAGAGCCGGCCCAGTCTGAATAATTTGGTAGGAGGAGTCCTCTCTCTCTCTCTCTCTCTCTCTCTCTCTCTCTCTCTCTCTCTCTCTCTCTCTCTCTCTCCCATCACCCCTGATTTTTTATTCACCCACAAAGAGCTGTCACTATTTCATAAAAAAACACCACTTTATTCTCCAGTTTTCATTGCCTTCACTCTCCCTTTTAAAAAAACATGTAGCAGAAATAAACTAAAGTAGCGAGTTATTATATATATATATATATATATATATATATATATATATATATATATATATATATATATATATATATATATATATATAATATAATATTTAATTATATTATATTATATTATATTATATTTTCCATGTTATTCATACAAATAGGTAAATATGCATCCAAAATGGAGGGAATCTAAAGAAGTTATTTATATATATATATTATTTTTCAAAATAATGACATTTCGCATTAAGTGGCGTTTACGGCCAATTTCGAACCGAAATCACGCTGTTATTTGGCTCAAATGGTTTGTTTTTATGCCCTGAAATAACGCAATAAATCTTTCTGCGTGTGTTCCTGCTGTACAGCTGGGGCGGGGCAGTGATCAGTGACAGCCTATGAGGCGGGGACAGATGGCATTAAAAACATCTTGAAAGAACAGAATAAAAAATAAGGCCTATTATTAATTAGGATTTTAGTTTTAGAATGAAATGCACATTGTTCCTTCTTTTGAGCCGAAAATAAAGAATAATTAATGAAGATAAATATCGTTTGTATACCCTTGTGCAGACAGAAGTCAACTTCCCATTCCCCTTTTATGAAAAATCCTATTTCTTTACTCAAATAAGTACATTTTCTCACGCCACAATAGGCTGAACACATAAAAACGTGCATAGCTGTAAACGTCATGCAGAACCAATCTTTCTCCTTCTCATTGAACGCCACTTTTTTGCAGGAATCAAAGGCTCATCAACACATTTAGTCTCTTGTATGAGGTGAAAACCTCATTTACCAACAAGAGACTTGATTTGGTAGTGCTTAACCGTATTTTCTGGTGATATTTTCCAAAAGAATTGGATGAAGTTCCATTAAATATTGCATTTCATGCGAGTCACTGTGGAGCAATATAATAAAGATCGGTGTCACTTTTAAAGGGTGTGAAAGCTGTTTTATATAAAATAAAAAAAGAAGAGGGGCCAGAGTTGAAGGGTTTTAGTTAGAGGACAAGAAGGGAGTGAAAACTACCCAAGCTCACACAGGGCCGGATTTAGGAGGATGTGGGGCCCTGGGAAAGGGCCAGGTTTGGTACCCTAAAGACTAATAACTTTAGTAAACATTAACTTTGAGGTTTTGTGCCTTATTCATATGAAAATAAATTTTTTCTAAGACAATCTTTTTAACTGTCATTCAAAGAAATCTTCATAAAAACAGAATCAGTTCTGGAAAAACATGCAAAAGGCCCAGATATTTAAAGTGGATGCATGCTGGGGCTGTATGTGATAATGTAAATAAAGGAGTTGTGAAAGACATCACACTGATAAATGTTAGTTATTTTTTGCTATAAAGAAAATCTAAATATATGATTTGTTTCGACGCCCTCATGACCATGGGCCCTGGGCTACTGCCCCTCTAAGCCAGCTTTAAATCCAGCCAATGGCTTACAGACCCAACCCAGGCCTTACTGCAGCCCTAATAATTAACTAGATTAGATTTATACAGATAAAGTGACTTTATAGCTCAAATAATAGATTTACACACGCTCAGGAGGGTTTGCAGGTGGATGCTTCATTTCAAGACATATCATCATGACTGCCCCCCCCCCCCCTCCCTTCAAAAAAATCTTCCTCCCCACCACACACACTCTCTCTCTCTCTTACACACACACACACTCTCTCACACACACACGCCCCGTGAAGTTGTGCTGACTTTAATTGGAGGCCCCTTGATAGCAGCGCTGTAAGCTGCAGCCTGAACCTTCCTGGACGGACTGGAGCTGCAGCTGTTCTCAGAGCAGCGACGCTCGTTTGCTCTCTGTTAGGGTCTCAGCAGCAGCCGCAAAGCGGTGAGAATGGACAAAACGGATCGCATTTCACCTGGACAAAGACACCCCGAGAGGGGAAAAAGAGCAAACCATCTCTGTGTGAAATTCATTCACACTGCTGATTTGTTTTTTGGGGGATTTTTCCCTCCCCTTGGAAAATATGAATTTACGCATTCGTGCCATATTTTTCATCCAAACGCATGAGGGTTTTTTTCTAACATGCAAAAAATTTTATGTTTTTTTTTTGTGTCGTTAGTTTTGACCCGTTGCCTCCAGCAGAGACATTTCATTTGACTGAATAGGGTTTAACCAATGTGTCAGTGAACACCAATGGGATGAGGAAATCAGCTCTTTGTTGGTGTTGTTTTGTTTTGTTTCTTCGCCATTTTTCTACTAAACGATAAACCCTTTAATTTACTCATTTGTATTTTTTTTGCCATCATGAGGTAAATAATGGATCAAATAAATAAATCACTTTAAAATACATATACCATATTAAAACGGGAAAAAGTTTTATATTTTGAACGACTAAATAAAAGAACATAATTCACCATACATTATTTATATATATATATATATATATATATATATATATATATATATATATATATATATATATATATATATATATATATATATATATATATATATAGGCCTATATATAAGTTTTTAAGATAGTCGCCTTGCAAAAAATAAATGTCATTTACATAAAAGATTTTAACAACTACAGTTACAATTTTGTAATTGGGTCTATCCCTGGTGAGCAGACTCTTATCTGATCAGTTTAAAAAACATCTGGCTTTTAATGCCTTCAGTGCGTCTTTTTCATATTTCAAAGCAACCTGCAAAATCCAGCGCTTCATCAATAAACGACCAGAGTTGCACAGATTTGCTTGCAGCACTAAAACCAATCCATGGCCTTACCTTCCATCACAACCCCGTTCATCCTGCAGAATATCGACGGTGTCATCCTCATATGTTTCGCGCGTTTCTCAACCCGAATTCCTCCGTCGATTTCCTCCGGGTTTTTGCATCAAATCAAGCCCCGCTCTGTGTTATTATCGCCCCAAGACTGAAGAATTGCAGAAAGGGTCTTACCTGAGGCTGTGAGATCCCCCTGTGCGGCGCGCAGGCGGAGGAGCTGCGGACTGTGCGCGCAGAGGAGAGGAGACAGACGGCAGAGGAGACGCTGCCGGTAGATTGGGGGGGGGGGGGGGGGTAGAGGGGAGGGGGTGGGTGGTCCTCGTTTCAGAGCACGCAGCTCCCGTTCGTGCGTCAATTAAAACACAAGACATTTAAATATTCCCCTCTCTCTTACACGCAAAAAGCCCTCAACAGAGAGCAGCAAACAGGAGAACGGGAAGGGGTGAGCCAATGGCCTCCTCTGCATGGAGGTTCTAATTCCCAAACAACAAGGAGAACAGAAACAGAGTTAAAAAGCGGCTTTGAATGCAAGTAGTTATAAAAGGTTTGTTTTTTGTTTTTGATCAACCCTGACTAATGCAAAATGTGAATGCATCTGCTCCAATCTTTTGGTTGCTATAGACGCAAATGAGAGTCACGGTCACAAAATGCGCCGACACAATTGAATGTTTGTGTTTGCATAATGGTTAGAAAGGTAACTGCTGCAGCTTCAGGTTGTCTCTCTGTCTGCAGAGGTTTGTGTGAATATGCTATAATAAAGGTGTGCAGTCAAACTCGACCAGCCAGGCTGACGAAGATGTGGAGCACAGCAACACAAACTGCAAAAAAAGAAATGCTTTTGTCGCAAATAGGCACTGGCCAAATTAAATAACACAGTGCGCGTTAATTTGTATGTTTTTGCAGCTTTTACTCACAGCGGTGATTAAATCATTACAGTTTTGTTGCCCCTGACTTTCTCTTTTGTTTTTAAATGGTTATCATTATGATTATTACACGAATGTTCATCACGAATAATGTATATTTGCCCTTTTAAAATTATTTGAGAAGAATAAATATTTGCATTACACATTTATTATTTGCATTACACATTTGACAGAGAAATTACAGAGGTGCACATGACATGAATAAAAGTAGCACAAAATCACACCATACATTTTAATACACATTTGTTTTCGGGTTCATAATTGTGTCCTAAGACCCACCCATCTTCATCGTGTGCGGAAATTATCTGATATAATAATAATAATAATAATAATAATAATAATAATAATAATAATAATAATAATAATAATAATAATAATAATAATAATAATAATAATGTCATGTTTTGATAGAAATGATAAATCTGCACATTTTGTAGCAAGATTACAGACAGAATCAAACCATGTCAAACTTCATCTTCCTGATATATTCCTTAAATTAGGAATTACATTTATTATCACTATTTTATCTCAGTTAAGAGGGGAAAGTTTAAAAAGGGTGATTTTATCTGGGGGGCGGGGTTATTTATTTTCTGGCAGACTAAAAGATAACATCACAACCATCTTTTACATTAAAGAGCATAAAGTGCTTCATTTGAGCGCGAAGCGTGTTTATTGTTAAATAAATGAGGAAAGCATCAAGAATTGGATGTCCAAGGAATCCAAGGAGAACAACACACACACACACACACACACACTCATACACACTCAAACACACAAGCACACGGAGGCTCAGATGGACAGATTTCAAATGACAACAAGTTAACAGAGTACAGTGGTGCTGGGAGCAAAAGGGTGACAATTAATTACTGCTCTGCATAAGCGATCATGTGCCACACTGCTAACAGTCATTTTGCTTTGCTTCTTCAGCCTGGGTTGACATCACAGTGCATCTCATCAATAATGCAGCGCCGGCGAGATCCGTTTCACGGCGTACCACGACACGTCAACGTGCACGTGGAGCTTCTCCCGAGCGTGACGCCCACAAAACAGGCTCTGCATGCCGTCTGGGCTCCTCGGTGCGACCTATCCCGGAACGGAACCCCGTGCGTGGCTCCTCTTCTGCTGTAGGGCATGGTGGCTGGATTACCACACATCCAGGGTTCATGTGGAGTTATCATTTCTGGGTCACCTCCAGTGACACTCTGTGTTGCAGAGCAGCTCTCCCAGAGCATGGACAGGAAAGGAGTGAAGGTGGAGGAGGTGGAGGAGGAGGAGGAGGAGGAGGGGGAGGAGGGAAGGCTCCCCGGCTCTCCCAGGATCCACTGAGGAGCATGGAACCACAAGCTAAACACTGACAGAATGAAGGAAAGGAAAGGAAAGGAGAGGGAAGGGAAGGGGAGAGAGGGTGGGGGGGTTGAGGAGGAGGAACAGAGGGAGGAGTGAAGCACTGTAAAGCTTTATAGTCACATGTATTGCAGTCACATGAGCCTGGGTGGGTGGGTGAAATGATGGGAGATATGTTTAGAGGCACAAAATGACCATAAAGGGACTGTTTTTGAAGGAAACATGAAAATGGGAGATATCAGAACGGTTGATTTACTGGATTTTAAAGCAGTTTGATCAGATCTTCTACTAAGATTATAGTTATGTTTTTGCATATCTTGTTGGTCATTTCTATTCCAACTCAAACTCCCTGCTTCCTCCACTTTCTCCCCCCCTCCTTCCCTATCTTTCCCTTCCCTTTCCTCCCCTTCCTCCCTCCCTCCCTCCCTCCCTCCTTCCCTCCTTCGATCTCCTCCCTGCTCTGCTCTGCTGGAGCTCAAATCACAACCCCGGTCCCTGGCAGATGGAGGATAGGAGAGAGAAGCTCTTAACTAGCCAGCCTGAGCCTCTGCTCTCTGCACACCAACTGCTGCCTGCCTCCCCTCCCTGCATCGGAGAGAAGCTCTAACAGCCCACTGTCACCATCACACACACACACACACACTCTCTCTCATCCGACTTCTCTGGGGACGGCCTATCCGCCCGAGGAATGGTGCGTGTATTAGTCCAGATCTGGCCACACTAGAAAGGACATGGAAACATAATAGATGGATGTTCTGTATCATAATATACGCCGTGCCTGGTTGAGGTCATGTTGTCAAACGGGCTCCTTTCTGTTAAAGACACGCAGGCTCTCTCTAGCAGTGTGAAGAAGGCGATGACATTGTCTGATAAGTGTGAAAAGAAATCACAGATATGAGCGCTTTAATGTAGAATCAGGGAGGGTGGATAAACAGGCCAGAGGCCTCCTCGGGCTCTTAGGTGCCTTTGACTGCCCCTGACTTTCATCTGGGCTCATCTGGCGACCTCGGCTCAGCCTGGCATGAGCCTGGGCACCAGTTGCGGTCTGAGGGAGAGGCAGCTCCTCTGTGCTATTTGCAGCCCTGTCTGTCCAAAGGAATCTGGTGCGCTGACTGTCACTCAGCGGCCGGCGTGTGTTTTTTTTATCACTAATTCTACCACAGGGATGTGGTTGTCCATATGACCACTGCGGAGGCTGCTGCCCCGAGGCGAGCTGACACTGTCTGTGTAGAAGGACCAGACGTTGATGTTAGGGAGCTGCTCAAATGCTGCTTGAATATCAAGACACACGCAGCCGCACGGGCACGCGCGCACACAAATGTACAAAGCAGTGCCCGGCCAGTTGCTGAGACTGATGTTCCTTTCAGCCATCATAAGGCTGACACTCAAGGTTTTTTTTTTTGTCTTCATGCCAACCTTGTGTCAGTTCCTGGCTGGTCTGTCCAACAGTGATGGAGACTCTTCAACTGACTGTGGTTGGGGCCTTTGGCCGCGGGGCTGCTGAGGCTTTTGTGAGATTGGTGGGGGCTGCTTGGCCTGTCAACTGGTTGTGACTGGGGCCCGTCTGCACGCAGATCCTATCTAGACAGCTCTCTCTTTCTCTGCAGCCAGTGGCATCGTCCTGCAGAAAGGCACACGGTGTATAGCTGCCACTCCGCTCCAGTGTAGCATATGCTCCGGCTGAGGGTCAGAGATGTTCAGTCCAAAATGCCTGAAATAAAAACCTCACATGTCTGCCTGACAGTTGCAGTTGCAGAAGCAGGTCTGCAATGAGGGAGGAACTAAATCTGGAGTGTTTGCTCATGTGTTCACATTTGTTTTACCCCTAAAAAGCCACTGTTATAAGTTTAATGTCATGTTTCTATCATCTGTAAGCAGAAAATCCTCTTAATTAACAGAAATATAGGCTTGAAAATGTCAGTCTGTGTAATATGTTTCAATTAGCGAACTGAGTAACTGAAATAAATTAACTTGATATAAATTGATGTTCTAATTTATTGAATGGGTTTGTCGCTACATTGCTGGGGAAAAGCATTTATTCCTTACAATTGTCCTTTGTTTTTGTCACACTGTATTAAGCTATTTATGACAAAGACAATTTGAGTAAATACAAAATGCAGTTTTCAAATGATGAACATCTAAAGCTTTGCAGGTCTCACTTGACTCCATTAAGGCCCATAACATAGCATTCATTTGTTAAAGGACATTTAACACAGCATGCGAGCTGACCAAGTTGCTGTACAAAGGTAGCAAAAAAAGAAATAAAACAATAAAACAACAATCCATACAAACAGTAAACGAACACAGTCAAAACCACATGTAAAAGAACAGGTCAGAGTTCATGATTCAACAAAGATAAAGGGACTGGTAAAAAATAATCTCCATGGGAGAGTTTCAATCTGAAAACCACTGCTGATCAAAATGAGCAAAAAGGCAACTCTCTCATTCACCAATTTTTAAAAAGAAGAAAAAAATAATCTTTAAGATCCTGCAGACTTCTGGAAAAATATCCTGCGGACTGACATGATGAAAATGGAACGTTCTGGAAGGTATGTGCCCTGTTACATCTGACATAGAGCTAACACAACATTTCAGGGGGAAAAAAGAGCTTTACACTACCGGTCATACATAGTGGCAGTTGTATCATGATCTGGAGCTGCTTTAGCTCACTTGCTCTAATCGATTGAACCATAATTAATAATACCTACTAAAAGTCCAAAGGCAGAGTGTCTGGTCATCAGTTTGAGACCTGAAGCTCAAGCACACTTTGATTATTTATTAATTTCTGATCACCCTATCGATCACTCTTTACATTCGTCATTGGTTTCATTGATCAATATCAGTCAAAAAGTATAAAAACAACTTGTGATTTTGACAAAACAGGATAAATTTACAAGACTTTTTTCTTTTTACTTCATGAAAGGTTTCACTTTTGGAGATATAAGGTCAGAGTAACAATGCTGGTCAGAACTGGAGTAGAAGTTGCCATGTCTAACCTGAATGCTGCCAGAAATCTAGATTTTGTCACAATAATTTCAATGATTTACAAGTAAGGCAGATTACTGGCAGGTTGGGTTCACCAGAATACTCCTAAATCACAGGAGGGTGTTCTTCAACCTGCTGTTCTCACAAAACATTTGTCCTGACTTCTTCCTTCTCACTGGTTAAACCCTTGTACAAGTCTTCAGTTTACAAACTCAGATTCATGCTGGAGGCTCTGCTTTCACTATTTCTGTATTGTGTTGATGACTGAGTTCGGTGAGCCAAATGTAACCTCAATTTTCTCTTTCATAATTATGTTTATATATTTCTACAGATTTGATTTCAGAGATGGGGATGAATATTACCATCGTGGGATACAAGCCCAAACAAAAATGAAAAGAAAAAAGTTGCAACAAAAAAAAAAGACTACTACTACTTGCATTCAAAGTCGCTTTATTCAAGAAAAAGTACAATATTTTTTGCATCAGGTTTTAAACAGTTAACACAATATTGAATGGGACATTTTGACTTGACTGTTCATTAGAAGCTTTTGATGAAATATGTACATATCAATATTGTTGTAATATCCCATAAACTCCATATTGACAGTTTACAATACAGACAAATGTGAAATTCTAATACAAATATATTGAGTCTGGGCTGCATGACAGGGCAGTTGTGTTGCTCTGCAGGAAGAAGGTCCTGGGTTTGAAACCTGGCACAGACCTTTCTGCGTGGAGTTTGCGTGTTCTCCCTGTGCATGCAATGGTTCTCTCTGGGTACTCCAGCTTTGTTGCCCTGTGATGGACGGGTGACCTGTCCAGGCTGGACCTCTTGCCCAGTGACCACCAGCCCCTGCAACCATCAGCAAGTATGGGAAATGGACCGATAGATTTTGATGACCAACTTCACTTGTAAACTTTTTCTAGCTTTCATTTTGGAGTTGATAGTACAAATTAAAGAAAAATCTAATAAATAATGTACAGTTTTTCTATAACATACTTGAAACGTTAGGTATCATAGGGTTAAGTATATGTTGTATTTCAGTATGACATTGTATAAAGCAGAAATTAATAATTAATAATAGTGGCAACCATAAATATGAGTTAAAAATGTACCAAAAAAGACGTACAGTGTAGGAATTGATTCCTCAGGATTTTTTGGGAAAAGGGAGAACTCCTGCTGTTGTGTCGCAGTCACCAACCACTTAGTTAGAGAACGATGGTGGGGGGGGGGGGGGGGGGGGGGTTCAAACCTGGATGGGGAGACGTGGAGGGGATGAGGCAGACATGAAAGTTGGCCTATTTCATGGTCAGGCTGTGGGACCGCCGAGGCCCTGAATGGCAATGCATCTACTTTAATGTGACAGACAAGTCCCGAGGCAAAAAACCCCACGGAGCTGCAGCAGGCAAGCGGGCCCCAGGTAGGTATGCAGCTGATGAGTGTGACACCTTCATCGTCCCGCTGCAGCCGCTGCACGCTCCGCTGCCTCGGCTTAGAGGAACACCAAACAAACCCGCCTCTCATCCCGCCTGACGAAGCGTCCCCAGAACCTGTCCTCCCTCCCCAGCACTGCTGGGATCAGGAATCTCCCTTGCAGCCGCTCGCAGGGCTTTTGCTCCGATCACTGTAAGCGCCAGGCTTTTGGGCACCCACCTGCCGTGGAAAGCTATATGGCCGCGCCTGGTGGACGCGGCGGCAGACACACACATCCTCTCATCACGACTTTTTCCCAATCAGGCGGAGACAGGCGAGTGTGTGTGGCAGCTTCAGAGATGCAGAGAGAGAAAAATGAGGTAGGGGGGTAGAGGAGCCTGGAGGCACAGCGCCGCCTTCCCACATGCACTCACAAATCAAGCGCCGCAGCTTTCCCTGACGCCTCCTGCACGCACAGGTGGAGCTGCGTGAGCACTTGACCTCTCCATCTACCATTACTGTGGGCTACAAAGTGCTGCGTTAAGCGCAACCTTTCTTCTATATTGGCCTATTAGGAGCCACAGGGCGCTCTGATGGAGGGAGCATCCCTATGCATGTGTGCGTCTCAGCATGCTGGTGAACATGAGCTGATCTATTGCAGTCCTGGGATGAGAAGGCCCAGGAGTTCATTAGGGCTGCAGCTCAAGAGAGCAGCCGCGGGGGAGCTGCGCTGTAGCCAAGTGTTGCCAGGAGGCTGAGCTGCGCGTCCGGTGGGGAGGGCTGCTGTTGATGTCCATGGCATGTTTGCTAACAGCCTGATTCCATCAAGTGGTGCAAAAGCAGAGCAGCCAAGTGCGAGGGCTGACCCTTTCCCTCCCCTTCCTATTTTTAACAACACAGCGCATCAGTCAAAAGGTAGACAGTTGAGTCGAGCACTTGTGTTGTGCAAATTATGCTAATATTCATGCATGTTTGTACATTTGGGAGCAAGAAAGGATAACGAGAGATGCAAAAGCAAAAGAGCTCCATCTGACTATCTGCAGTTACATTCGCTTAGATGCCCTTTGTCTTGAGGGCGAAGATCTAAAGTGCACTCTCGGTTTTCATCTCCATACTCCCACAACCCTTGTAAATGCATCTGAGGAAGGGAATACCACAAAAAAAATCTTAAATACTCTTAAAGAGACAAGAAAAGAAACAAAGCTCGGGGCGTTCTGGTGGACATTAGAGAAAAATAAATATGGAGAAAATAAACCAAGCTAAGAAAAAAAAAAGTTATAAAAGACTATTTTACATAAGGATATAGTGAACAAATCCTGTCTCCAAATCCTCCATTTGTGACAAAACCAACAGTCCTGAGAATAGTTGTGATTCATAAGAGGTAGGTATTGCGCAGACACTACCCATATTTCATCATTTGTTACACAGCAAAAAAAAAGAAAGAAAAAAAAAAAAAAATTCACATGCAGGCAAAATAACGACAGGCAGGAGACAAGCCAAGGGAGCTGGGCTCATTCCAAACAGACATTTAGCATTTATACATTTGCCTAGATACAGGTCTATACATAAAAAAGAGAGTTAAAGCGTTTCTTCATCACAGGGTCCTTCACGTTAACTTGGCCATATGGACACTGAAAAAAAAAAGTTGCATGTAGAGCAGCTCTTTAGTTACACGGAGAATGCATGAAAATATGGCATGTTAAAAAATAAATAAAAAACAACTCAAAAGGCCAGAATGAGAGTGAACACAGAGAGGACAGAACACGACAATACTGGATGGGAAAAGGTAAGACGGAGGACAAGACAGGTCTGGAAGGAAGCAGACAACGAGACAAAGCGGGACTGGATTGATTAGCTCAGAGATTAAAATACACACAGGAGGACTTCATTTATGAATTCGGTAACTTCCAAAAGTATTTATTTTTATTAGATTTTATTCACTGGTACCAGAGCAAAGATATTTGTAAAACATTTTGAAAATCATGTGTTATGCTTCCACTTCACATTATTTGGCTACTTTATGCTGTTCTGGCACCAAAAAAAACCCCCCACAACAAAACACACTGAAGTCTGAGGCTGTAAGGTGACAACATGAGAGCCATTGGTTTGTAAGACGCAGTAATGTTTGTTGTCTTGGTCTTTGTACAACTCAAATGTATTTCAGCACTCTGGTTCTTCCAGTTTAACACATTTTGAATCAGAAAAACGCAAACTGTTGGTTGAGTCATTTCAATCCTTAGTTTGTGCTCTAGATTGATTTAGCAGTTAATTTATGTCATGTCTTAGCATGTTAAAGGTGCATTTTCCATATTTCTATCTTTGTGTGTGATGCTGAACCTTTATTCTATTATTGACATATTTTTTGCTTTTAAATGTGATTCTTCTTTGTTCTGTTAATTTTAAGGGTTATGATTTAAAGCTAATGACAATCAAACATTCAGTTTCTCTAAAATAAAATAAAAATGATCCAGAACACCAATACAAATAGTTTTCAATTCAAAAAAGTCCAAATATGGCTGACACAATCATGGAGAAGACTGCTGACTTCACAGTTGTCCAGCATACCGCCACTGGCACCCTGCACAACAAGGGTAAGCCTCAAAAAGACCCATTGCTAAAGAAGATGGGTGTTTAAGAAGATGGGTGATGCATCTGAGCACACTGAAGGAAAGTTAATTGGAAGGATAATATATTGTAGAACAAACAGGGAAAACCACATCATTGAGAGCATTGTGAATCAAAGCTATCTGAAGAGTAAGGAAGGGATTCATAAGTCAGGCCAGATTGGCGACCAATCAGACAGGGTGACACTATGGTCATTAAATGAGATGTGGGCAGGTGCCAAGCCCTGCTGGAAAATGACATCAGCATTTCCATAAAACTTGTCAGGAGAAAGAAACATGAATTGCTGTAAGATTTCCTGCTAGATGGCTGTGTTGACTTTGGATCTGATAAAACTAGGAGGACCAACACCAGCAGACAACATGGCTCCCCAAATGATTACCGACTGTGGCAACTTTACACTGGATCTCCTACAACTTGGTTTCTGGCCTTTCCACTCCTCACTGTGACTCTAAAACCTTAACTTGCAAACGATGTGCACAATTTACTGAGAAACCTTTGGACCATTTAGCAACAGGTGTCTCTGATTCAGGGGCGGCTTAACACAAGGAATGCGACGTTGTAGCCAATGTCTAGGATGCGTCTGAGAGCGGTGCCTGTTGAAGCTCCGACTCCAGCCACAGTCAGCGCCTTGTGAATCTCCTTTGAGCGCCCTTTTCTACAACACTCTTTCCTTCCACTTAGCTTTCCATGAATATGCTTGGATACAGGACTGTGAACATTGATTAGCAATGACATTTTATAGCTTATTCTCCTTGTAGAGGGTGAAAATGACTGGAGAACTTGAAGTCAGCAGTCTTGTTAACCCATGACTGTATAGAATAGAACTATTTTGAACTGAATTGTAGAAATAAATAACATTTTTGATGAGTTTCTAATTTATTAAGATGCAACTGTGGATGGCACATTAAAACACAATGTTATGCTTTTTATTATTATTTTCCATTGATAATTAAATTATTTTGTCATCCCTGTTGTTACCAGTTGAGGAAAAAGCACAGCAGATCAAGGAGAGCAGAAACACAATGGGAGGGGGGGGGTAAAGATAAACAGCTGAGGCTGAATAAAGGAGACAAAATGTGCAGATGAAAACCAGCGAGCCAAAGGACGACACAACCTGGTGACAACAAAAAGGAAGAAGACAAAAGAGCTCACGTGTCTGCAGGCACTGCCGCAGCATTTTCCTCTCTGAAGGTGGGCATACTCTGTGAACACCTTATACCCGCTGGAAGGGTCCACATACATCTGCTTCTTTGCCTGAACATAATGAAGATATTATAACTTAATTAGCAAGACAAACAAGCATGCATGCCGGTGTGTGACCCCTGCATACATAACTATATACAGTACATTCAATTACACAACTGTAAACACAGTAAGTAAGCAAACTGAACGCACTGATCCTGGATATGAGTGTGCACACACTAACAGATTGGCTCAGGTCAAGGTAAAAAGGGATAGGCTGACCTCTGTGCATAGAAACAGATGTAAAACGGTCTAATTCTCATGATGTTACCAATTAATTAGTGCCATCCTTTTGTGCGACTCCGTAGGTGAACGATTAATCAGCCGTGTGTTACCCCTTTAAATACTTTTTAATCAGTTTGTTTAGACGAACTGTTCATTCCCGAGCAGCAACACAAACACCTTTTTGAAGGCGAAACACACTGAACTTCTCTGCCATGTTTTGGGAAGTTAGAAAATGTCATCTCTCAGTCTGTTTCAAACGGAGAGAGCACTAGTTGGTGAGCTTTGACAGCTCACAAAAGCAGAAAAAGCCTCGGGCCTTTCGGTGACACGGCCTGTCATTTCACATGGCGGTGCAGGGCCGCATAGTGAAGCTGGCATAGCCGGGCCCCCCCACGGTATTGTGCTTTTCCCACCCAGGCCCTACCACTCTCCTCAGGTCACGGCCAACTTGCCTCAACTTCATCCTCACTCCGAAGCACAATATTTACAACAAGATAAGCCTAGAGGCACGTAGACGAAACCTTTGCACCACTGTCATCGAGGCAGAGCTCCGCGCCTCTGTTTGATGGAGGAGCAAGTCAGAGCTGGTGAATATGAGATGTCTGACAAAAACAATTACTTCTACCAGGTGGGTTAAAAACGTAATACTATAGATAACTAGAAAAACACTAAGAGAGTGCAGACCTCTGCCAAGGCAGCTTTCGTACCCCCCCCCAATGTTGTGATCTAATTTTAACCTTTTTATATTCCTTGACCATAAAAAGCAGCTGGACTCACACTGATATCATTATTTGTCATATTATGACATGCATATGTATTCAACCTCCCAGAGTCAATACTTTAAAGAATCGCCTATCAATACAACTATAACTTCAACTCTGAGTATTTAGTTATGAAGATTGTTGATGAGATTTTGGTCTGGTCTTTGACTAGGCTATTCTAACATACAAATCAGCTTTGATCTAAACCATTCCATTGTAGCTCTGACTGTATGTTTAGGGTCCCTGTCCAGCTGGAAGGCGAACTTCGGCTCTAGTCTTTTGTAGGATTTCTTGCAGGATTTCCCTCTATTTTAGCTCCATCTATGTTCTCATCAACTCTAACCAGGATACCAAAGCATGATGCTGCCACCACCATGTTTTACTCTGGGAGGAGGTGTTCAAGGCGATGTGCAGAGTGAGCACCTTTCTTCACGTTGCTGGCTTGTGGGTTTCTTTCAAAAATGATCTTTTTTTGTCCCAGTCTTTTATAAGGGAGAAAATAACAAATCAACCAATCACACAGCAGATAAGGCTTTAATTTTATCCAAATAACTGTAATAATGCATTTATACCAACTATACTGCTGCTGCACGTTTTCTCACTAGAACCAGGAAAGTAGAGCACATCACCAGAGTTCTAAAGTCCTTACACTGGCTCCGTGTAGCTTTGAGAATAAACTTAAAATACTTTTACTAGTTTATAAATCCTTGAATGGCCTAGCACCAAAGTATCTTGAAGATCTGAAGGCTTGAACATGTTGCAGGGATCAAAGGAACAGCAATAGGCTGGTTTAAATCATATTTGTCTGATAGATTCCAGTTTGTTCATCTAAATGATAAATCTTCTTCACTCTCAAGGGTTACTTGTGGAGGTCCACAGGGTTCTGTGCTTGGACCAATTCTGTTCACCATATATATGCTCCCAATTGGTAGAATCATTAGACAGCATGGGATAAATTTCCACAGCTATGCCGATGATACACAACTATATTTATCCATAAATCCTGATGAACCCAGTCAGTTAGGTAGATTACAGGCATGTCTGGAAGAGATAAAAACATGGATGACCCTAAACTTTTTGCTTTTAAATTCTGACAAAACAGAAGTTGCTGTCTTTGGACCAGAAGTTCTTAAACAGAAACTGATTAGTCAATCACTTCATCTGGATGGCATTAAATTGACCTCCAGTGTTAACGTAAAGAACCTCTGCGTTATTTTTGACCGAGACTTGACATTTAAATCCCATATTAAACAGGTTTCTAGAATTTCTTTCTTTCACCTCCGGAATATTGCTAAAATTAGAAACATCCTGTCCAGGAGTGATGCTGAGAAACTAGTCCATGCATTTGTTACCTCAAGGCTGGACTACTGTAATTCTTTACTATCAGGAAGTCCACAAAATGCCATTAAAAGCCTTCAGTTGATCCAAAATGCAGCAGCAAGAGTTCTGATGAATATTAAAAAGAGAGATCACATTTCTCCTGTATTAGCTTCCCTTCATTGGCTCCCTGTTAAATCCAGAATAGAATTTAAGATCCTTCTTCTTACATACAAAGCCCTTAATAATCAGCTCCATCATACATCTGAGATCTAATTGTTCCTTATGTTCCTAACAGAGCCCTTCGCTCTCAGAGTGCAGGTTTACTTGTAGTTCCTAGGATTTCTAAAAATAGAATGGGAGGCAGATCTTTTAGTTATAAGGCTCCTCTCCTGTGGAACCAGCTCCCAGCTTTAGTCCGTGAGGCAGACACTCTGTTTACTTTTAAGGCCAGGCATAAAACTTTCCTTTTTGATAAAGCTTATAGTTAGAGTGGCTAAGGTCATCCTGAGCTAGCTCTGTAGTTGTGCTGCTATAGGCTTAGACTGCTGGAGGACAGACTTACCAATTTTCTTCACTCTGCTACTTCCTTTTCTCCTACCACTCTCCAGTTGTATTACAGTACATTCTGTTATCTCGACTGTTAACTTTGTTTTCTCTCTGTGTTTTTCTCTCCATAGAAGATATACCTGGTCTGGTATCCCGCTTGGCTGCAATGCCCTGTTGGACGGGGGGCATCGACTGGGATGATGCTCCCAGTAACTGAACATCCACTGTGTCCTGTTATCAACTTTTTACTTTCTGTAACATAGAAAGTTCTCTTATATCAGATCTTCTGTTCCTTATGTGTTTCTGCTCTGTCTTCTCAAACCCCCAGACGGTCGTGGCAGATGGCCGCTCCTACTGAGCCTGGTTCTGTTGGAGGTTTCTTCCTGTTAAAGGGGAGTTTTTCCTCTCCACCGTCGCTACATGCTTGCTCAGTATGAGGGATTGCTGAAGGATTGCTGTGGTTGGAAAGTCTGCATCAACGGGGCCCAACCTCACGCCAATGACTGATGCAATCTGCTGTGATTCTTTAAATAGGAAACTTTTTAACTGATTGCAATGTTTGTATAAATGTATTGAAATTACTTCTTGTTAAGTGCCTTGAGATGACATCTGTTGTGAATTGGCGCTATATAAATAAACTGAATTTAATTGAATTTAATTGAATCTGCTGTTACTATACCAAGCCACCAGACCACTCAGGTCCTCTAATTCCAGTCTACTCAACATCCCTACAATTAGAACCAAACACGGAGAAGCAGCTTTCAGTTTCTATGCTCCTCTAATCTGGAACAATCTTCCAGACAACTGCAAAGCTGCTGAAACACTGAGTTCTTTTAAACCACGGCTAAAAACTCATCAGTTTAGAGCTGCCTTTGAGTAATATTTTCATGTATGTCATATGTGTTCTGTGTGTGTTTCATGTAGGGTTGGGCGATAAATCGATTTTATCGATTAATTAGAATTTGCAGTTTAAGAAGATTTATTTTGGGGAAAATCGAGATTTAACCCCCCCCTATGTGAAAAAATAGGAGATTTTATTTTTAGGCCATATCGCCCAGCCCTAGTTTCATGCTTTATTGTTGTTTTAACTTTATCCTAAATTCATGTCTGCTTTTGAGTAATGTTTTTACGTGTTATATGCTCCTTGTGTGTTGCTGTTTTTACTTTACCCACTAATCATGTAAAGCACCTTGAATTACCTTGTTGTTGAAAGTGTGCTATATAAATAAAATTGCCTTGCCTCACTGTATTTAATACAGTATTCTGCAAGAAAATCCTGTCCTGGTCTAGTTCTGGTGCCGATACGCCTCAGATTTATACAACCAGTCCAAATGTTGAGCTACAGTGGCTTGCAAAAGTATTCGGCCCCCTTGAACTTTTCCACATTTTGTCACATTACAGCCACAAACATGAATCAATTTTATTGGAATCCACCTGAAAGACCAATACAAAGTGGTGTACAGGTGAGAAGTGGAACGAAAATCATACATGATTCCAAATATTTTTTACAAATAAATAACTGAAAAGTGGGGTGTGCGTAATTAATCAGCCCCCTTTGGTCTGAGTGCAGTCAGTTGCCCATAGACATTGCCTGATGAGTGCTAATGACTAAATAGAGTGCACCTGTGTGTAATCTAACGTCAGTACAAATACAGCTGCCCCCGTTACGGCCTCAGAGGTTGTCTAAGAGAATGTTGGGAGCAACAACACCATGAAGTCCAAAGAACACACCAGACAGGCCAGGGATAAAGTTATTGAGAAATGTAAAGCAGGCTTAGGCTACAAAAAGATTTCCCAAGCCTTGAACATCCCACGGAGCGCTGTTCAAGCAATCATTCAGAAATGGAAGGAGTATGGCACAACTGTAAACCTACCAAGACAAGGCCGTCCACCTAAACTCACAGGCCGAACAAGGAGAGCGCTGATCAGAAATGCAGTCAAGAGGCCCATGGTGACTCTGGATGAGCTGCAGAGATCTACAGCTCAGGTGGGGGAATCTGTCCATAGGACAACTATTAGTCGTGCACTGCACAAAGTTGGCCTTTATGGAAGAGTGGCAAGAAGAAAGCCATAGTTAAAAGAAAACCATAAGAAGTCCCGTTTGCAGTTTAACACAAGCCATGTGGGGGACACAGCAAACATGTGGAAGAAGGTGCTCTGGTCAGATGAGACCAAAATGGAACTTTTTGGCCAAAATGCAAAACGCTTTGTGTGGCGGAAAACTAACACTGCACATCACACTGAACACACCATCCCCACTGTCAAATATGGTGGTGGCAGCATCATGCTCTGGGGGTGCTTCTCTTCAGCAGGGACAGGGAAGCTGGTCAGAGTTGATGGGAAGATGGATGGAGCCAAATACAGGGCAATCTTGGAAGAAAACCTCTTGGAGTCTGCAAAAGACTTGAGACTGGGGCGGAGGTTCACCTTCCAGCAGGACAACGACCCTAAACATAAAGCCAGGGCAACAATGGAATGGTTTAAAACTAAACATATCCATGTGTTAGAATGGCCCAGTCAAAGTCCAGATCTAAATCCAATCGAGAATCTGTGGCAAGATCTGAAAACTGCTGTTCACAAACGCTGTCCATCTAATCTGACTGAGCTGGAGCTGTTTTGCAAAGAAGAATGGGCAAGAATTTCAGTCTCTAGATGTGCAAAGCTGGTAGAGACATACCCTAAAAGACTGGCAGCTGGAATTGCAGCAAAAGGTGGTTCTACAAAGTATTGACTCAGGGGGCTGAATAATTACGCACATCCCACTTTTCAGTTATTAATTTGTAAAAAAATGTTTGGAATCATTTATGATTTTAGTTCCACTTCTCACGTGTACACCACTTTGTATTGGTCTTTTCATGTGGAATTCCAATAAAACTGATTCATGTTTGTGGCTGTAATTTGACAAAATGTGGAAAAGTTCAAGGGGGCTGAATACTTTTGCAAGCCACTGTATCTACACACGGGCAAACTGCTAGAATGCCTTCTGGTGGGGCTGCAAAATTTATTGAATCACAATCGTCATTGTAAATCCAGTGTGTGCCCTTTTTCCCCCCCCACACCTAAAGTATGTTTTTAGTGAATAGGATGCAAAAGCTCATAGAGAGTGGTGAGGACATTGTGTAATGGCAAAGGAAGAAAAATACAATGAAAATTTGGGTTAATCATAATTGATAGCATCATGGCAATTTTCAGCTATAGCTTCCCAATTCTGTATTTTTCCTGATATCGTGCAACTCTATCTTCGGCTTCCTCACAGATTTTTGTTAAACATTTAGTTTCCTGATAATGTACCATGAGCCAATATTCCATGTTCAATGCCCTGTTCCCAGCCACACAGGACATTACCAGAGGTGTTCTGGATATTTTCCACCAGGTCAAATTGCTTTACAACAATTTAACTGATCTGCATCAGATAAGGCACGAGGTAGTGGCTCTCATTCCTTTCATTTGGGCAGGTAATGCTATTCCATTTTAGTAGCAGTGATCTTAGTCGGTATAAACTTCTGAGTTTTAAACAGGTAATTTCTTTTATTCATTATTCTGAATTTAACAAATATTAATAAGCTTAGTAATTCTAACTGCCTTAAAACAGAAATAATTAGTCTGATTTAAAGTCAGAAAGTGAAGGAAAAAACGGTTTATACATTTCATACAAATGTCTGGTTTCCACTCTATATCCCACCCCCTAATTCTTGTACTTTACCTCTAAGTAGTCAAATGGTTATTTCTGATCAGTGTGCATAGTTATCATGGATTGATGAGTGCTGACCTGGATGCTAAATATCTTTTCAGTCAGAGGGTTTTTGTGTTAGGTTCTCCTAAAAGGTCACACGACAGTGTGGTCATTATATCCATCCCTCGTCTATACCAGCTTGTCCTTGCAGGGTCTTGGAGTGGAGGCTGGTGCCTATCTCCAGCGGGTCATTGGGTGAGTGGCAGGGTACACCGTGGACAGCTCCCCAGTCCACCATAATGCAGCACAGAGACACAGGCTACCTAAAGGTATTAAGAGAGACAAATGAACCTAACAGTCTTTTTTTTTTTTGCACTGTCGGAGGAAGCCAGAGTGCACGGAAAGAACCCATGCATGCACAGAGAGAACATCCAAACACCGTGCAGGGCATGACCTTCTTGCTGCAACGCAACAGTGCTACCAACTGCACCATCAGGTAGTTTTTATTTTAATGGTTTGTATATTTGATATTTAACTTGTTGTTGGGTTTAAATTATATTCAGTTATATATATGATTTTTAATTTTTCTGTCTTAAAGCCTCATCCTGACCAACATTTGGGATGCTTTACCTAAAAACACCATTTAGTGCTTACCTGATGCGATCATGTAGTATTTGACCGTATTCGGTATAAGTAATGATGTGTAGGCTACACACTAAGAATAACTACCCAACACCTCTTGGTTGTTTCAGCTTCTACACTTAAGTCAAGGAGAGATAGAGCCTTTTTCTGTCTGCGCTCCGAAATTATGGAATGGTCTCCCTTTGCAGATTAGAGTTGCCCAATCTATTTCAAACTTCAAGTCCCTCCTAAAAACCCATCTCTTTGCGCTGGCTTTCCGTTGCAGCTGAGCATTATCCTCTGCCTTTGCTTTTCTCTTTTCTTTGACGTTTTTAGATTTGATTTGATCTTTTTATGGAGTATGTTTAACTTGTAATATCTTTGTGTGTACAGCACTTTGGGGCAACCTAGGTTGCTAGAAATGTGCTTTATAAATAAAGTTGAACTTGAACTAACTAACAGACAAAGGGGGTGTAAACGCTTATTTCTCATGTTTTCTGGAGTTGATCTGATGCACTAAATGACATTTATGAAGTTTTTGCATTGGTTTGTGGTACCTCACACGCCTCCCTGTGGACTCTGTAGATGGTCATCTCCTGCTCTGTCAGCCTCTGTGCTGTGGTCAGGTCGCAGGAAGCTGCAGCGCTCCTGTCCTCGCTGTTCTGCAGCTTGCAGCTGCTTCTCACTCGCTCCGGGCTCCTCTCCTCTGAAGGCTTCATGACTGACATCTGTATGAGTCGTTTACGAAGCTGGACATGGAGCAGAACCGACCTGGTGGTAATTGCTTTGCTCGGGAGATTTCTGTAAAACATGCTCAAGTAAAAAGCCAGTTTGTGTCATCCAGAGACGCTGGAAATCAGGAGGACCCCGCAGTCTTTATTATTTACATGAAGCAGAGATTGTCTATGCAGCATGTTTACTTTCCGCCTCCTCCTCCCGGTTTTTCCTGCACAGTCATGTGCTTTACTTCCTGATCTGCCTTTTTTTTTACAGTTGTCACATGTGACCTGCTGGCAATTTTAACTCCCAGACTGTACAGCGCCTCTGCTGTTTCAAAGCTGCAACTATGGGCTCTAGTTGCTTTAATACTGAACGAAAGAGAAGAAGCCTACAGGTGCGTCTCACTAAATTAAATTATAAAGGCACATGAGCAACAGGAAGAACATTGAGTGGATTGTTAAGCAAAGCCATTTGATGATCCACAAAGCTTGGACAACAGCTGGAGTCAGTGCTTCACAAACAGATTTATCCAAGACACGGGCTGAGTGATATATTTATATTATTTCTGTGACTTCCCCATGATTCTGAAGAGCATAACATAGGATCTCTGTATTAAAAATATTTGTATTTTTATTAATGGAATATTACATGTTTAAAAAAATTACATTCGCACAGTTTTATTATGTTTATATCAAGTAGTTGGCAGTTTTCAAAGATGTTCAAGGTATTTTCAAGAGTTCTACTTCTATCTTAACACTATGAGCTCATTTCCTCTCACATGCTCAGAAGCACTACAATAATATCTTAAAATGGTTTTCATTTTTTTTCCAGGTAATGCTATGAACTGTATGGTTTCTAAAAAAAGAAGCTTCTGCAAAAACTGCTGACTGCATTTTCAGCACACCTTTAACATTATGCTTTGAACATTTTGTCAATCCCATCACTCTTTCTGTGCAGGGAGGTTAACCTCGACTCCATAAAAAAGCTTCAGTGGCTTCGCTTTTCCCGCAGTACAAAGAGGCATCTTCTCTCTGTAAAATATTAAAGCAATACAGCTACTTGGTCTTGGCCCTGCAAGGTTGATGAGTGGACGTTAATGAGTCCTTCCAAGGTTACCCACCGCTGTAAGCCACGGCTGATTATGTGTGTGCTCAGAACTATGGATAATGAAACCTGACAAGTGTCTTTTGACTGACATTGTGCGGTCAATTCACCCTCAGACACATCGCTGGTAAAAATGAATTTGCATCCACATTATTCAGCATGGTCCATATAACAAAGGAGATTTATAAGTTAGGCAGATAAGTCTTAATCACTCTTTATGTGGCGGTTCCTCAGCATACATCATCATCATTTGATACAAAAACAACCAGAAAAAAACATTATTTTTTATTGGGCAATAAATCTGCCCTATAGTTTCTTTTATTTAATGCTAGAATAACTTTTGTGTGTGTGCCATAGGTTGAGAAATATGGCATTACCCTTTTTTTCCAAACACATTCCCCCACAAAGTACCAATAATTACCTAAAGTATTACTTTCACTACCAGTTTGTGTTTTAAGTCCAGTCCCTTGAAGCATAAAAAAATTTTCTGTTTGTTTGGGTGTCAGGTTGTTCCTTTCTTTTGTCCCCATGTCAACAGAGCATCTCTTCCGTTATAATTTCATCTGAATGTGTGAAACAGCATGCCCCAGTCTGCTGCCACTTAATACCTTCCAGCAAGCCTGAAGAAATCTGGCTCTGATCCAGACAACCTGTCTGTTGAAGAGTGAGGTCTAAACCATTGGATTAGATTAGCAATAAATTCAGTTGTTACTTTTGAAACACGAAATGGAAAATGTACGGTAAGCCGTGCAATATTTTGCACACATAGCTTAATATTCAATAAATTAGACGTATATTGCACCAATATACAACAAATTACTTATCGGGAGAATTTTGCAATACAAGCATGTTCAATTCACGTTCAGCTACATGGAATGAAATTCCATCAGAATTCACTTTAAATCACTTAATTCCAACACAATCACATCTAGTAGCCAGATTCAGATCCAAATATAATTAACAATATTATCAAATTATGTAATAGCATTTGGTAAAAATGTATTTACTAAAGGAATCCCATCTGACTGTATGGGGTCATCAATGTTGCAGCAACCCCTCCTCCAGAGGAAGTGTGTTGTGACAATGGAGAGAACTTGTTAAATTTTAACAGAGTGAAACCTACAGAGGGGCCAGGCTACAATTTAATAAGACAGAGAGGAGATGGAGAAAAAAAAGCACAGAAGCAACAGGAATACTTTATATGAGGACAAAAAAGTCCAAAGTTCCAAAAGTTCATGGCACATAGAACCAATACTTTCTATACTACACAAAAATAATAGACAGTACATGGTTAATTGTAGCAATTTCTCCTTCAGTGTCTTCACCCATGAAAAAAACAAAGCTAAAAACAGAAGCACTTGGCAAGGAATACTTTTTATGAGAAAACAGAGTAAACAAAGTTAATGGCAATAACAGCTCCAAAAACGTATTTTTCTTGCAATAGAAATGTGAAATACATAACCACAGGTTCAGGGGTACTTTCTATAGGGAAAGAAACAAAGAGAGGGCACAAAATTAATGGGAGCAATTGCTCCATAAATGAATGCAGTCAAATACAACATCACTGAGTCAGGTTACTTTCAATGGGGGAAAAAAACAAAAACAAAAAGAGGGCACATGGCTGCAATAGCTCGATAAATGGCTTTGTCCAGGAAGAGACACAGTTAAACACAAACATGCTGAACCATGAGTCATTTTTATTAGTAAAAACGAAGACCACACAAGAGATGGAAACATTGACTCAGGTGTACTTTCTATGGGAAAACAGAGAAGGTCAGTAGTTATTGCCACATACGTCGCTGCATCTTGGGGGGACAGGTAAAAAAATAGAAATGAGCAAGGAGTACTTTCTGCGGCAACAAACATAGAACATAAAGTTAATGGCACCATTGGCTATGTAAACAACTTTGTTCAACTAAACACAGAAGCAGAGGGAGTACTTTCAATGGAAATAAAAAAAAACAAAGAAAATACAAAAGATAATTACAGCAATAGTTCTGTTGAGGTAAAGGAATGAAAGAACACGTGCATAAAGCTATGATTCACGACACCTGACTACATTTTATTCTAACTCAAAGGTAGTAAAGTTCCATGGATGCTGTGGTTTGAGATGTGAGCACTCCAATATGAAACAAGAGACTTAGCTAGTTTAGCAGAATTGTATTTAATGAAGACTCCTCCAACAAACCTTTATTTAGCAGTATTTTAAAGTGCTAATGCATGTTAACAACTTGGTGATTTAAAAACAGATGAAAATGAGTTATTCACAGCTGCTTCTGCTTTCGTTTCATGCGTCAAGTGCTGCTGTCTAACATGGTTAATGTTTAAGGGGCATGCTCTTTTGACACACTGTAATTATGCAGGAGAAAGTCAAGCAACCGTGCCAGCCTTCGCCACCCCTCCTCTGTGCACCACAGTTGGATCAGCTTCCCACTGAGCAACACTGCTGCTGAGACCACAAAGCTTTGCCAAAGGACACATCAGTGGTTGGGCAAACACTGCTCTTTGATTATTACCTCTCAGATTCATCTGATTATTTTCCCTTGCCTTGGTGTGCATTTGCATTAAGCAAAACAAAAAAAATGTCAGTTTCTGTTGCTTTAAACTCTTGAGTACCCTTTTAAGATACCAGTTTTCTGGTATGTGCGTTAGTCTGTGGTGACAGCTTATTTTTAAGTCATCTGCTGACCCCACATGCACCACATGACATTAGAGGAAGATGGTTTTTAAACCCACAAAGAAAACTGAAATGCAACACCAAATACTGCATGATGAACTTTGATAAAAAGCACAATTTAAACTCCTTAAAATTGACCAAAAAATTAGTTAATGTTGGATTTATAACACACTAGTTTCCATGGTTTAATAACACTGGTTTACATGAAATTACTGTACCAGCTACGGGGTTTACAAAGTTGAAGCAACAAAGTTAGGCAAATCATAATCTGTAATATTTTTTCTCCCATTTGATTCCCTTTTTTATTCATTTGGAGTTTTATATAAGCAGTTATCCACTAAATAGTTTTAGATGAGATTTGCACGGTGGAGCAGTTGGTAGCACTACTGCCTTTCAGCAAGAAGATCCTCGGTTCGAGTCTCGGCCTGGGGTCTTTCTGCCTGGAGTTTGCATGTTCTCTCTATGCATGCATGGCTCCTTTCTGGGTACTCCGGCTTCCTCTCTCAGTCCAAAATCATGACTGGTAGGTTAATTAGTTACTATTAAGTTGTCCTTAGATGTATGTGTATATAGTTGTTTGTCTTAGTGTCTCTATATGTTGCCCTGACTGGCAACCTGTTAAGGGTTTAACCACTTCTTACCAGGTGACAAGATAGTCACGAGCCTCCCCGCGGACCTGTAAGAATAAAATAAGTATAGACGATGGATTGATTATTTTATTTGGAATTGTTTAAGGAATGCATTTATTTAATATCTATGTTCGTGAGTTTCAAAACCCACCATCATTTGGGTGGAAACTGTGACGTTCGAGACTCTCTCTCTATGATTATTACATTTTAAAAATAATTATATTGACATCAAATTGTAGTGGACATGGACACAGTTGTTAACACTGTTGCCTAGCAGCAAGAAGGCCCTAGATTCTTTGTTGAGCTTGCATTTTCTCCTAGTGGATCTGTGCTGTTTTTTTTTCTTTCTTTTCTGGTTACTCAGGCTTCCTACCATCATCCAAAAACATGCATGTCTGGTTAATGGGCGACTCTGAACTGTCTGTAGGCGTGAGAGTGCATGTGTGTGCGTGGGTGGGTGGAGGGTTGTTTGTCCTGTGTGTTTCTGTTGCTGTCCGGCCCATTGACTGAAAGAGAGGAGTGTTTGTAAGGTGTAGCCACTAATAATCTTGTGGTGGCACACCAATGTTTTTTTTAAACTACCCAATAGTCTACAACCTATCTTCCAAACTAATAGTTAATAGCTTCCAGATTTCTTAACATATAATTTTATATGTTGGAACATGTTCTTAAAGCCCTTGGAAATTTGGTGAGAGAAGGGGCACTGATAAACATGCTAAATAAATCCATGACTTTTAGATTCATGCATAAAAAGAGTAAATTATAATGGGGGTAGTGGTAGATAGGTCTTTAGTTGGTTGTGATGAGGCCTCCATCCATCCATCCATTTTCTTCCGCTTATCCGGGGTCGGGTCGCGGGGGCAGAAGCCTAAGCAAAGAGACCCAGACTTCCCTCTCCCCAGCCACTTGTTCCAGCTCCTTGGGAGGGACCCCAAGGCGCTTCCAGGCCAGCCGAGAAACATAGTCCCTCCAGCGTGTCCTGGGCCTTCCCCTGGGCCTCCTCCCGGTGAGACGTGCCTGAAACACCTCACCAGGGAGGCGTCCAGGAGGCTCCTGACCACCTCAACTGACTCCTCTCGATGTGGAGAAGCAGCGGCTCTACTCTGAGCCCCCTCCGGATGACTGAGCTTCTCACCCTATCTCTAAGGGAGAGCCCAGACACTCTGCGGAGGAAACTCATTTCAGCCGCTTGTATCCGTGATCTCGTTCTTTCGGTCACCACCCAGAGTTTGTGACCATAGATGAGGGTAGGAACGTAGATCGACCGGTAAATCGAGAGCCTTGCCTTTCGGCTCAGTTCTCTCTTCACCATGACAGACTGGTAAAGCGCCCGCATAACTGCAGATGCCCCACCAATCCTTCTATCGATCTCCCGCTCCATTTTTCCCTCATTCGTGAACAAGACCCCCAGATACTTAAACTCCTCCACTTGGGGAAGGACCCCATCCCCGACCCGGAGAAGGCACCCCACCCTTTTCCGGCTCAAGACCATGGCCTCGGATTTGGAGGTGCTGATTCTCATCCCAGCTGCTTCACACTCGGCTGCGAACCGCTCCAGCGAAAGCTGTAGATCACGTTCCGTGGAAGCCAAGTGGACCACGTCATCTGCAAAAAGCAGAGACCCGATCCTGAGGCCACCAAAACGGATCCCCTCAACGCCTTGGCTGTGCCTAGAGATCCTGTCCATAAAAGTTAGGAACAGGATCGGTGACAAAGGGCAACCTTGGCGGAGTCCAACTCTCACTGGAAACAAGCCCGACTTACTGCCGGCAATGCGAACCAAACTCTGGCACCGGTCGTACAGGGACTTAACAGCCCGTATCAAGGGGCCCGGTACCCCATACTCCCGGAGCACCCCCCACAGGGCCCCCCGAGGGACACGGTTGAACGCCTTCTCCAAGTCCACAAAACACATGTAGACCGGTTGGGCGAACTCCCACGCACCCTCCAGGACCCTGCTGAGGGTATAGAGCTGGTCCAGTGTTCCACGGCCAGGACGAAAACCGCATTGTTCCTCCTGGATCCGAGGTTCGACTATCCGTCGGACCCTCCTCTCCAGAACCCCTGAATAGACCTTACCAGGGAGGCTCAGAAGTTTGACCACCACCCCGGTCTGCCAATCCAAGGGAACTGCCCCCGATGTCCACGCAATATTGCAGAGCCGCGTTAACCAACACAGCCCCACAACATCCAGAGCCTTGAGGAACTCCGGCCGAATCTCATCCACCCCCGGAGCCCTGCCACCGAGGAGCTTTTTAACTACCTCTGTGACCTCAGCACCAGAGATTGGAGAGACCGACCCCCAGTCCCCAAACCCTGCTTCCAGATTGGAAGGCGTGCTGGTGGGATTGAGGAGGTCTTCGAAGTATTCCATCTACTGACCCAAAACGTCCCGCGTCGAGGTCAGCAGCACACCATCCCCACTGTAAACAGTGTTGGTGGCAGACCGCTTTCCCCCCCTGAGACGCCGGATGGTGGACCAGAATCGCTTCGAAGCCGTACGGAAGTCGTTTTCCATGGCCTCTCCAAACTCCTCCCACGCCCGAGTTTTTGCCTCAGCAACCATCCGAGCTCCATCCCGCTTGGCCTGTCGGTACCTATCAGCTGCTTCAGGGGTCCCACAAGCCAAAAAGACCCGGTAGGACTCCTTCTTCAGCCTGACAGCATCCCTTACCGCCGTGATGAGGCCTGTTTGCAAGAATTTAGTGTTGTTAGAAAATGTATGGATAATATAAAAAATAAGAATATATATCACTATTGCTTTGATCAAAGAGAATGACTCCAACTATTGCATAAAAAGCTCCATCTTTGAGTATTATTTTCATTGTATTACTGCTCTAATTCTTTTCAACATATATTCAGAAGGATGTCGTGAAAATTGCTCTGAGTTGATGCAGGTTTGTCAGCTGCTAATCCGTGATGCTAATCTCCCATTCCACCACATCCCAAAGGTCTTCTGCTGGGTTGAGATCCGGTGACCCTGGAATGACGATGCTGAAATCAAAACTCATAAGACAGGGCAACATATTTCTAATCCGTCGCTGTCTGATTTTAGTGAGTCTGGGAGAACTGCAGCCTCTTTTTCTTTCCTAACCGACTGGAGGGGCCCTCAGTGTGGTTCTCTGCTGCTGTAGCCAATCTGCTTCAGATTCGATGTGTTGTGCATTCAGAGGCAGCTAGAGGGGATATTCTGCATATTTTGGTTTTAATAAGTAGTTAACTGCTCCTCACTAGATATTTCTTCCTTTTCAGACCATTCTCCATTAACCAAAGATCATTAGGGATTGGTGCAAAGTCAACGACACAATGCAAGCTACCGTCTACTGTCGCTACATGCTCAATCAGGAGGAGTGACAGTTGCAAGTCAATGACTCAATGCAATCTTCTGGGTTTCCTTTGATATAAGACTTTTTAAGCCAACTTCAATAATGAACTGAACTGGACTGCATTTTTGGATAACTAGGAACAATTTAAATGTATATATGATTGGATTGAATTGACCTTTTTTGGAAAATGCCTTGAGATGACATGTATTGTGAATTGACTCTAGATAAATAAACTAAATTGTATTGGTTGGGTGTGAAAATCCAAGTAGATCAGAGGTTTGTGCTCAGAAGGGCCTTTCTTACTAATTAAAACTCATTGAGAACTTCCAACAAGTCGTCTTCGATAGATCTTAAATGCAAGTCTGCTTTTATTGATATGGTATTTGGATTGACAAACCACTGAACTGGGATATCAATGTATGGCACTGTTGCCTTGCAGTAGGAAGGTCCTGGTTTTGAATCCCGGCCTGGGCTATTTCTGTATAGAGCTTGCATGATCTCTCCTCACATGCGTGGGTGCTCTCCACGTACTCCGGCTTCCTCCAAAAGTCCAAAGACATGACATTTAGGTTAATTGGTCTGCCCTTAGGTTTGGGCGTGTGCATGTTTGGTTTTCTGTCCATGTACGTCCTGTGGTGGACTAGTCCTCTCATCGAATGACTGCTGGAGATAGGCATCAGAAACGATGGATGGTCCCACGCATGTATAAGGAGAACATGAAATCTCCATGCAGAAAGACCCCAGGACAGTATCTGAACCCCGGATTTTGTTGCTGCATGGCAGCAGTACCATAAATCCATCCGGAGCAGAGATTTGCAACCAAAGATCCATTTTTGCCCTCAGTCCAACTAAATACTTTCACATCCTTTTCAAAGGAGACAACTAATATTTTTTAAATAACTATCTAATGTAGGAAATTTGTTGTGATAATTAAATTTCCAGTTTTAGGTTTTGAAACCATGAAAAACATAAATCTTATGTAAAAAGAAAAAAGTTACATTTTCTTTTATGGGATGTTGATATTTGTGGAAAATGTATGTAAAAGTGGCAGAAAAATAGATTAATATTTTTTATTATTGGTGCTTTTAGTGTCATTCTATTGTGGAAGTTCAATGTAATTAGTACACGAAAAAAATGCCAAATCCATTTGTTTATATAAGTATCTAAAACAGTTGGTTCATTGGATTTTTGGTTGCAGACATTAGTCTACATGCTTCGACTTGTCTGTCACTTTTTTAATCTATTTTCTTTTATCTTTATAATGTTTTAGCCCCAGTTATTAAGAGCCACTTGAGCTGCTGTTTGCAGATCCAGATCATGAATAGGCATAATGATTTTTTTAAATTACTATAATTATTATTATTATAATAATTGCAAATATTTAACTGTTTGCATTGATTAAATTCAGGCAATAGTGACACAATCCCAAAAATGTAAGAATAATTAAAAATAATAATTAATACTCTTAATTATTTAAGCAACAGATTAGTAAGCTTAAACATATGTAAAAAATAAAATAAAAATATAGTAAAGAACAAGCACTTAAATGTTGTTCTACATAGCAGCACCTGCTGCAGTACCCCCGCAGGAGACGACGCTAAGGGCTCCACTGTTATTGAGCTAATGCTACGGTGTCATAGGGAAGCCCCTTTTTATAAGAGACATGAATCACATGGTTCAGGTCCGCTGCATCATCCTCCTCATCGTTACTCATCCACAGTGGAAGCAGGACGCTCGCGGGCAGCAAGGTGCTCATCTGACGTGCCGACGTCACCGGGTCTTTTGACAGCACTTCCTGGAGTGGTGTTTGTTGTGGGAAACTGCCCCGCTGCTGCTGCAGAAGCTGAACTGTGGAGAATTAGGCCACATAAACGGGCAGGAACAGACGGGGGACGCGCCGTCGCTTCTCTCCCACCTTTAAGCATGTGGTCGCGGCTGCCTTTGACCGCTATCAGATAGTAAGGACAGTGAAGCAGTGTGTGTGTAGGGGGGGGGAAGGAGGACGGGACGCTGGAGAGACCGAGGAAGGACGAGGTGGAGGAGAAAGAATATATATTCTCAGAGCAGCACAGCGGAGACGCCGACAGCACGGAGCTGTCGCGATGCTGTAACCAAACCATGGACAGCAGGATAAAGTAAGACCACTGAGTTTTTTTTGTTTTTTTTTCGTTTAAAAAAAAAAATAAAAAATTCATCTCCGTGTTCTCTGCCTCTACCACCATTCAACTGACAAGCTAAATGCTAATGTGCGGCGATTCAGGCAGGCATGGAGGCACGTAGCGCAGACTCGGAGCTGCGGGAGAAATGCGGAGGAATGTTTTGGCGTAATTCGAGCCCCCCTCTCTCCAGCCGCGGATTTAAGGACCCGGCCAGCTGGCCCAGACAGCATGCGGGTCCGTCTGTGGTCGTCTGCTAGCTGGCCACCAGTTAGCCGAAGCAGGCAGATTTAAAGAGGTGACACGAACCAGAGTCCAGATTATGGTGAAATTGGAGAACTTCTCTCTCTCTTAGATAGCCCGCTCTCACTCGTTACTTTTAAAATATTGTTGAAAAGTAAACTTATTTGAATCATTTAATTCAAGAAATTGTAAAGTATTTATTTCTGCTACATAGTTTTAATATTACATAAAACAAACAACCCCCCCTCTCAATGTACTGTATATTATAATATACGCTCCATAGTTGGACGTGGCTCCTTTTGTATAAATTACTGCTTCAGTGCAGCGTTGCATGGATTTTCATTTTCATTTTCTTCTTGATAGCATCCAATCAGGGGTCTGCAATTAAACATATGGCACTTAAAAAAACTAATTATAATTTATTATAAATTAATTATAAAAACAATAAGAAAGGGTGGTTTTAGTAGTTCTTCAATATGTTTTATCTGTATAGAATATCTAAAACAGAAGGGCAGCAATGATGAAAGGCTTTTAAAAAGTAATTTAATCACTTTATAAAACTATTCACTTTATATTTTTAAGTGCGTCGGATATCTTTTTTCTTCTTCCATTTTTATGGAAAGGGCTCACTCAGTTGGCCTCATTCACAACCTAAAATAAAAATATCTCCTATCTATGTAAAAGTCAGATGATTCATTTTTTTTCAGAAATCTGAAAATAGAATAACTGTTGGTTCTAGAGTGGTGACTGTGTCCGTGCCTTACGAATTTCCCACATAATCTTGCTTTTGCACTTTTCCCCTTCCACTAAACTTTCTTTTACTATTTTTGGATACAGCACTCTGTGACTAGCCAGCTTTTCAGCTATAGCGTTTTGTGGCTAACGCCTGAGTGCTAGACATCTGTGAAGTCAGCGGTGCTTCCCATGACTGCATAGGCCATCACATAATAATTCTGTATTAAAACCCCTTTTTATATTGTACTTTTGTAAGCAAATTAGTAAGAGACTTAATTTGGGGGTTTCAGTATTTGTAAACTGCAATCATCAACAAGAAATGTCACTGTGTAATTACTTTTTATAATATACAAGGTTCACTTTTTTAATTGAAATAATACCAAAATAAGCTTTTTGAAGATGTTCTAATTTATTGAGCTGTACTTGTTTAACTGAACTGCTGCCAGTATTGACATTCTCTCTGGTAAAGTAGGACAGAACAAGCCTCTTCTTTTTCTAAATAGAAGTACGCATGCAGCCTAATTCATGTCAACATTTCCACAGTTGTGTGTGTGTGTGTGTTTTAAAGCTGAATTCAAAGTTAAAATGAGTTAAAATTTGTGGGATTTTTTTTCTTCTTCTTCTTTTAATAAACAGTGTTTAATTGTTTGCAGGGAGAGCCCAGAAAGAACATTTGATCTGGTAGTACAAGTGGCGTGCCCGTCATCTGAAAATGAGGGTAGGTGATGTCAATATTTCCATTCATAATATTAGGCGTGCGTGTCGTCTGCTTGGTGTGTGGATGTGCTAAAAGTTTATAAAACCTTTTCATCCATAGAGCTTAAGCCGAATTGTGTTACATGTTTTGATGACTATTGCACAGAAGGGGGAATTAGCATATTTTTTAAGTCTTGCACTAAATAGAGCTAAGTAACTGTTTCAGTGTTTTAGTCTGACACTTATTATTTGACGCTAATATTATAACCGTTGAGTAAAAATGCCACAGTTTGATGCTTCTCAGGCAAAAATCTAAAACAAATATGTATAACGGGATCTAACTGCTTTTATTTAACACAGAAGAGCAATTCGAGGTTAAGTGGTTATAATCATGTGATGCTATCTTGGGCTGTTAGAAATAAAATTGAGTATTTTTTCCAGCTTGATTGCATTTCATGTGAAAGAAATGTTTGGACATAATTTAGCAGAATAAATAACTTTGAGGTAAGATAAGAGATATTTTCATATTAAGTTTGTTGATTCTGTCAGTGGTAAGTTTGTTAGCACAACCGTAATGGCTTCGGTTTATAGCTACTGTTTTTTAAAAGTTTTTTTTTTAGTATGCGAGTCAGCTATTAAGGAACATATGAAACATGATTTGTTTACAATTTTTGAAAAGCTAGTATTTCCTGTAAATTTGTTGTTTTTGGCTGTTCCCGTGTTGAAACACAAAACAAACCTGCTGCCAGATGTTGTTTCTCCCAGACTTGAATGAATGTTTTCCTTTTTCCTTAAGGCTAAAAGGTAATCGATTGTTTACTATCAATAATACCATGAATGAACATGTTCATGTTTATCTGTAAGGGTTTTTTATTTCTCCCCTCTGTGTTTCCAAAATCTATTATTATCCCCCCAGCCTGTAATTATGAAAATTGTTTGGCTTTGCAGTCAGGGTGCCATGTAATTTCAGCGAGCATTTGCTGAATGAGCTCGCACATCATTTTAAAGCAAGACACCAAGTGTCACCGAACTTCAGTGCATGACTGAGCCGGTCTTGCACAAAGAGAGTAGTCATTGACTGTTCTGTTGTTATGCTTGTGTTGGCCCTGTCAGACTCCAAAGGACAAGAGAAGGTCGGCACTGAATTTAGCTACAAACCACAAATGTCAAATAAGTTAGCTTTAACATCTTGCTACTAGTGCAATTAAGTACATATATTAGTCATTTATTTGACAAATGTTTGAAAGTTCCAGTTTCATTTTTGTAATTGTTACCCACCAAAAAAAAAAAAGAATAATTTTTTTTTAGAAATCTCATTGTCGGGTTAGGAAGCTCCTTTAATGTTCTGATGTTTGCATTAGTAAAAAATTCCAGCGGTGGCAGCCAGGGCTTTTTCTGGGAATCGACCATGGCCCCAGCAGGAATAACGCCGCATTCTACCTTTTCATGGATATGGAAATTAAAATAACTCACCTATTTTACATCAATACCCACTATCCCATATAAGCTGAATATCATGTAGAAACATTTTCACTGCACATTGCACCCACTGTCTTATTTTGCCCGCTCAGTGGACTGGATTTAAAGAGGTGTTATTGGATGGTTCACTTGCGCAGCTGCTGAGCTGACCAGGGAAGGCTGAAAGTTGTCCTTGGATGTAGTTCTCATATTGGATTTTAAACCAAACTCATAAACCGTCGGATTGCACAGTAATAACTGACTTCCTTCGCGTATGATCCGAGGTCAGACTCATATACGGACTCCCTGTTCCCCAGAGCACAGGCTGCGCAGCAACGTTCGCACACTTCGGGGCGAGTTGAGAGGACGCGTTCTGCTCGCTTGTTGGCCCAAAGTGCCCTTTCTGCTCAGAGTTTTGATTGGATCTAAAACGTACTGGTTGAGGAAGCTGTTGGTAAACTAACTCTCAGGAGGGGGAGTATGGTTGTGGTAGACTGCTTTTTGACAAGAAGCAGTTTCATTTACTCCAATGAGGAATGAATCACTTCTCCATAAATGGGATCAATTTCAGTTTCTTTGACTTAACCTTAACTAGACTCTTTTATGAAGAAGAATACTTATAAATGCATTTTAACATCTCGACGACCTGAATGTAAAATCTGCATGAGGAGTTTTCCTCCAGCTTTGTTTGCATTCTTGTTTCAAAGCTGTACTGAGCTTTTATTGAGAGCTAAGTGGGTTAATGTTATGAGTCATAATCAACAGGCCCTGGACATGCTGTGAAACCTCCACAAAGTCACACACCACAAACTAGCACCGTCGACTCCTACAGTCAAACATGATCTTTTTTTTCTTTTCTTTATTTGCCAAAAAGTGCCACTTCATATTCACACGTTATCTTCCCACTGCCTCAGAGAAGCAAACAAACAGTGGGGCAACCATGACGGACTATAATTAAATTGTCATAGCAACGTGATGTAGAAGATTTGAGCATTTGGCATTTAGAGAAGTGGTGGAAGCTTGCTCGTGGTTTTCACATCTCCTCTCCACAGTTCAGGGAACTCAGGTTTTAATTTTAGATAGATTTTTGGCTGTGTTTTCTCTGCTGTGCGCTTCTCCTTTCACTAATCACGTTTACCCTGTAGAAAGTGACTGAAGAGGTGTCCTATTTGAGTGAAAGAAGTGCTTACTGTGTGCGTTATCTTGCTGATGCCGCACCAGGGCTTTGCCACGCTCACCACATCCTGGTCCCGCAGGTTTGAAACTAGATCCATGTGCAGCACCTTGGTTCGATAACAATACTGACTAAATCGTAGCTTCCTGTGCTTGTGTCAGTCAGTTAATTTTCAAAGTAAAAAAAAAAAAAACTGCCAAAAAGTCAGATAAAAATAGCTCACCCCCATGTGAAGGGTCAGTACGCCTTTCGTCGAATTTCCTGTGTTCACTTGGTTTCTCACCTTTTCTAGCCGCAATGCAGAAGACACCCACATATTTGCAGACAGGCCTGCAGCAAGCCTGCATTTCATTAGGCTGTTTCACAGTGGCCTTGTTAGGCTGGCTGCTCTCAAAATAGATTGTTCTTTATATAGTCAACATTTCACTTGGCAATTAAATATTTTTCAATGTTACAGACTTTCTTGATTTACATTTTAAAAGCTGTAAAGTAAGTAGACGTTTTATGGAGAACACAGGGCTGATGAAGACGGCTGGTTCTGTTTTGGGGACGACTCTGGAACCTCTGGTGATGATGGTGCAAAGAGGGATTCTTCATAAAATCAAGTAAATTACGGACAGCCCTGAATTTCCTCTTCATGAGACTGTTGTACAACAGCTGAATGTCTTCAGTCAGAGGATTCTTCAGAATCGCTGCAATACTGACCGCTACAGGAGATTATCCTGCCCACAGCCATCATCTCGCTCCGCTGCAATACTCAGAGGTTCAAGAGACATTTTATCCCCACTGCCAACACCTTGGCTAAGTGAAGCAGGTCGAGAACTTGACTGCTTTCGGTGTGCTTTGCAATGCTTTGTCGTTCTTTATATGATATTTTCATTGCACTTTGGGCTACTGGACACCTGAATTTCTCTAAGGGATGAATAAAATGTCTCTCTCTCTGTCTCTGTCTGTCTCTGTCTCTCTCTGTCTCTCTCTCTCTCTGTATCTCTGTGTCAGAAAATGGTGTAATTTCCTTCTGGGATTAATAAAATAGTTTTGAATTGAATCATCATGTCTACAGATCCTCCCCCTTGAGCTCTGGATCTTTGCAGCTCCTCCAAAGTTAGCATGGTGCCTCACTGCAGGTGTATTTATGTTGAACGAAAACCACACACTGCCGAACTCTTATTTATTTGACTTGGGAGACTTCTGAGTATGGAATGCCAATATGCACAAAATTAAATAAATACAGCCTTGCCATTTTCCTCCTCCAGGAAGATCGATGTTTAAGCACCAGCTAATGGGCATTCAGGTCCAACCCACTGACCCATGGTTGGCAGATAAACTTATTCAGCTGAAAAACGTCCATTTGAAATAAAAAAGCCACTGGGAAAAAAAACTCCATTATAAAAGCTTAATTTGTGAAAAAGTTGTTTTGTAATAAAGACTGATGGAATGAAATAAAAATGGCTAAAAAATAAATTTTATTATTAGTAAAACATTTACTGTTAAATAATCTTTTTTATAAATTAATATACCGTCATTTTAGGACTATTAGGCACACAGCGCACCAGCTAAATTTGAAAATAAAATAAATGTTGTACATATATAAAGCGCACCTGAATGTAAGCCGCAGGTTTTCATGTTTTAACATGAAATATTTACACAGAAAGACGAAAAAATTGAAGATTTTTTTATTATTATTAGCTCTGCCAGGATGTAATGTTTTCATTCTCGTCTCTCTATCTGTCTGTTAGCAACATAACTCAAAAAGTTCTGGATGGATTTTGATGACATTTTCAGGAAATGTCCGCAATGGGTCCAGGAACAACTGATTCAATTGTGGGGTTGGTCCGACACGAAGCGAGTATCCACCCACCGACCAGCAGTGCCAACCTCCACTCCTCTCCCGTGTCAGAGAGCTCATAAGCAGCTCCCCTCGCGCAGCAGCCCCGAATCTCCGCTGGAAGAGCACAGCCATGCGTCTCATTAACAGACATTTTATTGGAAAAGTACCAAAAGTTAGAATTAGACAACCACATGGGGAAAGTGGTTGCACTGGATTTTTTAAAAAGCGGTATCACAGTGAAGGGGGCGGAATAACTTTGTACGTCACACGTTTTAGAGGTTTCTTTAAACATAGTATGGACCTTCCGTTATTTTCCTTTCACTTCACAAATTCTATGTGACTTCATCTCTCATAAACAATGTTGCAGCAAAGTGTTTGAATTCCTTTGAAGGTCACAGTATGTAAGTGCAACGACCCATGATTCTTTTTCTTTAAATGACATCAGTACGCATGACATTTGCTGCTGATTCATATCGTAAACATCTGGCTAAATATTACTGGCTTCTGTGGTAAAGAAGAAAACTGTTAGTTTGTAATTATGAAGCAAAAAGTGTGTTAACATATGATTCGACTCCGCTCGTGGTCTGAAGTGTTATTGTGTTGGATCAGCTCCCAGTCATTATTCCCCATGGGAACCTTTTTTCTCTTTGGCAAGCAGAGTGCAGCATCAGCAACCTAGGTAATCCGCCACTCAAGTTTAGACTGTACTATTTGCGTTGAATTAGAAAAATATGATTTTAAATTCTTCCTCACTTGGAATTCTCCTCGTTATTCTCTAGAAAAACACTAGTGGATTTTTTGCAGCGCATCAGCATTCTGAAGCAGTGTTGCTGGAAGAAAACAACATTGAGAACTTGTAGCTTGAAACTTCAGCGGTGGCGGTGTTCATACCTGGATTTGGCCCCACACTTAAAACCACAGATCTGTGGATAGATGACAGACACTACCCCCCCACCCCCCCCACCCCCTACCCAGGCGGGTCCACGGAGACCTGGCCTCCCTGTTCAGCCCCCTGCTCAGTTCTACTCGGCTCTGTTGGCACGCTGCTCTGTGGATGCTCAGGCTGTGAGCAGAGTGTTGCCTGAGAGCGTGACTGGCATGCTAGCTACTAGCAGCCCTGGCTACATAAAGTCATATTGATGTGCTTCCAAGACGCTGCCAAAGCTAGCAGATGACGCTAACGCTGCCAAGGCAGTAGGTGGGGACAGATGCTACCTGTCCTCGCCTGCTCCCTACAGCCAGATTGTTCCTGCTAACAAACCAATAAACTTAATAGACCAGCATATCAGTTTTACAGCAACATTTATGCAGCAATTAGGGCAGATTTATTATTAACATAAAACTCAGTGATGGCAGCCAGGTTAGTGCTGGGGTCTCACTGGATGGACAGAGGCTCTGGTTTTTATTCTTCCCCTTTTTTTCCTTTTTTTTTTTGTTGTTGTGATTTTTGGTACCATAGACGTTTCTCTTACCTAAGCTGATCTCCGTCCCCAGAAGAGTTGATGTCATTACCTGCAGAAATAAACTAAATGTGAGCATCTATATTTATATGAAAGAAGTATTGGTTCCTACTTTAGTTTGTGAGGCAGATGGGTTAACATTTAAAATGTAGGAACAGTAAATCACATGCATACCTACACTCACCGGCCACTTTGAGGTAAACCTGGCTTAGTACTGGCTCGGACCCCTTTTTACCTTCAGGACACTCCCCTAAAACTTAGTGGCATTGATTCAGCAATGGTTTTAGCCTATACTATAGCATGATAGTATATTACAGTTGCTGCAGAGTTTTTACTTACAAATCAACGATGAGAAGTTGTTGTTCTTCCACATCCCAAAGGACCTCAACTGGACTGAGATTTGGGTGTGGAGGCGTTTGAAGTACAGGGTACTCATTGTCGTCTTTAAAGTAGCAGTTTGAGGTGATACGAGCTTAGTGACATCCTGATGTTATAGTCCATTTGCTTTAAGGTCCAACATGTTCAGAGATTGTATTCTGCCTACCTTGGTTGTAACAAATCCCAAGGACTGCAGAATCCCAGTAGATCAGCAGTTTCTGATATACTTACACCAGCCAATCTGGCACGAACAACCATGGCACATGAAAAGTCCCTTGGATCCCCTTTGTTGCTCAGTTTGATGGTCAATTTGAAATTCAGCAAGTCGTTTTTTTAGCATTCCTAGATGCCTAAATCCATTGTTGCCATGTGATTGCCTGAGTTGCAATTGAGCACCTGTATCTAATAAAGCGGCCAGTGAGTAACATTTTTTTTTCTGCCCAAGTTGAAGCTCTGTAATTATGAACATTAATTATCTCACTGCATCTTAATGTTCTATAGCTTCTGGTCACTTTTGCTATCAAACTGCTGCGTCTCGACTTCAGCTTCCTCAAACAGCAGTCATGTTTTTTCACTTTTGCTTTCACCCTCTCCTTTTCAGCTGTTTTTGTTCCCCCTTGTTAAGTAAAACTTCTATGTAGTACGTGTTTTAAAAAGGGTTTTGAAACATGATGACATTTAGCAAAATGTAATTGCTCTGTGACCCAACCATTGTTGGTTCTGAAGTCTGATTTGTATTTTTTTCTTTTGCTGACAGTTTTGTGTAGAGTTCATGGTGGGCTCACACTAAGTCTGGGCGGCCTTTGGAGAACTTGCGGATGCCATGGCAGCAAGAAGGGTGTTGATTGGGCATTAGACTCCTGAGACAGCCCCCGCTCCTCACACTTTGTTCATCTCTAAACTTCTCTGCCTTTCTCTTCTATCTCAACCACATGAATTTGCTAGTCTGAGTGCTTAACACAGGACTTGATATCATCTACTGTTATTTTTAATCAGTTTCCTCTGAACAGAACTGAGGAAGTGTCTTCACTTCCCTGCTTCGGCTTAATAATGAGTAGATTTGAGAAACCCCCTAACGAGTGCAGGGTTACGGTCAATCAATAAAGTAGTCTGAAGTTTTATTTGAAAGGATTTTCTTAGTCTGCTTTTACTATTCAAGTCAATGGATGTTTTTCCCTAAATGCAATAAAGTGGTGCATGTTGCTGTTGTGAATTCGTCTTAATGTCATGAAACATGATCTATTGTGCAGGCCGAATCTTTTTTTTAACTTTTACCTTTGTCAAATAACTCACTGGGGTGTAAATATGTTGTGACACAGAAGCCTGTTACTTTTGCACCATTCTTTAAGCTGGGAAAGACAAGAGAACATGCTATTTTAGGTGAAACAAATGTGTGTTGTTGTTTGTGACTCGGGGAAAGGGCTACAGCAGGGTTGATCAAGTCCCTTCCTCGAGAGCTGCCATCCTGCAACTTTTAGACTCCTATACAACCTTTTTCAACACACCTGAATCAATTGAATGTTGTGCTGAATTGCTTTGGAAGGGGTGCATCTAAAATTTGCAGGATAGTCGCTCTTGAGGACTGGACTTGGCAACCTCTGGGGTACAGGAAAACGGCTAACGTCCCATATCTACAGTCAGAGTTATAATTAAAGCTACTGGAACTGTAGTTCAGGGGATCTAAAAGTCTACATAACGGTCATCAGTGGGGTTTTGAAATATCAGAAGTGAAGCCTTACGTTTTACTCCCAAGGAAAATATACCCAAAGGTTTTGGCTTGGGGTCCTTCAAATTCAGCAGCAGCACCGGCTGCCTGCGGATGTGCCTGACTTTAAATTGGCTACTACTAAAGAAGTATATTGGCAGATGCCGATATATAAAAAATAGTGCTGTCAAGACATGAAAAACTGAGATAATTAATTATGATCTGTAATTAAATAATCTAATTAATCTGTCTTTTAATTGCACCTAATAATTGCTGAGAAAAGCCCTCATCTTGAGGTATTTTCATCTAAATTCATTACATTATTGTGGCAGAACAAATATATAACAAGAAAAGTGGCTTTATGAAGTGATTTACTGTTTTTACCAGACTTGAACAGATGCAATCCCATCTATTTACATTTCTCTGTTTTTGAGACTAGTCCCAGTGCTGACTGCAATTTTGGCTTCGAGCATGCTCGATTCGTTAGCCTTCTGGACTCAGTGAGGTAAATATCTCCTCTGAGTGAGTCCAGCTTGACCTGGACGGGCAGAGCTGCTGCACACGGACTTGTTGCCTGCTGTGAGCGCTTTGAGACGGAGAGCGGTCCACAGCACCACCACTGCTCAGTGAGAGTAACAACAATATGGGCTTCACCCAAAAGTCTCCAATAACCTCAGAAAGAGTCACTAGGTTTGTTGCTAGTCACTTTTTTGAAGAAGAATCGCTAGAGGGGTCCAAAAGCTCACTACATATTGCCTCAAAGTCGGCAATACTGTCTGCAACTCACCGCTCCTCCTCACTCCCGTTGCCCTCTCTAAAACGGAAGTGTCAGCTCATGATAAGCAGGCCTAATCACAGACAATGTCCGCTTCAGGGTGTGGTTAACCCCCAACTCAAGCACAAGAAGCCCAAAGCATAACAGATTTTATTTAAACCATCTTGCATGCAGAAACGGTCAAATGAAAGATAAAAAATTAGATTAAAAAGCATAACGCATTAAATATGGCTGTAATTAATTAATCGCAATTAATGCGATAATCTGACACCCCTAATAAAACATAGTAAATTTTGGTATATATATTGATACATCTTTCAATTCCTAATCACAAACAAATTTAGGTTTTGCTAAACGACAATGGCACTTTAAGTGAACCTGTGTGCTTTGATCAAAGGAGACCAAAGATAAGCTTTCCATCAACAAACACTCCTGGTAAGTTCAGCAGGAACGAAAAGATGAGAATGTTAAAGAGCCGATTATGCCAGCTTTTAAGTACGGTAGAGGATCTATGATGCTTTGGGCCTGTTTGTCTTCCAAAGACGTTTGAAACCGTATGAGAGTTAATAGCATCACTAACTCTTTGAAATATCTGGACATTGTAAATATTCTGGTGGCTTCTGGCGGGAAATTGATATTGATGCATTTACTTTAAGACTTTTTGAAACATGTTTACCGCAGGGGCCAAAAGTGTGGAGGAGGCTGCATATTTGGTGTTAATATCCTGAAGAATACCTTGAGTAAGCGCTCTTGTTTTGGAGTCCTCACCGAGTCTCTTATTCATTCACTTATGTGTAGCTCCTGCTTTCTATTATAGGATTATATTTGATTTCTCTTATTTGTAGGTGTATTATTTCTCAAACTAACTGGCTGTTCTCAAACTGCTGGTGTTTTTTTTTATTTTATTTTTTTATTGTATCAACCACGTGTCTTGCATCTTCCTTTGTGATCACACTGCTGGTTAAAGAGTGACAAGTTGCTAGCCTTTTCTCTCACCTTTCGACTAGTAATGACAGAAAAAGAGAGACTTGACAAGTAGAATGTAGATCAGAAGCATAATTCATTCCCGTGTGACTTTTGCAGACTTGTAGTGTTTCTGGTGTAAACCTGGCTCCAAGTGGACCTCTTAGTGGTTTTCTGCAAAGGGTGGACAGAGAAGGAAGAGGTTGGGCCAAAAAGAGGCAAATCTATGAAGTTAAGAACAAGACGCAGAGACGGTTTGTTGGCTGAGCCTTTCTCGCTCACCGGCGCAGTATTGAAATTCTGGGGGAGCTGTATGTTGCTGTGTGCGGGTACAGGTAGAGTGTTGTTTGCGGGGCTGTGTGTGAATGCATCTATAAGATAGAGACTCAGAAGCTGGGAGAACTGCAGGAGGCTCATCTGAATTCACTAATGCTCCCAGAGTAGGGGGGGGGGGCATCATGGAAAGACTTCTAGGCACTGACACTAGTAGGCTATTTTTAGACTTCCGCTTTTCACTGCAAAAAAGTGGGGAAAAGTAGGAACCTGATCAATAATTTAAAATGAGAGGATTTTGATGAATGCAGAAGAGTTTCATCACATTATCCCGCTTGCAGCCTCGCAGCCGTCTTCTTGGTGGCTCATCTTTTTCTGTTTTTTTGTTGGTTTTCTGCATGTAGTGTGCCGTTTTATGGGTTGGCAGCTGAATTTATTTCCCTGTGATCACTGTTAAATTGTATCTCTAAAACTCTGTGGCAGTTTTATGTGTCTTAATGATAGACATTATTGTGAGGCCACAAAATTGTCCATCTGCATGGCGCTTGGAAAAAAAAAATGGACAAAAAAAACTTGTCTTATTGTTTTTCATTCATATGAGTCCTGTCAGAATGTGACAGATGATTTAGTATATGTCGTATGCTTTGCACAGCAGATGGTACACGTGTAAACTGTTGCACTCCAACAACCATGGAAAACCCGATTTTCTGAGTCAAAGCACAATAATTGGCAGGTACTTATGTGTGTAATACCAGTGTGGCCTAGTTTAGCCCACAAACGAACAGGATTAGGTCAATCTTTGCTTTAATATAGCTTTAGTGATGATAATCTGTGCTAGTCCGGTAAATTAGATTTAAGGAAGAAAAAAAAAGATGTTGACTTTTATGACTGTCTCAGAAAATCCATGCTATCATGATAGGATTTGACTGGATATGGTATTGCCTGATTTGATTGTTTTTCTTTTGAATTTTTTTCCTTGTCTAAAATTGAGATTTGATGTTTTTTTTTCTTTTAAAAAGCACAAAAAAGGAAGCGCCAGGTTGATGAGAATGCAGCAGATAGTTGCAGAATAATGATAGTTATGTTTGGATCACTAATCTCAGGTGTTTTGCTGTAGACGGTCAGTGCATTTACATGCGGTCAGAGAAAACCGAATTATTGCCTTAGTCCAACTGAATTCAGACTTTTGAAATGCACATATACAACATAGTCCGGCTGAAGTCAAACCAAACTGGCCTACTCCTAATCGAGCTAAGACACCCAGATAATGTGGTCGAAGAACCTCATTTCTCTTCGTCCCAGGTTAGTCGAGCTATTACTTCCCTTGGTTCTCCCCTTTCTGGAAGTGAGGAGGTCGCGGAAGCAGGAACAACACCGGTATGACAGCAACACAGCTCAACACAGCTGTACTGTGTGTGTCACACAAACACACAAACAGTACAATACTTACTAAATCAGGGCTTTTCACATAGACATAGACTAGCCAGCAATAATATGAAAGTAGCCAGCTTGGGGGGGGACCGACTGACCATGTAATGTAAACGTAAGTAACAGCACGATATTCATGTGCATAATAAGCAGGCTATATTATTTTCTCAGACATTTACTCAAATATAATATTACTTTACTACTACTATTATCACTATATTATTATCATCATTATTATACAACATATAAAGTAGCAATAAAAACGGATTTGCACAGCTAAAATAAAAAATAGGCAATACAAACTGCTATAGTATGGCATCAACTTATTTTCAGTTCATGACACGCTCACAGTGCAGTGGTGGCTACACAAATAAACAGCAAATAATTCTCCCTTATAAACAAACAAAAACACACTCTTACGAATTCGTTTGTTTTCACTAATTGAACGCTTGAAGGGAGGACTGAATTGCCAAAATGATGCTCTGCTTCTTGTCTATGACGGCTTCGACAGCCTGGTTTAACGACAACGCCGCCGTGGACTAAGCCTTTCCGCATTGTCCATTTAGCTAGACCTGAGTCAAGAGCCCCATGATACCACTGGGTACAATGTGAGCGGGCGGAAGGATAGTAGTTCAGTGCGACCGGCCAAAAGTATATAAAAGGACCGGGCGGAGCAGCGGAGTTTGAAAGCTCCCTCAGTTCACATAGCATTCTGGCGGAGAACAGAGCCGTGTCACAGCGGGACTCACCTTGAAGTATGAAAAGGAAACTACGATGGGCGTGCTTCGACGAAGGTATCAATAATAAAGTTCATCATCCTTTCGTCAGATATGTTTACAAACTATGTCCACACCATCTGTAACACCAGAACAGTCTTAAGGGAGATCACGTGAAATCTCCCGTCCAGGATGACTTTGGACTTGTTTGTTTCACGTCTTTTCCTTCTCACCCCTCCTTGATGCAAGGGTATTTTTGTTATTAATTTGTCTATTAATCCAATATATGAAAAGTGTAATGGTGTCGCAACCCTCCCTTACCCCATCTGGTGAATAATATGTGCATTCTTTTATTCATGGCATGGGTGGCGGTGTTCAGGAGTGCTAAGGAAAACGGAGCTTCCAGCGAATTATATTCAGACTGTCAATTGTTGCTGAACTTTTACTGTAATAGACCCACCATTGTTATTTTAGAAATCATACGTTAAATAAAGAACTATACATCAAATATTTTTGTTATGTCGTTTTATGGAAATCTTTATAGAATGAAATGATACAAATATAAATAAAATTATTGGCATTCTCCCAAACATTCTAACAAGGGGGTAAGTCACTGAGCAATAACTGTAGAACCTGATGTGTTTTCAGCCCGGCTTGATCTAGTTAGGCTTTCAGAGTTATCAAAAATATTAGCATTGTCTAAATCTTCAGCTTGCTAGATTCCATCCCAACCAAATTATTTAAGTTGGTGTCCCTTTGGTTACTGGTCCTTGTGCTATAGCTGGCACTGAACTGGGATGTATGGAATTCAGTCTGTTGATTGGATTGACTATTTTTCTGTAGTTAAATGTAATGTGGATAGCAATAAAAGTGTCTTGAGATGACATTTGTTGTCATTATAGTTGATGCTATATAAATAAAGTTACATGAATTTAACTTGTCTCATTTGCATGAAAATGGTAGCTAATTTTTAACATGTACTAAAATGTTTCAATTAGGTTAACAACTATATCACTCCATCTTATTTTTAGATGTCATTTATGGGAGAAAAAAAAAAGCAGGAATATGTTCAAAAATAAGTTCCAGGTTACATTCTGGCCTCATTGGGCAGGTGCCAGTTTAATACTCTGAAAGATAGATGACAAAAGATGAAAATGCGTTTTTTTTCCCTGCCCATTAATAAAATCAGTCTCTCTATTGAGATGATATGAAGACTTGTATCTGGACATCTAGACTTCCCTTGTCCTTTAAACCTTAATTTTGTGGTCAAGCCCAAATCCAAGCAGAGCTAAGAGTAAAAGCCTAGTGTCTGTGCTGTCACTTCAACTTCCATTTTTGGTATTTACATGTCAACAGCTATGCCCTCAGGCTATGTCTCGCCACTCGAGGCTGCTCCTAGTTTGCCTAACACCACACAATTACTGTAAAGAGGAAGGCGTTTACATGCGTGCGGTACCCCTACTGGCCCCTAATTTGGGTTCTGGCCTACTTTTTTAGGACAGAAAAAAAAATAGGTCAATCTTGATGCCTGTGTAAGTGTCCAGACCATTTACCGTTGCATATCTTCTAAATCAGTCTTTGTTTGCATATCTGCATAAGGACACATTTATGCATCCCTGTCCTTCTAGTAATGATCAGTGTTTATACTGGACAGTTTTTTTTTGCATCTTTAGTTAGATATTTCTAATTGTATACAGTCTAGCTTTGCGTAAATGTTAAAGTGTCAACTTAAGACTCGGTAAAAGTCCAGCAGTTGTGTGTGTGTGTGTGTGCGTAGGTGTGTGTGTACGTGTGGAACGATCACGTTATTCCAGCCAGATCCTCCCCAACCCTTCAGGCGCCCCGGCCGGCCAGGAGGAGGCAGTATACAGCCCCAGGACTAGTGCATGTTTTTGTGGGAGTAGCTCACATTAGCTGCTCAAGGGAACATGGGGAGATCATGCAAACTCCATACAGAAAGGCCCTTTCGCCAACCCCACCCAGGGTGTGGGTGCCGATGATGCGGGGTAACAAAAATACCCTCAGCACCCACAGCATCCCCGGCGGTAATTGAACCCAGGACCTTCTAGCTGTGAGGTGAGCCAAGCTACCAGATGCGCCACCGTGCCCCCCGAACTTAGTTCTTAAACGCCTAACGAATCCACACCAATCCAAGACCCGGAGATTTAATTTCTGGGGATTTTTTCTTTTTACATTTTTGTGTAAACTTGTATAATTCTACATTTTTTGGTCTAAAAATGTCTTAGTGCTGCCCTCTTAGGGTTGAAGTGTGGCTACTGCATTTGAAATTTGTGATTGCCGGAGAGCGGTACATCTTTTCCACTCTTTACGTCATAGGCATGGTTTCACAGACGCGCCCCTTGGGTTTGGGTATAAAACCATCTCTTAGGCACACTCGCCCCATGGCGAGTTTGGAGTTGGATTGCGTTTTTCAGGTATCCATTATTATCAAATTAGCACTTAGTTAGCATAGCTAACATACTGTTTTGAACGTTAGCCTATGTTAGCATTACCTCTCAGAGACGGGACTCCTTCTGTCTCCCTCTGCCTCAGCGCCCTGAGCCAGCGGCTCGAATTGATACGGCTCGCGGCGGCTGGGCTCCATAAAGCCTCCCTCTGCCTCTCTACCTCCGGTGACGGCGGAAGAGATCCGCTGGCTAAGGGGTCTTAGGTCAGCGCTGCCCGAGGCCGGTGCTGCATGAGGCAGAGGGAGACAGGATGGGTCCAGTCTCTGAGTGGTGATGCTAACATAGGCTAACGTTCAAAACAGATTAACATCGATCAGATCGTCCAGTTGCAAAACTCCCAACGTCGCTTCGGTCACTGTCCGAATAAGCGAGCTGTCACTGTCCTCCTGACCACACCCCCACGTTCCCCCCTCCACTCATCCCCCACACTTGGTCACGCCCCTCCGTGCCTCCTGGCACCGCCCACTTTGTAGAATTTTTCAAATGTTGTCTGGGGGCGGGGTTATGATTTTTCATGGGGTTCAGTTCCACTTTAGACGATGGGCCAGTTTGGCCGATACGGGGTATTGATTAAATATTTATTTATTTAAGCACTTAAACGGCCTAATGTAGACAGGGCCTTACAGAACAAATAGCTGCTCTGCCATGAAGCAGCTCGCCCAAATTTAAACAAGGTTACATGAGTGCGATTAGAGGAAAGTCCACCAGTAGTTTATATATATTTTATGTAAATTACTGAACAGAGAAATTAGCTTTGGATTGTAAATGACCAGAGCTGTTTCCATCGCATAAATTGTGTTAACAAAAATACCGTCTGCTGAAATCATATGGATTTTTTATTTTTTTTTATACACAAAATACACCCCTTGTGTTGAACACTCCAACAGATAGTTTCATATGCAGACATAATTAAACAGAACTTAAATATTCTACATTAACTCAGTAAATTGGTTCCTTGTGGCCTTTGGGAATCTGTGCCCTGCTCAGTTGTTGTGCTGAGGGCGATGCAGAAACAAAACTTAATTGGTTGGATCGAGTTGGAAACAGGGAGAAGGAGGGGGTGTACCAGCGCACTGCAAGCGAAACACAAAGACGCTTTTTACATTTATTGGGGGTAAACGGTATGAGCTGATCACAGTCAAGAAAGGATAAATGTTAAATCATATATCCCGCATGAATACATTACACATATGCATAGGCTGTGTAGCATACAATCTGCAGCAGAGCAATAAAAACATCCATCACGTTTTGTTATTTATTTAGAAACGTCATTCCTAAGTGGTTTATCTTAATCATCAAGTATTGTTCTGCAAGTTTGAAAAGTGCCTCGTCAGGTCACAACCTGAAGCTCTATGTTAGCACATAGTTTTATCTATCTTTTTGATCGCTTGTGCAACCAGAAACACATCAGCTGTGTTTGTTTGTTGATTGGAAGACGACTGAAAGTTGTTGCAATAGTTGAAAAAACTCTCCATAGAGGGAAAAGCCATGGTCCTCAGCAACAAATAAGTGGTTGCAAATGCTTCACAATTTAAGATGAAATGAACATTTCACTAAGCTTTGTCCTTGCCCAGTTAGCTTGGAGTTTTGTCATTGTTTGCTCGATGGTTCCCCTGGCTTACAGTGGCAATGTTTCTGCACGTTTAAAATTGCTCATGTCTGTTATCTTTTAAAATATTACAGCTTAAGCCTAGTTTATACTTCTGTCAGCAAGTTTTCACAGGCACACACGCGTATCGACAGAGACGTTTTAATTTCAGACTTCTGTTTCCTGGGGAGTCTTGCAAAGCAATTCACTGCTGTGCATCTTTGTACTTCTTCAGTGAAGGGTTGTATAAATGTTTATATCTTCCAACTTCTTCCGCAAGACGTTCTTCAATCTGCTGCTGTATATATTCTTAAGTTCTTTCGTGTTCTGCCTTTTTGTGTTCCTCAAAATTAGGGTTTAAATTTACATTTAAATTAAATTTTTGTATTGAAAAATAGATTTTAGCCACTGACCCTACTATGCATTGCAGCTAAAACGGTTGTTGTTGATATTAATATTACATATGTTGATATTGTGGTGGTGATAAATTGGTAAAACGATTGTAGTAATATTATTGATAGTAATATTACCGCAATATAGGAGGATTCAAACTCAAAATGAAGACGTATACCTTATTTTTCTTTGCATTTTAGAGTTGCAGAGTGGCTGTTCTTTTGGTGAACTGAACAACAAATCTGTTTGATGTATTTTCTTTTAGAAAATTGTGATTAGGGAATGTTTACATTTTACATAATAAGAAAAAGCCCTCTTTTTCCATAAAACGCAGCATGTTTACCCCCCTTTAAATTGTAGTTCTTCGTAACTCGACATCAACTGTTTTTCTGCAAAATTCCACATAAGAGGAGATCATCCTTGTGTGTACAAGGCTGAATTTTGGTGGTATCTTGCCAGTGTTTTTCTGTCAGTACTCAGTCCATCAGTCCTGCAGCATGCCGAGGCCCCTGTGTATATGTTTGAGTTTAGGCGGTGTTGTACGCTTTTAACAGATCCAGGTATGTTGCCGTCCCTGTGGAAAGATTGGCTGACTGACTCACTGGCTGCGTGACTGAGAGCTGTCTGTCTGTCAGCCTTTGCATGTGAACTTCAAATCACAGCTCGGCGGCACCGAGCATGTAGCCGCCAAAGGCAAGGCTTTACAGTGTCATCAGTACCACGCGGCTGCCTCTGGGTGCTGTGCCATGTGACGTTAACTGAGATCGATCCCCTCCGCACCTCCAAGAAACTTTTGTGCTGCACACAGTGTTTTCTCTTAAAAACAGATGTCTAACATAGACCTTAGCGGCGGCTTTTAATAAATTACTAAACAAACCATTGAGATTTTATATGATAATGGATAATAATTCAACAATAATCTGATACCCCAGAATAACATCCAGTGCAACAGATGACTTTAGAAGTTGCCTAAATGTTCTAGAGTCCACCTTTGTCTTATTTAACCTCGGTATAAATTCAGCTGTTCTGTTTGGACTCTTTGGGGTTTGTTAGGATACATTACTGAACAAACCACATTATAAAGAAGGAACACACCAGACATAATGATATGAAGATGTTCATTGCAGTTTTGAGCTTTAAAACAGTGTTATGGCAAATAACACTGTATACCAGGGGCTCCCCAACAACACCTGAATCAAATAAATGGCTCGCTACCAGATCTCTGCAGAGCTGAATGACTGCTGACGAGGGAATTCAACCTCATGATTCAGGTGTGTTGGAGCAGTGATCCATCTAAGAGTTGCAGGGTAGTAGCTGTCGCCAGCGTTGCTAGCTGATAGTAGCAACGCTGGCTGATGCTCAAGCAGAGGAGCAATCATAGAAGCCGCCAAGAGGTGCATGGTAACTCTGGATGAGCTACAGAGATCCACAGCTCAGGTAGGTGAGTCTCTTTACATAACTGTGGGTCATGCTCTCCATAAATTTGGCCTTTATGGAAGAGTAGTGAGAAGATAGCAGAGGACACAGCAAACGTGTGGAAGAAGCTGCTCTGGTCAGAGGAGTGGACATGGGAAATCTTGTGTGTGTTGGAGAAATCAATCACAATACAATAACCCCACTTTGTGACATGGTGGTGTCAGCATTATGCAGTGGGAATGCTTATCTTGAGCAGGGAGAGGAAAGTCGGACTGAGTTGATTGGATAATGTTTGGAGCTACATAGAGGACAATTCTGATGGATACATGCTGGTGGCTTTTCCAGCATGATGTTCACTTCCAGAAGCCTTAATACAACCCTAAAAAATTACTGCCCTAGCTTCAATAAAATAGTTAAAAGATTCATATTAGAGACATATTCATTTGTCAGAATGTCCTAATCAAAGTATATGCCTAAATCCATGTGATAATCTGTGGCAAGACCTAAAAATGGATGTTCAGAGGCTCTCCATTCAATCTGAGTAAAATGAGACTATTTTACCAATAAGGAGCTAAGATTTTACTCTCTAGATGTGCAAAGTTTCAGTCTCACAGCTATGTAAATGTTTGTCTTAGCCTGTCTCATCAAACCCCACTAAAATATATATTCAAGTTCAAGGGGTTTAAATACTTTCAAGGCATTGTGTCGTATACACGTTAAAAAAATCTCCCCTTTGGAAATGAATGTAGTCAGCCCAGCCCTATTTCATTTGGAATCTGACTGAGTTCATAGAGCTATTATTTGTCTTTATTTTCATAGATATTTTGATTAAAGCAGATGGTTGGAGCATATGCAGAGACATATGCATTTACATGAAGACATGTTTCAGCTAACTAGCCAGCACCCGGGAAGGAAATCAGTGTTTACTTGTGCCACAACGGCCAAAACGATGTTGTCTTCTCTCATGTCTTGCATTTCGGGTTATATTTTTAACATTTCGGGCACACCACCGCCTAAATGGAAACACAACAGCATGAAGAGAGAGAAGTCTGTCCGCAGAGATGACGCTTTAGCTTTATTTTTATTTTCCTGTGTATACGAGAGCCCCCTCCTCCTAGCAAACACGCTGCGTGGTGGTTGTGTTGAAGATGCAGTCATGCGACGCTGGTGTTTGACATAATGTTGGACCAGTATGGAATCTGACTGGGAATATCAGCGCTGATACGCGGTGATACAGAGAGGCTGTCACAAAGGTTGCATCCATATGCTGTGCCACTCATTCGTGAAGCTGTGAAATTGGGTTGCATCCCAACTAGCCCGGAGACAGTATCGCTTTCACTCCTCTCGTTCCGTGTCTCTCTCTCTCTCTCTCTCTTTCTCTCTCTCTCTTTCTCTCTCTCTCTTTCTCTCTCTCTCTCTCTTTCTCTCTGCTCATCCCACTGAAGCATTTTTCTCACATTGCTGGGGAAGACGGAACAACTAATGTGGCATTAATAGGGTCACATCATCTCCATGCAGCTCCGTCTTTCTTCTCCTTCCAACTGAGACTGTTGTTTATCTTTTTCAGATGTATCTGTAGAGATGGCTTGGAAATCCCTCAGGCCACCATCTCTCACATGTGAAGGCTGCCAGTTGGGTTTTTTGGCTCGTAGCACAGACTCTACCTTAGAGGTTGTTTTTCTCTTTGTTTATTCAAAATTTTAAGCATTTGGAGGCAAATCTTATCACTCCTGTGAAAATGGAGACCTATTTATAGAGCTTATCTAGATCAGCTTTGTGATGCGTGTGATAGCTCTCATCTGAAAAAATATTCAGGTTTTATATCATCGCATTTTTTTAATTTTTTATTCTAAGTGTGAAACATAAGTAAAAAAGAATTTCATAAAAATATGTTCAATTACTTGAATCCAGTTAGTTTTTCAAGAGGATCAACTTTTCTCATTTCACAGGCCTGACTTTAACAACATGGTGTGACCAATCAAGATTAGTAAACTTAAGGAGCATATCATAGTTTTAAAATGTCTGAAAACATCCAAAATCAGCATGAAATGTAATGCCATTTGCAGTGCGAGACGTGATAGGCAAATTGAAAACCCAGTTTTAAACGTTCCCGAGTGTGTTTTTCTTTCTGCTGGCCTTTGAAAGATGCCAGTTAATCTGCTTACTCCTTTAATTGTGAGCGGAGGGGCGGGCCTCCTCCCGGCCAGAATGAGACTGCCGATCCAGAAGTAAAGCGATGACCGCCGCACTTATTCCTTCCTTTAGGTTGTTCAACCCCCCTTAGTTTTCTTTAGCCGCCCCTCATCTCCTCCTCCTCTAGCGTACCCTCCATCAGAGGGAAGAAAGCTCCTTGTTCTGACAATAGACATTTTTTGCCATATGTTGGCTTGACATCTTCATCAGGTTCACAGCAGGTTACCTTAGTTAACTTTCACTCCACTGCCTGATGGGATTTTCTCCTCCTGATTCTCCAGTCGGCCCAGGCTCAAAGTCTAGACGGCCTCCGAGGCAGAGTCCCTTTAGCCCCCTGTCCACAATGGCCGTATTGTGGACGCTTAGTAGCCGTAGCTTCCTCCAGTTATAGCAAACAGGCTAGTGCTAAAACAATGCTTTTGTCCAGGGGCATACGAGGAGGCCTAATCCACTACATACTGTGAAATAAGTCTCTGCTTGAGATGAGAGCGAGCGAGAGAAAGTGAGTGAATGAATTCTTTGCCAAGGAGGTTAGAGTGCAGCAGTTTAACCCCTGGCCACGAAAGGAGGAGGAGAGGAGGCAAAGGGAGAGGGAAGAAAAGAGGAACAAGAAGAGGCAGGCGCTACATCCCTTCATCTCTGCAACACGGATGGAGGAGAAGGGCTGCCGGTGGCTTTCTCAGCCTCTCTTCTCACCAGAAGAGCTGCTGTTCGCCATATGGGATTTGGCCTCCCTTAACAAACAGGCCTCCTATTCACTCACAGCGCACATTCAGTCGTTGATGGAGAAAAAAGTGCATTTTTCTGCCTTTACAACACTGCAATGGCCATGAGGGCTCCAAGTCTGTGTTTGATTCGCACAATATAGAGAATTATAACCCAAATGCTTTCATCTAAATGTGTATTCACACTGGATTTTGAGTTGGCTCTTTTTGTGCTTCACTGAAGTCCCAGTTTTAAAGTACCGCTGTTACTGCTAAGGTGATCATATAGAAGTACAGAGCACAAATCTGCCTCTGGTCTGTGGGCGTATTCCATGTTCATCACATGCTTATTCCAGTTGTTTGAAAAGGATATTTTTATCCAGCACTGTGTCAGTCAAAGTTAGTAGGCATAGTTTTTTTTTTTTTCATTCAGTGACAAAATGACTTCAAGTTGAATAACTTGCTGTGCAGCGCTGGGCAGTGTGAGGTTTCTGACACACTGGTAAAATGTGCCAACTTTTTCCTCCAGCCAGCAGCATTAGCAATGACATTCTCTGCCAGCAGCTTCTTTTTAGCCTACTTGAAAAATCCCAAGAAGCGCAGATTTATGCCAAGATGAGCATGCCAGCGCTTCTCATTTAGAGGCAACAAACACAGCTTTGTGTGGGAAAATTAAAGAAATGGTAGGTAAAGCAGTGAGTTTATTTTGACTCTAATCTTAAGAGTAGATATACAGTAGATTGATGAGATGGTTAGCAGATAGAAATGCACCAATCAGGCTGGTCTTCCAATATTATTCAGGTTTATACGTTTCTTTAATTTGACGTATCAAACACATAAAACAGTCATAAAATATAATATATAGATATAAATGTGATCATCTCCATTTTAAACCCTAACAAATCCTAACCATGTCCAGATTTTCCTCACTATGTCTTAAATTGCATTTAGTGACAAATGAATTTTGCATATATGTGCAATGATTTGAGATGTATTAACTTTTTTTTGCCATTGCTGATTTGAGGAAATTACCTCAAACGTTCTTTAGTTCAGTTTGTTGTAGTTCGAGTATGTTGTAGTGTGCCTAATTGCGATGTGAAACGTGCCAAATCCATAGCGATTCCTAAGTGTTCAAAATTGATAATGTTTCATAATAATTAAATGACGGGAACATAAAATATCCGGCGGGCCATCTGGACATTTTAGGAGACTGACCGGCAGAAACAGGACGACGGCAGCTTGGATTCCAAACGCCTGCCTTCAAACCCGCTTAGTAAATTTGCGCTGCATGGCTAAAACGCTAGCTGGCCGTCATGTTCCCGCCGGCCTATCCCCTAAAATGTCCGAGCGGCACTTTTATGTTACTGTCATTTAATTATTATGAAACATAATGGGTTTTGAACACTTATGAGTTGATATTGATTTGGCATGTTTCACATTGCAATTAATCGCCTGAATAATATTTTTGCATAATTTATTGTCCAGCCCTAATTTATATATATATATACAATATTGTAATTACCCTTTCGATCTCTCATTAGAGAAAGGGGAAAATTGGATTGTGAACTCTGGCTGATCGATCGGTTCATTTTTAGAACCAATGTCTGTTTAACATGGTGCAAATCTCATTGTTTTGTTGCTTTTCACTTATTTCAAAGTACCTGCTAACCCTCCGCCTCTGGCTTTTAGTGACAGTTGTCTTAAAACTGGCCAAAACATTGATTTTTGAACTATATCAACCACCCAGTACCCCGTCCCCCCGTCCCCCCCTCCTTCACCAGTATCTGTGTCATGGCTCAGGGGCTGTCGGCATGTTGCCCCCACTGTGACTGGGTGAGGTCAGCCATGCTTGAAGCCCTCGGGGATCAATGGACAAGCCACTGTACTGTAAATACTCACTCCTGAGCTTGCTATTCATCTGTAAACACATATCTACTCATGCAGTACACATTTTCACACACGTTGCAAGCAGGGACCAGCGGTCACTTCTTGAGCTTTTGCCGTCACATTTATCCACCTCGGTTTTTCCCGGGTGTGAATGTAGGAATCTTACTCTCAATAGGTGATTTCAATTCAATTCTCACCCATTGGATCTGTTTACACTACTCCGGGGTGATATAATATAGGTTGTTTTCATTCTGTCAGTCTTGGTGCCACTGGTGTCACATAAAATTGACTGTTTTTGTGCTGCATCTACCAGCCCTTTATAGATTGTGTCAGCTGTAAAAAATCCAATAAAAACATATTCAGCCTTTATTTGTTTTTTGGCATTGATCGGGGTAAAAGCGTATTCTTTCTCTGAATAAATGTATAGGTATGTGCACAAGCAGGTGTAAAGAAACATAAGCATGTGTGAAAAAGAACAAGAAAATTTTCTATATTGCTAGAGAAGTAGGGGTGCACGATTTTGACAAAAAACCTAATTGCTGTTTTTCTGACAAATATTGCGATGCAATTTTCGATTTTTACTTTAGATACTTTTAAGTGCATAAAACAAAAATTATGAATGAAATATATTGTTACTTTTACAACACAGTCTTATACAACTTGACACACATGCGAACAATATACAATAACCTAAAAAATATTTATGTGGCCAGGGCCCTCTTCTGGCTTTTGTCTGCTGTTGAACCTGAAAAATCTCTAATATAAACTACATAGTGATTGAGGTAATGAGATTGTTCAATGCTTCGTGATTATTAAATACCAAAGAATAATAAGACATAATGGAAATTAACTTAAACAGGTAGCTTAATTTTTTTTTTTTTATTGACTAATCTTTGCCATTGAAAAATAGAAAATGAACTCTTATTAGAGTTAGATGTACAATTAGAAAACAAAATCTTCTGCAGTCTACTGCCATTTACTAAACATGAAACTGTTATATTGCACACATTTTAAAATAAATGACAATAACAATTAAAAACAAGACCTTATCCAGGCTTCTGCAAGATAAGACATGGTAACCTGATAGTAGTGTACTCCCAGCAAAAAGAATAAGGAACCACCCCCCACCCTCCGCCTCATGATGCTTAATCGACCTAATCGACTTTAATTTAATGCACGTGTAAAACAAATGCACATAAATGAATTATTTTTCTATAATAAATAAGTAGATTCAACATCTTTCTTTGACAGAACTGCAGACTGCACAGATGGTACCTTCCCGAAGGAAAAAGTACTATAACTTAGTAGGATACTGTTTTAGACTTAATATTTGCTGTATACGATAAAGGATTTATGACCGCTACATCCAATTGGTTGTAAGATTCAGATAATTATTTATTAAAAGCTAGACATTTTAAATGAGAATAAGAAAAGTATGTATTTGTGCCCCTCTTTTCCTGTTAATGCCCTACCTGGCCCCGGGGCAAAACTTTGCTAGAGCCGCCCCTGCACAGTTACACGCTGTCAGCTACATAAATGGATCCTGGTGTTTTTTGTCTCTCAGAAACAGTTCATAACTTCCCTTCAACTCATTCATGTCACCTAAAAGGTAAACCGGTTTCTCTATCACCTGTTCAGCTCTGATGATTCAGTAAGAACATCTCCTGGTTTCATCTTCATGTTTCCATCTCACCACATATCCAAACCGATATCATGACCAGCAGCATTTACGGCTGTGGCTTCAGCAAACATCAGAAAGTAATATTAAATCAATACTAACAACAGTTTATCAAGCTTAACCGCGCTGCTGTTGTTTAGCGCGACACCCGCTGGTTTCCTCTATCTGCTAAAAGTCCGCGATAAACAAACAGAAACGGGACTGTGACAGAAAAGCCGATCAGCTGATCATTGATCAGTCAGTTTCAGGATTGGAGGAGCAACAGGAGAGGGAGGGGAGAGAATGAGAGAAGACAAGGCAGCTGTGCAGCGTAAAGACACAGAATAACTCCAACCTTGTGTATTTTCATTCTAGCTGAAATACGGGACAAATCGCGTTCCTTCTCACCTTAATACGGAACGTGTAATATTCTCTCTGAATACGGGGCGATTCCGTTTTTTATGGGACTGTTGGCAACCTGAGCGCGGCAGCCGAGAGAGACAGAGATCTGCAGCCAGGTTCCTCTCCCGCTACCCGCTGAGAACAGTGAGAAATACATTTTGCTTTCACATTGAACAAGTCGCCAAAAGTCTCTAGCAACACATGGAAAAGCCGCTAGATTTGTAACTAGTCACTTAAAAAAAAAAAAAAAAAGTTGCCAGGGGGGTCGGAAAAGTCGCTAAATATAGTGACAAAGTCGCCAAGTTGGCAACACTGCTCTGCATACAAGCTTGTTTCCCATCACCGTTTCTGATTGGCCAGCAAGCCAGGAATGCGAGACTCAACCATTTTGATTGGTGAATAGGTTTGTCACTCAAATGTCATGTTGTTGTCAAATGTTATCGCAGGAGTTAAAACCTTAATATCGATGCGATAAAGGTTAATCGTGCAGCCCTATAGAGACGTACTTATTCAGTGCGGATGCACTTAAGTTCTTTAAGGAAAGACCAACATATAATGCAGATATTTGTATCTCATACCCCTGGATCATTCAGGCTGCGAAAGAGAGAAAGATTTTTAGCAGATAACAGGAAGGCTTCAGCAAAGTTGTCCTTTGTGATTAGAGCACACAACGCTCTAATCACTAAAACAAGAAACTAAAGACAGCTTTTAACATTTTCTCTTTGTTTTAGAATAATAAAGCCGTTTTTTTTACTGCAAATGCTACTCACATGGTGGGATGTAGAGCTGGATGATATGGAAAAAAATTATATCACGATATTTTTCATATCAGGCGATATCGATCTATAGCATGATAAAATAAAGAGAAAACGCATCACTATTCTTTGTCAATGTTTAACATACCCTGGTACTATTTGAAGATATCATAAGGTTATGTTTTTTATTTAAAAATGTATATTCAAAAGTTGAAAAGGTCATTAGCCATACAACTATTTCTGACAAATTAAAGGAGGTTAGGGCTGGACGATATGGATTTAAAATAAAATTATTTATTTATTTATTTTTTCATGCCAAATTCAAGTTTTGAAATTGATTTTTATTTTTTTATTTTATTTTCCTCCCTTTTTCTATTCTGAAAAAGAAATTAAAAATGACAGAAAATGTATTTTTTAAACTTGCTCTTATTTCCGTCATCCCTTCCTGGAGTTGACCTGAATTCAAAGTCCAAATAAATACACGCTGTAAAACATGCTTACACAACTAGAGTCGGCCTTGGCTTACTTTTCTTTGAACAATGGAAACCCAAGAGATGCATTGTTGAAAGTTTATTTTTTTTTATTGTCTAGATTTTCCAAATATTCAATGTTTATAAACGCATAATTTGATTAATTGATATATTGCCCAGCCCTAGTGGGATGTCTTTTTTTAAATTTTTAAATTTGTTTTTTTACCTAAACCTAAATTGGTAATGATTGTTAACAATAAGAGTTGTACGTTTATTTAATATCCTGTTGTTTTATCTTCCTCTGTTCTAGTTCTATTATAGAAAAAGGAAGAGGGACCAAAATCTGGATCATCAAGTCAAAGCTTGTGCAAAAAAACAGAAATCCATCACAAAACTTTGATCGCAATAAGATTTCACCTGCAGTGACAACAGCTTGCTTAGGAATTGCAAAATTACAATGATTAAATATTCTAATGCAATATTATATATCAAGAGGCTCTCATTGTGTGTCCAATGTGAACGTTTGTTCTTTGGAAGGAGGTGAGGGTGGACTAATCATGCAAGATCTGTCGTAGTGATATTTGTGTCCCTTTGCAGAGCAGCAGGGATCGCCTTCACCTCTATAACCTTCACCTTTCAGCTTTAACCCCCTTCAGGGTCCTTTCTACATCCACCACATGTCCAGCACCTTCAACCGAAGGGTTCATGAACCTAAGGAAGTGAGAAAAATGTAAAAGAGGGGGGTGCAAAGCTGAAGATGACAGACAGCTGTAAGAGATGGCAGGAGGGAAAAAGAGATATGTTGTAAAAATGTTAAGGTAAGCTTGGGGGAGTGAGGAGATAAAGGCCCGAAATGAATCAGAAATATGTGTGAACCGAGAAGAATCTGGGAGGGAGAAGATGGTGGAAGAAAACGGGGAATCCAGAGGAGAAATGATTGGCAGTCGAATGAAATGGGAGAAATAAGCTCTTGTTTGGGAAGGGGAAAAAAAGGAACCTGCTTGAATTGAATGAAAAGACGACATGTATTTACATGTTCGTGTTAAAGCTTTTTGTTGGACATAAGAAGTTCTGATCTGCTCCTCTGTAAAGGGCAGATACTATGAAAACATATTTTTCTATACTTTACATATAGAATATTTTGGTTTAATATTACACAAAAAAAACTATGGGGGAGCTTTAGTTTGAAAATATTTTACTGGGTTTGTGGATCATTTTTGTTGTAGACTTCTGCTTTGCACAAAAGACTCCTTACTGTAATTTCCTTTCCCCGTAAAACTAAAAACCTGCAGGAACATACCAACAATACAGCCAAAGTATTACTGAGCTGCTGTGTTATGGAGAAGATTCCAGGACAGGAGTCTTAATACTCCTTCTAAAATTAAACACAAAGAAATTAGTTGAAACGCCAAACTAAGTTTAGGAACTTTGTTACAGTAATCGTGATGTAGGCAATGCACGTTTGATTGATTTGACGGAAAAGTATAAATTTCTGAGAAGAGTTGCCTAAAAGGTTCCCAGCAATCAGCCTTGCATGTTTCTGATACAGTTTTCATGCACATAATGTTCTGGGTTAAACTCTTCATGATAACGTCTCTCACTCTCTTTGACCATCCATCCATCCATCCATCCATCCATCCATCCATCCATCCATCCATCCATCCATCCAGTTTTGTTGTTTGTTTTAAAACTTGATTTTGTGTTCTGTCACTTTCTCCACCTTGGTGTTGGTATCTCGGTATTAACTGTATAAACTGAGAACATAGTTATAAGCTTTAAGAAACAGGAATATAATTATAGTAGTTCTTGTTAGTGGGGGTGGGGGTCCCCCCCCCCCCCCCCCCAAACGCACAGACACACCTTTCAATACTAAAAGTTGTCTCAATCTTCTTAGCCTCTGTCTCGTCTCCAGACTTCCTGTCCCTCTTCATGTCTGTCATTCATCCTCTGCAAGAGTCCCCATCCTCTCACCCAGTAAATCACCATAAAATAGCCCTAACTGTGGCAGATCATAGGGTAGGAAGAAAGGGGGTAGTCATAGTTGGCTTGCTGAGCTTTGAGGTCTGGTATGTTTCTTTTTTTTCTGGGCTGCTCTTTTCAGGATGAGACCCATGAAATCATCCAATAGGATTACGTAAGGCACAACGGGTTCTGCTGCCGCTCTGTCGTGTACGTTCCCATTGTGTTTCTGATTCTCACAGACACCCTGGGTTGTTAGCCATGAAACCTCTCTCTGAACACTGCGATTACATGTCGGCTTTGCTAGCGGTTCCTTCTGTTGGTTGTTCACACAGTTGTTAATGTTATTAAAACTATACCACTTTTATGTTTTTTCTCTCAATTAGTTTCCTTTAAGCAGAGATGGAGGCATGTGTTGTTTTCTATTCCGTAGCCCATCTGCAACAGTGAACTTGGCATGCAAAAGCTGGACTGTTTAAACCATTGCTGTTCCTGCCAGGGTCACTGGATGAACTCAGAGCTGTGGAAGCCATGTTTAGCAGATAACCCCTGTGTTCAGACTATAGCTGGGTGTCTGCCTGCTCTCAAACACATGGCACAAGCTGGTGAGGAGTAAAGCTCTATAATTTGAAAACTCAAACACAAGTTGATATGAATGTTGCACTGCTCATAGGAGCATTTCCTTCATTTTGTTATCATGTACCACCTGGACTGAAACATGTTTGTGAATAATGTTCACTGTAGAAACGCAATAATCAGAAATTTTGTTGCAGGTCTCCAGCCTTCAGTTTTTGTTTAGCTTTGACCAACTGAGTCAGGGACAGGGACACTTCCTTTTCTGTGAAAATGTAAACAAACATGGAGCGTCATCAGATTTTTAGGATTACTCTGCTGTCTTTGGTAAATGTGTTAGACAAATACTTCAGCAATTGGCTCAGCATGAGCAGAGAAAGAAGCAGAGTTGTTGCGCCGTTGTTTTGGTTGCATTTACCCAGAATGCTCTGCGGTACACTACTCCAGCTTGGCTTTATTTTGTTCATATTTCCTGTTATTTGCTGAAACTCTTGTCCTTTCTCGTCGTCTAGCAGCAGGAATGAAGAAAATACAGTTTCCTATAAATAGCCTCTTACAACTGTGCTTCCCCTGACCTTATTTTTATCATCTCACTGATACTGAATATAGTAAACCCTGAGTCCCTCTAAGTAATGGCAACAACACCGAAGAGTGTTGTTGATGCATCCTGGTAGTGCTTGTTATGGCGCATACACAGGTGGGGAAAATATCTCTATGTCCCTGTTTTTGCTCTTTGCTATTATCCAAATTAAGAGTATGATGTAAATGTAGTTACTCTGACTAGTCTGAGCTTTATTTGTTCAAAACATAAATAAATTCACATTGAGTCTCACCCACTCATTTTGTTTTTGTTTCTTAATTCGCCTGATCAGCTCCTACAGCACACCCAGAACATTTGCTTAACAGTGTTTCTTTAAAACCAGATAAGCTTTTGTATTTAACAAAACCGTATTTGTCGTTAGTAGGTAATTTACTTGATCTGCAAATCCAGTGATAATCCCATTTAATCTCTCATTTATGTTATTTTGTTGTTTACCGGAAATATGAATCACAACCCTTTTATAGTAATCGAACTTTTGGTTACAAGATTTACATCTTCTCAGCAAAACCGCAAAGCTTGCATCAATGTAGGAATAATTAAGCAAATAAACCCGAGTATGTGTTACTGTGACTTTGTTAAACGTCCATTATTTGGTGTATAATATCAGCTATCATATCTACACTGAGGATATAGATTTGCATATTTACAACCCATTCAGCCTAGATACTCTCTCTTGTCTTTCAGCGTGTGCTGCTCCGTGTGTGTGTGAGTGTGTGTGTGTGTGTGTGTGTGTGTGTGTGCGTGCGCGCACACAGACTTGCAGCAGCCACCCTTGCCCCCACCCCTCTCATTAATATGTATGTGATCTGAGGCAGCTAGCGAAGACGGTGTGTTTCTCACCCGCTGATTAATGCTGTCTGTCAATTACCTCTAGATCCAACCGTGCTGTGGAGCTTCCCCCAGGACCACACAGACCAGGTTGGAACACACTCTGCTTTTTCTTTTTCCACCCTCTCCAAATCTCTCACTCGTTCAGTGTTACAGACAACCTCTACCGCCAACACCAGCACCACCTCCTCCTCCTCCTCCCTCTACCGTCTCTCTTCCTTTTTCCTCACACCCGAACTCACCCTGCCTTCCTGTGGTAACCTCCCCCAGCACCTATCACCACCACCGCTCTCCTTCAGGTGCTTCCTCTCCTCCTCCTCCTCGCCACCATCCTTCTCTGCCTGACTGTACGTCTGTGGTTGGTAATGAAAAGCAGTGAGCAGGTCTTCAATAAATGGTGAATCTGTAATTATCATGCATCCGTGACAGGAATGCACACCTCTTTTTTTCCCTCCTCTTTTTTCTTTCCCCCTCATCTCCTTTTCCCCCATCTCTACATTCCTCCTTTTGTCTCATATTTACTGTATTTAGTTTGAATTTTAAATAGCTCTGGCACCTTAAAGTCCTCATAAAACAGTTAAAGGTAAGTGTATTCTGCTTTGTGCAGCCAATAAATAATTTTGTCGACAAGCACGCAGTTCAGAAGATTATTTTAAATGACCTCATGTTGTTGAATTTGTTGATTATTTCTCCGAGCCATGCATTGATCTTGCTGCCCAATCATGAAGTTTACCATATTCTGATTTCTCTGTAGGAACTATTAAAAGAGAATATACAGAAAATAACATTTTGTTTTTTCCTACTCTCCCGATTAGTTGAATATTAAACATTCTGAATGGTAAAATATTTGTATTAAAATTTGAGTTCTTAAAAGCTGACCAAGGTTACAGAGCTGAAAATTTTAATGTACCACAATACATAATTTCTTTCTACAAGATCATTTTGAAATAAATAATAAAGGTGACAAAGTTAATGTTTGAGAGGAAAAGTTCTGATTTACTGTAATGTGTTAGATTGTTAAACCATTTTTTCAAATATTGCGCCTTAGAGCTGCTTTTTAGCAGTCTTTAGGTTGTGATTGCGCGTAATTTATTTGTATTGGTAGCAGAGGGGATGTCACACTGTGTGCGAGAAGAGCAGATGGTGTTACAGAACTCTGCAGCTAAGCTGGATTTTCTCACATTTCTAACAAAATAAGACAAAATGATTAAAGTTGACATTTTTAAACTGCATCTTTCACATCTTTATATAGGTGATTTGCACAATTAGCATGGTTAGCATCCCTCCTCCATGTGTATCCCTGTAGACTTAGTAGACCCTTACCTGAACTCTGAGGTTTCCAAAAGACAACAAACATTTCCAAATCTAACATGACATCGCTTTTTTAATGTCTCCCTGATTCTAGAAATAGTTTAGTCTCCTTCAATCGGTAACATTTTCCTTACTAAAGAGTCTTGTAAGTGTTACCTGTGTTCACTGAGTGAAAAAAATAAAAGATTTCTAGTTTCCAATCAGTAGATCATAGATGAGGCATTATCCGATAAAGCTTAAAATTAGCTTCGTAAACCATAATGTATATTTAAAGATCTCAATGTATTACGACATAATACATCTTGTCAAAGTATGTGGTTGTGTAAATTTATGAGCCGAACAGACTTGATTTTACGCGATAATTAGAGTTTCAAAAATATTAGCTTAACCGCGGCTTCAAAACTACGTCTCCATGTGACATCAGCGACAGAACCGCTCAGGCTGGACAGTCCGAAAACACCGCTGTCAGGCCTGATGGAGGCGCTCATATTTGAAGGCTCAGAAGATTCTTCCTCCAGTTTTAGCCTTGAGATGGTTTTTGAGGTGGAAAATGCAGCAGGTTCTGGTGCTTCTAGAGGCATGGAACCGTGCAGGTATGAGCTGTACACAAGGACTGAGATGGGAGAAGAAAGCGGGTCAGAGAAGCTAGCGGGAGAAGTGACAGCGGGAGAAGTGACGTCAGGGAAACACAGGTTGGTAAGGATTAGAAATAACTTTTAATCGTGGCCTATTTTCTTTTCAAATAATTAACAAAATGATATAAATGAGCAAAATAATATTAATATGTAGTGATTTTAGTAGTGACCTGAAAAATAAACATTAGCCTACATAATGTAAATATGGTAAATCAATTTTAAAACTAAAAATAATAAACTAATCCAGACGTAATTATTTATAAGGTCTGAGACTGATATCGGAAAAATAAAATCATATTGTAGGCAAACATTCAAGGCAAACAAAGCAAGTAGCCTAAGACTTACTTCATTACAATTCTTCTTTATGATTATCGTACCAAATTATTAGTTTCAGGTAAAACACGTTTATTTAATTTCTTTGTCAGACTCACTAAATGGAGTTTGAATTATTCATAATTATAGCAAAACTGCTTTGAATATGTACCCGTCTCTTCTGGACAACGGCGTCAGTTTGTTTTGAAAACTTCTGGGGACAATTATTGATTATTCATATAGCCTATGATTATTCAGCCGTTGGCTATATAGGCTATATGCGCAGTAATAAAACGCGTTCCCTTTACAACCATTGCCGTTGTTCTGTGCGAGGAAACTTTAACAGTTCAGAGTCCTACAATTGGGCGGCTACCCGGGGGTGGAATATTCCAAAGCAATAAAAGAGAAATTATTAATTCTACTATAATTTACATTTAATCTGGGATCCCGTTATTTTCTGTCTATGACAGTTTTTTTTTAATTTTGAAAAAAATCTGAAACCTATTCAATATTATTTAATTCTTCATTCATTTTGGTCAATATTCAGCCCGAACAATCTGAACAAAGAATCTCCATCGTGCCATCACACATGGAGCAGATGAAAACATGTACTAAATATGAACATTTTACCTGCAGTCTCACAACTTTCTCATGGTCTATGGACGTGAATTACGCACCTTCTTGTGCATAAGGGAGGCTGAAACCGCTCCGCTCCGCTCAACACTTGTGTTGAACTAAACAACCCAGGGATTCCTTTATCATAGTAATCAAAACAATTCTGCTCAAAATGTTCCGAGCAGAGAGGAGGAGGAGGAGGAGGAGGGAGCCCACTTCTCACTGGTGCGTCTAACCTGTTTCACCCACTTAGACAGTAACACGGGGTCTTTGGGAAACTTAAATAAACTGACACCGTCCTTGTGTGTATATGAGCAAAATCCCCCAACACAACAGGAAGGCATTGTGATCACTTTTCTTTGTCAAAAATAGAAAATAGCGGTCCCAGTCATAGCTGAAAAGCCGCTGTCAAATGTGCCAACAAACAGAATGCGTTCTCTTGCTAACGTCACTTCCGGCTTTCGGCTCGTTCAGTGCCCAGTGATACAGTAGTAAAATGCTAGTCACCGCAGTGGTTTTTTGCTCCCAGTAGGATTATACAAGGCGTGTTTATGACTTTGACATAGTCCATTGGGTTCAGATTTCTTTATTTTATGTTATGTTTAAAAATGTCAACTTCGTGTCATGAGGTCTTTAAAACTGACAAGTTTGGGTGATATTTCATGCTTTGGATTCTTTGTCGTCTGAAGATGCACCGGACTGATGTGATGTATCGTGGGAAGTGCTTGAAACTCCCACCTCATCCGCTAAATTAAAGCTCTCAAAACATACCAATACATCAAGTTTAATTTATATGCATCTCTGTTCCAGTCATGACCATTAATTTAGCTGTGATGTGCAGATCAAATCAAACCTCAGCTTTTTGTTTTTGTACTTTCCTCTGTTGCCTCTTGTCACTTCATTTAACATCATTTAACATTGTTGAATATGAACACATCACCATTATATTATAAACAACTAAATAGGACCCAGGAACTGAATTATCCTTCATGCCAGTCACAGATTTTACCAGCTGTCTCGAGGGGACGGTGAGCGCACTTGATTTGATTAGATTTTATTTGAAAGGCGTGCTCTTTCCCCCCAAAGAAAAAAAATACTCCCTCTCAGCAGGGTATCTGTGTTTTTTTTTTTTTTTTCTGTCTGAATTCACCTTTGGAGCAAAACACTTTAGAACGAAGTTGATCAGAATGATCTCACATGCTTTAATAATAGGAGTATATTAGTACAGAACTGTAAGCACATGAGGTTGAATCACTCTCCTGTGGATTATCAGCATGTGACATGTTCTGATACATTTCATTATCTGTACTGCTGCTACAGTGATGTAACATATTACATTTATAATCTCTACAGCATTAGTAGCAGCTCTTGAATATGTACACACCTATCAGAATTCCAGCTTTTTGAGACAAAACACACGGAGACAAGTTGAAAGAATTTACAAACTAATTTCACCTTTAATGTAACATATATCCTGTACAATTTTACTGAAAAATAAGCAATACTGTTGAATTAAAAAATAATAAAAAATTGCAATAACCTGGTTGCGTGTTTTTATCCTTAAACAAATACTTTATTAAACCCCATGGAACATCTTAACTTGTCAATATTTTGACTCTACGCTGTGAGACGTTGGATTGTGAAGACATCTCCAGTTCACAGCCCCCTTTAGGCGAGGCCGCAGTTTGTGTCAGATTTAGTTCTGAATTCCCAAAATTCACTTTTCCTTTGGTAAAGCAATTTGTTTTGTTAACCTCCTGCAGAGCTAAAAGCTGTGAATACTTGAGACCCCTCTAAAAGTGCTTATACCTGCCTATTTTCATATTTCACATTAAATATACCTTGATATGCATTAATACGCGTAGTGGAAACTGTCTTAGCACTACTGCAGAAGCTAATATCTACAGTCTTGCTTATTTCTGCTCTTGATGTGTACAGCTAATCAGTGCCAAGCAAAATAAAGGGTGCTTGATTGGCTGCTTTGCAAATGCCAGCCAAGTAGGATTATGGCAAGGTATTTGAGATTCCCAAGATGCATTTTCTTTTAAATAATTTATAAGTGCAACTGAAAAATCCACAAATAGGTGAATTTACCACAAATAATTTAGAGTTAAGTATTACAAAAAAAAAACTACAAATAGGTGAATTTACCACAAATAATTTAGAGTTAAGTATTACAGAAAAAAAACTACAAATAGGTGAAAAACAGCAAATAGGCGGGGATCTACTGCATCCTTGGACTCTATATTCAGCTTTTGTGCAGTCACTTGAGGTTTTTAGGACAAAACTGAGATTTGAATTTCTTCAAAGTTTAATACTCCTGGACAAAGCACCTCGATTCAAGCAGAACAAACATAACCACAGAACATGACATTGCAGCCAACATCCACACAGTTTGATAAGTAGAGTAAGGAGATGTCAGAAATATCCAACTAGGACTGCAGGACTTCTTTTCAGGTCAGTTAGATTCTATGTAATCAATGTTTTTTATGAACTCATGGATACTAAATGCTGACATTATCTGCAAAGTACAAATTAGGGTGTTTTGTTTACACTTTTTAGAGCCACTGTATTTAAGGAAATTTTATATGAATTAAGGAAAATATAAACACAATCTGATTTTAATAGTCGTTTTTAAGACCTTATTGTACAAGTTGAACCTTTTTATTTTTCTAACAAAGTATACCAACCTTATATTAGGTGGTTAATTAGTCAGGCTAACTTGCTAAAGTAGTCAGTTGCTAAAAGGACATGCAGCTGGCCAACCATGGTTTTAAAACTGCGCAAACTTAGAAACGTGATGGATGGCACTTCTTTTTCCACATCACGACCGTCCATGTTTTTCATGACTGAAAATATTTCCAAACTGCTGAATTTCTCTTTCTTGTAAGTGGGGGAAGTAAGAAGTGTAAAGAGACCCCTTTAAACCAGCTGACTGGCAATATGGGGAGCAAAAGGTTTGGGGAGCGACAGTCCCGTTTTTCTTCTTCCGCTGAAAACTCCTGTCATTCCGACACTTTCTCCAGCATCACATTGGGAACGACTTTGAACTGTCGGAACGTTGTATCTTGATATCAGTGAGCAGCTCTTGCTTAATCTCTGGGGATTTAGTCCATGTGCAGCAAATGGCAAAAGAAAACCAAACCATGCAGGTTGTTATTGATGCTAAAAGTGGCCAGAGAAAGGAAATCGAAGTATTTGACAGATGAATATAGAAATAAATGTGAAAGGTAATGTAAACGGGTTCAAAAAACACCCACTGTAGTTTTACACAACCGTCTCGCACTCAGGTTTAAACAGCTCTACTGCTTCTCTGATCCACTTTGTGGAATAAACAGACTTGTAGAAAGATGCTTCAGGCAATTTATATCTGCCCCACAAGAACCAAGGCATGCTATCAGAATAAGACATAAAGGAGAGAAAACGGTTTCAGATTCATACATATCTGTATCTTTTTTTTTTTTTTTTTTTTTTTTTTTAATACGTGTCCTGTTTGGCAGTGTGGAGCTCAGAATTGGTGTCTGAGTACCAAGTAGAAGCTTTTGCTATAGTACTCCACTTGATATATGTGTGAAAAATCTTTATTGTGAATTGCTGGGGGTTTTGTTTCCTGATGTTATGGACATGGAGACGGAAAATTAAGGGGAAGAAAGAAAGAAGATGAAGAGGGGGGGTAGGAAACAAAATGTCATGAGAGAGGGTGAGTTGAAAATACAAGAGAGGAAAGGGAACATTGAAGTCTGCCTCCATACCCACAGGACGGCAGAGAGAGGGGAAAAAACAAAACAAAACACGAAAAAGGAAATTTGACAAAACAAACCTAACATCATGAACTAAGAACTACACAACTACATCACACAATAATGGATATAAAAATACAACAACAAGGTCACAGAAAAACTCATGGTACCGATTAATCAAGCTCTAGTAATGATAACCTCAGCCCAAGAGTATATCTGTAAACACCAGAGACCCCACATCTATGTGTGTGTGTAAGCATGCTGGTGCATATAAGGTACTGCAGGGGCCGCGGCCTGCCACCACGCGCCACCACCACCCTGGGCCAATCCCCACCGCCAACATCCCAGCGCCCCACCCCTGCCCCACGTCGGGGCGCCCCAGCCAGCACCTGGACACCAAGTTGTACCAGCTCCCGAGTCCTGATCCCGCGCAATGCAGAGCGCCGAGACCAGACATCTAACAAAGGCCAGGGCCGGTCCAACCCGCCAATGAACCGACCACGCACGGTTCGCACAGAACAGGTGATGGAACGAGCAGAGACGCTGGATCCGTGTCCCGCCAAGCCACCGAACAGGCACCACCCAACAATCCCAAACCTGGCACCCCTAAAAGAGGTGCCCCAACCAACCAAAGGAAGATATCGGCCCAGCGCATCGGGCAACCGACACACCGGCCCCCCCAGGCCCGGCCAGGCACGCACCAGGTCCAAACCGGATTGACCACCGACGCACCAGTAGGCAGGGGCATCCCTCACCAGCGGGGAGTGAAGGAGGGGAAATAGGCCCCCCATTAAATGTAAGGCCTGAGGTGCGCCAGGCGAGAGGGCAGCCCAAGACCCAACCTGACAGGCAGACAAAGACATACAGACAGTCATACGTTCCCTCCCTCCTAAACACATACATTCTCACTAACTCACCAAGACACCCAAGAAATGACGCTGTACCCTCACTCATACACCCCATACACACTTCATACTCCCACGTCCAGGTACCGATGCCCCAGTAGAGCCACCAGACCCAGGAGATGGACCCCCTACCTTCTAGGACGGAGACAAGCAGACCGCCAAGGGCCCCACAGTGGCGAGGCAGCCCGACAACCCAGGACCCCGACCAGACAACCTGTTCCTCCTCCGGACCCCAACCCCTGATGGCCGGTAGCGAACAGGGGTGTAAGGAGACCCCTAGCCTCTATCCTCCCGCTCGAGTATGGTGTTGATGCATGTTGTAATAATGTGCATTTAAAACAGAGGGGTGGGATGTGGGGAAGGCAGCCACACATCCCCCAACCCCCACCCCGAGCCCTCAGTGTCTGTATGTGGTTTAACAGTGGGCACCGGCACCAGAGGTGAAGCTGATTGAACCGCTACCCCTCTGGATGCCGAAAAGTTTGCCCACCCCAAAGTCCCTACATGTGTGTCGCATGAAAATGTTATAAGTGGGAGTGTCTAAGTTGTATATTAAAAACCCCTCCTCGCACCCCAGTGATGTGCCCATGCCCCAAGACCCTATATGAGTGGTAAAGTGATGGAGCGGGTGGACAGAGGTGTTGGGGGATGGGGAGGGAAGGACTGGGAGACAAAATGTCTTCCCAGGGAGCCAGGTCCCCCACTGGCCCCAAAAGGCACCGCTGTTAACCGGGATCCTCCAGGGGAGGGAGGCCATGGCACGTTCAACCCAGGGCCCACGGCCACAGCACCACCAAGCCCCACGGACCCCAAGGCAGTCCCCCCAAGCCCCATCCCAGAAGGAGAACTAAACCCACCCTGACATTCACTCTACTATCAGAACACAAAAGACACTAGACACCCAGGTTGAGTTCGGCCCCTCCCCTCCAGCACACCCCTCCCCCCCGTCCAAGTGCCCTCGTAGGGGGAGAGCACCTGTCGCTAATCAGCAATAGCCCCCCCGCCAGCAAAGGAGGCCCCCAGCGCCACCTGCGCATCGGAGGCCCCCGCAGCCCAAACCCTGGCGACGTACCCGCCCAGACCAGGAGCAAAACGATGAACCGGGCGCCCGACCCACCAGGCCGACATCCACCATCCCCATTCCCTTGTGGAGCGACCACTGCTGCTCAATGGCCCGGCAGGCAACCAAACCCAGTGCGCCACCCACCTGCCCTGCACACCCACTACCCGGCCAGTCCACCCGCAGGTCCGACCGAACCTGGGCAAACGCCCGACCCCAGCGCCCCGCAGCGCACAAAGACCAAGACCCAGGAGCTAAGTCCAGTGCGAAAAAGGACTGATCAGGCCCAGAAATGCCACCCAGCCGCCGCGATCAGCAGCATATCTCTGCATATCTGTATCTAAGAAAGATGTGTGGTGGTGTTTACGTAGGCCTCATCCGTCTTGTATCTTCAACCACCTCACTTTTCTTTCAGTTGGTTGTTTGTGTGCATAAGATCGCCCTTAAGATGGCTAGTTAGCGTGCTGTGTACAAAGGGATTGGTCCTCTCCCCCGTATACATAAAGGCTGTATTCACAGGCCTCATTACCAGGATTAGGGCTCTTTTCCTCCTTTGTGGAGCTGAAGGCTGGAGTCCTCTAGCCACAGCCTCTGTCTTCTGTGGCCTGAGCTGGCCAGCATATGGCAGCAGCAGCCAACAGTCTCTGCAGAGGGACTCAGAGCTCAGAGCAAGGCCTCCTTTTGTTTAGGCCGTTATTGTTGCGCAGCGTAATGACATTTGTAGGCCGTAGGATCGAGGTGGAGGGGTTAGTCTTCCCCAGGGGAGGGAGACGGAAAGAGGGAGGAAGACAGAGCGGGATGGAGGGGAGGGGAGGGGGGGGGCGTGTAGACTGACAGGAGTGTGGATTATGGAAATATGAATTGATTTTTTTTTTTTTCTGTTCAGTGGTAGAATAGAAAGCTCAAAGGAGAACAGACTGTAGGCTAGCTGACACACCAGGGTGGTGCTAGGGAAATTTGAAGTGAGAGGGGCTTGCTGCCTCTTTCTCTCTTTCTCTTCCTGTTTTTCCTCTTCTCTTCCCTCCTCCTTCCTCTTTTCCTCCTTTAGCCCCTGAGACTCTCAATGCCCTGGTCATCCACAGATGCCACTTGGATAGAGATGGAAAGATGTAAGAGAGAGGGAGGGGAAGGGAGAGGTGGCTAAAGCATATATTTGAATCAAAAGGTTTTTTCCCTTTTAAAAAAAATGTTTTTGCAAATGAAGCAGACAGATGGAAATCTGTCCGTTTCCTCTTAGATCTCATCCCAAAGTTATGGGGGGGACAGCAGACAGAACAGACAAATAAGTGCAAAAAGGATACAGCCAGTTAAATCCAGCTACTAACCCTGCGTGGTGTATACAGCGTCGGTGGCTCACTTGTTCTGTGAAAAACAGATGACAATACGATAAACACCCAGCAAGCTTCACAAACAGAGGATCATTTGAAAACTAAGGCTGTTAGCATCTCCACAGTAAGATGCTCACACAAACACACACTAATGCAAATAGCTGTATGCTTGTGCTCAAAAAGGAAACTTTGTGATTGTCTTCAGGGGTGTTATTTTTCCCACTCGTTGATTATGTTTCACAGTCAGTTTTCAGTGTGAAATACTCTGATTAGACACACAATTATGGCCACTGTTAGGTTAACGCTGTCCCGTGTAGTCCATCAACTCAAGTTGCAGAGGAATTTGAAGCTGTTTCTGAGAGAAAATTACAAAATGGATCACAGGTTGTTGCCTTTGGGTCCCCCAACAGTAATCTGCAGGAATATATCACTGCTGGAACCTGGAGCGATGGAAGGAAGGCGACTGGTCTGATGAGTCACATTTCTTTTACAACAAGTCTAGGGCTAGATTCATGTGCATTGCTTACCTGTAGAACAAATGGCACCGGCAGAGACACTTTGCCTCACACCAACAATGGTCTAGGAATGCTTTGACTTTGAAAAAGTCATTTTAAATATTATTCAAGTTATTAGATTCCTGCTGAAGATCTTTGACATCATTAAAAAACAGAAATGAAGGTAAGTAGCATGCGACCTTGCTGTTTATCTCATCCGTCCTCTGTTTGCACCGACTTACTTTCTCAGTTCCTGTATCTGCTCTTTCTCTCCCTGCACACTTTTTCAGTTTGAGTTCAGCAGAGAACCGACATGAAAACTGAATACGTTATTGCTCTTTTGGTCTGTTTTAAAATCACAAAGGAACCCTTAATGTTTGTTCTCATCCTCTTTGTTCAGCTCTTCATTTTATTTCTATACATGTTTATTCATCTTTGGGTTTACTATATTTTCCGCCTTGCATGGTCATCAACCTCCTTACTTCCACAGTCCTTTTCCTTTTGCCTCGCAAAAATACTGCTACAAGAAATTGCAAATGCAAATTACACACAAATTACATATATTTTTCTACTAGTCTGGTAGTATCAAGGGAGAAATAAAGGAAATATTGAATTTAAATATAATTCACTCCAAGGCCCCACATGAACTGTAAACTAAAGTTGATGTTAACTCTCCGTGGCTATTCCGCAAATCTTACTGTAATAAGGAACCTTTGATCTTGCTGCTGCATACTGCGCCGAGCTGACTGTACGAGATGCTGCTTTCATTTATGCCAAGGTTGCGTGTGAGGGTTCGATACTAAAGAAATATTCCTGCTTTGATATGGACACGTACGGCTATGTATAATCAATTTGTAAAGCTTTCCAAAATTTCCCGGTTCTTTTTATAAGCAATTGTTGACTTCCTGTCATGCAGTTTTATGATCTCAGTGAATTTAGAATATGAGGGCTCTGCAGGGAGGAGTCATTGACTGTATCAAAGAAATTCTTCATATGTTTGGATAAACAGGCCTGTATCTCTTATTTAATACATGCTGTCTTATTTTTTACATCGGATTTAATTGTCTTAGAAGGATAAACGCTTCTTTGCTTCTTTAATCATTAAATTCCTCTCAGATGCAAAGTTCAGAATTAAATTCAGGGTCCAAAATAAACACTTGCTAAGTGGTAAATATAAAGAGATTAGATCACAACGTCCAACTCCCAGACGCTGACATTTTAGCAACAAAAACTTTAGATTCTACAATATTTACATACTTTTGTGAAACTGTCCATATGCTCACCTTTCTTGCCTATCTTATGAATTTATTATATTTTCTAATCCGTTTCTGTTGCTTTATTTTGTCTTAACCACTGGCCACCTTCATTAGATATGACTTAAAGGCAAACTGCGTGCTTCTCATAGTCCTGTAAATCCATCTCAAAAGCTTAATGTGTCATCAGCCAGACAGAAAGCAACACTTTGAGACAGACAAAGAGGAGGAGAAGAAGAAAAGAGGAGGATGGTCTCTCGAGGCTTCGTCCTCGGTAGCTCTGAGAGCAGCTCTGACACCATGCTCCATCAGGACAGTCTGGCTGACACGCTGTGATTGGTGGCTGCAGCCCTGTGAACTGACTCTGCATTGGGGGGGATGAGGAGTCGATAGGGCTGGTGAGGAAAAGGTGGTCTGAGGGAATGAGGTAATGGAGAGGAGCGTGTGGACATGATTGGTGACTCCATCCCGGAGGGAGTTGAGTGTTGACCCTGAGGAGAGAAGAAGATGGAGGGTGAGATGTGTTGGTGGACGAGTCCATGTGGGTGTGCAAAGGTTGGGTAGCATGGGGTCACAGATACTAACCTGAAGACAATGATATGTGGGCCTCAGATGATGCGCTGCACAGGACCCAAAGGAAGGAGGTGCAAATAAAACAATAGGTATAGGAGAATGTTGTTGAAGTAGTCAAAGGGAATGTTTACAGTCATGAACAGCAGCTAATGTTGTTGACTTGAGTTTAGGTGAGAGGTATGCAAAAAAAAGATTAGAATGAAATGAAAGAAAATTGATGCATAAATATTTTTTGTTTCCTTCTTCCTGGAACAGTACTTTATAGAACCCACCTTTAGCTGAAAGCCTTTCAGGTTAGGTTTAAATCAGCTTTGCATTTCTGGCATTTTATCCACTCTTTAACATTATATTTCAAGTCTTCCCCCAGATTTAAAAGTAGGTTCAGGTCTGTCCTTTAATGTAAGAAATCGTTTTGTAGCTCTGTCTGCACGGTTAGCATCGCCCTGCTAGATGGTGACAAGGTTTCACATTGGTCTCATCTGACCGGAGCACCTTCTTTTGCAAGTTTGATGTCTTCTTCATGGCTCGTGGCAAAATGCGAAATGGGCTTCTTACACCACTCCTCCATAACTAATCGTTGCCCTGTAAACAAATTCTCCCAGCTGAGGTGGGGATCTATGCAGCTCCCCCATTTACAGTGATCTTCTTGGTTGCTTCTCTGATTATTGTTTTTCTTGCCCAGCCTGGTAATTGAGGTGAACAGCTATGTCTTGGCAGGTTTTTAGCTGGTCCACGTTCTTTTTTCAAATGATGGATTGAATAGCTCTCTTTTAGATGTTGAAAGCCTCGGATATTGTTTCTATAACCTAACCTTTCTGGTCTTTGCAAAGCTGTTATTTTTGTCTCTATTTCTGATGCATTCAGTTGCGGGCTGCACAGTGGGGCAGTAGGTAGCACTGTTGCCTTGCAGCAAGAAGGTCCTGGGTTCAAATCCTGGCCTGGGGTCTTGGAGCTTATATGTTCTCCACTGTGAATGCATGAGTTTTCACCAGATACTCCCAACTTCCACCAAAAGCCCAAAGCATGACTGTTAATTAATTGGTTAAATGGTCAATTTAACTTGTCTTTAGGTGTGTGAGTGTTGTGCGTGCATGGTTGTTTGTCCTGTGTGTCTCTGTGATGGACTGGCCACCCATCCAGGGTGTCTCGCCCAATGCCCGCTGGAGATAGGCCCCACCCCCCTGCATGGATAAGTGAGTATAGACAATTGGTGGATTTTGTTTAGGCTATATCAGATTATATGGAGCTGAATACATATCAACACCAACGTTTTGAAAAAACGTTGAAACCCCATATATCATTTTCTATCCACTTCAAAATTATGACCCACTTTGTGTTGGTCTGTCACATAAAATCCTTGTAAAATTCATTAAAGTCTGTAGTTGTAACATGACACACAGATGTGATGAGAATCTGAACAAGGACAAAAAAGAGAAGTGATGCATAAAGAACCATCTGCAGCAGATAATATTGAAAAGTTGTGTGTTTAAAAAAAAAAGAGAAAGGTACCCGACAGATCCATCATCCGACAGCTGATCCTTCTGTACGGCAATTTTTAAGGCAATTACTCTTGGAGGATCACTTCGTTGCTGCTAAAATACTATATTTCATTGTCTTTGCTGTTTGAAACAGATTTAATTTAAAAAAATGCAATAAAGTGCCTGAAAATCTTGTTTAAAATTGGTAGTTTGCAAAGTTGTCTGTAGACTCTGGTTTCTTTTGAGTCCTATCAGCCCAATTTGTGACTCTGTAGACTCTAAAATAAAGCAACAACGTCATGGTACGAGGTATGAGAGGCTGGTTTGGAAAAAAAGGGTCCTGTCTTACCACTCTGTTTTCATGTGCTGAGAGGTCTAAATGTGTGTGTATTTGTTTATGCCCGTGATGTCTCAGTGTGTCACAGGGTCTTGTCTTTCCCCTTCACTGCATCCTGACAGCGGTGTCAAACAAGGCCTCATATGATCTCTGTATTTCTTTGAGAATATATCTGTGTATGCGTCCGGGTTGATATTGTTTTTATTCCTCTCCCTAACCCCTTTCACCTAAGATCTCCGAGGGGTTCCGGGGTCTTGCCTAATGGACAGTCTCGCCCCGCTAAACTGGCCTTTGGCTCGGGGACTGAGCTGGATGCCTAACTAGGCCCCGTTGTTGCTCATGGGTCCTGATTGCGCTGACCTCTGGGGCTGGCTTCCAGGGAGAAGAAGGGTGGTAAAGGGAGAAAAGCAGAGAAAGTATTTTTACGCCCCGTTGCTCACATCTCTCCAACATCAACCAGTGACTGGCAGAAAGGAAAGTGGGAGTGGGTTTTGGCAGATGAGAGAGGACCCTTTAGCTCCTTGTGTTTTCCAAGCTGCAGGTGAACAGGAGATTAACCGTGTTGTCTGGTTCAGGAATCCCTGAAAGCATGTAATATTTAAAGTTTTCTTTAAGAATTTTTATATGATTCTTTATTTCTTTTATCTTTATGCACAACATTAGTGCTTTTCATCTGGGGGGATGCAAGATCTTCAAGCTTTCTTCTTTCTTATATAGATAAAATAAATCACTGTACTACTGAGTTGGAACATCTACTCAATCTACTTTAATAGGCACACATTGCTGGTAGAAGTTTGGGTCCTCTGTTGCCTTGAGAACTGCTTTAATTCTTTGTCCCATTGATTCAATAAGATGTTCGAGACATTGGGGGCCATATTCATTTGTTTCATAAAAATAAAAACTGAACTCTTTGATGCATATGGCAGCTGAAAGGGTGCAGGGAGACAAGGATGTGAGCTGACATGGACCGGGGAGCCTACGGCCTGGCACAGAATTTAGTTATTTATCTCTCCATCCCCAGTCCAGCAAGTCAAACACCTAAGCCAGCTTGTCTGTCGAGAGAAAGATTGGGGAGCCTTCGTTTAAACAGGGCTTACTTGGTACTAAGGAGCCCAAAGGTATGCCAAGAAGATATCTGCCACACCAAAAACCACCACCAATCTGGCCTTATACAAGGCAGGATATGTCCTTGCTTCCTGTTGTTTAAAGAGTATGTTGCAGGTTCGAGCCCCCCTTAAACCACTGTTTAGAGAAATATATTAGGAACGGTTTCTAGATCAAAATGTACTCGTACATAAATTATTATTGGCTTTTGGAGTCGTTTTCATGAGAAAATGTAACCTCTGCCAGACTGGAAGTGACATAGATAATTAGTAATGAGATGTTAGATAACAAGGCAATAACACTTACAATGCACAGATCTGTCTGCGTAGAGCTGAGCCTCTGATAGATCTGCGATCGTGTCTCCCACCTACTACAGGCCCAGAAGCAGCCGCTGAGTGTTCCAAAGAAGCTCTATGCACCAAAGGCACTGCGCCTGGTGTGAGTCCCACTTGATCTTTGCTTCGGTATCTCATGTTAAACTCCACCACATTGCTGGGATGGTAAACCTCTGGTCTGAAGTGAGCACCACAAACAACCGTGTTTTTCATAGCCGAAGCAGGAGTGAAGCCCAGTCTTTTCAGCAGCACAAAATGTACCCAGGCACGGAGTATAGTGCCGTTTCTTTTTTATTTGGAAACCTGACAGGCTGGTGTTTGTACAGCCTCTACAAACGAATTAATTTACCATTTTTAAGAAAAGTAAACCCAATCCAAAACTGGTGAACAGTGACTCTCCATAACACGACCAATATACCCAATAACTACCTACTCGCAAATAAGCAGCAAATACCCTACATCTCCCTCTCATTGAGTCAAACATCGAGATTATGAAACTTTTTAATTAGAATTTGTGCTCTTATGTATTGTAAAATTTAAAATACCTTTAATAAATGTGTAACACAGTAACTTTTGGACATCTTAGATGCATTTTCCGTCTGAATGTTGTAGCCAAAATCAACTCATCCGACCATGCAGCCTTTTTCCAATCCATAATTTTCAAATTGGGTTGATCCTTTGGGAACTGCAGCCCAGGTCTTCTGTGGCTGTTTAACATGTGTTTTCAGGGATAATATTCCAGATTCCATGGTTTAAAAATGTGGTTGATTTAGCCACTGTTGCACAAACCAGTCTGCCACATCAGACGCAAGTTACACAACTGCTACTCACAGGATATTTTCCTTTGTTTCAGGGCATTTTCCTCAAACCTGAGAGATGGTTTTGCACGAAAGTCCCAGTGGATCTGCAGTTTCTGAAATTCTAAGACCAACAACAATGACATGCTCGCATGACATAGATCAATGTAGATCCATTTTCTTTCTCTCCCTACTTGATGCTGAGTTTGATCTTCAAAAACTTGTCTTCCCCGTGTCTAGATGCCTAAAGGTATTGAGCTGCTGCCTTATTTGTGTTAACAAGCAGCTGAACAGGGCTACTCAATAAACTGTCTTCCTGGCTTTATGCTCTGATATCTTTAAGGCAGTTTTTTAGTCACAGTGTCAAATTAAGAGAATATGGATTTTAGAATAGGCAACAAGGACATTGTTGGAGTCGGGTCAACAGATTGTTCTGCTTTGATTAGTTTTTGCAATCTGTATTGGCTTCTGAGTACTCTATGCTCAGTCTTAGTGTGAAATGCATAGTAAGACTACGATTGTGGATTTGTAGTTTCCAGAAACCCCCCAAAGTAGTAGCTGCCATGCAAGGGAAGGAAGTGGGTACTTTATTTGGCTTCAAGTTGTTTTGTTTCAAACAGGAAACGTAATATTTAGATATATGATGCCAGACTGACCACAGACTGTTAATATAGCTATATTGCAAAGGACATTGTGACTTAATTAGCAAGTATTTTCTCTGAACTACCCCAGATATGGCACAACCCCAAGGCTCCAATCACAGGCAGAGATGGAAGGAATGGCAAAGGAATTGAATGTTGGAAACAGGGGCAGTAAAAGGAAGGGGGAAGAAGAGGGTGCAGCAATGACCTGACCCTCTTCGCAGCATTCCATGTACATCTGTCAAAGAAACGTCCGCAGCCAAATGTTTAGCAGCCCTGTGTTGGGCTACGGCTCTCCCGCAGAGCTGCTGTGTGTGCGTCCTTATTGTGTGCGAGCGCATTTGTGTGTTTGCATGCGTTTGTGACGCCATGTGTTGGAGGCAGGCCCACATCAGGGTTCATACAGTCGAGCTTAGCCCAGTGGGAGTTGAAAGCTTAAAGAAGGAAATCCCCCCCCTTGGCTGCTTGCTATACACACACACACACGCACGCACACACACAGGAACACACACACTCTTGCCATCTCTATATCTCTCTCTCTCTCCTCCTGGCACTTCATTAATGAAACCAATGCTTGTATGTTTGGGGCATATGCAGCTCTCTTGGCCCAACACTACTGTGTGTGTGTGTGTGTGAGAGAGAGTGTGTGTGTGTTTGTGTTAGGAAAAGAGACATATCCCCCTATCTCATGGTAAAATATTCAGTGGAAAATCTCAGCAGAGGCATAATACTGCCGCTCTACCCTGTCTGAGCCCATCTGTGATGTATGGAAAGGACATTCGCAGGACAGGGTATTAGCTCTAGAATAATGCACATTGTTATTGTTGATGGTCCATATGTATCGCCTCTAAGCAGTCTGCCCTTTCACCCCACAACTTTAGTACGTCCAAAGTGACTAAGCATAAAAAAATAACCTTGTTACGCTGGAATTGACCACTTTTACAGATGTCAAACAGGCGACAGTGGAGGTTCTAGCAGATGATTATAGTCTTCCAGGTGTATCTCAGTAGCTTAGAATATCACTGAAATGTTAATTAACTTCACGATATCATTAAAACAGACTGGCTTACACCCAATGAAAGTCAAAATGTACTTTTTTCAGAAAATGAGGCTAATAAAAAATAGATGTCTCATTAGAAACATTGGCCTACTTAAAGGTATGGACATGTACTGTACAGTAGATAGACTCAGTACATGGTCAGGACTGGTTTTGTATGGATTATAGCACCAATTAAACGTTCCATGGAGTTGATCAGCCTGTGGCTCTGCTGAGGTGTTAAGGAAGCATTTTGCATTTTCACGTCTGGTGAGTTTGCTGGCCACTCAATCACAGTAACAAGATGGTCATTGAAGCAGCTTTTGGTACCTTTGGCAGTGTGGGCAGGTAGGAAAGCATCTCCATTTAACTTGTCAGCAGAGGGAAGCATGGAGTGCTTCAAGGTTCCCTGGTAGATGACTGCTCTGACTTTGGCCTTGACCAACACCAGCTGATAACGTGGCTCCCTGAATCACCACCAACTGTGGAAGCTTCACACTGATCCTCAATGATCTTGGATTCTGTGCCTCTCCACTTTCCAAATTAAATGCAAAATTTACTTTCATCTAAAAACTTTGGGCAAGTGGGTAACGGTGCAGTCATTTTTCTCCTTTGGCCAGTTAACTTCTGACATCTCAGGTTTAGGAGTGTTTTGGATGCATCCCTGCGTGGGTTTTTTTCTGTTTCTTCCATTACATTTTCCATTAAGACATTTGGATATAGCTCTATATGAACAGCCAGTTTGTTTAACAGTGACATTTTTTTGGCTCACTGTTGGATTTTCATCAGCTTTAAGTCATAATCTTCAAATTCACTTTAAATAAAACTTGATTTTTTTTTTTTGCTTCTTTCAATTGAATCAGTGAAATTACCTATTATATGATGCACCTGTATAGTCAAAATGTCCTTTTTGTCTCTTTAGTAAAATATCAAGAAACATTTCTTGCTCTTCTTGTTTATCTGGAGAAGGACAGAACCGCAGTGAAATGCTTGACTTTTTATTTTTTCAGTGACTTCTGCAGTCTAAAGGTGAATGTAAGGTTGAAGCCTGTGGAAACATGCTGTTGAGCGACTCGCAGGAGGCCCAAATGCGGCCTTCGTTTTGTCCTTGGTTTATTCTGCTATGTCCTCAAGGTTCCTGAAGCAAAGATTTGAAAATCCCCGTTTTCTTTGCTGCCATGTCTCCCCTTGTACAAGCGGTATGAATACACAAACACATACCGTACCTGTCGGGGTTTGGCAAGTGTTTGAAAAGGCCTGAGGATCAATCTGCCACCTTCAACACCTCCTGAAGACAGGCTCTGATAACACAGGACTGCTGTTAATCACAATAACCCCATTCACAGGAGACGCTCTGCGTCAGAGGAGTCGTTGGGATCAAAAACACGAAGAGGGAATTAATAATAATCCAGAAAGACACTACTGCCCCCTCCCATCTCTCACCAATCAGCGGGAACAGAGTGAGCAAGAATGTGAAAATGTAACGCCCCCGTGTCAATTTTAAAGGCGCACCTCATCGGCTCATGTGCCCCCCCCTTCGCCACCCCTCTATCCCACCTTCCCCCTGCTAAAGCTGCTGTGTTGCTTTGGTCCGGCTCTGAAGGCCGTTCTTATTACCGGCACAGAGCGCGGGTCAGAATGGCAAACCGGCAGCATACTATTAAAGCATAATGAAAGGAATCTCTGCAGGGTCTGAGGTCTGCAGCGTCCAGAGGAGACACTGCCTCTGCCCATTGTTCTTCTTCTTCTTTCCCTGTCGTTCTGCAGGTCTTTTTTTTTATTTCTGCTCTAAATTTCACCTCTTTGCCTTGTGCTTGGTTTCTGACGGAGATTTCATTTTTATTTTTTTTCTGGTCCCTGTCACTCATTTTCATCTGTTCTAATGCATTTTAAAGGTCCCCTCTGTGTTAGCACCAGATAAGAGTTTCTCATGACATTTTCACACTTTTTTCCCTTTCATCTATGTTTGCTTTTCTCTGTGGCGTTGAGGCTCATAAATAGTTTTCTGGATTCTTCATGAAAATTGTAATCAAGGTTAAAGTTTAATCCTGCTGTTACATGCTGAATATACCCAAGGGATATGATTTTACTTTTTCTTCTCAAAAAGGTTAAGGTCACTGACTGTGCAGTTTATGCTTCAAAATAAGATCTAAACTTTTACTGAGATTTACCTGTATAAATAAAGGTGAAATAATAATAATTATAAAAGAAATGTTATCGTAGAGTAGACATGCTGTAAAATATGTCTACATTAAGTTTAAATCTCTAAGTAAGTCTGATAAAAGTGGAAATTAGGTGTTTAAATCCACCCATATTCAAAATAACGTTATAATCTAGGAATGAAGATATGACTCATATCTTTTTGCTTTTCCAAGTCTTGTGAGTCATCAGATCGACTCAAACAAATCTTAATAACAGACAAAGATGACTAGAGTAAATACAGAAAGTATGATTAAGGGGTATTTCCCCCCATAGTCAAGAGATCACCCAATAGAATAGGGGCCTGCCATCTTGAGTGCCTCACAATTTGATTACAATTCAGCTGCTACAGTTCGATTATTAAACGATTATGACACTTTTTGTTGACTCTTCTTTTCCCCATTTAGGGCTTCTGTCTTCATTCTTTCTATGGCTACTTTCTGCTTTTTAAATCCATTCAATTTCCATTAATTTAGGTATCCAAACAAATGTATGTCCTGTTTTTTTTATTTATGTGAAACCACAAATAAAACCAACAGATGTCCAAAATATGTTGAATAATCACATCAAGGTCATATTTTTCCATAAAAGCTACAGGGAATGTGTGATAGAAATGAAAGCATAATACACAACAACGATGATGCTCCTTTCACAACTAATATGCAAAATATTTTCTGTATCAAAGTAATTAGAAAAATGAAATGATCAAATAGTACAAAAAACTTTCATATGACTCATATTTTCAGGAAAAAAGTTACAGAACTTAGGTTGGTTTTTATGAAACCGAGAACGGAAAAGGCCTGGACAAGACTCACTTTATATCTGTTTCCAACCCACTGAGTAAATTTTGCGCTGCGTGGCTGAAACGTTAGCTGGCTGACCACATGGAACCTATATGACAACATATAGGCTGAAGCAATACATTAAAAGAAATTAAATAAAGGATAAGATGCAAAGTCATGGGCATCTATTAGTCTGGAAAGGGTTCCCATTCTTTTACAATGCCTCTGGGACTCCAGCGAACCACAGGTGGAGCAATCATCACAAGAGACATTGAACAGCAATGAACCTTCCCTGGGACGAGAAACTTAAATTACTCCAAAAGGGCATCAGTGAATCATCTTTAACTCTGTAGACCTCACTTACCTTAGTTAATGTCAGTGTTTATGATTCAACAATAAGAAATGGACTGGAAAGCCATTGCATCCATTGGAAATTCCCTGCCAAGTGTACAAAGGCCAAAAAAGCATCTTGATGATTGCACACCAGCAGGTCCATTCTGGAATAGTGCTGGAAAATTTAGTTTAGAGTGGCCTAGACAAAGTTCAGATTTAAATCCAAATGAAATGCAGTGCTAGCACTTAAACAGACTATTCACGCTGGAAGACCCTGAGCTGAAGCTCCTCCATAGCAGTATAAAGCACTCATTGACAATAATCGCCAACGCCTAATGGTTCCCGATGCCTCAAGGCTCGCACAACCTGTTAACATGCTTAGGAGACAAGTTACCTTTTTATGTAATGCCACGTTGGTTTGGATTGCTTTTTCCCCTAACAAATGAAATCAACATTTAGAATCTGCTTTATGTATTTCCTTAGATTATATTTTTCTGATATTAAAACTTGTTACATCTGAAGCCTTCAGGTGTGACAAAGACAAGAACCTTAAAGGCATAAATATTTTGTTTACATTTGCCTACTTTCTTTTAGTAAGTAAAGCCTCTGGGCTTTTCCAATTACACTGACCAGTGATGTATTATTGGAAAAGCCTGCATGTATAGATTCTTCAACACTTGGAAGGCATTGAATCTTATGTCATTTTTTTATAACCTTCCACTAGATTAGTCTCTTGTGTCTCTTCTACATTTGTTAGAAGACTTCACTAATGGGCCACAACAAAATCAAGAATTTTATTTAGTGTCATGTTTTTATTGCCAGAAGAATTAAACTAATCCTTTATGTAATATCTACAGACTCTCTATTGATCAGGATTTCTTCTGTCAGTCAGAGATCAGCCTTGGCCACCTTGAACAGCTCTGATCTGTGACTGGGAGTTTAACTCTTTAAAAAAAATCTAGTTTTTCCTCATCCATAAAATGCCTGGAAATAATCACTGTCACCATTTTGACTCGATGAGCACATCCACCTACAGGCTGTTCTTTTGATGCGCTTTTTCAAGTTTAATAAAAAATCCAAAAAAGATTAGGGACATATTCTTCGATCCATCCATTGGGATAATCCAAATTATTAAGCAAACAAGAACATATCAGGACCCGCTGCAGTTTGCTTATCGCTGTGGAGTTGGAGTTGAAGATGCCATCATCCACCTACTTCAACCAACCCACTGTCATCTGGACAAAGCAGGCAGCACTGTGAGGATCATGTTCTTTGATTTCTCCAGTGCATTTAACACAATTCAGCCTGATTTGCTTTGTCAGAAACTCCTGAAGACACAGGTGGAGCCCTCAACAATTGCCTGGATCAATGACTACCTGACCAACAGACCACAATTTGTGAGACTGAAGAATTGTGTGTCAAACCAAGTGGTAAGCAGTACAGGAGCACCACAGGGGACCGTACTCTCACCATTCCTTTTCACTCTGTACACCTCAGACTTCCAGTACAAATCAGAGACCTGTCATCTGCAGAAATACTCAGATGACTCTGCAATTGTCGGGTGTATCAGAGATGGACAAGAAGCTGAATACAGAGAGCTGGTGGACCGCTTTGTGACATGGTGTGGAAACAATCGTCTCACCTTGAATGTGAACAAAACAAAGGAGATGATTGTAGATTTCAGAAGAAACAAGGATAAGTCAAAAACAGTTTCCATCATGGGAGAAGAAGTGGAGGTGGTTGAGGAGTATAAATACCTCGGAGTTCACCTTGACAACAGACTGGACTGGAGGCGCAACAGTGAAGCCGTCTACAAGAAGGGACCGAGCAGACTGTACTTCTTGAGGAAGCTTAGGTCCTTCAAGGTTTGCAGCAAGATGCTGGAGATCTTCTACAAGTCTGTTGTGGAGAGTGTAATCTCTTCAGCCGTCATCTGTTGGGGTAGCAGCATCAGAGCCAGGGATTTAAATAAGCTAAACAACCTGATAAAGAAGGCTGGTTCTGTTCTTGGGCCAACTGTGGAACATCTGGAGATGATGATGCAAAGAAGGATTCTTCATAAAATCAAAAAAATTATGGACAACCCTGAGCATCCTCTTCATGAGACAGTCATACAACAGAGCGTCTTCAGTCGGAGGCTTCTTCAGTTTCGCTGCTATACAGACCGCTACAGGAAATCCTTCCTGCCCACAGCCATCATCATCTACAACAACTCCTTAAAGAATTAATTATATGAGCTATACCAACACTTAATTTCCCTCTGGGATCAATAATGTATTTTTGAATTTGAATTTGAATTGAATCATATAATTCCATCTTTTTCTGACTACAAACCCACTACCTCAATGAAACATGCAACATGTTTTCTCTTTTTTGTTTTTAAAATAAAAGGAATAAAATCGCACAAAAAATGGTATTGTTCAAACTCAGTATTGGTGCTTCAGACTTGAAAAACCCCAAACATAATCCATTATTGGCCTTGAAAAGCCTCATTGGTGCATTTCTAATTACTATTTAATATTTCTTTGAGGCCCTCTTCAAACATAAAATTATTCAGATTTTCTCTAATGTACCACTCTACATTGTTACTGCTTTCCATTTACCTCAGAAATATGAACTTGGAGTTGGAAATGACATCACACCCAAAATGTTTCAGTCAACATAGCCAAAGAAGTCAGAGTTCTAATATAGCAACACCCAAGTAATCATTCTTCGTTGTACCTCTTACAAACATCGTTTAAGCTGTATTTTCCATGTCCAAACACCAGTTTTAATTTAGTTTGCTTTCTAACATAAACATGTTTTTACCACAGTTTACTGTCGTTGATGCGAGGATCTTGAATTCGGCGTTTAAAAAATTCTACGACTTCCGAAGTAGGAAGTTTGACTTCGGGGGCCTTCCAGTTGATTTTTGAAATTGGAAGTCGGAGTTCCAACTACAAATGGAAGGCAGCATATGTCACTGTTTTTTTTCTTGGTTTCGGTTCTCATTCAGATAAATATACTTCTTTGTCTCAGTCTCTCAGTGTCTGAGAGTTGTATCACATCCTTGACCTTTCGGTATTTAGTGTTATTTGAAGATCATAGCAGAAATAGGAAATTTACAGTAAATTAAATACCACAAACATTCTTTGTTCCAGATAAAATATTGACAATTGTTGTTCTGGCAGCCACTTTGAGTCCTGAGTTCTACTTGTGTCTTTGTTTTTACCCAGTTTCCCCCTTAATTCTATTGCACCACGTTTAGCCCATGCCAGGTTTCAGACCATTACACATTTTTATTCTGCATTATTTATTTTTTCCTCACTCCCTTCACTACCAAGGCTCAGCTGTCCTTGTGCCTTTACACGTTGCAAATGAATGCATATCCATGCAAATTCTTAAAAAAGAAAGGCTGAAAATTTGAATATTTTGCTTAAAGCTGCACCCAGGTCGACCCTGCCATTCGGCATTTGAAAGTAGTGTGTCTGTTTGAATACTGAGGATCTCTCTTTGTCATGTTCGCCAGAGGGGCTGGGTGAGCGAACCAGCACTGGCGGATGGGCAGAGATCGGCTGGGTAGCTACACACAGACAGACTAATTGGGAAAGGGGGGGCCAAAGAGGGGACGAGGGGTGTTGGTGAGGGTGAGGAAAAAGGTGGGGTTTGCAGGAAGGGGGGATCTAGGAAGACGACAGGGGTTTTAGGAGGGAGGTGAAAGAGGATGGAGATTGGGGGGATGGAAAGAGTAGGGAAGGATGGGAGGAGGTGATGGAGAGGGCACGAATGTATGCTGGAGGAAGAGGTGAAGGGAGGGTGAGTTTAGACACGGTGGGTTCCAGCACTGATGTGTTGGTAGCCCTGCTGACTATGTCATTATTCTGCTGAAGGCCGGCAGGATAACCGCAGTCCCTGCTTGCTTCAAACCACTGTAGCCTTACACAGTTTGCATGACACATGAGATAGCCCTTTGCAAGCAAGTTTTCATGCATTTATTAAACATCCAGATAAGAACAAGTCTTTCTCTAACTTTAAACTCAAAGTCATTAGACATGCCAACGAAACAGGCCTTCACTCATGGGTTTAATATATATTCATATACATATGTTGGCTAAGATAAAATATGCTGTTAGCTGTACTAAGATCATAGTAGTCTTCCAATCTAATTAGTGGCCTGTCAGTTTGAAAAGGGTTGTTTGGAGTTTTCAATAAATATGTTTGATTAAAATCTGTTTCTATTTTTTTGTAGATTTTAAATATAGTGAGACAAAATTACAAAAAAAGTCCATATAGATTTCAAACCTATGTTTTTGCTTCTCTTCTGTTGACAATCTGCTCACTTGACCTGTATAGAGATTTATTTAAGTGCAAATACAATAAACTAGTAACTTCCTAATTTGAGGCGTTCTCTTCTGGCTATTAGTATGAGGAAGACCATCCATTTACTCAAAACCTTGCTTAGAAAAAAAAAGGAACAGATAATGACTGGGATAAAACCTAATCCTGTATTAATTTGGCCTTCCCACAATGAAAGACATCAACATTTCCGTTTTGTTTGGTTCTGTTGATTGCAGTTTTTTTTTTGTGCGACAAAAAGTCAGTATCTACCGTCAGGGTGGCACAATATCAGGAAATTGGCAATGTCTGATAATGTCAAGGAATGTTCCAATGTTGGTATGACTAGTGATACGTAAACACATATTGTGTTAATGTAATCAATACCCATCACAGAGCTACTCAGAGGCACATAGAACAAACAACAATGTGTGCACACTCTCATGCCAATTTGAGAAACCAATTAACCTACCAGTCATGTTTTGGTGCCGTGGAAGAAAGCCGGAATACACAGAACACACGCATGTGTGGGGAGGACATGCAAGCTCCCTGCAGAACGGCCCCAGGCTGGGATTGGAACCCAGGACCTTCTTGCTGTTGTAAAGCAACAGTGCTGCCCTTGCACATGTAGAATTCCCCAATACAGTTCTTTGTTGAATTGACGTTGCACATGATAATATTGCAATTGTGGTAATTTTCCAATATATTTAACATTCCTATTTCCCTCTGCAAAGATTCAGCTCCACAGAAGGTTCGACATAGCTAATTTTTGCCAAATTGTAAAATATTAAACCTGCAGTCCGAAGTATTTGAGGAAGAGAGATTTTTTGAATCCGACGTACCAAGGCCTCTCCCAAAACACTCGTATTCTATTGGCTAAAAAAATTCGGCGCTCAGTGTGAAATACATAGGGGTCTACGGGAGATTAAGAAAAATAACAAGTGCTGTGGAGCACTAGCCTTTTATCATATGAACCCCACTATCATTTTAAAGATTTATAAAATTTTGATACATGAATGTATTCTCCGGACTAAAGCTTTAAGCCAATGTGGCTTGGTTGGTGTTTGCTACAAATATCTAACATGTTTTCTCGGTTCTCATGCAGCTTGTTGGTAGTAACTATTGCTGTTTATTTGTTTTAGTACCATTTTGGGAAATTATTTTTTCATCAGATGGCATCTAGGATCTAAGATCTGTAATTTTTTTGGCTTTATGTTTTTTCAGTTTTTGTTGTTTTGAACTAAAGTTAGCAAATTGTTTAATAGTGAATGTATTTTTGGTGCCTTCAGACTCTTCTACACATTAGCTATTACTGAGTGATTCAGAGTTGTGTGTAGATTGACGATACAAATTATGCACCTAAGCATGCAGACTGCTTCTACAAACATTTGTGACAGAATAGATTGCTTTCAGGAGCTCATTGAATTACTACATGGTGCTGTGACAGGAGGCCACCTGTGCAGTAAGTCCAGTTGTTAAGTTTCCTTCCTACTAAAGATTCAACTGTGGAAACGATTGGGAGGGAAAATGACTCGGCCAAGATGTGGCAGGCCACTTCAAATAACAGAGCGGGGTCAGCGGATGCAGAGGTTGCCAACTTTCTGCAGAGTCAAAAACTGTAGACCACCAAGCTTCATGTGGCCTTAAGATTATTTCAAGAACAGTGCATAGAGAGCTTCATGAAATAGGCTTCATGGGCAAGCAGCTGCAGCCAAGCCTTGCATCATGCCGCCACTGGAATCTGGAGACCTGTTCTCTGGAGGGACGAATTGTTCCTCCTTGTCTGGCAATCCAATGGATAAGTCTGGGTTTGGTAGCTCCCAGGAGAAAGGCTCTTGCCCGACTACATTATGTCGATTGTAAAGTTTGGTGCAGAGGTGTGTTTTTTTTTTTTTTTTTTTTTTTGTTGGGTATGGTCCCAAATAAGAAAAACTATTAGGCATTTTGGCCAATTTTTCCCCTTGACACAGTGGCTGGCCTCTTCCTGTTCCAGCAAGAGTACCCACCGGTGCACAAAGGTCCATAAAGAAATCTGCGAAAAACAGCAATGAACTTTGCATTTAGCCATTCTGAGTTAGGAGGGTGCATTGACATTGGTTTATGGGGGCAAGTATATCGGCTGTTTTTCTTCAGCCTCCAGATGGAAAATTGTAATGATTTTACATGATTGCAGTACATCGAAATATTTCACCTTAGTTTCACACGGCCTGATTATAATGTGGTTCTTGTTCGAGTATCTTTGTCCTTTAGTGCACTGGGTGCAGGACGTATTTCTCGCTCAGCCAACTACTCATGCTTCTGATATGTTTTCACCATAAACTTCCCAGGTACTGGATTTTTGCTACCTTTTTGCATTTCTCCGATTAACATTGGGAAAAGTAATATTTGACGTTTAATAATCAAACCAGAATCTTCCTTTTCCACATCTAGATGAATTGAAGAATTGTTTTTATCCCCCTAACCTTAACTTGATATAACAGAATATATATATAGAATATAGACGCCAGGCCTTCTCGTCCAACATCAGTGTTTGACCTCACAAAAGAGCTTCTGGAAGAATGGTCAAAAGTTCCTCCTTGTACACCCCTTATACTTATAGATAGAATTGAGGCCGGTTTAAAGCTTGGACCGACTTCATATCCAAGTCTGTGGATTAAGAATGGGATGTCACTCAATTTCATAAGTGTATTATAAGGTGAGCAAATCTCTTTGACGATGTGATGTATGTGACAGAACATGACGTTTTAGAAAATGCGCCACAGCTCTTTCAATTGGAAAATGGTAAAAAAAAAAAAGAAATATGCCAACGTACATGGAAAGATAAACAGCGTTCACAGTGACTGATTTTACGATAACTGGAATTTCTATATATCTGAGGCTAAACAAAAAGCTTGTTAAAATCTAAGAGATGTGTATATGAATTGCATTAATGGGAGAGCATAAAAAAACATTTTAATTTTTTTTCTTTTTAGTATGGCTTTACTAGTTTTGGATTCCCTTTTTCTTTGCCACCTTCCTAGCTTCTTTTATAAAACTACATCCTGTCGAGCGGGCTCTGGGGGCCAGGCTGAACAGAACCAGACTGAGCTACACTGGATAGCTAGCTACATTGATCTGGCTGCAGTAGCCAAGGGAATATAAATCAGGACAGGGGCTTAAAGTCTTGAGCCCCCCCAGGGAGGAGTCCTCGCTGCAAAGGGAGAGGGGCATGAACTGAGCTGCTTCCCCCTCTTTCCTCCCCCTCACACTGCTGTGTCCATCATTCTCCACCTCTCCTTTCCTTGTGACATTCACTTTTGTCAGTTCGTCTGACTGTCTCTCCCTCCTGGAGTTTTTTTCCTTGTGCATCGCCCTTATTCTTTCCTTCTCTACTTTTACCCACATTTCTCCACACCACTCCACTGCTTCTCTCTGTATGCGCGCACATGGGAAAGTGTGTTTATGAAGTTCACACCCGAAATGAAACACCACGGCTAATTCTGAGCTTGGGAGTTAATCATTTTATAAACATAAATTATTTTTAAAAGGCTTAAATCGTATAGCCTGGTTTTTGCAAGTTTTCCTGTTGTCCAGCTGAAAAACGGGTGCATCCCTTTATGTGGTAGACAGCCAAGCCTAGCCCACACAGTACGATCAGTAATGTGTCCAGTCTTTTAAGAAACTGGTGTAATGCCAGACTATATATAGCCTACCTCAACACAGTTAGTTCTATAGGGGGAATTAGGGTAGAGCAAGAATAAAAGTAAAGTTTAGACTTATTTTTAAGAGGAGAGAAGCGGAGTGTCGCCTTGTGCTGTGAAGTTTGTTGCTCTCCCCTGCTGCACTGTGTTATCCTGTGGGGGCACAGTGCTGTTGTAGCGATGTGATGCAGTGATAGCACGAGTGTCCACTGGGGGAACCCAGAGCATTCTGTCTCACTGAATGATACCCCTGTCTCCACTCACGATAAACAACACACACACACGTGCACACGCACACAGTAATACACACACACACACACACACACACACACACACACACACACACACACACACACACACACACACACACACACACTCACACACATATCAGTGTCTGCCAAGCCCAGCCTAGCAGCAGATTCCTCCCTCCCACCCGCTCGCAAAGCTGCAAATATATCAGCTGCCTCTTTTTCTTTTGTCTTGGGAAAATGGCATGTGGGCTGGGTGAGTGTACGTGTGTGTGTGTATATATATATATATATATATATATATGTGTGTGTGTGTTTACCATAGTAAGGAACAGTAGCTTGAACATCCCCTTTGTGCCAGTTGTGTTGAGATATCCCAGTGGTATAGGGGCTAGTGATGGGAAGAGAGTTACAGATGCCTAGGAGTTACCAGTAACACCGGTGAGATGCTGGGAATGGGAAACAGAAAGCTGACTGACAGATGAGGAAAGATTTGTCATTTCAAATTACATGCTGTCGTTTTCTTTAGTTAAAGTAGAAAGGAATGATGGAAGAGAGTAATAAGTCAATTCATGGGTAGAAGAAGAAAATGTACTCGTATCTGCAGATAGTTTTACAAACTGAGTGGTTTTAAAACATTTTTTTTGTCTTGAAGTACTTTCAGATACAAACATGCCTGACAGCTGATGGGACAATCTAGGTAGCCAATCAGCTTTTATAACATGATTAGTTTAATTTAAAAGCATTTACCTCCATTGTCTTTTTATGGTGGGCAGACATTTTTCAGATTCTTCCCTATAAACGTTGGGTGGTTTGAGACTCTCTTGTTATAACTGCAGGTAAAAATACAACAGTTTCAGGGTTTTTAGATTGGTACAGTATGAGTTTATTACTTTGTATTTAATGGGCAAGTAATAATTATTAAGACCGCCAAAGTAGTATGCCATACTGATATTCATCATCTCATCAGCTGCCACCTCCCAAATGATGTGATCTCATTCTAACTTTTTTTAGATTCCTGGAATATAAAAAACATAGCTTTAGCAGCTGGATTCAATCAGAGGCCACGTTTAGGTTCTGGGTTGGACCACCTCTCGGATTTAGAACTGCTGTACCTGGGCATTCTGAAGAGCATTAGGTTTTGTAAAAATGACACGATTAGTCTGGCAGAGAGATCACATTTTTACAACACTAGGTTTAGCATAAAAAAATGAATATAAACAGCAATACTTGAATAAAAAAATACCCTACTTAAATAGCAAGCAGATGTTCTTCATGAAACAGAATTTGAACAGTGTTTCAACAGTATATTTAAAACCTTTTTTTTTTATTTCCTTCATTTTTGTGTGACTGATTGTACAGGACTGGGGCCTTATTGGAGGCCTTGATGATTGTGGGCGAGGGCTCCCATTTAAAGCAGGGTTCCAAGTCAGCCATCTTTATTGCCATCATTGAGGAGAGGGTACCATCTAGGGCCAAGCTGTTTCTTGTCTCTTGTTTTATTGAGGCCCACCACAGAAAATACCCTTTCTGCATCCGCATTTGACTGTGGGAGGACAAGGACCAGCTTTTAAACCGCAGCAAGCCTCTGAAGTTGGAACCAAGAAGACAATGTAATGTAAATATCCCCTCACATGATGTTTCCTTTGATATCTTTTGACAAATGAGTATAGGTTAATGCACAGAAAAAAATCCAATTAGATACATGCATCTACCATGATGATTCATACGACCTGGTATCAATAACACTCAAGAGGTTGTTTCTGCTGTGTTCTTGATGTACAAAAATGATCATACCTTATCTTTCCGGGTAGCCATTTCATCCCAGAAGCTTTCAATTTTAATTTCCTCTGGGTGGTGCAGTGGTGGCAACGGCATTGTCTGGTACTCCAGAAACTCCTCTGCCAGTGGATCATGCTTCTCTGGTCCATGGTATGGGAGAGCAGATGGGGAAACCTATGAAAGTGCAGTTTCAAGTTATTTGTTTTTATATATGGTTAACCAACAGCGGTAAATACATACAGTAAAATGCATTTTAAAAGAAATGCCACTTAGGGACACCTCATGTTCTAAGAGCTACAAATGTTGGTTTGGTACATCTACTCAGTCACAATATTAGGTCTTTTCCTGTAGAGTAGGACAAGTTTCTTGTGTTTATTCTGAATTTTTCCTGCTCTCAGTTTTAGCCAGGCCTACATCAAGTTCTTTTCTTGATATTACAGCTGACTATGCTTTACTTCCTCCTTTATTTTCTTTAACTGAGCAATCACATACAATAAAAAATAAATACCCCGTGACTGAGGACACGCTTTTTAATTTTTTTTTCATTTTGACTGACAGGGTCCAAAAAATCTGGTCAAAATCATAACTTTAATTCATTTGAGATAATATTTAATCCAAACAAACTGATCAGAGAATCTACATTGTGCCATCACACATCGAACAGATTAATAAGCTACATGTATTATGAACATTTCATCTACTGTGTCCTGAACGCTCTGCATGGAGCTGAACTGCACTCCTGCATGTACGTAACAGAGGCTGAAGCGCCACTTTAGCCATAGTTTTGAAATTAGGGAAAATTTCTCCAATTGGAGTAATCAGAATTCGCCAAGACTTTTTGAACAAGCACTTTTCTGATAGCTTCATTAGGAGGAAATCCCCCCGCATGTGCTCTTTTTGAATCAGTAGTTAGGCTGCCGCAGTCTGACTCAATGGCGCCGTAACTCTTCAGTTTCCGGATAATGAGATACATTAGGTACAGTATCCAGGTCTGAGATAATGCTCAGATGTTCTCATGGTAATCTTTTTTGAAATATTTGTTACCTGTTCTCTGTTCATAAAGTTGAAAATGTCTGCACATCTGCATCAAGTGGTCTGAGGTGTGAATCTGTCAAAATGAAGGAGGACCTTCAGATTTTTTTTGGTGCCGTTAAAAAAAAAAAGTCAAATACAGAAATATTCAGTTAACACAACCCCTGCTCTGTGAATAAACAGTAGGGATGTAGGTTAATGGGTCTTCTTGCTTCTGTAATATTATCTATTGCTTTTCTAATTCTAAATTTCCAGCATGGCTGCAAAACATTTTATTTAGTACAATTGTTTATAATAAACAAATAAAAAAAGGGTTGCTCCTATGTGCTGCTTGTTTGGGAAGACAGCAAAATGATAAAAAAATTACAATTACAACACACATTTGACCGACATACTTACAAACCTGTTTGATTAGACACTCATCTACAGACACCTTCTCCTTCCCTTTCCTACATTAACGGTAGTCCATCACTTTATCTGTGATGTGACGCCAGTAGCTCCACCCTAACCATACCATACGATTGTCTTATGGACCTACAACTGAATGAAGCCCAGGAAAAGTGCGGTAGAGGTCGGTTGTATGGAGGGCTTTTACAATAGAGATTGATAAAATATTGTACCGAACCACAGCAACCTGTGCCGTACCACTCAGTGGAAACGAGACACTAGATCTTCAAAGACATGCAAAGTTACTTAAATTTCATTACCTTCCCATTCTCATGCTCAATTCAAACTTTAGCAAGTCATTCAAAGATTATGTTGATGATTTTCTGAAGAAGCATTTCAGATGAGAGGTGAAGTAAAGAAGTTAAAGTGCCCCTGGCATGAAATTCCCCGCGACATTTGGGCCCTTTTTAGTCACACTCTAAGTACCTTAATACTGTATCAAAGGATTGTTAGCCATAGCTCAGCCTTGTTTGTAGAATTGCAGCCCCTACAAGGTGGCCCTTCTTTTAGCATTAGCAGAGAACGACCGAGTTTTGGTGGGCGGGGCCCAGACCATGTGCCTCTATTGTCAATTGAGTCTCTAACGTCCGCATCTGATGAAACATTGACAGACATGCATTTGCGCACCACAAATTGCCCAAATTCCAATATTATGTATGAAATGTAATTAGGTATAGGCCTAATTATATTGTATGTTGAACAATAATCTGTTTACAAATTACAGACCTAATAAAAGATTTGATCATCCATCCACACATCCATCCGTCCTCATTACGTCTCTAGCTTCACCACGACAGTAATGGCTCAGTTATCGGCTACTATAACTATGTAATGGCGTTTCAATTTGATCCGGAATCTGATCCGGACGGCGAGGCACCTGAGGAGGAACCAGAAAGGTAGAGCATGTCTTCCACAGATGATCCAGACAGACGTGTTGTGCAAGGAGGGAAGGGGCTCTGTGTGTGTGTGTGTGTGTGTGTGTGTGTTCTTGTATAGCTACCCTACTTAAGACCTTTTCTGGCATATTCTCTATCCTTCTGAAGACCGATAGACCTTGTAGGGACCAAAGCCCGGTCCTAATAAGGTGGACCCCTTTTTTAGGGTTAGGGGTTAGGTTTAGAGGTATGGTGTGAATTATGTTTTGGTTAAGGTTAGGGTTAAGAATAAACTGGTGATGGTCAGGGTTAGGGTAAGGGTTTGGGTTAGGCATAAATGCAACTATTAAAATGAATGGAAGTCAATATAAAGTCCTAATATGGGTAGCAATACAGACTTGTGTGTGTGTGAGACGTGTGACAGAGAAGAAAAGAGAGCAGGGATTGAATAGGCTGCGTGTTTTAAATGGCATAAAAAAATAAAAACGAAACGCAATATGCTACAGTCGGTGCTTTTTTTTTTTTTTTCTTGGTCGATGTTTCTGTGGCGGTTGGAGTTTAATCTGTGGCGCACCGTTTGCCTTTTACCGTAGCTCTCGTTGTTTAGGTTGTAATATGCGCCGCGGGGGGAGGGACTTGGAGAGTGTAGTTCAGAGAATGGGGTAATAGGCTGGAACTCAGTGATGACATTTGCCGAAACGTGAGGTCATATACCGAACTGCAAAACAGCCCGTTTCTGAGTGCTAATTTCACTATGTAGGCAGACATACCCGGGGACAAAGGAAACACTAATCAGTCGTTTTAACCCCTTAAGGGACATAGGCAGGCTGAGGAAACTAACAAATATGACCAAAAAACTAAAAAAATGCAAATTTCATGCCAGGGGTACTTTAACTTTCCTTCTACTAAGAACATAGAAATGCCTTCCACAATTTTAATGCCTACATTTATTCAGTTGCTGCCATCTGATTGTCAGATTTGCTGTTTGTGTTTCTAAGCAATTGAACAGCTGTACTTTATAAAGTGGTCTTGATATTGATTCAAAGACTTAAAGTAAAACTTTGGAATAAACACCGACTAAATATTTTTCCTGCTAATAGTAGCTCATATTAGCTTGTTAAGTAGTCAGGCTGTCTAATAGCTAGCTTGCAGTTAACTGCTTGACAGCTATGGGGCTTGTAGCATGCCAGCTATTGGCTTAAAGCAGTTTCTTTAGCTTCCACAGCAGGAATGTTATCCAAACACCTGAATTCGCCTTCCTTGTAGGCAATGGAAAATTGCAGTAGAATTCTTTTAGCCAGCTGACACTTCAGCAACATGTAGGGGATGCCTAGCTCTGTTGCTTCATGCTACCAACAGCTGGAGAAAACCAGATCACACTTGTACTTTCTCTGGGATCCCCTTTTAAAGGAATCTTAAGCTGTAGGACCGCTAAACAGAAAAGTTTTACATATGATTTATCTATACCCTAATGCCAAACAATAACCTGTGTGTAGAGTTAGCTTTACAGGTAGATAAAAAGTAGCATACCGTATTTCGCAGAAAGAGAGCATTGCTTTCACAAATGTGTTGCCTATATTTTTGATTATTTTTAATTTAGATTCGGTCTTGTGAGAAACATTTGTGTTATTGTGTAAAATCCTGATTGTTTTTGATTCTGTCTACACCTTTGTTAAAATGTGTGACATTTCCTCCTTAAATTATACTAGGAAGATGAAGAGAAAGAAAAAAGGTGGATCTTGTCCAACTTCACAAATGTGCATGCAAGGCACAGCTGTCCGGACTGTTTAATGTCTAAAGACAGGCAGTCTGAAAGTGCCTATATGTTGGATGGCGTCCTGAGGTTCCTTATACAGAGGGAGAATATAGCCCTGATTTCAATGTCACACTATGCACAAATACAACCTCATCACTTCACTTCCTGCTGATTCTGTGTGAGATCAGAGTCTCTGCAGCTCCTGGACTGTCACTCAGAAACAGAAACCCGATGTGGGCAGGGCCGAGACAACGTCGCAAATCTGGCAACTCAAATGTTTTTATTTGCAGGAAAAAGAGCGTCTCTCCATGTGTGTGTGTGCGCGTGTACTTGTGTGTGTGTATGTTTGGGTTTGTGTGCCATATGCAGTGTGCCAGGGAGGGCTCTCTGGAACATATTGGTGTGCGTGCATTGTGGTTAATAATAGTAGCAAAAGCATAAAACGATGGCAGCTCTGATGTGTATGACAGTCTTACAGCCACACACACCAAGACTTAGTCACACATGCGCACACACACACACACACACACACACACAGACTTCCTCTGCCACAGTACCATCCGTCTTTGTTGAGTTCTCAATTTTATCACGGATCCAGATAAGGAAAAACAGTCACTTTACACCCACCCATCCCGCCTTGCCTCCAGCCCCTCCCTAATGCTCCATATCTGGGCACAGGCACTCATATCAGCATATAGCCCACTGAAATTCAGCCACCCACACAAACACATAAATGTACAGGCCTTACCAGCCTTGGATAGAACGAGCAAAGTCCTTGAAGCAAGCAGGGACTCGTATGCATCATAACATTTAAATGCACAGATTCACATTGAACACACATTCTGTCATAGCTCATTGCTGCTTTTGGTTGGCTGTCTGGAGCGATGTTTGTGTTGTGCCGGGGTGACAGATTTAAGTTCTGATGAGGAGGGGTGGGGGGGATCAGTGACTGCTCCCCATGGTGAGGTCTTAGAGACAGTAGACAGCAGCAGCAGACACCCAACCTGTCGTCCGGATCAATCTCTGGGGGGAGGCAGGGAGATGGAAGAGGAGAAACCGTATCACTCACTGCTCAGATGTTTCCAATAGAGGGAAAGAAAAATAAAAAAAGACCAAAACCTCAGCTCAGTGGCCGAGCTTGGCAAGTAAGCGAAAGAGGAAGAGAGAGACGGCAAGGGAGGCCAGAGCATAGCAGAGAGCCACCCATTACCCAGGATTAGTCTATGAGCTTGGCAGAGCGGGACCAGAACTGAGGGAGAGGTAGCAGAAAGACAGACGGCCAGAGAGGACCTGGCAGCCATTCTGGGCCAGGTTAGCAGCCAGGGAGAAGAGGAGCTGAAGCGACAGGCAGAGTGGGGACCCTGCACTCGGTTTCTGTGTGGCTGGTCTGGAGTGGCTCACCCATATGGTGCACCGCACTGTTCATGCTCCCTGTCTAAATCCATATGCCGCTGGTGGAAAAGACCACCGCCCCCTCCCCGTCTCCCCTACCTCGCTTCAAGAGCACGCAGACCCACATGGGAGGTGTTGGGAGGTAAAGCCCTGCAGGCTTGTACCCCCCCTTCGTACCTCTTAACCCCACAGAGCTGCTTAGCCTATTGTCACTACAATCTGCCACCATAGCCTGGGTGCTGTGTGTATCCCCCCCAACCACCCTTGCCCTCTTTTTCTTTTCCATTCTCTCTCTTCTCAAGCCCTTTCATCTCCCTTTGGCACCTGATAATCGATGAACTTATTAACTGCTAATTATTCAAGCTGTGCATTGAGGATCCCTCCCTTATTCTTGGAAAAAAGGGAACGTTTCCACTCTGTTCTGCCAAATAAAGTGGGTTATATTGCCCATCCATTTGGATTAAGTGCATTTAGGCTGCACTGTTTGGGATATTAAGACTTTGTCAGATTGCTATCAGTACTGTTTAGCATTAATCCCCATTTTGTTCTGCCAGTTGATAGCCTAACCCTAACCCCTACTTGGTGGAAGCCCAATAAATTTCCTTAATGAAATACACAATCTTATTAATTTTCTCTGTGATATGTCTAAAAGGATTTGTTTTGTGTCTCTGTTCTGTTTTATTAGGAGGTTCTTCAGACAATACCAAAGTTCTGCTTTCCCTTTGACGTGGAAAGGTATGATTCCTCTCCTCTCCTTGGCTGGTCTCACCTCATTTGTACAGAACATACTCACACACCTCGAAAAACTGATCACTTCTCACACCTAAAGACAGAAAATGAGATGTACAGTTTATGCTTCTCAGTTGTGACAATGATGAGCTCTAAATTGCAATCACTTAGTGATACTGTCACCTCCCAATTTCTTGACTGTCAAAGCTTAATGATGTGTGTTTATTGTGGTCGTGTCCACATGGTTGGTATTGTAAGTAGCATTTCTTGTTCAAAACAAACCAAACCAAACCGGAAACTCTTTTTGCGTCTGTGTGATATTCATTATCATTGGTAATTGTACTGTCTTTCTGCTTTAGGTTCTTGACAAAAATGGACCCCAGATAATGAATATTCAATAACTTCAAAAATAGAGTGTTAGGGAAAAAAGTTGCTTCTGGCAAAGTTTTACTGTTTGGCATTAAAACCTGAACACCTTAAAAAACGCTTTACCTCCAAAAATCTTTACTGCTGCATTAAACAACACTTTTCCCCAAATGTATTATAAGCATAGAGAGCCCGAATGCATGGTTCTTCAATAGTTCTATTCATACTGCTATACTGATCAATTTCCGATACTTTGTTCAGCCTTACGTTTGGGTGAAGTAATCCCTTTGCCAGTTGGTACCCCCTACCTATGTGCTGCCATTTTCTTATTGTAAGCCAACCATTTCATAGCCATGAATATGAACCATGAATATTTTTTTATTTCAATGATCGCCGGTCATTTCAGCTATTGAAATGGTGCATATGGTGCAGAGTTCTGCTTGTCAGTTCATATGAATGTTTCATACTAACCTTGGGAACCAGGGATTTATGGTAATTTTCTAAACTCTTCTCATAGTTCACTGTACGTAAATGTTGCTATGCGACTCCAATAAATGGGTTATACCCGCAAGAGGTTGCTTAGGGTTCTTGTGGTTGGATCAGGAGTCCTAATGTGTGATACTTCCTTGGAGTCGTTTGGCAAAAAGGAGATAAGAACCAAATTAGCCAAAAGCAGCAGAGTGTTTATACAAACATTTCAGAAAATAATAAACAATTGCACTCAATTATATTTTCTATTTTAGGGTTTATGATATTACTTTGTTTATAGATTGTGAAAATACTGAACAAAGATAACTAAACTCATGCACCAAAGGTTAAGTATGTGGGTTCAATTTGTGATGTGTTATTGAGTGTTGACCTGTCCTGGGCGTACCCCGGCTTTCGTCCAATGATTGTTGGAGATAGACACCGACTTTTATTTAAAACACCTCCAAGCCACCTCCTGCTGGTAGTTATTACTTATTGGGGTCATATGAACATTTTTCCTTTTAAAGTAGAATGAGTACAATCTAGAAAATTACGTTGAAATGTAATTTGTTCAAGCAGGTACAAAATAACTTACTGGTGGGAATGAATTAACCCATGGATGGAACAAAATCTTTCTCGATGCTAAAGTCAAGTACAAAACAAACAAAACTGCAACAATATGAAATGTTTAAGGGGAGAAAAGATTAGAACAATGAACTGCAAAATAACTGTAAAAACCACCTAATATCCAGCATACTCTGTGTAAGTGATTACATGGTAATAATGTGGAAAATAATACCAACAAGTGTCACTAGTGACAATGAGATCACCTGTGATGGCCACACTTCATGATTGTTATTGAGGAGTTAAGAAATACATAATGTGTTTCCATACATGCAACATGATCCATTTAGGCCTAAGTGTCTGAAAAATACCAGTTGTTAAATTGCAACATGGGAAATGACCAATTTTTATGACCGAACAGGGAGGAACGGATGTAAGGAGGACTCTAAGCTTTTACTGAAGCTGAGCTGCTGCCATCTAGTGGTGGAAATATAAATTGAATTTGTTACATATTTATCTCAGACCTGAGGGAAAAGCTTTGATTTGTGTAGCTTTTAAACTAGAAATATATGATATTAATGTATTTGTAGCTCATTCTGAGCAGTAAGTCCCACAAAATAAGAATACAGATTAAATAGTCCCTCATCCAGTTTTGTTAATGCTGTGTATTCATTTTGCATAATTGTATCTATTAATTGCTCCTAATTTTCACCACATTTGTTGATAAACTGCTGCCTGTTTAATCTTCACTGCATGCACCCCTCTGTGTCATCGCCAGGGTTTCCCAGAATCAGGTGGGGCAGAACTTCACCTTTGTTCTCACAGACATCGACAGCAAGCAGAGGTTTGGTTTCTGTCGACTCACCCAAGGCTGCCGGGTCTGCATATGTCTCCTCAGGTAACACACACACTCAGGTAACACACACAGTCTTGAATTGTCATTTTAAACATCTGATTATTGATATTTTTTGCTCAGGGTTTTGTCTGATTTCTAAATTAAATCAAATGTCAGAAAAAGAACAAGATTTTTTCTAAAAGGAGTTGCATATCCCAAATAACAATAAACATGAATAAATACATTATTTACAAGCTACTTCTTTCCTTTATTCCTTCAGTAGTTATCGTTAATATGTGTATCCCTATTTTTTAGTGTTATGGAAGATAAAACCTTTTTTTAAATTTACTAAATCTTCGAAGTGATCACAGATTTTTGAGACAACCTTTTCATTCATTCTCACACCGAGCTGCACTTTGCCACAAAAACAAATTTATGTGCTCATCTGCCCACACAAATATGTTTCTGACGTGCCTATAATTATCCAAAACTTTCGCCATTTTGATATTTTTTATAGGTTCATTCGTTCTATCACAGCACAGACAAACAAGGAACCCCGAATGTTGAAAAATTGCATTTCTCTTTGCATAAATATGCTCAAATAAAAGGCTATAATCTGTTCATTTTCAAGTAATTTAGTGTTGATGCAATGTTGTTATTTTTCTTTTTGTTTTTTTTTATACAGATGCAATTACTTACCCATTACAAAGAATGAGCACTGCAGTGAAAATCCCAGTGGACAGCCTCGCTGCACTTTAATAACTAAGAAAAAAGTAAAAAGATCAATTTTTAATGAATGTAATAAGCAGTTTAACAAACAACAAATTGGAAAAGCAGCACAAAGCCTTCCTCAGTTCTCTGTTTGTGAAGGAGCACTCCTGTAAGGCTCGCCCTCACCTCTGTGTGTGTGTGTGTTTGTGTGGCTGTTGATGGACAGTCGTGGGTTTGTCGCTGGCCTGATGAGCTGCTGTGAAGAACAGTGCCCTCATACACACACCCCTCACCCACTTCCCCACACATACACACTCATATATACCACCCACCCTTCCCGGCCAGCTTCCGTGGCCTTTGTTTTTCCTTTCTCTCCCTCTCCATCTCATGCTCTCTGTCTCTCCCTCTCTTTCCTCCTCGTTATTCGGCTGCTGCCACAGTGCGACAGCAAAGACGCTCGGCCCATAATTATGCATGAAGCTTCGCTGCCAATTAGCAGAGGCTCCCCCGTCCCTCTCGCTGAGTTAGACATGCTAATTCATTTGACATATGATGTATAAAATTCATTATGCATTCTGAGTAGTTTGCATGACTTGCTTCATTTATTATAAAATAACATATAGGAAGTTATTTTTCCCTTTCTTTTTGTTTATGTGCTTCCCAGTTTTTCTCCCTGGATCTTATTTTATTTAATTTTTTAGAACCCTAATAGCCATATTATGTTGGGATCATACAGAAACATAACACTGTTTTAGATTTCTCAGATAAGAAATGAGAAAATTTTCAAAATAATTTTCTTCAAGATCCTGGGTTAAAAGTTCATTTTGTTCAAATAGATGCCATTAAATAAATCCCAAAATAAAATGAGCAAGGTTATCTGAACTCCCTACTGTTATTGAGTTTTAATCATTTCCAAAGAATGAAAAATAAACTTTAATTAAAACAGTTTGCGTCTGTGATCGTTGAAACGGCGGCTCTGTAAAATTGTCACCTCTGCTTACAAGAGGAAGTGCCTTAATGAGTTGGACAGTTTTATGTGGAAAGGTCTTTGTAGTGTCGTTGCTGAAGTTGTGGCCAGAATATAACCACAGATCAGATAAAGAAACACAACGAAATCTCATTATTATTTTAGATATTCTGTCCTCATATCTCCTCTCATTCTTTGCCACTTGGTGTTAAATAATTTTTGTTCTCTCCTTAAAATGGAGGAAGAAGCAGTTTTGTGTAACCGCAGATGTTTAAAGACACATTTTAAGTACGGCGTGGCTCCGGTTATTGGTCACTTTTTCAGGACAACACTTCCTCCCTCCCGTACTTAACCTCTGACCCCGGAAAGTAAATGTGTAATGCAATCTTCGACTGAGCCGTCTACAAAGTGTAGGTGACTTACGATTACAGATTCCTGTGCAGTAAAAACGATTTAAGGCTCATCGAAGGAACAGGCATAACTGTCGTGCTTAACACCCAACTTATTTTATGGCAGTCAAAGAGGGCTGGCTTTTATCTAAACATTTAATCTCCAACATCTAGACACTTTATTGTTTTTGTTTTAGCCTTTTCCTACTTTTTTCAGGCTTGACTCCTTTTTTGCTTTTTCTTTGATTCCCCGAGTTGCTACCTTAAGGCCTGTTCAGAGGTCCACGGCGTTAGGTGGTCTGAGCCTGGAACGGAGAGACTGCGAGTGTGTCGCAGATTAATTGGTTCGCTCTTTAAGTACATGGCACTTTGAGAAGACGTGTGCTTAAAATGGTTGGAGAGATCGTGGGAGCCCCACGCACTGAGCACTCCAGTGATAGATGCAGCCCCCCCCACCTCCCCATCGGAGGATTTGCGAAGCACAAACAGATCTGAGCAATGAACTGTGACAAGTAGGAGTATCTCTCAGCGAGCTTTCCAAACTTTAACTTTGCGTGTACAGACAGCAGAGCAGGGCATGGGAGGGGAGAAGAATAAAACAATGCCTCTTAAAAATCTATTAATTTTTCTCCTTTTCAATAGGGCGAGGGACTTTCCCCATCATTCAACATATGAGTTTAATATTGATAATTTGCAGAGGTTTGGATTTAGCAGTGATAATGTGTATTCTGTTAGATTTACAGCACTTTGGTTAAGGAGTGTAATGACTGTGAGCTCTGTGAGGCCTGACGGCGCCTCTGACGGCCAGGGTTTTATTTATATACCTCACATCGGTGAAAACCTGAAGGTTTAATGTCCAGTGAACACAAGTCGTAAATGAGTCGGGTAATTTATGGAACTCACGCTGCCCCTCTAAGATTGAAGTGTGTAAATACAGAACCCTCCACATTTATAGTACAAATTTACTTACTAAACTAAGTCTATTTCCATTGCTGTAGCATAATATTTAAAAAAAAAGCCTTAATTCTCTACTAGAGACCTGTAGATTTTCCTACTATCTTTGCCATCCTCTTCGCTGTACGTAGTGAGAAAATAAGCTTGGGTTCTGCCTTGGTTGTTGTAGTTTCAGTTGTTCAAACTATTATGTTAGTGCTCTAACTGCAGATATTGCCAGGTTTAGGCAAGTAGTCGTTTTATGACTTGAATGACTTTTCTTTTTTATCCTATCTTGAAAGTCTCTTGAAGACGTGGGGTTCATCTTCAGATATGTTGATCAACCTAAAAAATGCTTCTCTTATTACACCAGACCTTTTGTGAAGAGTGGAAATACCTCTTTTATTTATAGTAATTATTATCCTAAATAAAATAGGTTATGTTTAATTGTAGCAGTGTAATCTCTGTGAATGAAATTGGTTCAGGTCCCTAGCAGTGAGTATTTTGCATTATTTTTACTTACTTTGCCATCGTCCTCAATCTGCATTGTTTAGACCCTGCGTTGTCACAGTTAGTTGTTTTAAACCTTTTGGATTAATTGCTCTGACTGTAGATACGGGTGAATTTAGGTGAATAGTGATTTTCTTGTATTCAATATCTGATTTCTAATGAGGATCAACACACATCTGGCTTGTTTGAAGTTAAAGTTCTCTTGTATTTCCCATGATGAAGACACCAGGGATTTTTGATCTCGCCAGGGAAACAGGAATTACTAGATTACTAATTAAAAGTTCATAAAAGCTTCAACTTAAAAATATTTACAATCATTGAAATTGTTGTAAATTAAGTGTATCTTCTGTTGTAGTTGCTTAATCTCACACTGAAAGTAAATGCTTTCATTCTCTTACAGTGATCTTTAAGATTTTGGACCGTTCTCTTGGCTTTCTTGGCCTCTGAGACATTTTATTCATACCCCAGGTTTACGGGAAGTCATGGACAACTTAATTTCATTTTGCTCAATGCTCTAAATATCTTAAAAAGTGTATGAATAAAAAAATGCTTGAGTTACTTTTAGTGCATTAGAATTGTGCATCAGATATTTGTGGTTTTATTTAAAATATTGCAATTTAACCTTGGATATTTTTTCTCCACTTAACACTAGATTTATCTGAATTGTTATGGTGTCTGATTATGCTACTGTAATAAATAAATGCATTTTGCACATCAAAAACTGACCCATTGGGGTTGCTTGACGTGGCAGAAATAGGTCTTCAGGTTCATATCCGGTCAGCATGTAAATTAACATAAGTATGTTTGATTGAGTCTCTCCTGCAAGTGTGACCTGATTGTGGTAAATCTTCATGCAGATGTCAAAACACCGGCATGTTAAGAGACTGATTGTTTCAGACTAATGGTCACTCAGCCTCTCTGATTGGCGCGCTTGGCTGCACTTCTCCTGAAGACCCGGGCTGCCATTGGCCCCCTCGCGGATTTACTGATATGAAAATTTGCATTAGGTCCACTTTATTGTTTTCTTGTTCTCTGTTAATTCCAGTCTGCAGAGCAGTCAGTGACCCATGCCCTGGTAACTCCTTGCTCTCCAGCCAACCGCTTTAACTTGACTATAAACTCTTACACTTAAAACATCAGGCTTAAATATATCCCTCTGCAACTGCAAAGTCTACATATTTATGTGTTTTTATCAGATATTTAGCTCTCTGTTTAATTATCAGATAAAAAAACTATTTTGTGATTTGGTGTCCAGTTGAATTTTCAATCCCTGCATCCATCAAAGTTAATAACGTTTTAAAAGGAGTCTTTGTTAATTACACTTTTAAGTGTCTAAATATGCATGTTAAAACCCCAAACTGCATCAAAATGCAATATCGTGATAGGATCTCATGTTTTTATTATTTAATTGCATAACATTAAATGAACTGAGCCCTCACAGCCTTTTATGCTGGAGTAAAATGTTGGCCTCCTTCCACCCAGAAAGCGAGCCCACTTGGCCAAGAATATGTCAACTTTGTAAAGAAAGCCATGCTGCAGATGCTTTAGCTTATGTTGGGTGTTCTTACTGATTAGCCTCAACACAAACACTGTTGTATGAATTATTTGAAGTTTGTTGATGAACTAATTCACTTTACATTAATTGAATAAAGGAAATTTATTTTAAATATGTGAAGGGCATGAAAAGCAGCAGTTTGAGGGGCAGAGAAGTAGGGTGGGGGAGGGTGGCGTAAAGGGGGGGAGCTGTATTTTTGTTAAGCCTGTGCATCTGGGATCAGCATGCTTGTAAACCATAGCATCCCTCTGCACCATATAAAAGCAATGTTGTTGTTTTTTAGTCTTTAAAGGATCTACAATTTTGTTTTCTTTTAATTTTTTTGCTGCCCTAAAGAGAAGAAATGACAGGAATTTATCATGTGCAAAGGGGAGAAAGAATGTATTAATAATAAAGATTTGATAGCATTTACTTTTGAAGTCAGAATCTGAATCAGAATCTTTTATCAATAATCTGTGCATTTGATCTTTAAACAGGTCAAAATATGAAGGGATTTTGAGGAAACGCTGCACAACACATTCAAGTTTTCTACAGACCGAATCTCCTTGTACTTGTATTGGGAATAAACAACACACCAATCTGCTTTGATTAATTGCATCTCGTTTTTTTATTGTTGAAGATAAAGAAATTAATGCAGACTTTTCCATATTTATTGCATTAATGCATTTCTCACCACAGTTATCTACCATGGTTTGAAATCTACTACAAGCTGCTGAACACACTGGCTGACTACTTAACAAAACATCAGGTAATCACTCATTCTGTTTCTAATAACTCTAAGGTGCATTGGATGTTTTATGCATTTACAAATAAGACAACGTTTTAGTTGGATTTGACTGATAAATAATCACACTGTGTGTTTTCTTTAAATCTGTGTTGTGGTGAGATGTTTCCCTCCGCTGTGTGTTCGTCTGCATGCTGCATGTTTTCTGTTTTCCTTTCCCTCTTTTTTTTGTCTTGGGCTTGAATTGGTTCCTCTTGTTAGCAGATACAATGTTGACATTTCACAGACCAAACGCTGATCTGACACTGGAAGTTATTCCTGATGATTTACTGGAAAACAAATCGTTAAGAACAATATACACACACACGCGCGCACGCACACACACACACACAAAGAAGCTAGCAAACAAACACATACATGCCTGTACTTCACAAAAGTCGTCTCCCCTGACTATTCGCTGCATTGTAATAGCAAAGGGAGGGGAAATGTAAAATATGCAACAAACTGGGGATGTGTGCAGAGTCTACTGCATAGGGTGTAGGTGATGTTCCACTGTTTAGACTGAAGAGAGGGTGAGAAAAGAGGAAGGGAGGGAGACGGAGCGGAGGCAGAGAGCTTTGGGACCACTTTTCAATTGTCATGTAGTCACTGCTTCTCCCAGGATCCTCAGGGAGCTGTGATCAGGACAGAGTGTCTTGCTAAAAAAAAGGTGAAAAAAAAGACAGTCACATCACATAAACAATCAACATACATCCACATAATTCTTCAGCTATAAGATATTCGGTGGAACGATCTAATGTGGTTGGAGAAATGTAAATGCCGTAGGAGCGTTCCTGCGAGCGAGGAGGAGAGGCAGCAAGGATCGCTGAAAAAATAAAAAAAGAAAAGAGAGAAAAAATCCTGGGTGACTGAAATGTTAGTGTGCATGATTTGGTTTCTATTTACCCCGCTGTCCGTTCCAGGCGAGAGGGAGATGTTGACAGACGAGGGAAGACAGAAGAGCGATGAGGGTTTAGAGCGAGGGGTAAATGAACTGTTTCCCCAGGCCGTGTTGCTGACCATGCGTGTGAGCATTGAGCCTCTCATGACAGGAGGCTGTTCGATTGCACACACCCTCACACCCCTCCCCTCCTAACCCCTTTCCTCTGCTCACTGTAGGTTGCCACCCATCGCTTCTCTGTATCTGTGGCTCGCACATAACTCGCACTATCTTCTTATAGCCAAGACCAACACAAAGTTCTTGGAGAAAGAAAGCTAGGCGAACTCCACAGCAGTTCACGAACTACTTTTCCCAAAAGTTTGAATACAAGTTGCACTTTTAGTGTCGTCCCTGGAAGATTTTCCTCTTTCAGAAGACACAAGATGGTAAATAGCGGTCATAAATGTTGAATGAGTAAATTCAAAGCCTGTTCTGTGGTCAAACCGGCTCTCTGACAGCTTCCTTAAGCCCCTGTTTTTGGAGCGGGGACCCCCTGGTTAATTAGTCACAGGCTGCTCTCGGCTGTAAATCAGCGCCGCCGGATAATAAGCGTCTGCAGCCATACACTCAGCCGTCTTTTAACCCCAACACTTCTCGTTAAACATATGTCAGTCGGATGTTGTCGAGCCCTTCAGGCCTCGCTGCAGGTTTGCCCTCTGGTCTGCCGCGGTGCCTGTCCCAGCACCGTTGTTAAGATTGACACATAACTTGTGATATCAACAAAACAAGTAAATATAATTCATGTGTCCCATGTTTTTTTTTCTTCTTTCCCTTAGGAAAATGACTTGAATGACTTGCTGAATTCCTTCTATGAGCTGCCTGTGCCAAAGCCCTTCACGCCAGTCAACTTGAGCGTGGTAGGTATACATCTACTATTCTGCTAGATCAGATGCGAGACAGCTGAGGCAGAGACAGAAAGAGGGAAAGGTACTGCGGCAGCATGTTGCATCAGAGAAGGTGATGACAATTGGCTGAAGTAGTTAAAAGTGGACTGAAAGACAATGAGGACGTAATGTAAAGCAGAAAACATGGAGAGCAAAAGGGAAGGATAATGAGAACTAAAATGAGATTGACAGAAAAAGAGACCGAGATGGCATGAGAATGTGCAGAAAAGAGGAGATCGGCAAAGTGCAGAGGTTGAGATGTGAGAGAATAAATGAGGGAAAGGCTGAGGGAGATGCAGAGTACAGAGCAGGAGGAGGTTAAGGCACGCCGGGCAGGAACAGAGACGCGCACGGGGCCCAGGACTGACACTGTGTTTGGAAACAAGAAGTGGCGCTTACAGGTTTTTGTGTGTGAAAAGCTCAAGCTGGACACGTTCAAACATGAAGGGCCCTTTCACAACTCATCATGTCTCCTGCTTATCAAGAAACTGAAACGGCCTAACGAGCCCGGGTCCCTCAAAGTCAGCTTCTGTTTGAGTTAACTCTGACTCAAGCTCTCATGGAATGCTTCCAACATTAAACACTGTCACTTCTATAAGCCCGGCCGATTTAAGCACAACCTAAAGGTTTTCAGCCAGTCTGCTAAGCTCACAATCTCCAGACTCCACACCGTGGTGGGATCAAAAGAGTTTCGGTGTTAGCCATTGTCCTTAAGGACCAACCCCCCCCCCCCCCTTTAAAAAAAATACCAATTAAGCAAACAACTGTAAGTCGACTCTACAGCAAAGGTCTCTGAAGTATATACGTCTGATTACCCAGACGAATTTGCAGCGAAACACGATAACAGGAAAAATATCAGGTAAATAAGGTCAAGGTTTAGTTTGTTGGAGTTTGTGTGTTCCGTCTGTGAATAATCTAGAGATGGACCAATCAGTCAGCCAGAGATTGAACCAGACGATTTTATATCTCTTCAGCTTTAATAAAAAAAATCAGATTTTTTTAATTTTCCTGTATTCATTAAATGCATCAAAACTAAGATTTTCAGTCTGTAACAACATCCACAAACTGCATTAATTTTTGCACTAATAATCAAATAAAGGTTGGAAACAAATGCTATAAAGCGTAAATGGGGATTATCTTATTTAGATCTTTTAATTCCCTGTTTTTCTGTTCAAAACCTACTGGCTCTATCAAAGAATCTGCAACACATTTTTCTCTTTAAAGAAAAGGAATTTTTCAAAATCCGAATTAGCACATCAGATTTCAAAGAAATTTTGTATCTTTCTGGAAAAGGCAGATCGCTGCATCTGCAGTATATTAGCTTCTGACTTTTTTTGCTTTGTTTATCGATCTGTTCAATTACCAGGCCTAATATTATCACAGTTATGTATAGAGATGCACCAATCAATTGGCCAGAGATTGAAATCGAACAGCTTTCCCTTGATTGACTCTGATTGGTCAAAAACAGAAACATTTTGGCTTTTTTTCCATTTAATGAATGCATCAAAACTAAGAACTTCCTTAGTTTTCGTCCTACATAAACACCATGCTATTTGATGCCTCCTATGAGTTTAATAAAAATTAGATCAAGGGCAGGGGCTCAATGCTTTGATGCTTAAATAGTCATAGTCTTGTAATTCCTTCATTTTCTGTTGTGATGAAAAGAACCTGGAGCACATCTTTTCTCTAATGTGTTATAGTTCTTAGTGTAAAACATTTTTACACTAAGAACATTTACCAGAATTTGATGAAATTTGAATCTACAGGTCAGACCTAAAAAAAAAAAAGACAGAATTGGTATGGGCTCCAAAAAGCCGGATCGGTGCATTTCCACAATAAACTTTCTTTATCTCAATCTCAGAGCCTCATTCTGAAGGCGGCTCTGGAGAACAGAGGTGATAGCTTCATCTCATTCCTAGAGAAGGCACTAGTTTAATATTTAATTGATAAAGCAGAATTATTCCCTTACAGGAACCTTTTTTTTATTTTATCAAGCCAAGAGCAGAAGCCTTGTCCCCCTTCATGTGTGAACCCTGTTTTGCTCTCCCTCTGTCTTATTGTGCAAGAATGAGCAGTTGTGTATTGCCACTGGGCAAGTACTGAGAGATCAGCGAAGCAAGGAGCCGGTGAGTTGAGAGGAATGAGTGAGCGGCAGAGACGGGTGGAGGGATGCTGCTGTGAAATATAAAACTGCTTCTATACTAATCGCATGGGAGCCACTGATTTCCAATTTGGCCAAATAAGCTACACTATCCTTTTTACATATAAGAAAAACAAACTATCCTGGGCCATTTGTGTGTGTTTCTTCTCTGGAAAACAATCAAACTTTGTAAATGATTAATGTCTTTCCACTCTGCTATATTCTCTATATCCCAAAGTTTTTTTCCCCCTTCTCTTTATGTTTAAAGCGAAAGGCAATTGTGCTCAAGAAATCTCCTTGATGCCTTTCCAGTTAACCTACTTTCAATGTGTTTTCGTATAAACAAGTCTTCGAAAGAACAAGAGAAGAGGCTGATAAGCATGCAGACAGCCAGTGAAAGCCATGGCTGCACTGAGGAACGTGGCTTCTGATTATCACAGTGCCATGAATTCGTAGACCAACAGGGGAACATAATTTAGCACAAAAGCGCAAGAAAACAAGAAAGAATAGAAATCACACTCCACTGTAGTTGTTTTATGCGGTTTTTAGTAGCTGTCCTTAGTCTCAGAGGTATGACCCAAGTCCCTGATCTTTTAGTACAATTTGTTTGTCTACAACTGCTGTTATTTAAAGCATTCTTTTAATCGTCTTTGTTTTAGTCAGCTGAAAGCAGTTTTTCTTTTCTACTTGGCAGACAGAGATTATTCAGAAGCAAAGATCAGATCAAAATGTCTCACTAGTGCCAACTTAGACACTCTTTTTAAAAAAATTCGTTTTATGTAAAGTTTTGTAAATAAACTATAAGAACAGATTTAGAATTTGCAGGCTCTTTTCTTTTGAGGAACTGAAGTTTCAGATATTTCTTTTTTATTTTCAGTTATTTGCAACTAAATCTCATGTTAAAACAGATGTAACTGACATCTCATGTCAGTTACATCTGACTGTGCTGATAAATAATCTGAATATATAATTTTTGCTGTTTCACATGACACCTAGGCAGAAAAACTCATTTTTATTTTACAAAGCAGCTAATTAGAGATGCACCAATCAGAGTTTAGTGGGTGGTTTCCAGCTATGATATAGGAACAGCCTTCCTGACGTCATTGGTAGATTATATGAGTTGGTGTCACTAGGTGTATCTAGTGGAAAATGTAAAGCAAGATTTCACTAATATATTAACACAAAGACAAAATGATTGTACAATTTACTTTTTTTTCTTTCCAAAGGAGAGCTGACATTTCTAAATCCAGCATATTTTATGACATATGTAGGTTGAAAGCTCAAACAAATAAGAGGCAAGGAAATTTTATTTGTATAGCACACTTTGAACAACAAGGGAATTCAAGGTGCTTTACATGATTAAGGGGTAAAATAAGAATAGGAGTAAAACACAGACAAAGCATATAAAGTAAAAACACCAATAAAGCAAGAAGAATACACAAAACATGATACATCAAAGCATTACTCAAAGGCAGCTCTAAACAGATATGTTTTTAGTTGTGATTTTTTGAGCAGCTTTGCAGTTGTCTGGAAGTTTGTTCCAGATTAGAGGATCATAGAAACGGAAAGTTCTATGTTTGGTTCGTATTCTAGGGATGTTGAGTAGACTGGAAACTGGAAGAGAAACTTTTTTTGTACCTGAATAAACCTTGCTGTTTTCTGCTGAAAGTCTTGCTCTCTCTCTTAGTAGTTTCTAGCTGAAGCTAGACTAACGGATGCTGTGTGCTGTGTTCAGATGTAGAGCTGAGTATCATCTGCATACTTATGGTAGCTAATCTTATTGGTGCTTGTAATCTGGGCTAGTGGGAGCATGTAGATATTAAATAAGAGAGAATAGCGTTCAGAACAAGCGTGCAGAGCTAATGTATGTAGCTCAGCTAAGGGCCACTCTGTTTAGCTTAGCACCAATAGAGGTGATATTTTTATTTTTTGTGCTTCTGGTTGTCATCAGGTTTCTATGTGCATCTTTGCAGCTAATTATTAATTAGTCAACTATTATTTGCTAGGCAGATATATTGTAACAGATTTGGTCATGACCGTTAAACAATTTTTTAAGTTCAAATGTTCCCTTTAGTAAATACCCAGAATAAAAGTGAAATATTTATGAAATGGATATGTAAATTTCACTTTCCATATAGTGGGGCAGATATAATAGATTGAATTGGATATTTATTTATTTTTATTAGAAAAAAATGAAATCACAACTAAGCCCTGGGTGTTGGTTTCAGTTTAGTGTTTGTTTTTACAGCTTCATCTACAACAATGACTGTCCTCTGGGAATTAAACAAGTGTTTACTCAGTATAAATTGTTTTCATGTGTTTATCACTTAATACACTCTAATAGAATATAATAGAATATAGTGTTTTTTTATTTTTTTCAGAGGTGTAGCCTCCAGTCACACCTATTATATTCTATGACAAAAAGTACTGTTAGTTGATTCAATGAACATACCCTTGTATGTTCATTGAATCAACTAACAGTACTTCTTGTCATTTCCAGATAATTTAACTTCGCAGTATCCCATTATAAAACCTAACATCCAGTGAAGTTGCAGAAGAGTACCATGAAGAAATACAGCTATAATACTGCTCCCAATTTGAGGAAAACTATACCTAAAATTATTTCATTTGTTTACAGAAACGATTAGTTGGTGAAACAGAAGTTCCTTTAACACTTCCTTCAACATTTGAAGTTACTGTACATCTGGAACTATAAATCAAGGCTGGTAACTGCATCCATAAACAGAAGTGTTTAAAAAAAAAATCTGAAAAGTAGGGCTGGGCGGTATGGCCTAAAAATAAAATCTCGGATTTTTTCACACCAAATCCGATTTCCGATTATAATCGATTTTTAAAAAATTGTGATGGCATCTGTGATCGGTTTCCACTGGACACCCGTCTTATCATAAGGGACACAGTGTGAAAATGATTGCCCTATGATGGCTTGTCATTTGGCGGTGTTTTGTGAGCTGCTGCTTGCTTGAGCATCTCGTAGAGAGCAGCACTTCTCCCACTCGACGGAGTGCCTCTGTTTCAGGTGTTGAAACAAATACGTAGTACTCCCACCTTTGGTAGCAACAGCAGTCAAACAGATTTAACAGCGTGCTGTTTGTTGCTCCAAGTCTGAAGTCGCAAAACCGAACCAGTTCCATATAATTGAAGAAACTGTCACTTTTTTGGGAACAAACTCCTCTTTGCTAGTTGTCATTTTGACATCTACGCGTTGCGAGACACGGACGAGCTGACCTTGCTCCAAACTACGGAAACCCAAGAGAGCAGTGGGGGGTAAATTTCGATTTTCCCAAAAATAAATCTTCTTAAACGGCAAATTCGAATTAATTGATAAAATCGATTTATTGCCCAGCCCTACTGAAAAGTAAAATTTATTATAATGATCACAATTACTGAGAATAAAATGAACATGTTCACTCTTTTTTCATTTAACATATAGTCCACCAGTCAAAATTATACCAAATAAATTGAACTTCTTAAAATGTAAATACATCAAACTATAGAATCGTTCGCTTCAAGTATCAGATATTTTTTATAATGGATTACTTGGATGCAGTTACTAGATGGTTTTTCTTTTAAGTAGCAAAACATCCTGATTTCAAAGAAATATTTGTCTTGTTGCCGTAGTGGGGAAATATTAAGATGCACTAGAATTAAAAAGTCAACGCATATTTTCTTTTCTTTTTTTGATGTTTTAAAGTTCAGGTTCACTTGCTGCTTGTTCTACTAAATACATACAATTAGGAATTTTCCTTTATCTTTGAAAACCGTCCTATGTTCTGGGAATAATTACATATTTGGTCAAATGACTTGTGTGAGACTCAACATTTAAAGTTTAGGACTTGGGACTTGACCTGATGGAGAAAAAACTTGAGGCTTATTTGAGAAATACCAAATAATGTCTTTATCTGACTGCAGTTTTTTTCATTAAATGTAAAATGCAAACCATTGAGCTAGTTTATGTAATGTTAAATTAAAATGGGTATAAGTTGTGGCTGAAAGTAGCCTGATTAAATGAAATTATAACAAAATGGTTTTACCCAAAACTCCTTAAAATGTTTCTTATTTTTTTATTTCATGTTTTCTGCATGGCTCACATTTTTATGGTGTTTCTTTCTCTATAATCACAAATATGCTTTATTTGTAACTGATAAATATTTATTTGGGTTCTGATTCTATTTTAATTGTACCTCATTATTTTCTATGTTATACTATATTTTTGTTACTATTTATAAGTAAAATAAGATGTTTATATACACTGAAGAAAAATACTTTTTATATAAAAACATTTTTTTGCACTCTAATCAGACTAAACTTTCCCTGTTTGTTTGTGTGTGTGTGTTTTTTCTTTCTTCCGTTTCTGCCCACATATTTTCTACGGAGCTGAGATCAGGGCTTTGTGATAGCTGCTCAAAAACATTGACTTTGTTGTCTCTAAGCCCTTTAGTTACTGATCTGGCTGTATGCTTAGTTATCGTCTGTTTAGAAGAACCCCTTTAGCCCAAGCTTTAACATCCTGTGCTGAGATGTTTTAAGGATGAAAAAGACTAGACCAGTGGTCCAAAGTCCTCTTTAAATTATTAAAATAAATTGTTGCTCCATTTTTTTAAAGTGCACCAATCCCTCTTTACCCCCACAACATGATGCTGCCACCTCCTTACTTAAAGAGCAACTTATTCCCCTACCAGAGCCTATCGCCGCAGAGTGAATAGCAATGGTCGATTTAAGTTCAAGTGCAGTTTAGAATTCTAACCTGAAGAGGGCGCCACACTGACTGTTTTTGGGAGAAAATTAATATTTTTACTCAAATATACTAAAGACATGAAGACAGCACTATTAGACACTCATCTATATAGTTCATCAACAAAAAAAGTAGATTAGTGGGTGAGTTGCTCTTTAAAGCTGCTGTGCGGAGTATTTGAGGGAGAGATACTTCCTCAAATGGTGTCTGTAAATAGGACCGGCCTGTGTCCGCGGCCTCATATTCACATGTTTGCGCCATGTAAGTTAATTGACAGCCGACAAGGCGGAAACTCGAATTCTATTGGATAAAAAAATTCGCCGGTCAGTGTGAAATGCATAGGGGTCTATGGGAGGAAGGAGTTACTTAGGAAGAATAAGAAATGTTGTGGAACACCAGCCGTATATCATAGTATTGAACCGCACTTTCATTGTAAAGGTTTATAAAAATCTGATGCATAATTATATTTTCCGGACTGCAGCTTAAATAGTTGCGATTGTGTTCTCAGACTTCCCTTTCTTCCTCCAAATGTAACAATGGTCATTATGGCCAAAGTCTTCAATTTTAGCTTCGTTGCATGTCTCCATAAATGTCTGGGTGTTTTTTTTTTGTGCATTTGCAAACCGTAAACTAGCTTTTATAGTTGCTTATTAAAATGATTCAGAGGAAGCAGGGTGTTTGAGGTATTGCTTTAACTTCCATTCACAGGCGGGCCTCCATCGAACCTATCAGAAGCATACACATTCATTCAGACGTTATCATATGTGCCTTAAAAATGGTTTAAAGGCAAAGTGACTATTATAAGTAGAACAAAAATTTTCAACTCATTGTTCTGGCATTTAGAAAATACAAATTATGTTGGTAATACTAACTGGCCTAAAAAAAGAAAAGTTTTATCTGATTTGTTGGCAGAAGGAGAAAAGCAAATCATGTCTTTTTCAGCGTTGTATGAAAACATCTTGTTTTAGATCTGGTGTATTGAATTTTTAATTTGGGGATTTTACTTTCTTGTAACGTATTATTTATTTATTTATTTTATTTGATATGCATTTGTTGTGTTTTCATGTCCATCTTCCTTCCAGAGGGGACCCGACTCCAAAAGAGATTCTTGACTATTCGTGGACGCTATGAAAGGGTTTTAAACTAGTGCTTTAAAGGAAAATTTGTCACTAATCTGAACTCTTACAAAGTTGCATGAGAAATCTCACCACGAATTGCAACAGATGGTTGAGTGATGGCCCAGAGAAATGCAGGTGTACCAAGTGTGTGTTGAGAGACGCAACTGTGTGTTTCTCTTGGTGGTTTGTCTACCTGCAAACAGCACCTCTCTCAGGCCCCTTTGATCTGAACACTGAACCTGCCCTGCTCTCCCAAAGTGAGACAGGCAGCCCTGTGATCCTCTAAACAACCTGAGTGTGTGAATGTGTGGAGAAGCGTATGTGCACATGTACTTCAGTCTGTGTGTGTTGGTGCTCCACAAACCTTTTTAATGCTTAAATAAAGACTCAGTTTTCCACCGGAGACATCACCACAGTGTGTGTCTGTGGGGAGCAGAGCTGCTATTCAGCTCTCTCTGTTCTGCAGGCCTGATAAAAGTATCGCCACGGTTCAGACACCAGCTCAGCAATTCATATAGACAGAGCAGAAGATGAGCCATAAATCATACAACAAAGTGAATGGCCCTTTTCTCCCCTCTTCCCCTCATTCTCTTCTGAATAAGTGCTATGCCTCACTTGTGACCTTCCCTCTTCTCTTTCCTGCATGTTTGTGTTTTCGCAGCACTCCTACTTCATCGCCCCGGATATCAATGGACTGCCAACTATCCCAGAGAGTGTAAGTGCTCGTAGAAAAGAGGCGAAAAAGAGACAAAAGGAGATGAAGGAAAAATCCCTCCCTTATGGAAACATCCCTACCTCTAATCGTTTTTAATCTAAAACACATGTCACCGTTTGAAATTATTGCATCATCCTCTTGTTTCAGATTTATCTCCTGCGGTGCTTATGCTTTAATGTTGAAGTTCAGTGATTGGCATAAAAGATTCAAACCGAGCACATGCTCTTTGTTGATTTTTTGTGTTTAAATTCGAGCTCAAATTTTTATGGCAAGGGACACAAGATGACAGCAATTATCAGTCTCTCAGGATGACATTGAGTGAAATGTGATCTGTTTTCCCAAACTGACTGTTTTGGATTGATCACAGGCATGAATACAGCTGAAACACATATACATCTTACCATTTATTTTTAATGTAAATCAATCTCTGTGGTAGTTTTTTTTTTTTTTTTCTTACACAGTGCTTTGGCATATAATCAGGCTTTCTTAGAGTTGATCATGTAGTGTTTAGATTTTGGTAACTAAAAACATTTTGTGTCATCGTTTATCTCCAGAGGAACCTGACGGAGTATTTTGTAGCTGTGGACATCAACAACATGCTCCAACTCTACGCCAGTATGCTTCACGAACGGCGCATCATCATTACCTCAAGGAAGCTTAGCACTGTGAGTTCATTCCTCCCAAGTCCTGCTCTACTTTTCAGTTTTCGAGCCCCACTTTGTAGGTAAAGGCTTAATAAAAGCTGTAAAACTACTGGAATATGTCACGAACCTGAAGGATAGCTTCCTTAAAATATTAATGTTTGTGAACGTGTGCTTCAGTGTTTGCAACCATTATTATTTTTCATATAGATACAGATGCATCTCAATAAATTAGAATGTCATCAAATAGTTGATGTATTTTAGTAATTTAATTCAAAAAGTGAGATTCATTAAACACAAATGGATATATTTCCAGCAATAATTACTTTTGATGGCTAGAAGAAAATGGCTTGATGGGAAGAAATCAGGCCACTGAAAAGCACCTACATTTACTGTGCAGTATATGCACTGAAAACTTGGTCAGGGCTCCTTTTGCAGGAATTACTGCATTAATTCAGTGTGTCATGGAGGCAATCAGCCTGTGGTTCTGCTGAGGTGTTGAGTAAGCCCAGGTTGCTTTGATAGCAGCCTTTAGGTCATCTGAATTGTTTGTTCTGGTGTCTCTCATCTTATCTTGGTTCAGGTCAGAACAGTAAGTTGGCCAATCAAGCTCGGTAACACCATGGTCATTGAACCCGCTCTTGCTACCTCTGGCAGCAGAAGGAAGCATGAAGTGCATCAAGGTTTCCTGGTAGATTGCTTTGCTGGGTTTGAACTTGATAAAAAACAGTGGACCTACACCTGCAGTTGAGATGGTTCCTTATGCCTGGTTCACACAGCAACATTTTAAAATTGTCGTAAGATTTTCAAAACCTGACAGACCAAACACACAAAATCATGGCTATAACAGTTTTGGTCCTACAGTGCGGGGTGTGCGGCTGCACAGCAATGACGAGACACCACACACTAACTGATTTCACTCACAAGCATTCCCAGGTCAGATGGGAAATCTTGCAAAACTTCACAAGATCAAACGGGACTACTACATAAACATGGCGGACGAAGAGGAAGGCAGGCTAGATGCTTCCAAGGTGTATCGCTGCCCATCACCTCACTTTCTGATTGGCTACCTGTCACATTCAACAGGTTGCTTGCTCGTTTGTCCTCGGAACACGGCACACATGCTGCTTTGTCGGACCAAGACAATCCAACACGTTGAATATCCCCGATTTGTGATCGGAGAGGTCCCTGCCTCTTTCTGAGCAGGGACCTCTCAGGAATATCTCTTAGGATTTTCTAAGGAGCCATCCCTGTAATCGGGGCATTTTTGCGATTGTTGGAATGGGAAAATCGAGCCAGAATAATCTTGCTGTGTGCACCAGGCCTTAATTCATCTCTAACCGTGGAAGTCTAAGCAGTTTAGATACTGAGCCTCTTCTTCTAGACTCTGGGATCTTGATTTCCAAATGTAATACAAACTTTACCTTCATTTGAAAATAGATAAGACAGATAAGAATCTTCTAATGCTTGGTCTGGTTCAGGAATGGCTTAATACAAGGAACGGAATAGATGTAGATCTTCTGGAGGCATCAGTGTGACCCCAGCCATCGTCCACGCTTGCGAATCGTCCCCAAACTCTTGAAATGTGCCTTTCTTCACAATACTCTCAAGACTGTGGTTACACCTGTTGCACCTTTGTCCACCACATTTTTCCTCCAGCTCAAATGTCCATTTATATTCTTAGATGCGGTACTCTTTGAATAGCGAGGTTGTTTAGCAATGACATCTTTGTGGCATATCTTCCCTATGAAGGGTGTGAATAACTGTCTACTGCACACCTATCGAGTAAGCAATCTCCTGTATTAATGTGTGTGCCATAACATTTCTGTTATGTTATGAATTTTCAGTTTTCCTTCACTGTCATAATCTTCCATATTAACAGAAATGGTGATATCTTTTAAATACACATAACTTGTATTCATAAAATGCAGCCGTGTTTGTTAATGCAAGATTTCTGCACTTCAACAATAATTCAAAAAGGATGTTGCCGACTTGCAGTCCTGCACCGTCATGCTTTAGATCAAATGCCAAATTAACCCACTAAAACTGGATCTAACTTAAGCGCGGGGCTGTTCAATAGATTGAACATGATTTGCTTCATCAATATTCCAGCTGGATTTCAAACCCTAAATATTGCGATAGGAATATTTATCTGACATGGCTTGATGGTTGTTCAGAGAGAGTTGAAGCAGTCCCCCCACCCTCCGCCCCTCCCCTTAATCATCCAACTATGACAGGCTGTGAAATTCAGGCTGAAGCTGGGTTTTATGTGACTGTTTGTACCATATAACCGCAGCATATTTAATGTCCAAAAAGCCTTAAATTATCTATTATTACATGCCTTAGCTTACACTAATAATTCAGAGTCATTTCTGTGTGTATGAGGGAGGAAGTCTGTGTGTCCATCTCCCCTCTTTCTCTCCCATGCTATCTTTGCAGCTGATGAGGGAGAGCCAAATATTTATGACAGATTAGATGGGAGAGGGAAGTGATGTCATCCAACTTCTATTTGTATCTGTAGCTTAGCCGTTCCTGCCAACGCAATCTACAAGTCTGCAGAAGGTTTAACAGCTGGGGGCCTTTGGTGGTGTTTGGCGCTGCGGGGAACTGTTCCCAAGGTCTCTCTTCGGAGCTATAATCAAGAGGAGCTGTAAAGATTACCCATCCCTCTGAGAATTTCACCTGTCTCCCCCTCCCCGGCTCAGACCGGCAGCACCTCAGCTGAGACAACACCCAGTGCTGTGACACAAGCAGAACATGATGTGCATTATTAGACTCGAGGGGGGGGTGTGAAAGTGTTTTCCTTTTTAGCACTGAGTAGGTCTGTGATTTACAGCTTTCTGTAACTTGAAGACAAACCATGTTTTGCTTTTATTGCAAATATATGCCGGCAGAATATTTTAGGAGCCTCAATATCAGACCTTTACCTCCTTAAGCCTTTCATCCTCTCCAATTCTTCATCCAGTCGTCTATCCATCCATCTTCCTCAGGGAAAGAGAGTTTTGGTTTGGTAGCTATGTATGTCAGGCGATGTAGTACAAAGGTATTTTCACATCCCCTGTGGGATTACTCGCTGGCCCAGTGTTATTACTGCTCCTGTGAAGCGTTATTTTTGCTGTTGGGATAGATTGACCTCCTAGTTCAAGCACAAATGGCTGCCATGATTCTCGAAAACCAGCTAAGTGTATAGATATGCACCTAACCGAAAATATCTCCACTCATTACCCGCGCCATTGTCATGTGATCAAACACCTTAAAGGATGAGAGACGTGTAATTGCTGTCAGTTTGGCACAGCGTTATTTTAAAATGAGTGTTATCACTCATTGGATGGACGGGTTATATTTCTATAGTCTGATCTCGCAGAAAGATGATGTATAAAAGGAGATATTGGAAGATATTGTTGGAAACATCGTTAGTTACATCCAGCTGCTTTTCACCACCTCCGCCTTCTCCAGCGCCTCAGCCAAGCAGAAACATGGGATAGAAAGTGGGAAAAAAAAAATCAGACACATCGCAGCTCATGTATTTATATATATTCTGCCTTCGCAAGGTGCTGCCTGTGTTAAAGCCCCCAGTGAACCCTGCATGTCAGTTTGTCGGTACATGGCTGCCACGTCTTGCGAACAGCCGAAAACAAAGGAATAAATCATGATCTTACAACCATGCGGCAGTTGACTTATTGCTGTTTTGTGACCAGAGGTGAATGGTATTGCTGTTTTTAAAAAGCCAGTCGGTGGTGGTGCAGGGGCGGCAGCCGCCCGTGTGTGGTGCCTTGTCATAGGCCCTTATAATAGGGGTGCATCGGCCCTTCTTCTAACTAGTCAGTAGGGAGGACCCCACCGCCACCGCCACCCCCACCCGTGTCTTTCATCCTCCCAGCCCCCCCCCAGCTCTCAAGCCCAGCTTCTGCCCTGCCTATCGGCCAGCGCCGGCTGACAGCAGCCCTCTCATCAGGCTGTCAGGCCTATGCTAACAAGGAGCTATCCATCCACCGTGCCCTAGAGTGCCAGCTGTCTCCTGGTTTCCAGCTTTTTTCCTCTGTTGTTCCTCTTCTATCTTTCGCTGACTTCTCTTTGCCTCACCCGGCTTTCTCTATCTTAGTTATACTTTCTCTGTGACATATTATTTTCTGTCCATCTGTCTCTCACTCTCTCGCTACACCTCTTTCTCTCTGACATCGCCTTCCTCTTCCTGGGAGTCCTAATGTGTCCTTCAGTTGTTGGGCAACTGCGGAACATTGGAACATCCTCCCCCTATATCCCCCTCCCTCAATACCTTCCTCTCCCTGTCCTCGATAAACTTATCTTCCCCCTCCTCATGTGTCCTATGTGTTGTTTTGGCAGGACTGTAGATGTTTAGATGTGCGTGTTTGCCCCTCATGCCTTCTGTCTTCCTGTGAGAGTCGGTCGTCATGTGTACACAAATGGGAGGCCTGCTACATGCACCCTCCCTGCATGCCCTCTCCTTCCCTCCCAGTGCAACGTACCTGAGTGCGTGCCCTTACGAGGCTTGACACCAGCGTTTGTCAACACGGAGGAAAGCGGAGCGTGCGTAATTGGTGACTTACTCAGCGCATAGGAGGAGAGAGGGAAGGGCCAACGCAGCGATAAAGTAACAGGATAAATGAGGAAGGGGGGAGAATATGATAAATACTGAGAACCTGGAGTAGGAAAGGAAGGAAGGGAAGCATGGCTTTACAAAGGTGTTCATCCCTCCTTAGGTTTTTCCTGTTTTGTTACATTACAACTGCAAAACTTCAACGTGGTTTATTGAGATTTTATGTGATAGACCAACACAAAGTAGAGAATAATACATGATTTTTAGTTCAGTTCTTTTCTATGATAACTATTTCATTTGAGCTCTGGGTGTATTTTAAGGGTTTTCTTTCCAGCTGACAAAATTCTTCCCCACAGCATGAGATCGTCACCACCATGTTTCTCAGTGAGCTAATTTACAGTTTTACTTTTCTCTTCAGAAATGTTGTTTTGCATTTTGCGAAAGAAGTTTCATTTTGGTCTCATTACAGCAGAACACCTTCTTTCACATGTTAGCTGTTTACTCTACATGATTTGTGGCAAACTGTACACAGGACTTCTTTTGACTTTCTTTTAACAAGTCAACATTGTAGCCTTACTATAAAAGCCAGATTTGTGAAGTGTATGTTCTCCCTCTGCAGTTTTTGTTGGACAGTCATGTCTCGGTAGGTTTGCATTTGTGCTCTGTGAAACGTCAAAAGCTTAGGATATTGTTTTATAGCCTAACCTTGACTTCTCCAAGTTCTCCACAACCTTCTTCATGACCTGTATGCTGTGTTTCTTGGTCTTCACGACGCTGTTTGGTCACTAATACTTTCCAACAAACCTCTGAGACCTTCACAGAACAGCTTTATTCAAGCTGAGATCTAATTGCATACAGGTGGACTCTGGTAATTAGATGACCTCTGGAGGCAGTGGGTTGCACTGGATTTATTTTAGGTGCTTCAGAGTAAATGAGGATAAGATGAAATGCACACAATTGTCAGATTTTTTGTTGCAAAGTTTGTAATATGTGTTACATCACTTTCTTTCTACTTCACAATATAGCCCAATAAAATACATTGAAGCTTGTAGTTGTAATGCGATGATATGTGAAAATGTTTGGTTCATATAAATACTTTTGCAAGGCACTGCAAGACTGATTTTGGAAGATGTGTGGGGATAGAGTTGGAAGTAAAAGGCTAGTTGAGGGGAAATGTGTGTTTAAAGCTAGTGTGAGAAGGTCAAGAGCAGCTATGTTGATACCATTCCTCCTGTCAAATTAAATTACACTGCCTGCAGCAGCAGCCGTTTTTTTTACGCAATCTGTTTCCTTACAGTCGCACAAGTCCAGTAAGACACTTCAGAACAGAAGAGCTGTATATATTTTACATCTTTTAGGTCTGCTTTATTGTTTATTGCAAAATACACGAAGGAGATTCAGCGGTTTTATGTTCCTTCCGCGTCCAGTAAAAAGTTATGATGTGAGCTGAGGTTGATGTTTGCTGAAACATGGGCTGCAAGACAAGTTGCACATAGTAAGTGCCCTGCAAAAGTATTTATACTTGCAGAGCTTTTTGACATTTTGTCACGTTACAAATAAAAACATCAGTGTGTCTTTTTAAGATTACATTGGTCAGACGTTAACAGTCCATTTGTGTGTAATTGCATCTCAGTGTAAATCTAGCTGTACTGTGAAAGGTCTCAGAGGTTTGTTGGAGAACATTAGTGAACCAACGCCAACATAAAGACCAATGAACACATGCAGACAAGTCAGGGAGAAAGTTGTGGAGAATTCAAAATCAGAGCTAGGTTATAAAACAACTTTTCAAGTATCAAACAACTCCGACCACTCTTCAGTCAATTATCCAAAAATGGAAACTGTAAATCAAGACAGCTTTCCACCTAAACTGAGATGTAGGGTTAGTAATGCATTATTTAAAGTAGCAGCTAAGAAGCTCATGATGAGTCTGTAGGAGCTGGAGAGATCCACTGCTCAGTTGGAACAATCTGCTGGCAGGGCTACGATTATTTCTGCGCTCCACAAATCTGTCCTTTTTTATAGAAACGTTTTATAGAAAAGTAAAAAAGCCCCGGGAAATCCAAAATTGCAGCTGGTCACAAACCATGTAGGTGGCACAGTAAACATTTAGAAGGTGTTGTGGCCATGTTATTTTCTGGCCGACTCAGAAATCTATGTGTAGGAAACCACTACACACACCTCTGCTCTGCACCGGATGCGTAAGCGGCACGTAATATCGACAAATTGTAATATGCAGCCAATCTCTGCCTTTATAGTCAATGGGTTCGTTTCCACCGTGCGTTCAGCGACACCAATCGGGCGCGTACCAGAAGTGTATTGTTGAAGCCCTCTGCTAAACTTATGTGGACTTATGCAGAAAACATCAAGCTCAGCAGTTCTGACAGGAAATCAGACATGGGAGCAGTGTAACGTTTGCATCCGGCAAATTTCAAAATAAAAGACACGTGCAGATTTCAGAATGCTTAGCCATAAAAAAATACATAATTATCTGTGACACCAGGTTTGAAGTGAGTTGGTGTGTGGGCCTAATTTGTTGGTTTTCATCATGGACGGGGAGAAGTTAATCCTTGAAGAGGAGAATTAGCCAGTTTTATGATCTTTTTTTACATGACAACATGTAAAGGGGAAGGCATGGAAAGAAATATCTGTAGTTTTGGGAGTGGATGGTGAGTTTATATTAACAGAGTTTCTTTATTTTTCCGCATACTACCCATTCAGTTATGCAATTTCATTTCTCCTGTAATTTTGTGATCTTGCCGGAGCAGTTGCCTGAAACGCTTTCACAGGCAAAGAGCCTTTGCAACACTCCCACAATCCAAGGCAAAGTTGAGGTAACACACCATCCCAACATTGAAATATGTTGGTGGCAGTATCATGCTGTGGTGGATTTTATTTTTTTCTGCCACGACAGGGAAACGGGTATCCTGGCGGAAAACAAAACCCTGTTAGATGCAAGGCATGAGATTCAGGGGGATGTTCACCTTCCAGTAGAACAACAACCCTAAGCCCACAGTGGAAGGGTTCATTTTAATCAAAGCATGTTTATGTGCTAGAAAAGCACAGCCAAAGTCCAGTCCTGAATTCAAATAAGAATCTGGGGCAAGGATCGAATATTGATGTTCACAGATGCTCTCCATCCAAGCTGACTGAGCTTGCACGGCATTGTAAAATTAATAAATAAAGGTTATAGATGGGAGAAGCTAGTAGGAGACATATCCCAAAAATCATGTAGCTGTAACTGCACCATCTGTTGCTTTACAAAGTATTGGCTCAGAGTGGCTGAATACATATGAACATTTATCAGATTTTTATTGTTAATAAACCCTTCTATCATTTTATTTCCATTATAAATTCTCAATAAAATACACTGAAGTTTGTGGTTTTGATGTAACAAAATGGGAATAGGTGTGAATAGTTCTGCAAGGCATTAGTAATATTTGTTACACATGGAAATTCATTCAATCTTTATATTAAATATTCTAAAAAGAACATAGAGAACATACTTTCTTTTTCCTGAAATGCTTTTTTTGTTTTACAAACATTAACTTCCTACATTGAGTCACACAAAAGAGGAGCTGCTGAATGCTGGAAAAACAGTAGATAGCAGTCAAGTTAATTATTTTATTTGCTGTAAATGTATACTAAGCAGACTTTTGTCCATTAGAGCTGCACAACACCTCGAATTGCAGTTTTCATCATAGATTTAGTGGTGCAGAAGACTGCTCTGATAAAATATTTGGTATTTTATTATATTTGAAGTGCCCTGGATTCATTTGTTTAGTTGGATAGACTTTCACTGCCCCTGATCTCCACATGTGGTGTGAATTGTAGTGGCTCAGTCGCCTCAAGCTCACGTCAGTTGGTGGGGACATTGTGATTACTTAAAACAATGAATATAATACCACAGTAACAGAATTTCATAGTATCTTATGGAAGTAAAACCACATAAGATTCTGAGTGTTTGGCTGTTTGCTTCAAGTATGAAATTAGACTTGGAAGTTGACCAACTGGTGAGGGAAGTCTCAGGTTAAGTTTGGCTTCCTGTTGCAGAGTTTACATCCATATTTTTTTTATTCTTCATTCCGGCTTTCTTCACCAACTTTCCCCTCCTCCCTCTCCGTTCTGTCTTACTGTGTCCCCCCGTCTGTCTTTCCTTTAGTCTCACTGAATGGGTCTGCAGAAACCAGCGAAACCACCATTTGGCCACTTTCTGCCTAAGCCACAGCACACTAAAAAGCTCTCAGGGCAGAACCAAAGACCTTGACTGCTTTTTGAAGCAGGCTGTCGCTGTATAATCGGTTAGCTTCTCTCAGCGGAGGGGGCAACACACATGCACACATCCGCACACGCACACACACGCACCCACACACACGGTAAAAGAGGCAGGCAGCCCCTCATTACCGGGCAGAGCCCTGGTCCCCGAGGACTGGACCCAGCACCTAATCCTGTATTTGTTCTTGGGGACTGTATCTGTGATTCTCCATTGAATGGAATATTAAGCATCCAGGTCTTTTGTGGAGCGTGTAAGCCATTTGGCTCCACTCATCTATTATTTATCAGCCTGGCAAATATTTTATCAGCCTTAGCCTCTCATGACCCACTCTTATTTGAAGCTCTCCTCTAAATGAAGGGAAAAAAAAGGGGGTATGATTTTTTTTTTTTTTCATTTCAATTTATCTCCCATTTTACTTTTGCCTCATTTGTTGTAAAACCTGCACAAGGACACAGGGATTTGTATTAATCTGAGTTTGAGAAGCAAATATGTGAACTATTCCTGTGGAGTTCCCTCCAACTTACTTTATCTAAGTCACACTGCTGCCTCCATCGCTTTGGAGATAACAAATAAAAAAGGAGCGAAAACTAGATTTGCGTTATAAATCATAATCCAAGTTTCGGACTCCCTTCCCAGCCGGCTCCCCCGAGCCCAGCCACCCAGCCTGAGAAGGAGAGAGGTGGAGAGATACTCTTGTTTTCACTTTCAACCTGAGAGTAAATCATGCCAGTTGGGGGGCTCACCTTGAGGCCTGTTGGAGATAATTGGAGTTGGTTAGCGAGGTGTTCTGTGCCATTACCTCCTGGTACCAGCGAATGGCTGGGGCTTGTCTCGCACTCCCTAGAGGAGGAATACACCCGCCTGTTGGCTCCTCTCTCAGCGTGCATGTGTGTCTCAGTGTAGGTCCGCAGGCAGATCGGTGACCCCTCTTCATCACGATTTAATGGCCCTTTACTCGACGGAAGAAGGGTGTGATAGTTTTGATAGCCCTCCTTTTCACCAAGGGCCTCAGTTCGGCTCATTAATATTCATTGCATTGATTTATTTTCAGAATTAACAACAAAAAAACCCAACAAAAAAACAAACTGTTTGCCAAGAAATTAATCCTGACAGGAGTGTGGCATTGTTGTTTCATTTCCAGACAGCAGGAAGCAGGAATATGCATATGCAGATACACAGTGCAAGACACCAATTAAATGTTGATTAAGTCTTAAGTATTGTGGGATTCTGTGTGTAAAAGACAATAAGAAAGGAAATCATTGCTTTTTGTTTGCCGGCTGATATGAAAAATGAATGCAGTTAAAACAAATGGGGAGGGGGGGCACATGGCCGCACAAACACATGAATGCTTCTTTTCTATTCTAGATGCCCGAGCTTCATCAGAGGGCATATTCAGACCCCCCCCCCCCACCCTTCTTTTTCTTCTGCTTCTTCTCCTCTGGCAGCGGTTGTCTTCAGCCACCTCGCTCTCCGGCTTTTTGGCCGGTCAATTGTGACACTCCGTGTGTCAGCGAGCAGGGGGCGTCTCCTGGTAGCTGTGCGTGTGTGATAGTGTGTGCCCGCTTCACACTTTGGCTGTGAAGCTGCAGCGGTATAACGGCGGCTGCTGCTGCGGGGGTCCCGGCGGTATTGGCCTAGCCCGCAGTCTCTTTTGGCTAACTCATGTTTCATTCTTTGGCAATTTGCCCTAATGAAGTCCCGCAGGAGCCCCTCAGACCTCTGTTCTCTTTCCATATTTAATCATGTTATTTTAATCTGGGGGATGAGCTAACGCCTCTGTCTCCTGCTGTGTCTGTGTGTCAGTGTGTGTGTGTGTGCTGCAGGTCATTACTATTGGTGAGTTTTTGTGACATGTCATGTCAGGAAAGTAGAGGGGCGGGGGTGCTTTAAGACAATGGGAGACAATGACTTTAATTCTGAGTGTAATGTTGGTTTGACAATCTAAAAGGGCCTTTGAAAAGCAGTGTCATCCTTACATGATTGCGTCTCATTATTTGTTAAAAACGAGGGTAATTATTCCATATTTTTCCCAGTAATTTCTCAGTTATTCTCAGATTTTTATGGCTGCTGTCAGTGCTGTTTTTGCCTTTCTTTTGTTGTCTGTTTTTGTGCAGGTCACAGCACAATCCCTTTCAAATAGAAATACTACTGCCTTTACTGTTTTCTCATTTTTAGGAAAAAGCCTTTTTATGGACAAAATAATCAATACACGGGGACAACACTTTAGGTCAAAGTAGTTTTTACATTTTTATGCCAAGCTTTTCTCTCCTCTTTTATCTCTCTGATCAGGGTCAAGAAAGCCTCCTGCCTGCTACTTAAGCTTTTAGTTTGCTTTTTCCCCCTTTTTCTGTGAAAAGGTCATTTCTCGTGGCTGTTATTTATGCTCGCAGTAATTTTTCAAAGGGTAGCATAATTATATCCACCTCTCAATAAATTAGAATATGATGCAGACGGTAAATCCTGTCAGTATTTTCACAAATTAAAATTTATATAATAGATGAATTCATTATACACAGCAAGTGATATCTGCCAATTTAATTAGGATGATTATGGCTAACAGCTGATTGAAATCCATAATAATGTGACATAACAAAGATGAAAAATGATTTTTAACACATGTGGCTCACACAATCATTGTGAAAGACTGCTGAGTTGAGATTTCCCCAGCCCACTGTCATTGACTCCCAAGATACATCAAATCATATTGGTTTTATGTTAAGCTGGCAATCTTGAGCAACATTTTTTTTCTTACAATCTCACTGAGATGTTACCTTAAATAAAATAAAAGTAAGATAAAATAAAAGGAAATTAAAAGGAAGGTTAAGTGGAAGGAAAATCTGGTTGAAAAGCAACTAAGATGATCACAGGACTCTGATGCAAAGCGCATCCAAAAGTCTGGAGGAGAATCATGTTTGAACTGCAGATTCAACCAGGAAATTAGTTTCAGCCCCTGTGTTCCTTCTGTTAATCCGCTCTCACCTGAGCTAAGGATAAAATAGACTGGACTGTTGCACAATGGTTCAAATTTGCATTTCTTTTTGAAATTTAGAGTTCTCATTCTGTAGGATGAGTAAATAGGCACCTCTTAAAGCAACCTGGGCTTCTTAACATCTCAGCAAGTCGTCACGTCTCATTGATGCAGGAATTCATGCTAAGAGTCCCCACCAAGTATTGAGTCCATAAACTGTACAGTAGATGGATGTACTTTTCAGTAGGCTTACATTTCTGTATGTAAAATGCTTATTTTATAGAGTTTTGTGTAATATTTAAATTGAAGAAACTTAAATTTGGGGATTTAGTTAGCTGAAATCCACAAGAATCAAGATTCACAGAAAAAAAAAGGCTTGAGATGTATTGGAGAGAGCTTCACCATTCTGAATTGAATGACTGGTTTAAATGAACTGTTCAATGATATTTTTATGCATTGAGATGCACATGTAAAGCATGTTTTATTATACCAGTAAAACATATTTGTTACTAATAGTTGCTGTGGTTTAGTTTGGTTTATAATGAGAAGTCCTTTCTTTGTTTGGAAAGTTGGGTTGAGGTTGTCCCCTCTTGTCTGTCTCTGTGTAGTTAACTGCATGTGTCCACGGTGCAGCGGCTTTGCTCTTTCCGATGTACTGGCAGCACATCTTCATCCCGGTGCTGCCTCCGCATCTTCTGGACTACTGCTGGTAAGCCTGACAACCTCTAAAGCACAAACACAATCATTATGAACTTAAAGAAAAATGTTTCTGCTGGTATTTTTTGTTCTCCCTCTGCAACTGTCTCCTCTTTGCTGTCCATTCCTGATGCTGGACCTCGACATGCAGACGTATAGCCACACACACACAGCGTCTTGTGCAACAGTTATGCATAGATCTTAGCCACTAAGATCCCCATGTTTAAGCGTAGCCACACATGTTCACACGTTCTCCCACACAGTCTGTGTGTTCTTGTGCGTACGCCTTCCCCAGCGCGGCTCCGCACATAATGAACGGACCAGATCACCTTACTCTATATTTCTTGGCAGTTCTTAGCAGCGCGCTCTCATCATCGTCTGAACTCTCTCAGGGGTTCATTACCTCCCTTCCAACACAAATCCAACAAATCTGAGCGGACTTGATTGAAGCCGAACGAAGAGCATAAGTAGTGTCTACAAAATCTGCATGCTTTCAGATTAACTTTTTACTAGCGCAGATGTAGTGTACATGTGTTGACATCAGCATGTGTAGAAGGTTGAATGGGATTGCTGGTTCAGTGCAGAGCTTTTCCAGGAGGGAAGGATCATCTTGGAGAAACGATTCTTCACTGACAGGGAAAATGTGATTTCCATCACCCTGCAAAGACTCACCGGTACCTTAATACATTTATGGGGTGTCCTCCATTCCCTGCTGTGAGAACTAAATTACATTAGATGGTTCTGTGTGTTCCTCTACATTACATCTGAAATTCTGTAAGTCAGAGCTGGGCATCCAATAATCAGTACATGCCTGCCTATTTGTTTTTGTTCTGTTACATTAAGGAGATTACAAGCTTTTGGTTTATAAATCACTCTGACCAGAAACATACTAATGTAAAGGGCTGTAGTAAGATCCAAAAGGCCATCTCTGCTTTTCTTTTTTCACATGTAAGTGGTCTATAGAGGAAAAAAAATGCATTGAAAATCAAAGATATGTTAAAAGAATGATTGTGAAATTGAAGCATTACATAAAAAAGAAACTGGAAAATGCAAGTGAATTACTAAGACTGATTTGAAGAAGCCAGGAGTTTTCTTGCACATCTTGGGTTTTCAGGTTGTTGCTTCCATTGGTAAGGGACATAATAAACTAGGGGCATCCCAATAACTTAAAAGAATATTAAACATTTCTGTAATAAATTCAAAAACGGAATCTTATGCATTAAATAGATCCTTCACACACAGACTAATATTTTTCAAGCAACTAATTTGGATTGTTATGGCTAATGAAAACCGCAAATTTTGTTTCTCCCAAAATAAGAATGTTATTAATGCAACCTAAAAATGTTAAATACAGATATGTCTGGCTGCTGAACAATATCTTCATGTTCTGTATGGTGCATGCAATTTATTCTTGGTCTGGGCTCCTTTTGCATGACTTACACTGTGACAATGAGGCGACCACCCTGTGGTTCTGCTGAGGTGTTTAGGAAGCCCAGTTTGCTTCAAGCGGCCTTCAACTCATTTGTATTGATAGGTCTGATGTCAAGTCCTGTTGAAAAATGACCAGTGGTAATCATGGGGGGATAGATGGCTGCTCTGACTTTGTGCTTAATAATCACATTGGACCAACACCAGCAGACCATCATGCTTCCAAAAAAATCATCATGTGGAAACTTCACACTTGACCTCAAACAACTCGTCATGTAGACACTTGTCCTCAATTCTGAATCTCCACCTAATTATTTATTGGGCTTTGCTCAGTCCTGTCAATGCTACGGTTAGTGCAATTTTTTCCACAACACCTTTTTCTTCTAATTAACTTTCCATTAAACTGCTTGGATCCGGCACTCTCTGAACAGCCAGCTTCTTCAGTAATGACCTTTTGTGCCTCACCTTCCGTTGGGAGGAGGACCTTGACTGTCTGTTCCATACCTGTGAAGTCAGCAGTGATTCAAGTCGCCGATCACGTTTCATTTCTGTCTATGTGGTTAAACTATATTTTATTCACACATTATTGACACAAGTGTTTTTATTTTCTATGGAGGCAGGAAAAGGGAAACAGCATTCATTGCACCTGGCTTTTATAAAAAATAACTGCTGTTCTGAAGGCCTTGGTGTTTTATAGATATAAAAAGGCTTGTTGCTGCCTGTGATATTATGTTAAGATATTCTGATATATAAATGAATATACACTTCAGATTATTTTTCAGTGCACATTTTCTGTTTTGTTCTGTTTTAAATATTGTCTTTCAATGTCGTATCATCTTAATTTTTGACCTTTTTGTCTCTTTTATCAATCAGTTTCAATTATCATCAGATGTGGTCTTGTCACCAGTTCTTCCATTTCTTGTTGGATTCAAATCTAGTACTTCTATCGAAGAACCTGCAGTGCATTTTATTGATCTTTAATGTTTTTTTGTCTCTAGTAAGAATTTGGAATTGGCAGGTCAAACCTCAAAGAAAAGAGGAAATCTGTATGGGCCTGGAATATCCTGCACCTCTTATTTATATGTTTTGGAGAAAAGCAACAAATTTGTACAATGAAGAGACTACGGTCTTTAGTTATTTGAATTTCATCAAATGAATGAGAGATTAATATGATCAAAATAAATAATATTTTTATATACCACTAACAGATTTCTTGTCCTTTTTTCATCCTCAGTGCTCCAATGCCATACTTTGTGGGAGTTCACTATAGTCTGCTTGAGGTACGTTACCAAATCTGTTAGTTTATGGATGCATATATTGTAAATGTTAATTTAAAGCTGTATCATATTGCTGTATGTCCAGCCTCATGGCTGTGTTTCAAAACGGGGTTGAAATGTGCAAACTGTGAATGCTAAATTTTGGTTATTGATTTTTAATCCAGATGTTTTGATTATCTGTGGGGTCCTTTTTTACAGTGTCAGAGAACAGAAATGAATGTCAACTCAATTCTGAGTTTGTGCAAGATTTTCCAGGGTTAATTTGTCATGAATTAAACAATACTTTTTTTTTTAAATCCCAACTTTTTTCACTTTTTGCACATCTTTTTTGTCCGCTTCAACTCTGTATATTGCTTGTGTGTGTCTCGGCTTCTGAACCAGAAGTACAAAAGGCAGAGACAGAAAGGCAGAAAAAGCATCTGCAAACAAAGAGCTTTTCTTCTTCATTGTTAAACCCTGTATTGGTTGGGGAGCAGGCCGTCATCAGTGCGGCTGTTTTATTTGAACGCATGATGCAAGAGCGCACACATTTTTGTACTCGTGTGAGAGTGTTATTTTCTAGCCGTTTGTGTGTGCGTGCGCGTGTAATTGCCTATAATGCTATGCACACGTGTGTTTGCACGCACGTGTGTGCGTTTGTGTGTGTGTGTGTGATACTTGTATGACAGTTGCGGCAGTAGCAGTATTTATCACACTCTGCATCCGTGACAGACCTTCTTTCCGCCACTACATAATTAGTCCAGATCAGCATGTGAGCCTCCGCTGCACAGGCTGTCACAAAAGTGACAAACTAGAAATTCACACACTATGCTGCCTCCCACCCCACCCCACACACACCACACCTGCCCATATACTTCCTGCACCACACTGAAATAATTGTTGAATTTGTCGCCATCAGGATGTGCACGGCACAGCACAGCATCGCTGGGTTGTTGTTGATGCATGATGTTTTTGGTTCTGTGGAAAACGCTCTTAGAGTCCAAATGTTTCCTCTCAGCCCCATTCTTCATTTTCCACATGCGCGTTATACTAAAGGTGGTCTACTTTAATTTTTTGTTCTTTATGCAATTTTTTAAATTTATTAATCGTCAGGGAGTGGAATACTTTGTCTGTACGCTGTAAGCGCTTGAAACTCAAGTCAGATTCTTTGTTTGTGCACACAATCTTGGTCAATGAAGCTGATTCTGATTCCTAATTTGAAGACAGTGAGATCCAATTCATATCTAGATTACATATATATAATAAAAAAATAATCCAAAACAATCAAATCATTTAAAAAGGTTTAAATACAATTGAATTGCAGTGAAATTCAGTTTATGATGAAAATAAGTTGAAAGTTGATTTTAGAAAATTAATTTCCCCCTTACAGATTTCTTATTTCTCCTATCTTTTTTTAGATCAACACATTTGAACAAATACAAAATGCTGTTCTGAATGATGGTTTAATTACTAAAGTGAGAAAAGCAATCCAAGCCAACCTGGACCTGTGTAAAAAAACTAAAACAAAGAACAACTGTTGTTGACACTTAAATCTACCCATCACTTACGATAACTGGGAATGAGTTTTTGGTTTGCAGAACCTTTTTATTTCAGCCACATTTGAGGATTTTTGAGCATTAAAAAGTCTGTTTGGAGTCATGCCACAGCATCTCAGTCTGTGAATTTTTTTTTTATTTTTAGCTGTTCAGAGCTATTTATGCTGATGTGGTTCAGATTATTGTCCGGCTGCATAACCTAATCGCTCTTGAGGTCAAAGTGACAAAGTAATAGGCAGAAATTCTCCTCCAGAAATTCATTGTTCTATCAATAATGACAAGTCATCCAGCAAAGCAGCCCCAGACCATTACACTTGCACCGCCACCATGTTTTACTATAGGTATGATGTTTTTTTCTGAAGTGAGTTTTACGCCCTGGGATGCAACCCTTCCAGAAAGTTTCACTTTTTTGTCAGCTCACACAGTATTTGGTTTTCAATCCTCAAGATGTTTGTTAGCAAATGTGGGATAGGTCTCAGTGTTATTTTTGGGCAGCAGTAGTGTTGGTCTTGGGACTCTTTGCCAATATTGGCTGTCATTGTTACAAAAACTTATAAATAGGCTTTTAACCCTTACCAGACTGATAGATGTGAAAGGCTCATCCGCTTTTGGATTTCATTGGATTGAGGCTTGATGCGTTGCTCTTTGAGAGCTTTTGACCAACTTCGTTTCGTTGGACAAGTTCTGTTAAAGTGATCTTTTGATTTTAGAGGTCAGGCAGTAATCAGGTATAGCTGTGGCTTGTGACAGTAAACAGAAAATGTGGTCAGTCTCATTTAGTTTATTCACTAACAGTGGGGCTTGGATGACTGTTTTTCCTCTTGACAAATGAAATCATCATTTGGAAACTTATGATGAATTTACTTCAGTTATTTTAGTCTGATATTTGTTTTGAACTTTTAGTTGTAGTTGTACATACATACATACATACATACATACATACATGCAAATATCTACCTATATTTTCTTATAATAATGCATAAAGATGCTGTTTGGACGTTTTGAAATGCAAACATATTTTATCATAGAAGAAAACGTATAGATAAAATAAATGTAATTCAGTTCATGTACAGCTCTGCTAAAATTAGGACCACTTTAAAAGTTGTTGTAGTTTCTCTATTTGTTTATACGTATTTAAAAAATGTATTTCTTATTTTATTCTACAAATTGTTGAAGAGATTTTTTTTAAATAAAAAATTCCACTTTCAAGCTTTTGTTTTTAATTAAAATGATAATAAACTGTCCAAATTAGAAGGATGCTGATTTCAAAGGCACAGAAAAAGTTGATGACTAATAATGCAATATGTCATGATATAACTAAAAAAAATCATTTTGTTGGTGAAAAACCCTGATTTGTTTCTGTAATCTGGATTTTCAATCACAGCTTTTGTGTGTCATGGAATGCTCTCCCACCAGTCCTTCACTTTGCTGTTTGTTTCAGGTGATCACAGAATCAGTTCCTCATTAAGTGGAGTTTTGCATGCTTGTGCTGTGACTCAACAGACAGTAGAATGAGACAGACACACAGATTTCCAGTCTCAAACACTGTATATTATGAAGTTTCCATTCTGCCCACAGCTGCTGTAGTTCACACTACTCATTTTGTCTTACAGAGGGTACGCAGCCGATCATTGGAGGATGTGGTCATTCTGAATGTGGACACAAACACCCTGGAGACCCCCTTTGATGACCTGCACAATCTGCCCGGCGATGTGGTGAGAAACACACAGACTCACGGAGACTTCGCCAACATCTCAGCCCTTATCGTGTCATTCCACATGCAACACATCAAGGTTATTTTCCCTCTCTCCTTCCGATGTAATCTCGCTCTCACATCTCTGCCCACATGTGCGCACAGATCCACACGCACACCCACATCCAGAAACTTGTCAAAGTATAGCTCTGTCCCCTCCCCACATCATTAATGACTGCAGTTGTGGCTTCTCAGATTGTGGCTGTCTAAAGTAAACTCCCGTCGCGTCGTATGACGCTTGAAGGCAAACAGCATTCCCCGACCATCAGAGGCTTGTGGGAAAATGTGAAACTCCCTTCCCTTCATCTTCATCCATTCTAATCATTATTTCACAAAGTCTTGCGTTTCTGCCTGCCCACTGGCACTTTTCTGAGAGATAGGGGGAGGGAACGAGGCAGAGAAAAGAAAAAGAAAAGGCAGAGATGGGTGATTTTGTGGGGGGAGAGAGTGGGTAGAAAGGGTCCAATTATCAGTGTGGGCAGTGAAGCCACCTGCCAGCGCGCCGTCTCTTTAATTAATGGAGCTCTGACGCTGGTCAGTGCTACAGGAAGCATCACCATGGCATCAGGGTCACTCACACTTTAACACACATCCCCAGCCACAAGGAAACAACACATGTGCTTGTCTCCCCTGTCTTTGTGGAAGCAGGAATCTGTTTGTTTAGTTAGTCCTCTCAGTGTGTGTATTAAAGCTCCTCTGTGAGACGCTGGGATCCCAGCTGAGGCTGTGGATGCCCTATTACCCACGCTGCTAACAGCAAACGCTCAGGTTCCACTGCCTACTGGACTCCTTCCCCCCAGCAGCAGTACATAATTCAATCCACTGCCCAGCAGACCCCAGACCTGCTCGCACTCCCACACTTCTCTGGTTCTCCTGATTTAGCACTGCTCTGCCAACATTGACTGCTAGCGCGTACGAACGTCTCTTTACCTCGTGAGTTCTTTTCTCCACTTTATAACATTTTCTGCCGACTTTCAATCCTGCCTGCCTGCCTTATTGCTTCCCTGGCTGCTCGGGTTTCATGGCACCTGTCTGCCTACGTGTCTCTCTCACAGAACTTCCCGCCAACCTGGACGTCTCTTGCTCCCTCTGTTTGCTTCTCATACTTCTCTGCCTGTGTTGCCTGTCTGGCTGCAGTACCGTCTTCTCACTTCCTGCCTGCTCGCTTTTCTGCACCTGGGGACTGAAGCCCTAAATTAAATTGCAAACTGAGTTTGTCATAAAAAGAGTGGAGGCTTTTGAAAAGCGACAGAAGCAGAGAGAAAAGCCTTTGTCTTTTTGCCGTGTGATAAATTAAGTGGCAGGCTCAGTGCCTTTTCGCTTTGATCCCCTGCTCACCAATTTTTCTTGACTAATGACAGAACATAGCTCGCGTATCATGTCAAATTACAGCACCTGAAACAGAAACTTTGCTGGCATTAATATATTTATCGAAACAAATTGTTGTTGTTGTTTTTATTCCCATGCAGGTTTTTTTTTATCTTCTCCCTCCTGTCTCCTCTTATCTATTCACAGAGGCTAGTAGATTAATAACAAAGCGAGCAGGTACTAATTGAGTGGAGTTCCCGGTCTCTTGTTAGTTAGCTTGTTAGTGACGAGGACATGCCACATGGCATTTGATGTTAGTATTTCCACACAAGGAGATGTTACAGGCAGTGAGCTGTTTATTGAACTGAGGCCTGATTTCCTGATTAATGCTGAGGTTTTCTGTCTGCGCTCTGCTGCAGCGTGTCGTTTCTGAGCTATTAAAAACCGCTCTCTATTTCTCTCCAATTCTCACTGTAACACTGGCTACTTAACACCCGAGCTTATTCAGAGTGAAACCCAGACCCTGAGACCTATGGAGTCACAACGATCCTAGCTTGAACAGCAAGGCATCGCTTTCTACGAGTATATGCGGCACGAGATGATTTAAAATTTAAAGGCCACAGGCAAGATGTGTCTGTGTTTCAGGTCCAACTGTGGTGGAAAACAAAACGCCTCTGATGTTGATTTAAACAAATCTTTAGAGGTCCGTGTAATTACGGCAGCGCAGGCTGTGAGCCCATGTGGACTTGGTTACCCGGCTCGGCTGACCAGTGGCCGTGCTTTTAGCGGGTTCAGAGTTCACAGTTGTCCTGAATTAGCCGCTCCCTTTTAGACGGGACCCCTACCCCAGCTCCACAAGTGCCCGCCCCGTAATGGCCTTTTCTCACAGTTTCACACATAATATTTCACATTTATTGACTATTACAAATACTAGTAAGCTGGTAGCGGATCCGTTTGGCAAGGGAAGGGTGGATCTAAATGAGAGAGTAATTGTTAAGGGGTGTAACAGGATGCCACAATCTTCTGAAATTAACTCTGAGAAGGAAATGACGGATTTTTTACATTTTATTTTTACCTGAACGTTCATTTAAAAAGAACCTGTTCAAAAGGAGCAGGAGGAAGCATACTTTTTTACATCCTACCCCTTCTTCTCAATCTTCTGTTCACTTCCTTTTTTTTCTATTTTCTCTTTAATCCTCACAATTCTGTTGCGTTTGTTTCTGTCGCACATTTCTACATGTGGATACAATAAATGACTTTACATGAACTAATACCAAAACACAAATCCACATAAACGAACAAACAAATTTATTCACACCCCTTGTAAATTTTGGTTTAAAGGAAGGTTTTAATTTCACTCATGCCGCAACTGTTGATTGTTTTAGTAATCGAGTAACCTAGCGAATATCCTGAAGATTAATCGAGTAAAAGTAAAGAAATTGAAGTCATTTTGCAGTTATTAAAATTTTACGACTTCAACCTATTTTAGGAGCAACAAGAATACACTTTTGCAATTTTGAAATAAATATAACCTGTCGATTCATACAGCGGATGCTTCTTATTAAGATGTTGCAGAATTGAGGACACGTATTGTGCAACACTAATTCAGTTTTGCAATAAACATACTATACTGTATTTTTCTCCCTGTTTAGCTTGTAGTGGTCCCATACTTTTGACTGTTTTTGTTGTTTCTGTCACAATGTTTCTACTTTACACTCCTCAATGTGTTTCTGTCGAACATCCTTTAACGTTTTAATATGTTGGTACCATAAACTAAGGGATTAAGTTGTGTAAACGAAATAATCATCTGGAAAGAATGTCACTGTAAGCGAGGGCTTTGTGAAATAACTATGCGGGTTGACGCTCTATGTAGTAATATTAAATTTAATGAATACTCAAGCCAAATAATGTTCCTCAAGCATGTTAAGTACAAGAATTACTCAAGTTACTCAAGGAATTGTTTCCGTTCTAAATTTTTCTGACATGTTTCTTTTGACCGGAAGCAGTATTAGCATTTTGGAGCGGCACAGCCAGAGTCCCAACTGGACTCTGATAAAAGAATGTGGAGGGATCTAAACATTAGGGTGTTGGCAAGGAAGCCATCCCACTTCAAACACTTGAGCTAATCAACACAGATGAATCATCAGAGTATTTGTGGAAATCTGGTTATTATAGAAGGGTTTTATTGCTGTGATCCCAATAGAGATTTTTCCATTAGTTATTGAGAAAATAGAAGTAATTTTAAACCTGCCATTTCTTTTTTCTAAATAGTTTCTCCTTTTAGATTAATTAATTATCTTTATGGAGCAAATTCATTTTAAAGCTAAAACTCCCAGGGGTATTAACAATTTTGGGGTTTATATATATATATATATATATATATATATATATATATATATATATATATATATATATATATATATATATATATATATATATATACACACACACACACTTGTGGAAGCTTGACTATTATTTAAGACATGCAGAAGCGTTTTAGATCCAACTCTTCCTTCACATTATATCCTCAGTTTCTGTGAGAAAAACAACTTTGAATAATACCAAGGATTAGGCTCATTGCTTTATACATGGTTAGTGCTCTCAAAAAGTGAATCAGATAAGTGAGTTTGAATTTTCTCTATTTTAAAAATAATGGTTTTGTTTCTATAATTTCTATAATCCGTTTTGGTGATGATATTTTTTTCTTCAACTTATTGAAGATGGTTGTTTTGTAAGTACTGCCTCATACCTCTGTGCTGTAATTTAATCATAGTTGAGCTAGTGCATGATTTATGTAAAGGGATTTGTGGTGTTTTACTGTATTTAATAAAAGTAATACTTCTTGATCTTCATACTTGCTTAATAACATTTGTTTTACTTGGTCACCGTCACAGCAGCTTTTTATTTTTTTTAATTTTTGCACATTTCAGATTTAACAAATCCAGTAGCTCCTATTTTTAAACCAGATGAAAAATTATTTTATCTGCTAACATTAAAAATATTTGTAATTACTGTTGAAACCCTACAAACATTTTTTATTTAAATAAAATAAAAGTCTTGGACACTCCTACAAAGCCCTGAGGAACACCAATTGAAGTCTAAACGTTGGGTTACTTTAACAGGAAGTGGTGTCAAATGAATCAGAGATCCTGCATTTTATTGTTTTTGCTCCATAGTTATTTAAAATATATTGGCAGACTTTGAGTTTAAATGTTAAATAATCTGCATATCTGATAAAAGTTAGAGGTCAGCCATGTAGATTCTCTAATCTTCTCTTTATTGTTGAGCAGCAGTGTAGGGTAGTCTTTGTTCTCTTGTTTGAATAACAGTTTTTTCCCCACAAATATTTAAACAAACTGTTGGGAGAAAATAGAGCATTCTTTAAATTTTGCATAATGTGTTTTAGCAGTACTTTGCATTCCTGAAAATTGGTAAAGTTCAAGCAAAAGTTGCAATAGTTTCCTACTTTTTTAAAGTCTGTGTGACACCATGCTTTGTCAGTAAAATCAGTGTGTTGACAAACACGCTGAGAAGAAATACTCAATAAAACAAGAAGATCAAGGTATTTTTGTTGCTTTTTGTAAGATCCACATCTCCTTTCCCAACTGGAGACTGCGCTGATAAAGTTATAATTGACTTTTGGTTGGTGAAGTTGTTTACCTCGCTCGTCATTAAAACTATCCAAGAATAGCAAATTAGGAGCCGGTTAATTCTGAAAACAAACAGCGTGTGACTGAATAAGGTTTTTTTTTTGATTCTGGCAATTGATCTCAAACCAATGACAGATTTTTTTTCATGAATTATTCTTTGTGTGCCACATGTTCAAGTTGAGGAGCTACAACACAGCTTATATCTTTATTTTCAGATGCTCCCTCTCTCTCCCTCCCTCTCACACATCACAAACCTAATTCCTTCTATTCTCCTCCTCTCTGCCGCTCGCTGCTTTGCTGACACCGTGTACCCCTACAATCCTAGCCCTCGTACATTTGATCATTTGTATTCCCAATCAAGGGAGGGGGGGGATTTACAGCACACACTCCTACTTCCTGTATTTCAAGCCCGCATTTGGAGGTTTACAAATGAATGAGGGGGTTGAGGCTGTGTCTGCCGCGCCTCTCCTGAGATCACCTGGCACACTTAATCAAACATCGCGGCTTTAATTTGGGCGCTCACTTTCTGGAGAACAACATCTACATCATCAGCTACAACAGAGCGCAGCAGACGGCAGGCAGCGCTCACATGTAGGTGCACAGATGCACTCAGGCACACCTACACACTGTCATCCAGGAATGTTCATCAGTGACACTCTGATGACATTCAGGAGGAAACTTTTGCCACTCAGACTATTTGTTTGTCCATCAGATCTTGTTGCCTTTTTTTTTTTTTTGTTTAAAACAAGCCGAGTATGTCGGAGGCACCTAAAGTAAAGCCCCCTCACGTGATTCGATGTGGGAAAATGTGGTCGCCCACCTCACATACATGCTGTACTTCACCAGGAACAGTCCACAGTGTATAATAACAAGCTCCAAACAAAGACTCGGATGTCATTTTTGTTGGGGAGCCAGTATTTTACCAGCTGCAAATGTCAGAGTCTGCTCATTTGACGGTTATTTTCCGGGTTGTGATCGTTTTAAACATCGGCGAACTCGTTCATTTCCTTTCACTGCAGCCTTTGGTTTACTCGTGTGGATTTTAAAAGCTACACTTCGTTTTCACATACAGCCGCTCTGCTGATGGTTCACGGATTAGAAGTCAAAAAAAAGGGGGGGGGGGGGAAGCAACACCCACTGCGATGGTTATTGAAGCGAGAGATGACATTTAGCTATAGTTAATTATGTATGCAAAACTCTGCCGCTCAGCTGCTTTAAGAGGTCAGCTTGACAAAGTAACCCCACACCGGGGAGAAACTCATAGCCCTATTAAAACACACACACAGTTTTTCCTTTTCTCTGCTTTCCCACTCTTCATTTTTTCCTAACAAAAACTCACTTTGCATTAACTCAACAACAGATCAACCATTCCTGTACCGTGTAATCGATCTCATCTGATTTTTCTTCATTCACAAGCTTAATTTCAATGAAATTATTTTTCATAGACTTATGCTTAAGACCAAAAAGAGTTTAAAGAGTTTACTCCATCCCATCATTTTACCAAATAATCCCCTTTTACTGTTCATCGTAATGAATAGAAAAAAGGTTAATTGGGAGATAAAATTATGAAATCTAATATTAATCTTTGGTTTAATGAATGAATCTGTTTCATAGATTTCCAAGTCCCATGTTCTTTGTGTGCATGTATGCATCTGCAGTTGTTAAGACTGTTCTGTATGTCTGTTCTCTGTGTCTTTGTTCGGATTTGTGTCTGTGTGTTTTGTGCGTACGCCGTGTGTGTACACTTCAGACTGCAGCACATCAAAAGAAAGTGGGAGATTTTCATAACTATTTTTTCTTTGTAGTTCTTTAATTGCGTCCCCATGGCTTTCTTTCCCTGGACAGAAGCTTAAACAAAACACTCTTTTTACGAAGAGAAAACTCAACTTTTTATTCGCTTTTTTCCCCCCTTCAACAACAGACAAGTGTCGGGGTCATTATTTAGGGGAAGAGGTTTGCAATGTTGTATTAAAATTTTTTGTATAATTCTAAATATATATTCAGGGCTTAGTGTATCTTTTTTCCTCTTTGATTTACTGCTTTTTATATGTATATTGTATGCAATATTGTCAGTCTGGCTTCTATTTTTTTTCTTTACTCTGGTAATAGTTGATGTTCATGATTTATGCAAAAGCCATGTTTCATATTTTTCTTTTTTAAGCCTTATCAATGCTCTGATTCTTATTTTCTGTCCTGCTTTTAACTATTGTTGACTGCATTTTAATGTAAAAAAAATCATAAAACTTTGAATAATAAATATGTTTTTGGAGAGAGAGCCTCCTCAACTCCTTTAGTTTGCAGGACAGAGGTGGTTTGTACTAGTAAAGTCTGCATCAAAAGCTGAGATGTGACACCAGTACAATCACTCTTCACATCAGATTATAATAGAACAGCATGGGAATGTGAGGCTGTTGCAGTCTAAGGTTTTCTAAAGTTTGAGCTACTTTTTCTTTGCATCTTTAAATATGAAATCCTTGGAATTTATTGGTTTAAGCTTCTCTCGGTTTATTTAAGACATTTTGTGTTTTTTTCTTCCATGCCCTTATTTGTGAGCTCTTTCCTGTTCAAGAGTTTTAGCACTATTACATTCTAGTATGTCAGATAAAGAGTAGTTGTTTGCTGACATGTAAGGTCAAACCCAGATAATGCTGGGCACAAGGTACATAACATTATGAAACAAATGGAAGGTTTTTAAAATGGATCACTAGCAGCAGCATTGTCTATTTCATTTGAAGCTGAGCTCCTAAGTTATAATAACTGAGATTTATTTTAAAATGTAGTGTAAATATGCAACAGTAAAAAATCCCTACATCCTAAATCTCAGATAGGTACAACCAACTTAAAACTCTGATGATTTTTTTATTGAAAATGAAGGAACACTTAATTTCTTTTTCTATGATTGGTTTACAAGATGTTTATAATTTTAGATAACTTCAGCTTGAGAGTATTTTAATTTGCAGAAATGATTTCTTTAAATTCATTTAATAAAAAACAGAGCTTCTCTCTGTGCAAAGTGATTTGTGTGTTGGGCAACAGAGAGAACAGGAAAAAAAGGATGATTAGTTTTAGACAGTAAATTAGGCCTCAATTGTTTGGAAGTACTACTGCATTAGAGAAATAATGACCTCTACAGAAAAACAGATCCATTTGTCAAACACAGTAGTAACACACCTTGTTTTATTTTTTTGTTTAAAAAGGCTGCATAAAATTTTGTTAAAATCTGAAACATACAAATAAAAATACAGCCAGTATTTTAAAATCAATCTATTTTGTTGTTGCTTGAGTATTTACAGCTTTATGGAGAATAAACAGCGGAGCCCCGGTGAAAACTTTACAATGTGTTTTTTCCAGTCGGACACTAAACTGAGTAAAATTAACTGACTGGAAGATAAATTTGACGCTAATTTTCGGAGGAACCAGTTGTTTGTTGAAAAAGGGTTAAAAAGTTTTAAAAAAATGTTTATACTCTGTAATGTTATCAAACATCATATCACTGACTATGGCCTTAATGTGTTGAATCTGACAGTCTGGGGACCCCCCAAGGGGATGGCGTACACATTTATCTGCTTAGATTTTTGTTTTTGTTTGTTTCAGCAAGGGAACTAATGCAAAGCCTGTTGAATGTTGTAACCTGGACTTGTTCCTGCGTTGCACAATCCACAAGTCAGGGTTTGTAAGGCATGACATGCCCAGCCCAGTCTTTATGGTCCACACCGCCTTACAGTGAGCGTCGCAGGGAATGTTTTGTTCACTCGATCGTGTCAAAGCTAAAACTGTTTGAATAAGATATGGGACCCAAATGGGTTGCCGACCTTTGAGGTAGTCGCTGCGCCTCTACGTTCAATGTTCTCTAAATGTGAAGCCATTTAAAGAAGAGGACAAAAAGATGGGGACAGAAAGCTTGTTGAATCTTCAGTTAAAAGCAGGAAGCTCAATAATGAATAATAGTACATGCTGACATGTGCTAATGTGCATCTGCTACCAGAAACAGGAATGTTGCTTAGAACCAGCCTTACCAAACTGTGATAGTGACATCAGCAGCTTAATAATGAAGGAAAATATATTTTTGCTGAAAAATACTTTGTTTTTTTGCAGTATACTTTTTTGTTTTGTACAGTAAAACTCTAGTGACATATCGAGTCCATATAACAGTAAAATCATTAAATTTTATGAAGCTTTCTGTTTCTGAATGTGTATGTAATCCAATGAACCAGTCAAACCTTTTGGTGCGTTGCAACAAACTAAAACCTGTAGAAACGTGAAGGGAAAAAAAAGGCATTTCTCTTCAAAACTAGTGATTCAGCTTTTTGTATGTTAATCTTTAGATTTAAATGTATTTCTATATGAAATTAAATTAGTATCGAGTGGAAATTATTTCAAAAATAGATCTTAATGTTATTAAATAGCTATAATTATTACAGATTTTTTTTTTTACATAATGTGGTGCATTAAAATCCAAAGTGTAGCTGTTTTGTCCACACACACATGGATGTATGTTATAAGAGGTGACGTTTAATGAATGGCTGTGTGTGTACGAGTGCAGCGAGGCCCTCCATGCGAGCCGACATTCGCGGCCCTCCACACTCTGGTGTCACCTATGGAGGTATCATCCCTTACAGTCGGACAGGGATCATGATTGCACCTGCTAATTATCATCTCCAGCTGGAGAGTTAAATGGAGATCTGTTCTATGTCTGACCTTTGACCCCGTGCTCTTTATATGACGCACTTCAAACCCTGTTTGGGGCTGTCTGGGCCGGGCCTTAATGAGGCCCCATGTCTGCCCTCTGTGGGCTGCGCGCCTCGGATGCCCCGCTTTCATCCCCGACTATCTTCCCTTGATGTAAATTGAAAAGATCACAGCTATGGGGAGAAGACCTGTACTGGAAAGGCCTCTCTGCATAGATTATGAATATCATAACTCAACAGCTTTTTTTTTTCTTTTCCCCTTTCCCTCAGCCACCCACTCCCCTCTCTTCTGCTGCCACCCCCTCCCTGTACAATGCTATAGTTCTAATTGGACCCAATGGGGGAGTCTCTGCCTTTGATCTCATCACCGCCACTGTGACTTTACACTAAAAAATGTCACTGCCAAATAGGGTTATCACCTGTAGAGCCTGGCCTTCCTCTGATGCCTGTACGCGTCTCGTTAGCTTCACTCAAACTGTAGAAGTTAATTAGTTTGACAGAGCCATTACCGTGGAGGCATGCCTGATGATTGTGGCGTAGGCACCACATTCAAGATCCAATTACTAAATACACGTTGTTGGTTTTTTTGTGTGTGGAATGTGAGCGAACAGGTCATGAGGTTTGATTTCTATTAGTAAAAACTAGGTTTGTACCCGCATGACGCAACTAAAAGTCTTTGATTTGAGATATGTAACAATTTAACTGAACATTAGGAATATTTTCCCCCAATGTTCTTTCCTTCGAAAGAAGCCTACAATTTTAAACTCCATGCTCTTTTGCCCATTTTTGTGTTGTAATGAAGTAAAACTGTGATTGCGCCCCAGCCTCATTAAAAAGTGTTTGCCACTGCAGCGCTCTCACCCTTTCAGAGCTGCAGTACAGGACTCTGCAGATTAAACTCGGCTATCCCGTCTGCTTTGACGGTCTTCTGGGTACGCCTCCCCCTCATAGACTAACAATGTGTTCGCTTTGATTCCTCCCTGCAAAAAAAGACAGTTTAATGATTAGCACAAAAAAAAAAATCTGTGATAAGCACATAAACATGAAATATTAATACCACAAAGGGCTTTACATAAACATAAAAGCATTTAGTAGAATGAGTGAATATTGAGATGACACTTGTTAATTTAACCATGGTAAACTTTCTGTTTGATGCCTGGAAGCATTTTGCGAAGCCAGCGTGGGGACGCTGTGGAGAGTGGGGAAAGCCCGGGGGAGTGGTATCAACAATCTTCGTTTCGTTTTTGTCCCAGTTTAAGATCGACGTCTTGCTTTCTTTCTTTTGTCTCTCAGCCTTTCGGTTCTATTCGGCCTTTCCTCAGTGTGAGATCTACTCAGACTTCCCACTTCTAGTGATGTTGATGTCACCTATGATTGAAATTAGACAGAGGCCTGTGTGACATTTTCACTGTATGATATCCTTTAGTAAAAATGCTAAATTTTTTTAGTAAAAAAAGTTTATGCTGTGATCTCATTGCTTATGTTTAAACCAGAAGAACAACAATTATTAGAAGTGCTGCTAAAATATTAATAATTATGGTGGGCTGCACAGTGGTAGCGCTGTTGCCTTGCAGCACAAAGGTCCTGGGTTCTTTTTGCATGGAGCTTGCATGTTCTCCTTGTGCATGCATGGGTTTTTTCCAGGTACTCCGGCTTCCTCCCACAGTCCAGAAACATGACTGTTAGGTTATATCGTCTCTCTAAATTATGAGTGTGTGCATGGTTGTCTATCCTGTGGGTGTCTGTGATGACTGTGATTGACTGGTGACCTGTCCAGGGTTTACCCCGCCTCTCTCCTCATGACTGCTGGAGTTAAGAATGGATGGATATGTCAGTATATATTTCATAAAAAACTATAAAAACATATTTTTTTTCTCTTCTTCCAACAATAGACAATGCAACTGAGCAATAAAATTTGAGCCATCATACTTGGAATATAATTTTTATGTTTACCAAACATAATTGTGTCCTATAAAAATAATTGTCAAAGTGTAAGTTCTATTATTTTACTGTATGTAAAATAAAATAATTTTCTGCATTTTCAAGTAAAATGAAATTATCCGTTTCAATCTCGAAGCTGCTAATCAACTGGATCCATTGTGTAGCTAACAATTTAAATTCATGTTGTAAAACTAAATTATTTTGCTTATTTTGTGGAAAATAGAGTATTAATTAATACTCTATTTTCCACAAAATAAGCTAAATAATTTAGTTTTAACTTCTGTAAAAAATATTCTGGAGTTGTTGTTTTTTTAAACATGAATTTTTTCTCTCCTTTTACTGGTTTAAAGCCACGTAAAGATTATGAACTGCTGTAGGGTTAAGGGTAATTGCATCACTACTGAAATCAGGGAACAGTAGATGTTGCCTTCAAAATAAAAGCAGCATGTCCGTATGCTGTTGAAGGATAAAAAAATTTGACAAGATAAATTATATATTATATATTTTATTTGTCCTGTGTGAGAACATCTTAATGGGTTATTGTGGCCATTAGGCTGCAAGATGCCCAGGTCTGAGCTCTAAATATTTAGATCTTATTTTAAATTTCATACACAGAACTTTCTAGTAACCACTTGTGAAACTTAGCAGGATTTTTGACACAAGTTATACTTTTTTGTTGTTGGATTATGCTCCTTTAGTTTTCACACTATGGATGTCCCTGTTTATCGTGATTGCGACGCACCAGAGCACACACGTCGCAGCGTGGTGTTGCGTTGTTTTTAAACCGTCACTGAGTTGGACTGCTGAAATTTACAATGCAGTGTTAAATGGAGGAACCCGACTGCTAACTCTAAATGTTAATTTACTCTATTTCTTGTTGGTTCACACTCGCTAGATGCAACAGCTCTGAACAGTTTTCCTGTCGTAAAAACGAAAAAAAAAAATTTGAATCTGAAGAATTTTCAGACATTGTTTTTCCTGTATTTCTTTTTTCTTACTTACAACAAAAATGAGCATTGATTGAGTGTTTATTTTTACACTATCAAATATGGTTGAAGTAGGCGATGTAAATTACTGAAGCTTTGAGACTTCATATCATTCTTTTGCATCAGCTTCCAATTGATTTTATTTTATTTTTAGAGTAATGTAGACGAGAAACATGCTGTAGGGCGAAGCTGGTGCAGCCCACACAGAGAAAGCGACAGTCCCTCGCTACATGACATCACTACTGTATCTCTGCCTCCTCCTCGCACTTCCACAACACAGTCAGACCACTGCTGAGCAGGTGAGGAGAGCCTCTTGACAACTTCCTTCCCAGACTCCCCAGGGCCTCAGTGGCCAGGGTGAATCTTTTGTCATCCTGAAACAAGCTCGGGCCTGCTGCTCCTCCACTCTCGCCTGGAGTCCTGGAGACAGAGCCAGGAGAGGGGGGAAATAATTAAAGATGTTTTATGTCAAGAATCCCTTTCTAGGGGGAGTCTGGGAGAGCCATGAGGGGAGGGGAGAACAGCAGGTCTGGATAGACGGAACTGGAGAGTTGAGACATGGAGGCAGAAATGAAAGGAGGAAAGGTGATGGTGGGGGAAGAAGGGCTGAAAGAGGAAGAGCAAAGATGCGAGTTTCTATTTCCTCTCTTCTGTACCCCCCCCCCCCCCCCCACGCGCTGCTCAATTAGCAAAGCAGCAGGTGCTCCCAGCAGCACAACAGATAAGCTCGGAGAATAGGCTCTCATTCTTCTCTATCTCCCCCTTTTTTTTTTTTTTTTTTGAGATGACCTGCAAATGTGATACTTCACACCCAGAATAGGCTAGCTGTTTCTTCCACCAATTTCAAAGGTGATAATTTAACTTTTACCCTTCCATGTCTCCCTCCCTCTCTCCCTGATCCCTGTCTTTATTATTTCCAACTCTTTCGTGTCCTCCGTGTTTTCCACCAGGTGTCCACTCTGAAGAGCAAGCTGAAGAAGCAGTCCACGGCAACAGGAAGTGGCGTGGCGAGGGCCTTCCTGAGAGCGCAGGCCGCTCTGTTTGGATCGTACAGAGATGCTCTCAGATATAAACCTGTAAGCACCTTGCATCCTTATTTACTCAGTTATTGAAGGATTTTATTTGTAATTGAGTGTATTCAGGCTCTAGATATACCTGTTAACAAGATAATTTAACGTAAATCAATACATACTACTCCCAAATGCATTTATTGGAAGACTTTGTTTCAGAAGTAATTGTTTTCTGTAAAATCATCAGGGCCAGACTTACTGAGATTCCTGACAATTACTATTAAATAGATCACTCTTTGTCACTCTTCAAAATGGGTAAAAAATAGAACATGCCATTCAAGTGGTGGAGATGTGTGTTGATCTTAATAAATCAGTCAATGGGTGCAAGAAAATGACTACCGGGCCTAAACATACCCAAATATACAATGCTACTTGACACGCTATTGGCTGGCGTTTGCAAAGCAGCCAATTGAGTGCCATTCATTTTCCTTGGTGCTGATTGGCTATACCCTCAAGAGCGGAGCTAAGGAAGACCGTGGATATTATCTTCTATGGTTGTCTCAAGAAGGTTCCCACTTTCCATATTTGGTGCTTGAACCACAAAAATTGACAGTTATAATGGCAGCGGATTTTAGCTGTTCGCGAGCAGCTGGGGTCTCAAACCCTCACAAATACCAGCGATCCACTGTCTTCCTGATTTTCTGATGCGAAGACTAACTCAAACTACTTGAAATATCAGCATATTTTGACTTACATTTAAAAGCTGTTATACTTTTCAGAGGGTTTCAGGAAATCAAGCACAAGCAGAAGCCTTCATAGATGTGGATATAACAGATTTTCTCCTGGTGATGTGCAGGACATGGTAGCGGTCTCAGCTGAAGTGAAGTGAGTCGAACTTCACTTGTGTCTGTTAAGACTGTGGCAGTTTTGACTGAGGGTAAGAGGTGTGTTTTCAGACGGAGAGCAGAGCTAAGGTGGGCTTGTCTGAAGCAGTGAAATGTCAGAGGAGCTGGAAGGAGTCAGGACGTTCCCTTTGAAGATCCCTTTTAGCCACCTTTGGTGTTTAACTCTCCTTTACTAAGCCCCCCTAACATTTCTTTTCTAGATTTTCTCTGCTTATCAAGTCTGAGTCAGAGCAGAGCAAACTACACCATGTCCTGTTTGTCAAATAGCGAAGCCTTTGTTCCTTAGTCTTTGAGATTAATTGGACTTTGTGGACTCCCGGAGTCAAGATGCTACATTATTGATGCTGTCTCTCTTTTTCTCTGTATACAGAGAGTACACGAACAAACTGCCTCCCCTCTGACACGAGCGCAGAGATGCAGCCTGTTTGTGTGAGCGATAATTTCTGAGTTCACTCACGCTTGCAGTGTTTGCTTGTAGACAAGGTCTGCATAAAAGCCTCCGATTTAACATACATGTTAAAACCTAAACAGAGCATCCGATTTAATGAAGTTCCTCATAATTTCCTCTGGTATTTGTTGAATATCACAGCGCTGCTCATTGTTCTGAGCTGAAGAAAAGATCTTCCTGGAAAGAGCTGAGTTGTGCTGAGCGGTTCACAGACCCATATGCCTCAACAGAAGGAGGGGTGTGGATGCTTAGTGGGAGTCTTGCTGAGCTGTAAATGAAACAAAACTGCAGCCTGATAATGAGCTGAAAGGCAATCAGCTGATCATACGGGGATTTCTTAAGGCATCAGTTTGAGCTTGCGCTCTTCTGCCAGGTGTTTCTCACCGTCTTCTGTTAAAGAAACCTGAAATACCTCGAGAAATTAGTTTTAGCCAGCAGGACCTTTAAGGTTCAGCCTCAGTTAAAGATCGCACAAGCTATGTGATAATCGGTTCAGAGAGTTAAACAGGATGGGATCTGTGAGAAAATGGTCAGAGTGTCACCAGGTTCAGCACCCTCTTTATTTGTTGGCACCCCTGTTTAAGATGTGTTAAAAATCTTTTAAAAATGTCATCTTTTATTACAGTAACAAAGATTTACACTGGAAAAAGTGAGTTTGAAATCGTTCTGTGTCGGCGGTGGCAAGGTGAACTTAAATGTTGTCACAGTTGCAACTTTTTTAAGGGATTTCACAGTAAAAACAGGATAAATTTAGGTGAGGAGCTATTTTATCTGTGGCTGATCTGTGACTTATAAAAGATCAACAAACCTCTGCCTCATATTAATGGCATGTTCCCCTATCTTTACCTTTTTTAAGACTCGCCAAAAGGGACGAGCCTCTGTGTCACATTATATTAACTCCACAAATGAACAGGAAGTCACTAGTTACTAATTACCAGTAAAAATTTGTAAAATACATTAAGTATTAAATTTGAACTTAAAATGTGAGCCATTACTCAAAAGACAATAAAACAATGCAAATGAAGTTTTGAATTAAAAAAAAACATTTTATTAAATGAAACGATGCATCAAAAAAAAATTATTTCAACTTCTCAATAATCAATGGAAAAGTCTTTATTAGGGTTACAGCAATCAACCACTTTTTTGCATGTCTCTGCTGGTATTATTGATGATTTATCTTTTGCATTATGCTTCCATTGAGGTTGGAAGGTCTCTTTGCCATCACCCTAATCTTTAGCTCCTAGATCATAATCAAGTGCCCACGCTTCCTGGGCCATTCCAAAACATTTAAATAACTTTCAGTCAAATAGGAACATGTTGATACATATAAAATATGACCTTAAACCTAAATCTTCCAGCGGTATGAATAATTCTGGGCTTAACAATGAGCATACTAAAACATATATTTTTTCATTTTAGTTCATTGTGTTCATGTTCCTGCATTAGCATCTTTTAAAATCAAACCTTGCTTTAAAAAAAAGAAAATATATATAAAAATATTATGGATAAAATGATATAAAATGCAAGTTAGAATATACAGTTTAGTTTATATTTAAAAAGGGTAATTAAAGTAATCTGACATCATTCTAATAAAAATATTTGCCGATTTTTTTTTTTAATTGATTTTAGGCAGTTTTAAAAGATAAAAATAAATTTGCCAGTATGATCTCATCAGGAAGAATATTTTGAAGAAGCGATGCCCCAACAGAACAAAGTTTAATCTCCTCGAGGAGTCACACTCAAAATTAAAGTGGAAAAACACATTACAGGCTGATCCAACTTTGATGTAATGTCCTTAAAACACGTCTCCTACCAGACCTGGACTAAAGCATCCACCAACCCCTGGACAGTCTGTGGTGCAACGTGGCATTGGTGGATGGACCGAGACATGATGTCCCAGATGGGCTCACTTGGATTCAGGTCTGGGGAACGGGCGGGCAAGTCCATAGCATCAATGCCTTCCTCTTGCCCCACTGCCAAACCGGTCATGCTGGAGGATGTTGAAGGCAGCAGAATGTTCTCCATGGCGTCTCCAGACTCTTTCACGTCTATCACATGTGCTCAGTGTGAACCTGCTTTCATCTGTGTAGAGCACAGGGCGCCAATGGCGAATTCGCCAATCTTGGTGTTCTCTGGCAAATGCCAAACGTCCTGCATGGTGTTTGGCTGTAAGCACAACCCCCAGCTGTGGACTTCGGGCCCTCATACCACCCTCATGGAGTCTGTTTCTGACTGTTTGAGCAGACACATGCACATTTGTGGCCTGCTGGAGGTAATTTTACGGGGCTCTGGCAGTGCTCCTCCTGTTCCTCCTTGCACGAAGGCAGAGGTAGCGGTCCTGCGGCTGGGTTGTTGCCCTCCTACGGCCTCCTCCACATCTCCTGATGTACTGGCCTGTCTCCTGGTAGCACCTCCATGCTCTGGACACTACACTGACAGACACAGTAAACCTTCTTGCCACAGCTTTCATTGATTTGCCTTCCTGGATGAGCTGCCCTACCTGAGCCACTTGTGTGGGTTGTAGACCACGTCTCATGCTACAACTAGAGTGAAAGCAACGCCAACATTCAAAAGTGAGCAAAACATCAGCCATAAAGCATAGGAAAAACTGTGGTCACCACCTACAGAACCACTCCTTTATTGGGGGAGTCTTGCAAATTGCCTATAATTTCCACCTGTTGTCAAATCCATTTGCACAATAGCATGTGAAATTGATTGTCAATCAGTGTTGCTTCCTAAGTGGACAATCTGATTTCACTGAAGTCTGATTGACTTGGAGATAGACACACCTCATTTTGTGTTTTCCATGTAATGGTCTCACTGTGTATGGTGTGCCTTACATATTGGGGCCAACACCAAAAAATACTAAAGACGACCCTTTTCAATGTGGCATCAATTTCAACATTCTGTGGGTGCTGATATAAAGCTGATATTGTCAGTAAGTCACTCCAACTTCATCCTTCAAACAGCCATGAACACGACGTCACTTAACGGATGAGCAGCACCACCTGGCCATAGCGCGCCTTTCGGTCGGTGGTAGGCCGTCAGATGTTGCATGTGAACTTGGTGTGTCTCAAAGTGTCATCAGCAGACTTGCATCAAGACACAGAACTACTAGCAGAGTTTGTGACAGACCCAGGAGTGGAGCCCCATGAGTGACAGACTGCAACGATGACCAGTACCTAAGGACCTATGCACTCAGACATCATCATGCAACTGCCACACAGCTGCAGGCCCGTTTATGAGATGCGAGGGGTACTAGGGTTTCCAGACAAACCATTTGCAACCAACTCTACCGCTTTGGCTTGAAAGCCAGACGACCGTTGCAGGTGACTCCACTGACACAAGACACTGCCATGAATGTTTGCAGTGGGCACAAGACCATGTGACCTGGACAATGTAGCAGTGGTCTACCCTCCTTTTCACTGACGAGTTTCGGGTCACCTTGCACAGAAATGATGGTCGTCAGCGTTGCTGGAGAAGGCGAGGTGAGCGATACGCCGAGGTCAACATGGTCCTCAGGGTTAGCTTTGGTGGAGGAGGTGTAACAGTCTGGGCAGGCATCACCAGTCAGCGCAAAACTGATTTGGTTATTGTAGATGGCTCAGTCACTGCACGTTCTTACCTCAGAGACATCATAGAATCCATCATCATCCCCCAATTCCGTCAGCACATCCCCAACTTCCTGTTAATGGATGATAATGCTCCACCACATCGTGCAAGAATTGTCACAGCTAGACTTCAGGCAGTCGGAGTGGCTCATATGGTTTGCCCAGCAATGCCCCCTAAACCTAAACCCCATAGAGCACATTTGGGACCAGCTGAAGCGGAGACTGGATGATCGTACCCCACCCCCACCCGACCTCGCACAACTGCGTGTAGCACTTGTGGAAGAGTGGAATGCATTGCCTCAGGACAATATCATGAAGCTAGTGAGGAGCATGAGACTTCTGTGTCAAGCTCTCATTGAGGCAAATGGTGGAAACGCCCGCTACTGACATTGTCAATTTGTGTTATTTGGGGCTACTCTTGTTATTGTCTACATTTTTGGGGTAATAAATACTACACTAATGAAAATGGTGTTTCTTCTTATTCATTATTAGTAATATCAAAGGATACTTTTACTCATTTCATTAAAATTCATACCAAATAGGAATAGCACTCAATATATATAGTGTTTGTACCCCCTTTTGGTTGAAAAACATTCTTTCTGCTTTTAAAACTTTGTGATTTCACTGGAAGTGTGTTCTTGTGAAGTAATTTGGGCCGCTTGTATCATTTTCCCATCCCTAAAAATGAGGTTACTCTCCACTATTGTTCAGTTGTTTGTCTGTGCCACATTGCGCTTGTAGGCTTGAACAGACAAAGCTCATTGTTTTACTGCACAGGATTTTAGAGCATCGTTGAAATATGTGAGAGTTATGTTAATTATAAGAAAACATGAATTTGAATTGACTGGAGGGCAGCATGTGATTGCCCTGGAGTGGTTCTGTTGTCATCTTCCGTGTCTATAGCTTACAGGCCAACAGAGATGATGTAAGAAATAGTAATAATGTGATAATGTGTTTATACGGAGGACTGGGAAGTTTAGTGCGACACCGTCATCTGGTCCAGTGTAGCTCATATGTGCGCTGCCAGGGGAAATGGTTGAAAGTTTAAAAAAACTTGAACTCCTTTTTTTTCTTGTTTCCTTCCTGTTTCATTATTAGATTAATTTTCTACTTGTTTTTTCTCACTAATGAAGAAATCAGTTGAAATACTCAGATTTCTTTTTCACACTGACACGTTGCAACCACAACCTTTCATTTTATTTTATTTGTATGTAATAATAGACCAACACAAAATGGTCTATAAATGTAAAGTGAAAGGAAATGGAAAATGGTTCTTGATTTGTTTTTTTGTCTTTTTACAAATACACATCAGCTGTGGCATGCATTTTTATTTAGCCACCTTTATTCTGACACCGATAAATAAAACCCAGTACGACCAATTGGCATCAAAAGCCTCCCAGTTTGTATATAGAAAAAACACTGTGTGCTGTGTAATCTGAATATAAGTCCAGCTGTTTTGTGCAGGACTTAGAGCTTAGTTAGAAAACATTAGTGAACAAATGGCATCATCAAGACCAAAGAACACAGCGGGTGTCAGGGAGAAAGTTTTGGGAACTTCTTAAAACAACATCCCAAGCTTTTAACACCTCGGAGAGAATTGGTCAATCCAATATCCAAAAATAGAAAAGGGTAACCTGTCAAATCCACAGACCATCTAAACTGGGCATGGAGATCATTAATCAGGAAAACAGCCAAAAGACAACAGTGACTCTGTAGGAGCTGCAAAGCTTGTGTAGAAGAATCTCCTGACAGGACAAGTGTTAGTTGTGAGCTCCAATTCTGGTCTTTATGCTACAATGTTAAAAAAACAAATCCGCTTCTGAAGTTTTTTGTGTATGATTATAAACTAGCACTGAACATTCCCTTTGACAAATAATGCCCACGGTGAAACATAGTGGTAGCATCGTGCTTTTCTTAAGTGAGGACAGAAAAGCTGGTCAGAGTTGATGGAAAGATGGATGAAGCCAAATTTAAGGCAGTCCTGGAAGACAACTTATTGGAGGCTGAAAAAGGCTTCAGACTAGCGTGGAGATTCACCAGGACAACAACCCTAAGCATACAGCCAGAGCTACAATGAAATTGTTTAGATGAGTGTTTTTCAACCCTGCATATTTTAGATGTTTTCCTGTATCGGCAAACCTGATTTCAACTGATGGCTGATTATCAGGCTTTTGCTGAACTGCAATCATCTGAAGCTGGCATGGGAAACATCTAAAACATGCAGGGCAGTGTCCCCTGGGGACCAGGGTTGAAAAACACTGGATTAGATCAAATTAGTGTGCCCCAGTGAAAGTCCAGACCTTAATCCGAATGAGAATCTGTGTTAAGACTTAAACAGGTTCACAAACACTCTCCATCCAATCTCACTTGAGTAATTTTGCAAAGAATGGGTGAAAATGTTAGCTTTTTCATGTGGTAGAGACTTACCTGTAGCTGTAGTGAAGGTATTGACTCAGAGGAGCTAAATGCAAATGCACGCTGCACTTTTTAGATTTGTATTTGTAAAAAAAAAGTCTTAAAAATCATGCATTGTTTATCTGCTTCAGAATAATGCAGTACTTCATGTTCTGTCTCATAAAACCCAACGAACTTCTTTAAAATTAGTGTTTGTAGAGTGACACGATTAAAAAAAAAGTTCAATAGGAATGAAGAAGTTTGCACATTATTTTATTTTTTTATTTGAGAACCCTAGCTTCATATGACAAACATCTTCACTTAATCTTTTTTTTTATATTAAGAAACCTACAGGTGTCAACCAAAAGAGAAGAATAGGTTTGATTTAAATTTTTTGTTTAATTCGTGTCAGTAAAATTGCTCTGGACTCTGCAGGGAGAACCAATCACATTCTGTGAGGAGAGTTTTGTCAACCATCGCTCGAGCACAATGAAGAGCTTCCTATCCATGGCTGTCAACCTGCAGCTCTTCAAACAGGTACAGACAGCTGTGTATGTTTGTCTCTATTTAACTAGCACTCTTCTCTGATTGTTGCAGATAATAAAATTTGGTGCAATTTAAAAAAAGAAAGAGAAAAATGTGGTAGTTAAGTTTGTTTTCTGTTTTACATTTCCAATCTTAGTGTGAAAAAGGAGCTGATTTTAATCATTCCTGATCCTTTGCTTTTACAGTTGCTTTTACATTGAGTCAGTGTAGCGTACTTGTAGCACACACAAGTAAAAAATACATGACAGAGGGTTTATTTAGTCACCTTCCAACAACTGCACTTTCGTTAGGACACCTAAGTGGATTTCTTGCTTGTTGGGAAAAGATTGTTACAGATGGATGCTGTCTCTCAGCGAACTGTCAGCCTCTCAGAGTTAGCGGTTAGTATCTTGACAGTTCAGTTGTTCGGAGTGAGGAGGAATTTAGAAGAGCAAAGCCCGGATTATGGACGGTTACTGACCCTTTCAAACTGTTTACAGTCATTATCACCATGCTCAGATTTAAATGTTTCTCTGTTTATTCAGTTTTATCTTCAGTACAAACAAAAAGTGATAAATTAGGGCTGCAGAGTCCACTGACTGTACAAAATCATAACAAGTTTGCATTCTGTCCTCAAGTGTTTGTGCCAGTTTTTAAAAGCACTAAAATGTGATGCCAGGCTGTAATTTAGCGCCTAATAATTGCAGTTTCTCCTCTGTTGTAAATGTGGTTATGTGTTCAATGTCTGTCTGTTTAAGCAGGTATTATCTATTCATGTGTGGTTTCTATAAAAAAACAAAAAAAAAAACGAATCCCTCATGTATACTTAATGTTTTCCCTCCATGTCCCTCCAGTAATGCTAAACTTAGCTGAGCCAGAGCTGAGAGGAGAGGCACCTCTGGCTTTCCTCTCGCTCTTTTTCCCTCACCTCTTTGTGTTCTCTGACCCATGATAGTTGTGTGATTCCCCCCGAGAGTACAGCACAGCGGCCCTCAATCAGCCTTTTGTTTCTCTGGACACCCTGTTCATAATTTTCCCAGGCAGAGCAGATAGCAAGCATCAGTTCAAAGCCTCCTCCGGGCCGGCTGCCTCCTCAAGCGGTAGCATTGGGAAACAGGTCCTTATCTCCTCCTCCTCCCCCTCTCGAGAGCAAGGGATGGGGTGAGCTTATCTGCTCCACTCCTCTTTCTGTTAAAGTGAGCAAGGCCAGTGGTTTTGCCCGAGCGATGCTCTGACCATGACCCACATCCGCTCAAAATCACACATGCAGTGCTTCTCTTGCATGGCCACACACATGCACACACACACATTTTTATATTGATAGGTACACACTGTGGGAATGAAGATGTACTCTTGCTCAGTACTTTCTTACTGAATACTTTTACCTAATCTTCTATTATATTTTAGCCTATATTTCCCCTACCATGTTTTCAGACATATGATCTACAAACTGACAAAAACAAGTGACTGATCATGAATTTAAGAATCCAGACACAGGTAAAACAAAACCCAGGCAGAAGTTGCAGAAGAGAGTTTGTGCTCCATTTGAAACTCCGATCTCAACCATCCTAGATAGCAAAATGACCATTCAAGATAAAAGTAGTGATTGCAAAGTTTGCAGCTCACATTTCATAAAGTTCATGAAGCAAAGATTTATCTAGGGATTCATACAGTGAGGAATTGAAATCAGTTTCCCTGTCGTCTGAAGTGCTGTACTTTGGAAATCTATTAAACTGGCACCGTGCTGGGATTTAGACGTGTTATGTAGCAAGTCCATCCTGCTGCGTTTCCACACAGTGACAAATGACCACGCAGTTATTCAAAATTCTAAAATTCAGCCAGCTTTGAGATAGATTTTTGCAAATTTTGCTCTTCTGACCTTAGTATTGTTAAGGTACTGACAACAGACACATTAATTTCAAGTTCTCCAATTAACTGTCTCACTTGAATATGTTAGGAAGCCGTGCAGTGGTTGTGCGAGTCTCACTGATCTGCACATAATAAATTATGTTTTACTTGTGAACATAAAACTGCACTATGATGATGTACCAGTCAAAATGTTGTTACTAGGACATAGTCTGCCACGCCACTGAAACTGATTCAGCCTTGAATTACGTAGTTTCCTCTCAATGAGATTATGTTTCCCCTTAAAAAGTCACTTCTAGCTAATGTTGCTCACGTGGTCGATGCATCTGGAGTCAAACGTTCTCTTCGTGTGACTCAGACACAGAGTGAATGCTAGAGCTAATTATTGTGGATAAACATGCAGGAGTCATTTTTAGAGGGAGTGTTTATTGATTTAACTTGATCTGCTGACATCAGCTTATGTGTTGTACTGAAACTCCAGATTTAAACAGTGAAAACCCCAGTGTAAAAAAATATATATATATAATTTTTATATAATGACAATGTAGTTAGCCATAGTTCCAACACATAGAGTTCAACTGATGTGCTGTGCGGAGTATTATACGTATTGCTAATGTTCATCTCTTGTCATCTCTTGTCCTCTTGTCCTAAGTTGGGCTTATCTAGAACACTTTTTGTGTTCTAGATAATAAAAAAAAAAGCTTGATTTACTTGCATTTCATATTTTCAAGGTCTGTAGTTTTTTTATTTAATATTTAATGTCTAGCGTAAGTGAGGAGGTTATGCTTTAGAGAGAGATGGGTGGCACAGTAGAGCTGGGTATTGATTCAAATATCAAGAATCGATTCCAATTCTCAAGAGTTAAAATCGATTATCCCAATCCAATCGTTATTGATATGGGTCAGTCATATTAAAAAGTTTTTTTGAGCTGTTAATTACCTTAATTACATGACTATAATTCACTGACTCAACGCTGGGTGGGGTTACAGTTCACCGGAGAAAACAGTATTGACCCTTTCAGACCTAAGCCTTAAAATGCCCGTCTGGACTTTTCCCTCCTGTTCTAGCTGTAAAAAGGGGAAACAATGTTAAATGATTAAATCGATTTTTGGACTTGCGGATCGATTTTTTACAAGAATCTATTCAATCTTCTTTTTTTTCAACACAGCACTATCTCACAGAGTCTCAGATGTTTTCCTGAACCTCTGCAGGTTTTGGTTGCTCACTTATCCAACATCAAGTCCATATAGCTTGAATAAAATCAAATTTGCTTCTGTAAATCATTTTATGTATTCTTAAAACAATAGCCAAAGTGTGTGATTTTATACTCTCTGCTTTGGTGATTAAATCTTCAAAATTTAAACCATACTCTTAGACTCTGTTGACCTCAGTCCACATTAAACGCAGTCCAAACCACATGTGAATACCTCTGAAGTGTTACCTAAGGTGCTGTTACCATATCTTAGCAGGAAATTGCTTTTCGACATGTACTTTTTTGATTAATTGCAAGTGTTTTTCACTCCCTTCAAATTACCTGTTTAAGTAACACCCCCCCCCCCCTAATTTGAGGAGCACGGAGCTGTTAATGTAAATCTGCAGTGCATTATGAATAATTAGAGAGTTGAATGAAGGAGTTTGTCTTTATATATGACAAATTGTACTGACAAATCTTACATTGCAACATACCTGGTCGTATTAATGGGAGGGATATGGTGAAATTACCAATGTTTTAATAGGTTAATATAATCTATTTAAAGATAATAAAAAAGGAGCATTTCGGAGTGGCGTCAAAAAAAAAAACATAAACAAGTTTATCTTTTTCTTCTGAGTAATACGCTTTACACTAATCCTAAAATACACACACACAGAGTCCACATGCTTTTTAAAATGTCACATATTCACCTATTTGCACACACTGGCTTTTTTTTTTTTTTTTTAAAGCCACTCGGTCAAGCAGTCCATCTTTGTTCAGAACAGAACAAGTGGGAGAAATCTTCCGAAAGAATGCGGGGGAACATCTGTCAACGTTAACCTGCTTCCTATCAACCGTCTCCAGCTCCTGCACTCGCCCAGGCTCTCAAGCACACTACGATTGTCATGTGGATATTATGCAAACAGAGATAGAGTAAATTAACCCTTTTCTTCTAGTTGCAAAAGCCTGAAGGGGCGCTTGTACCCAGATGGTTTATTTTCAGTAGCCTTCTATATGTATATTTATTCAGTTTGGGTGTATATGAGCAGAATTGCCAAGGCAGTATTGGAAAGAGTTGTTTAAAATAGCAAAGCCAATTTTTACATGAATCTTGGATCTCCTAATGCATTTCTTCCATAAAGTACACAGCTAACAAGCATGTGGCACCACTAAACAGACTTCAATGCTGTATAGTCTGTTTTTTGAAACGTTTCCATACATGTCTCATGGGATTTAGATTTTTTTTTTTTTTCTGTATGCTTGATTGACATGTTTCCTAACATATCAAGCAGTGTCAACAGCTGGCACTTTTAGTCTTTACTCATGGGGACTCTTCATATGAGGGAGTGTTTGAAGTCCATTTAGGCTTAATGTTCATGTCTCTGTAAATGCACCCCTGTCGAGTCTTAGCCTCCTTTTTGGCTATGCAAACTAGAGTTTTGACAAACCTAGCCAAAAGCTTTTGGATCAATAACTTTTCCTTTTTTAACAGCACGAAAAACCAAGTGAAAACAGGATTACTTTATTACAAGATTACATGAAGAAGTGAAATTAATTGGATATTTCAGGAGAGAATGCCATATAGTGCCTTGCAGAAGTATTAATACTCCTTGAACATTTTCAGAAACATAATTTTGTGTTAGAAGTGTTAGAATAATTATATACTGTTTGGTGTAAGGTTTGATGTGCATTTGTAAAGGTTGGGGGTGAAGTTTAGAACCGATAATCTTACAGGCGGGCAAGTAAGGTGTTAATCAGTGAAGACCCATTGTACTTCTAGAAGAGCTGGACAGATCCTTGACTGAGGTGAGAGAATCTTTTCACAACTATTAGTTGTGCATACCACAAATCTGGCCTTCATGGAAAATTGAAAGTATTACATTTTTAAATAATGCCTTCAGTATTTGGAGCAATAGGTTACATATCTTCTACAAGTCTGTTGTGGAGAGGGCATTCTCCTCTGCCATCATCTGTTGGGGAAGCAGCATCAAAGTCAGGGACTTTAAAACAAAGCTCAACAAGATGACAAAAAAGGCTGGTTCTTGTCTTTGGACTACTCAGGAATATCTGGAGGTTATACATCAACAAAGTGTCTTCATTCAGAGGCTTCTTCAGAGCAGCTTTAATACCGACCACTACAAGACATCCTTCCTGACCACAGCTATTAACATAGGCAACAACTCTATGAAGAAATTTGCATCACTTAAAACAACATTTAATTTCCTTCTGGGATTATTAAAGTATTTTTTTTATTTGAATTTAATTGAATGGGAAAGATAGTGGCCTGGTTAGAAACTATTTGTTCTACTTCCAAAATGCTGTGTAGTGGAAAACCGACATCCTGAACATTCCCCCACCCCATGAAACATAGTGGTGACAGTGTTATGCACAGAGCCTGGTAAGATATGAGGAAAAAAGATGGGTTAAAAGGTGACAGACGGAGGCAGAGGTCTGCCTTCCTGCAGGACAATGACCCTAAATTTACAGCCTAAACTGGAATAGGCAAGGCAATTTTTTTGTATAGCACACTTTTAGCAACAATGTAATTCAAGGTGCTTTACATGATTAGGGGGTAAAATGAGAATAGTAGTAAAACACAGACCAAGCATATTAAGTAAAAACAGCAATAAAGCAAGAGAAACACACAAAACATATGATACAGGAAAACATTACTCAAAGGCAACTCTAAACTGATGAGTTTGTAGTTGTGATTTAAAAGAACTCAGTGTTTCAGCAGCTTTGCAGTTGTCTGGTAGTTTGTTCCAGATTAGAGGAGGATAGAAACTGAAAGCTGCTTCTCCGTGTTTGGTTCTAATTCTAGGGATGTTGAGTAGACTGGAATTAGAAGACCTGAGTGTTCTGGTGGGTTGGTATAGTAAGAGTAGGTCTTCCAGATACTTCGGTCCTAAGCCATCCAGTGATTTATTAGCTAGTAAAAGTATTTTGAAGTCTATTCCCTGAGCTACAGGGAGCAAGTGTAAGGACTTTAGAACTGGGTGATGTGCTCTACTTTCCTGGTTCTAGTGAGGACATGAGCAGGAGTGTTCTGGATCAGCTGCATCTGTCTAATTGATTTTTTAGGCAGACCTGTGAGGATGCTGTTGCAGTAATCAATCCGACTAAAGATAAATGCAATTTTCAAGGTCCTTTTGCGACATAATTTCTTTAATCTTAGAAATGTTCTTCAGGTGATAGAAGGCTGACCTTGTTATTGCCTTTATGTGACCCTGTAGATTTAGGTCTGAATCCATTACTACATCTAAATTTCGGGCCTGATAAGTATTTTCTAGCTGTATTAATTAAATTCAATTCAATTCAAAAATACTTTATTGATCCCAGAGGAAAACTAAGTGTAGGTATAGCTCCTATAATTAATTATTTAAGGAGTTGTTATAGATGATGATGGCTGTGGGCAGGAAGGATTTCCTGTAGCGGTCTGTATTGCAGCGAAACTGAAGAAGCCTCCGACTGAAGACGCTCTGTTGTTGTATGACTGTCTCATGAAGAGGATGCTCAGGGTTGTCCATAATCTTTTGGATTTTATGAAGAATCCTTCTTTGCATCATCATCTCCTGATGTTCCACAGTTGTCCCAAGAACAGAACCAGCCTTCTTTATCAGGTTGTTTAGCCTTTTTAAGTCCCTAGCTCTGATGCTGCTACCCCAGCAGATGACGGCTGAAGAGATTACACTCTCCACAACAGACTTGTAGAAGATCTGCAGCATCTTGCTGCAAACCTTGAAGGACCTAAGCTTCCTCAAGAAGTACAGTCTGCTCTGTCCCTTCTTGTAGATGGGCTTCACTGTTCAGTCTCCAGTCCAGTATGTTGTCAAGGTGAACTCCGAGGTATTTATACTCTTCAACCACCTCCACTTCTTCTCCCATGATGGAAACAGTGTTTGACTTATCCCTGTTTCTTCTGAAATCTACAATCATCTCCTTTGTTTTGTTCACATTCAAGGTGAGACGATTGTTTCCACACCATTTCACAAAGCGGTCCACCAGCTCCCTGTATTCAGCTTCTTGTCCATCTCTGATACACCCGACAATTGCAGTCATCTGAGTATTTCTGCAGATGACAGTTCTCTGATTTGTACTGGAAGTCTGAGGTGTACAGAGTGAAAAGGAATGGTGAGAGTACGGTCCCCTGTGGTGCTCCTGTGCTGCTGACCACCTGGTTTGACACACAATTCTTCAGTCTCACAAATTGTGGTCTGGTCTGTTTGTCAGGTAGTCATTGATCCAGGCTATTGTTGAGGGCTCCACCTGTGTCTTCAACAGTTTCTGACAAAGTACATCAGGCTGAATTGTGTTAAATGCACTGGAGAAATCAAAGAACATGATCCTCACAGTGCTGCCTGCTTTGTCCAGATGACAGTGGGTTGGTTGAAGAAGGTGGATGATGGCATCTTCAACTCCAAATCCACAACGATACGCAAACTGCAGCGGGTCTTGATACGTTTTTGTTTGCTTACTCAGGGGTGCCAACAGGAGTCTCTCCAGGACCTTCATGATGTGGGATGTCAGGGCAACAGGTCTATAGTCATTGATGACTGATGGGTGAGTTCTCTTTGGTACTGGAACAAGGCAGGATGTCTTCCACAACACTGGGACCTTCTCTTGAGTTAGGCTAAGGTTGAAGAGGTGCTGCAGAATCCCACAGAGTTGCCCTGCACAGGCCTTCAGGACTCTGGGGCTGACACCATCTGAACCTGCAGCCTTGTTCCGGTTCAGTTTCTCCAGCTGCCTCTTCACCTGACTTTTGGAGACAGAAAGGTGGGAGGGGGAGGCAAAGGGGGTAGCAGCATTTCCTGACTTGGTTGACGTCAAACTTGTGGAATCAGAAGAGTCCATGGCTGAGGTGAAGGATAAAACAAGATGACAAAAAAGGCTGGTTCTTGTCTTTGGACTACTCAGGAATATCTGGAGGTTATACATCAACAAAGTGTCTTCATTCAGAGGCTTCTTCAGAGCAGCTTTAATACCGACCACTACAAGACATCCTTCCTGACCACAGCTATTAACATAGGCAACAACTCTATGAAGAAATTTGCATCACTTAAAACAACATTTAATTTCCTTCTGGGATTATTAAAGTATTTTTTTTATTTGAATTTAATTGAATGGGAAAGATAGTGGCCTGGTTAGAAACTATTTGTTCTACTTCCAAAATGCTGTGTAGTGGAAAACCGACATCCTGAACATTCCCCCACCCCATGAAACATAGTGGTGACAGTGTTATGCACAGAGCCTGGTAAGATATGAGGAAAAAAGATGGGTTAAAAGGTGACAGACGGAGGCAGAGGTCTGCCTTCCTGCAGGACAATGACCCTAAATTTACAGCCTAAACTGGAATAGGCAAGGCAATTTTTTTGTATAGCACACTTTTAGCAACAATGTAATTCAAGGTGCTTTACATGATTAGGGGGTAAAATGAGAATAGTAGTAAAACACAGACCAAGCATATTAAGTAAAAACAGCAATAAAGCAAGAGAAACACACAAAACATATGATACAGGAAAACATTACTCAAAGGCAACTCTAAACTGATGAGTTTGTAGTTGTGATTTAAAAGAACTCAGTGTTTCAGCAGCTTTGCAGTTGTCTGGTAGTTTGTTCCAGATTAGAGGAGGATAGAAACTGAAAGCTGCTTCTCCGTGTTTGGTTCTAATTCTAGGGATGTTGAGTAGACTGGAATTAGAAGACCTGAGTGTTCTGGTGGGTTGGTATAGTAAGAGTAGGTCTTCCAGATACTTCGGTCGAGAGTAGAGAGCGAGGCATGATTAAAATCACCAGATATTGCCACAAATGCATTGGGGTGCTGTGTCTGTAGCTTAGCAACAACGGAACAGATGACATCACGTGCAGTGTCGGCAACGGCTGAAGGTGGAATGTAAACAACTGCCAAAATTACACTGGTGAACTCTCTTGGTAAATAATATGGACGAAAACCTACTGCCAAGAGTTCGACATCTGGGCTGCAGAGACGACACTTCACAGTAACATGTCCTGGGTGACACCATCTGTTGTTGACAAGCACTGCTACTCCACCACCTTTTCTTTTCCTGCTCGTTTTCAGATCTCTGTCTGCTCGTACAGTCAGGAAGCCTGGCAGAGAGACGTTGGAGTCGGGGATGTGATCCAGCAGCCACGTCTCAGTAAAACACATAACACTGGATTCACGGTACTCTGGCTGAGTCCTGTAAGGGCTTGGAGTTCATCCATCTTGTTAGCCGGTGATCTTACGTTGCCCATTATGATCCATGGAAGAGATGGCTTGAACTTCCTCTTTCTCTGTCTCCTTTTCGCTTCTGCTCTGCATCCACGTCTCCTCCCTATCAAGTCATCAGGGATTTTTGGCTTCAGTTGAGGTATTATTTCAGCTTTTGCTATGTTAATCAGCTGCTCCCGGCACAATTAACTGAAGCTGTGTGCTGACTCTTGATCGTTCCTCTTTAGGTCCGAAAGTAATTACTTTTGTTTTGTTTCTGTTCAGCTGGAGAAAGTTATGGCACATAAATTCATTGATTTGCTTGATGCATTTACTTAGGGTTTGGATTGGTTCAAAGTCACCTGGTGACATTGTAATGTAAAGCTGAGTAACATCTGCATAGTTATGGTAGCTAATCTTATTGGTTGTTATTATCTGGGCTAGTGGAAGCATGTAGATATGAAATAATAGGGACCCCAGGATGGAGCCCTGGGGCACCCCACATGTGATTTCTGTTAGTTGTGATGAAAAGTTTCCTTTCAAAACAAAGAAGTCCTTCTTTAGGTAAGACTCAAACCAGCCAAGAATAGAAAGGTTAAGTATCCAACCCATTCTGGGCATCAAACTTAGTTACACTGCAGGGCAAAAATAAAAACTCATTCCTGTTAGAGAAGCACATCTTCATACATCTGCCATGGTTTAACTCAAAGACATATGAACATAACTTTTTCTTGCTTGGAATTACCCATAATCAAAGCTGAACGATACTATTAAACTTCAATTAATAGAAATTGTGGTATTTATTATTTAGAATAAAGTTGTTTTTTTTTATCACAGGACATTAAATTGGCTTTTTAATTACAGGCCATTAAATGGGTTGTTTTATTACCTAAATAAATTCAGGAATTATATTTGAGAATTAAGAGAATCTCTATCACGACTTGCTGCTCTTCATCCATTCTGACAGAAGTTGAGCTGTTTTCGAAAGAAAACTTAAGAGATATATCCTAAAAGGCAGATAGCTGTAATCAAGAATTTACTTGTTTTTCATTCATTTTACAATTAAGGACTATTTTGTGTTTGCCTATTACATTTTAATAAGATTGTTGAATTTAATGGTTAGAGGACAAAATATAAAAAGGTTCAATAGGTTTGAAAATTCTGCAGTCTTCTAAATTTGCCCATATTTTGTCCTTATAAATCAGACCTCAATTTGGTCTTGAAATGTTTAAATGTTAATGATTTTCTCTTAGAAAACAATTGTCCCTTTTGTTAGTGTGTTTGTGCCACTATGCATGCAGTTGTAACAGATGTTTTTGGTTTTTTGCTTTTTTTGGTGGTTTGCATGTCTGTGATCACAGCCTCCCATTGTTGAGTAATGTCCAATTAAGGCCCACACCAGGGCAGGTAATCTGGTCGGGGTTTGAGTGGGGGTGCAGGGTGTTTAAGTGGAGGCTCAGGCTAGGTGATGATTTGGGTTGATTATCTCCGCTAATTGGGCCAGCCATGTAGCGAAGCAGCCGATGGAGTCTGCAGTCTCACCTCTCATTAAAATGATCTAATGATTAGTTTCCAGCTCTCCTGACCAGAGGAGCGGGCAGCCGTGTCGGTCGCTAGTTAGCAGGCTGTCCCTGAGGACATGCACCCAGAAACAGGCTGTACTGGTGTTACACTGCAGACGTGGTAACACAAGGGGGAGGAGTAGGATTGTTGCATAAAAAAAAAAGAAGAGGTTGGACAATATGTCGCCGACAGGTTTTTTTTTTTTTCCATCCTTGAACGAATATAATAGGATTTGTTCTTAAAAAAGTTAAATATGGTTTGGAAGGTTGAATGTGGATCTCACTAATTAACAATATCAGTTAAAAAGTTTGCTTTGAAAACACAGATGGATTTTAGATGCAACTGTTAATTATTCTCAATATCCATTTGCAGATTCGTACTTTTATTCCACCTGTGTGCACAAAAAGTTATAGCTGAAAGTATTTCACATTAAAATATGTATATAGTGTTTTAGAGGACTTTGTTGTTGTTTTATTTTGAGTTTAGAAGAATGCTAGACAAGCTATTACTTATTTTCCCAGATTCTCTAGAGAGTGATTAGTATGCAGAAATGTTTAGACATTATCAGGAAAGGGAAACTTGTGCTCAGTTAAAATGGAGATTTCTATTATTGTATTATGAAAACATAAAGATTTTCATTGTTAACAGCGATTTAAAAATATGCTTTTTAAAACATTGTATTCCTTTAAAAACCCAGCTTTGAAAGGATATGTTAGGGTTGTCACGCTAGCAACCCTGTAAACTGCTCCTGGTGTGGCAGCAGATTCTTTTTAAGGGTCTAAAATGCTCCAAAAAGCCTTTGATGTTTTTGTAACAGTTATGACTGTACTATGCTGCTTTCTTCCTTTAATCTCTTTCCCCTGTTTTGATTTAATCATACTCTGATAAGAGTTAGCGTGCTAGGCTTCTGCACTTTTTTTATCTGAAGAATGCACTTAGTTTTTTAGATTAACTTGTTGAGGGTTGTGTTTTATTGTTTATTTTGCAGCATATTAATGTGCTGTTTGTCACTGAGCTAATGAAACATGCAGCTGCCTTGGCTGTTAGATGCTTATTTATGACATGGAGTTTAGTGGGCTTTGTGTTACAAAGGGAGGAAATGAAACTTCCTCACGTCTCAGACAGTGTGCAGCATTTAGTCTGCATCTCTAATCCCTCATCTGCTCCATATTAACAAATCCCTATTACCTGCAAACCCACCTAATCTCTGGATGTAGTTTCCGTCAGGTAGGATTAATAACACCCCTCTAAAGCTGAAGTGTTTGAATCTGTGTATATGTGAGTGTGCCCCCTCTCCCCCTCCCCGTCCACTCCTTTTTAATAAGCATGTTGTAATTTATGGTTGCAGTTCATCGACGGACGGCTGGCCAAATTAAACGCAGGCCGCGGCTTCACCGACGTGTTTGAAGAAGAGATCACAGAGGGGGGCTTCTGTGGAAGTGAGTAGTGCCAGACTTGTCTGTCAATAAGATTAACTGTATTTATTCTTCACATTTATGGCACCTCATAGATGCTGTTGTGCTATTGTTCCTGTGAAAAACAGAATAAGAAACCTAAAGAGTTATTTTTAACACTTCTGCTGGCTTTACATGTTTAAAAAATTGAAAAAAAGTAAAACCTTCTGCTGCTATCATAAAATAAATTGCACATCCAACTCCTGATTGTTCAGGTTTGTTTTAAAGTTGCTCCAACCCAAAACACTCAGTTCTGCGAACCAAAAAAGACGAGCATAGTCTGTGTGCCAATATGTCTTATTATTTCAATGTTATGTTATTGTTTTTTATGCTTGCTCACACCTTCGTATCACGCCACCTAAGATGAATTACATTTTCATGAAAAATATATTTTATTTCAGTTATTGAGTTAAAATGAAAACACCTACAAAATAAAGGTTAATTAGAAACAAAGTGACATATTCAAAGCATGTATTTCTGTCCATTTAGAAAATTATGGCTTACAGCTAATAAAGCCCCAAAATTCAGTTTAAAAAAAGTTAATATATCTCATAAGGTCCTTGTACTGTATGGTATACAGTATGCACTCAGCACTTGATCGGGCTCCTTTTTCATGAATTACAGCATCTATGCTGCGTAAGATGAAAGTGTTCATCTACTGCTTCTTGTTTGAGTTTAAGCCAGCACAGGTTGCTATATAGACATTAACTCAAAGCTGTGGTTATCCCTGTAGTCCATGCATATTTTCTACCACCCCTTGTCCTTCCACTTAACTTTTTATTCAAATAGTTGGATTCAGCACTCTGTGAGCAGCTAGCTTCTCTAGCAATTATTAATTTAATAAAAAAAAAAAAATTAGTTCACCCCCCTCGTTAAGAATGTCATTGAGTCTGCTGGCCAGCTTTTAGGTCAGCCTTCTTCCAAAAGTTTTCCAACTTCACATACTTCCAAGATCGGCTAATGTGAGGACTCAGTTTTATATGTTTCAGCTCATGGCCTTCATCAGGATCAGTAGTCCTCCCCATATCATATAAAGTCAAGTTACTATATAATAATAATAATATATAGTGTCTTATCACTAATCTGGGTGTTTTCATTAGCTGTAAGTCATAATCATCAAGATGACTACAAATGAAATTTTGAAATATATAGGCTACAAGTTTCACTTCTTGCAATAAAATTAATGAAATTGATCAACTTTTCAATTTTATGCTAACCTATGGGGTTGCACCTCTATTGCATTTCTGCAATGTATGAAACTATGTGGCTTTGAGTAAATAACACTCCTGTGTCGTCTCTTTACACATATAATGCATGAACATATGTGAATAACCTCGAGCCAAGTCAGCATTATGCCTTTTATAGTACACATAGGCACCACTGCTACAAAATGTATGTTCCTAATATACATCCCCAATAATAGTCTTACCTAAGGTAATGCTATGCTTTGCAAATGTCATACCTTCACTGACAACTAGAAAAATCCTTGAATACAAGTTCCGTATTTCAAACCAAGCTGAAAGCTACAGCAGAGCTGTGCGTGTGTGAGAGAGAGGGAGAGAGAGAGAGAGAGGTTTCCCTCTTTATGAGCGTGACCAGGTGGATTTCTTGGAAACTAGAAAATAAAAGGAAAAACCTGTTAAATTTTAGTGAGGAATGAAAAATGTAACTGAAAACTAAAATAAAACATTGCCCTGAATAGAATGGACTTTCAGAATTTCCTCTGAGATTCCTGTTTGAATTCAGAATCAAAATCTTAACTCGTACCGATGATAAAGAAGTACAGATGTCAGAAAAATAAATTTTATGAAGCTTTATTAAAAAGAAGCTTAAAGGGAAATCCTATCAAAGTTTTTATTAATCTTCTTTGTCGATATTTTGCTCTATGATGTCCCTGCACAGCGAAGTCTGGAAATGTTTGAGTGCATTTTTTCTTTTTGCTTCTTAAATACAAAACTGAAGGTGTGCTCTAAAAGTAACTAACGGCAGATGTTGAGTAAAGCATGACAAGCCCCTGTTTTATTGAAATCAAGTAGACTTAAAGGATTCTCAACAAAATGTTGTAATGCAGCTTTTATAGTTGTCACAACTTATTGTTACGTTTTAACTCCCAAATACAAAGGTTTACTCAACAGGGGTGAGAAAAAGTATATGCCCCCTTAGGCAAGGCAAGGCAATTTTATTTGTATAGCACACTTTCAACAGCAGGGTAATTCAAGGTGCTTTACATGATTTGGTGATATAAAAAAAACACATGAAATATAACAATGGAAATTAAAAGTAAAAGAAACACACATTACACATGATACACAAATCAAAAAAGCAAATCAAAAACGCAGGAGAGCATGAACACATTTCATACATATGACATTAAGCATTTACTCGAAGTCAATTCTAAACAGATGGGTTTTTAATCTCGATTTAAAGCAGTTCAGAGTTTCAGCAGCTCTACACTCGTCAGGAAGTCTGTTCCAGATAAGGGGAGCATAGAAACTGAAAGCTGCTTCTCCATGTTTAGTTCTGAGTCTAGGGATGTTTACTAGGCTAGAGTTGGAGGACCTGAGTGGTCTTGGTGGTTGGTACTGTGACAACAGGTCTTCAACATATTTTGGTGCTAAGCCATGTAATGATTTATAAACTAGTAGGAGTATTTTGAAGTCTATTCTCTGAGCTACAGGGAGCCAGTGTAAGGACTTTAGAACTGGGGTGATGTGCTCTACTTTCCTGGTTCTAGTGAGGAACACGAGCAGCAGCGTTCTGGATCAGCTGCAGCTGTCTGATTGACTTTTTAGGCAGACCTGTGAAGATGCTGTTGCAGTAATCAAGCCGACCAAAGATAAACGCATGGATGAGTTTTTCTAGGTCCTGTTGCGACATCAGTCCTTTAGTTCTAGAAATGTTCTTCAGGTGAAAGAAGGCTGACCTTTAAACAAGGTCAGCCTTCTATCCCTTAAAGGTTTTGTTTTTATTTTTGCTTTTTTGTCACAATTATATATTTCAAAGCATCCAAAAATGATATTCAAAATATATTTCAAAGCATCCAAAATATATTTCAAAGCATCCAAAAATTTTAACATCAGACAAAAATTACCCATATATAAATAATATATATGGAATTTAAAAAAGGTTTCAGATGATTAATTTGTTTATTAAAGTAGAAAAATCTAAACCAACCAGGCACTATGTGAAAATATAACTTCCCATGGTAAATACAGCTGAGTTCAAGGTAACCAGCCAAACCAAGGCTTGCTTACTGCCACACCTGCAGATTTAAGTAGTAATTTACATAGAACCTATCAAACAACATGAAGTAGACTGAAAGATCACAAAAAGCAACACATTATCCCCCTTACTTAAGGAATTCAGGACCAGATGAGAAAGAAAGTCCCTGACATATATCAGACTATGAAGGATTATACAGGGATTTCCAAAGCTTTGGGACTCAAATGAATCACAGTTATTGCCATTATCCACACATGAAGAAAATTTGAAATCTTCCCAGGAGTGGCCTGCCACAGGCACATCAATAACTCATCCACGAAGTCACAAAGGAACCTCCCAGAACTACATCTGCAGCACTGCCATCCTAACTTGACTTGGTGGATCAGCTGACCAGGATTTTCCCAGAATCCTTTTCAAACAACTACGAGACCTGCAAAGCACAGGAACATGCCATTTTGATGCTGTTGCACAATGATGTAAAATCCAAAAGTTAGCTCCCTTCTTGACAAAGCTAGAGCAGCCTGACGAGATACATAGGCTGTATAGGATCTGATACAACCAGAAAGCTCAACTAATAATAACAACTTCATTTAGAAACATGAACATTGTTCAGCTGAACAAAGCGGCACCAAAGTGATAAGTCTCTTAAACGAAATTGTAGACCATCAAAATCCACTAACCTGACATTCTGTTCCACTTTTAGTTTGCGTTGTTTTAAATGAGCAAAAGTCAGCTAAAACAGATGGTGAATATCTGACTAGCTTGTTAGCCAGCTATCACTCCGAGGATTGATTTACTTTTCAACAAACTCAGTGATTATGGCATCTTTCTACTTCAGTTAAGGAAGCTATTACAGATTATATATATAAAAATGGATGTCAAAAATTTATAATATATAAATATATATTCAATTATCAATTTATTATCAATGCAAATATGTTATTAAAAACAGAATAGCAGCTAAAACCTTCATTTAATATTATATCTATATTTAAAAAGATTGGTTCCTTATCATTTTTAGCCAAGGTTTTTTGGAGCCAAACATGGAAAGTCCAAAGAGCAACTTGTGGCTGTAGATCCAAACGTTGCAGACCCCTGTTCTAGTCTTGATACGATTGCTCAAACAGGCCTTTCATGTTTAAAAAAAGCAAACGCTTCATGGATGTGATGAAGTTTAGGGACCTAATTATATCAATGTTAAAAATTATAATGTTTGAATGTTGCCACAAAATATTGAAGAATAACAGGTAACCGGCAAATATTTTTTCCACAGCGCTGTAAGTCATTCAGGCTCAAAACTCTTGTAGTTTATTTTCAATTGCACTCAAAACAAGTGTGTAAAATCAATTGTATAATAATGTGTTCTTCTGGTTATGAGTTTTGTGGCTCATGATGATGTATACTCTTGCTTTTGAATCATGCTGAAAACACTGAGCTCATTAATTTCTCCTGGTTTTCCCTAATCTCCTCAGGTAATTCAAGGTCCTACCAGCAATGGATGCACACTGTGAAGGTATTTACACAATGTCCTGTATAACATCCAGCTTTTCTCTCAGGGTTCCTTGTGTTTCATTTTTATTCCTGACTTATATTTAATTGAAGGCCTGATTGACACAGCTCAGTGTTTGAAGTCTTGCCGTTGCCTACGGAATGAAGGGGTTGCCTGAACGTACAGATCCATCTGGAGTGTGGTGTATGTATGTGTGTGTGTAGCGGCGTGTGCAGCAGGACACTGGATACAGACAGGGAGGAAGACAGAAGCGATTTGACGTGACAAGACGTCCTCCGACATGACATGTTGATCTGGCAGCAAACACAGGCGTTACGCCGCTGAACCAGACCCAGAACATACATCTCTTCCTCCTTCATCTCTTCGGGTCCTTCCCTCATATCCTTTCCTTCCCTTATCCATCTGTCTTTATCTCTCTCCCCCTTTTCATCTCTGTCACTCCCCCCCCCCTTCTCTCACTCTCCCTCACCCTGCCTTTCACCCCCACGCCGTCAGCTAAGGCTGAATTAGTTCTCTAGAGTGCTCTTCAAAGGTTTGTTAAAGTTCACATTTCCTGACTGACAGGGATCTATAAGAGAGGCCTTCACCTCGGCCCCTCTCCTCCTCTCTTTCTGCCAACGTCTGAAACGCTATCTGCCATTTACTCTGTTTAGCCGTTTAGTCGGCATTTTGTGCTTCCACTAAAGACGAAATCGAGAAGAAAACAGCAACTCTGAGAGAAAAGAAGAAAGGCACAGAGAGAAACAGATTGGGCACCATAATGTCAGCCTGCCAAACTCAAAGGATGAATTAATCACGTACAGTCCCTTCCATCACTCTTTTAGGCTTCTTTTAAATGAAAGGCTCCTGAATGCTGTGGATTGCTTAGTTTGTCTAAGATATACTAGCTTTTCAGCACCAATTTCTACAGTTAGTACAATATGACTGAGCACTGCATAAGTTTGCATGAATTTTCAAAATAACTGGTCATGTCATTGGAAAAAGTATTGCTTATTCATAAGGATAGTGTGCATCTTGTGTACCATGGATTTGCCCTGGTAAACTATAATATTATATTAAACTATATATTATGTGAAGGAAATATTTATCCTTCAGACTGATTTTTAGGATCAATCTATTTAAGTTTTTTCCAACACAAATAAAAGAAGCAACGATTTTTTTAATGTATATTTTTATGCGGGATGAAAGCTGAAATCAACAGCAACTGATGATTAATGCAAACAAGTAATATATTTTAGTGTTGCACTTAAACGTCTTTGATCCAATCCTACCATTCTGCATTGTGTATCAGGAGGCAAAACAAGCATTGACAATCTATTAGTTTGTTTTTTGAATCATTGTCGCGCTGTGCAAATAAAACTTTCAGAGCTTTTAAGATTTCCACATTTCAGGATTCAAACTCATTTAAAGGTCAGTTTTGAGGATGAATTTGAAACCTAGACCAGCCCCTCATTTACAGTGAAATTAAACTTTAGTCACCTTTAGGAAAAATATTAGTGTCTGCATAAAACCTGAACTTGAAAGTGTTAAGTTGATTTGTTCAGTGGGACCAGGGTGGTCCATTGCATCTCGATCTTTCTAGTGCTTGCACAAAGCTATTAATTCGACAGAAGTAATTGTCCTTACAGATTTCGACATTAATAAGAACACTCTTATTGCATTTCTGCCGATAGAGAGATCTAAATGTCACACAAGGGAACTTAACAGGCCCGAGTAACATTTGAGAGATCCTGCATATCGAATGTTTCAGATTCAGATATTTTTCTGTTTTAATTTGTGGTGAAATGCATTCTTCTAAATGAAGCCATAACAGATTTTTTGTGTTCAGTAATTATCACTGAAATATGTAATTTTCTTAGTAAAACGACCTTTTACATGCTGTTAACAATAGCTAACTGAGTCTTCTTTATTGGCTAAGCTCAGCTTGGGTGAATTGGAACCATCAGACCACATTTTCCTCTATAAATGTGCTAATAGGTACAGGTGCAGGCTTTAGTCAGTTTGGTTTAGCACAATTTCAGAGGTTTCCCAAAGCCCACATCAATGTTTTTTGGTCTATAATTTGGGCTGTTAAGGTGAAAAACTTAGCCTTTTTCTAAAATGTAAAGATCTATTTATAATTTTTTCACTAAGGCCAGAAATAGATTTAATCTTTCCCGTTATACTCGTTTAGGAAGCTGATACCTGTCTAGGTTTTTGTTGACCTCATTTGGCACCATGTCTGTTCACTGAAAGATTCCCCAACTCTGTACTAAAGCACACTTGGACCTGGTAGAACATCTAGAGTTGTCTAATGTGAACAAAACCTCTTTAAATGAAAATTTGTGATTGCTTTACAATAAGACTCTGACATCAAATGCAACATTTGTGGGATTTTAGGTTGTATTAGATATTCAGTCCACCCGTCACCTTTGCAGCTTGGCACCTTGTGAATTTACAGCCTTTTCTTTCTGTGGTTGTGAACAGTAGTTACTCAAAGGAAACTAGATTTACAGGGATTAACATGGGCCTCGTGCACATCTAAATGCATAATTATTAAATCGTATGATTTTTAGCATTAGGGTTACCTTTTTTTGTCTCCCAGTTCAACATCTGTCCTAATCCAATCCCTCTGCCTGTAAGAGAAAATGCCCTCACAATATCAAGCTGGCAGAACAATGGTTGCAAGATTTGAGCTCTGATAAATATTCCTACAGAAAGTTCTGTACATGTCATAGCTTTGTTTGTTTTGACCTTAGCATTCTCGTGGGATGATATCTTGAGATATGCCAGTGTTTCTTCTCAGAGTTGAGTCTGCCTGGCGAAGCGCCATATATATGTTTTCTGATTGTCAGAAACACATTAAAAACACCCTGTGAAATTTAGATCTCTGACTTGGAATGTTGGAAGTCTTTATCCAACCCCTTCATGAATTCAATATAGTTGCCAAGCATATAGAAATTGGTAAAACTTGCAGGCATAAGCTGTTCATTAGTTCTTAGAGTGTGTATTGCGTTCAACCAGTACATCCTTTATTTGTAAACATGTTCCTTTAGAATTTTAATGCACAAAATAGAGAGAAATAAATAGTCATTGGCTTGTATTGCATACAGTAAATGGCACCAGAGCAATCAAAACACGCTGCTTTTCTGACCCGGAACTTCAACACACCCAACAGGGGAGTGACAAGATCCGGATCCTGGGTCACTCCCAAATCCGAGCTCAGACTTCCGAGACAGATTGAATGCATCAGTTCCTGTTTTAATCCACGCTGTTATTATGAGCTCTGGATATAGGTGAGTGCTCAAAATTGACCCAGTGTATATATGTTTGAGACTTTTATTTTGAAGTAAAGCAGGAAGTAGTTTATCAGTTGATTTATAAAAACTGTTAAATCAAGCTAACCGACAGTTAGCTTTTTTTAGATTTATAAAACCGTTATTCCGTTTGTGAAAAGGAAAATAAAGCCTGTTCATGACTTTTTAGCATTAGAACCAAGTTTGAATTAAACAGGCAAAAGAAACAGACAGTATATGGACAAGTCAAAACCAGTACTGCTATGTTGTACACTGATTACAGGTGCTTTAAAACCAAGTTTGTAATCCATTAATGGTTTACTCTGAAGGTAAACAGTATTTAAAAAAACTTGTGGTTTTGCATTCCTGCTTATTAAATATTGTTCATTGTCTCATTTCATGAGCTAGATGTGTCATCACACCCTTAGCACACACCATCAACTGTAAATTACTCTATATATAACAAAGTGTGAACATTTTTAGGTTTAGTGAACTTCAGTTCAGTGCACACTTTATAAACTGCAACCTCTCTCCAAGTTATTAACAAAGGTTGGAAGTTTTCTGTTTTTGTTCATGAAAAATTGTAAAAATAAAATAAAGAAATAAAATATGTATGTGTGTGTGTATGTATGTATATGTATGTATGTATATATACATATGTATATAGGCAAGGCAAGGCAATTTTATTTGTATAGCACACTTTCAACAGCAGGGTAATTCAAGGTGCTTTACATGATTTGGTGATTTAAAAAAAAAACAAAAGAAACACACATTACACATGATACACAATAAAGCAAGAGAAAGATCAATAAAGCAAGAGAGCATGAACACATTTCATACATATGACATCAATCATTTACTCGAAGGAAATTCTAAACAGATGAGTATTTAGTCTTGATTTAAAGCAGTTCAGAGTTTCAGCAGCTCTGCACTCGTCAGGAAGTCTGTTCCAGATAAGGGGAGCATAAAAACTGAAAGCTGCTTCTCCATGTTTAGTTCTCAGTCTAGTGATGTTTAGTAGGCTAGAGTTGGAGGACCTGAGTGGGCTTGGTGGTTGGTACCGTGACAACAGGTCTTCAACATATTTTGGTGCTAAGCCATGTAATGATTTATAAACTAGTAGGAGTATTTTGAAGTCTATTCTCTGAGCTACAGGGAGCCAGTGTAAGGACTTTAGAACTGGGGTGTTGTCCTCTACTTTCCTGGTTCTAGTGAGGACGCGAGCTGCAGCGTTCTGGATCAGCTGCAGCTGTCTGATTGACTTTTTAGGCAGACCTGCGAAGATGCTGTTGCAGTAATCAATCCGACTAAAGATAAACGCATGGATGAGTTTTTCTAGGTCCTGTTGCAACATCAGTCCTTTAATCCTAGAAATGTTCTTCAGGTGATAGAAGGCTGACCTTGTTATTGCCTTTATGTGACCCTGGAGGTTCAGGTCTGAGTCCATTACTACACCTAGGTTTCGAGCCTGATCAGTAGTTTCTAGCTGTGTTAATTGAAGCTGTGTGCTGACTCTTGATTGTTCCTCCTTGGGTCCAAAAATAATCACAAAGTTATGGCACATCCATCCATTTATTTGGTCAATGCATTGATTTAGGGTTTGAATGGGTTCAGAGTCACCTGGTGACATTGTAATGTAGAGCATATATATGTATAACTGCACTAAAAGCAATCAGTCATAACGTCCTTTAAAATATCTGTTTTTGTACCTGAATGGAAGCCTGCTTTTGTGTGTATCTGTCAATATTTAGAGACTTAAAATAATTTTCTTCAAACCTCTGAAATTTGTTTCCTTTTTCATCACAGAGGGGAGGAGCACTTTTCAACACAGCTGTGTCAAAGGTATTTAATAGTCGTTTTTTTCTTGTTCTAAATTTTCTTCCGCAGAAGAAGATGGTATTGTTGAACATTTATAATGTATCTTCAAAAACATGTTGATTATAATTGGTAATGGAGCTAAAGAGCATTGTTTGTGGCTGGCTGTGGTGTTATTCGCTGTATAATAGGTGGTCAGGGTGCCCTTTCACGTTATTGCCTCCTGTTAGTGTGTGAGGCTCCCTCTCATCCAGCCTTTTGTCTGTGTGTTTTTGCCACAGGGATCAAAGCATTTCTTGATGTTACACGAAACCAGAACAGAATGTTAATGCAACATGTTTTGATTAGTAATCTGTCTTTGTGTGCGTGTGTGTGTGTGTGTGTGTGTTTTTCACCCCTCCTAGGCCAAGGTTCATGCCAAGCGGGGCATTCGGGACATTAAGGGCAGACTTAAAGCAAGGGTGAGCCAGCATGCACCTTCACACCTTTGCGAACTATTCTGCACTGCATGCCAGCACACATGTACACAACTTTGTTCAGAGGCAGACAGACACATGCCTCCCTCATAGAAACAGACAGGAAGGCTGCTTTACATGGAGTGTGTGATTCTGACGTAGGGGCCTTTTAATGACTGTTGAAGCCTGCTTATCGCTTTGTTCGGGGCTGTACATTTTTAACTAGCGCCCCTCTGGCTATGGCCTGTCATGTCATCCGAAACCCCAACCCCTCTTTCTCTTTTATTGTCTGCATATTTCATCAGTGAGTCTGTGATTTCCTCAAAGCTAATATAACGAGGTGTATGTTTCCATAAGCTTGATGGATTTGATAAGGCAATAGCAGTTTGATCTGTCAGTGGGAAGCGAGGAGAGAGGGCACTGATGATGAACACGAGGCGTGCGCTTCGTTCTGCACAAACACATGCGGTGAAGGCAAACACAGGTGCAGAAATCTGTTTGATTTTGAAGTTAAGCAGATTTTCATGTTCGTTCAGAGGATAAATTAATTTGTGATTGCACAGTCTCCACTGCACTTTTTTTCTACCAGCTCTAGGGATCTAAGAGCCGGAAGAATGTGTTCAAAGTGTATTGTTAAAAATGCTCTCCTTTTAAACCTGGAATAAATTAGTTTTAAAGATTCAGTTATACATTTCTAAACCTTATGCGAACTCTTCTTGAGATATTTAGATACTTATATACCCCATATTTCTAACTCTATACCAACCATGATCTGGATATTGTATCCGTTTGGCTATAAGTTGCTCACAGTACAATATATACAACTGCAGGTAACTGTTGTCATATTCTTTGTAATTAAATGGGGTTTCACCAGTAGGCTTAGGCTTCCTACCAATACCAAGTTAACATAGCACTGCCCCTCCCAGACCTGTTGCTGCACACTCCTAGCCAGCAGTAACTTCTCTCTTAGTTGCTTCTGAAATTTTGCTGTTTGCAAATTAAGGCATCATTGCATCACGGTCAGCTGGCTAAAATATGGCTGCTTTTTTTTATTTCTTGCAAATGGCTTCAAAATTTTTCCAGTTGCAAAAGCCAAAGTCTACAAAAGTCATACATCAGTGTTTCACTGTTAATAAATCAGCGGTTCCATATAAGTGAGCAAGACGTGAAGCTTTCCTAGTGGGGAGCATAAAACCTTGTTTAGCCTTTGCTGATTAACCTGACAGGACCTGCCGTTCTTTGGGTTTCAAGTTTCAGGTATCTCTGAAAAGATCTAAAATGCTGTTATGCAACTTTAAAAGCCCACAACACATGTTTTTGTTGTTGTTTTTGGAGCTCAATTATACCTTAATTGTGGTTGTGTTGAAATACTGGTATGCCACTGGTATCAATAGGTACCATTTTGTTATTTATTTGTACAAAAATGTTGAAAAAGGGTAGGGGGAGGGGTACTACCGCTAACGGTTCCGCCCACAACACAGAGCCGAATTGCTAATGAGCTACTGCCGCTCTTCTGAACCTATATCCTAGAAAACGGCACAGGCTTTGTGATTTTGCCTAAAAACGGCATAATCATAATTTAAAGATCGGAGTGAGGAAGAAGCAGGGGTTGTTCCTGTGTTTCTGTTTGCTATGTTGTTATAAACTGCTTTGCCAGCAACTCTTCCTACTTTTATAAAGCCAGTTGTTTGGCGACCTCTGCTCATTTCGGGCCATTCCGAGTACATACCACCATATAGGTACTCTGTTGGTTCCTAAAATGGCCCCAGAAACAGCCCTGTCAGCCTGGCCCGTTGTAGTGGAGACACGTGCATATAAGGAAAGTCCTGTCAAATTACCCTGAAGTTCCGATAGTATCAAAATGGAAATAACAAAAAAATAATACTGGTTTGAACATTTTCACTTTATTGATCAATGTGTTTGCTAATTTTTAGCAGAAGAAAAAAAATATTTTTCTTTATGTTCTTTGTTTAAAAATGCTTACTTGAATCCTGATGTTTTTACGAAAGTTTATGATATTCGAAGAATCTTGTACTGGTCCATGCCTACTGACCAAACACAGCTAATTCATTTTAAAATGTTTTGCTACACATCATATAATGCATCTATTTAGGGTAAATACCTTTCTTTCAGGCTATATATAAAGAATATAAGCAGACTGATCTTTCAACCTGTGAATAAAATTTAATTTACTGGATAATGCCACATTTATTCACCTCAGAAATCCACACAGCAAGGCTAGCACTGATCAGTCATTAGACAGAAAGTCTCATATTTATATTTTATTTTATTTCTCTCTCTCTCTCTCTCTCTCTCTCTCTCTCAGGAAGAGGAAGAAGACGGGATGACAGTCCGTCCGGGGTCTCCCACCAGCACCAAGAGTCTGTCTCCAAGGAGACTGCAGAAGATGAGACGGGTATGAAGTACACACACTAACACGCACACACACACACAGTGACACAGATGCACATCAGTAAATGAGTTATGCACATTCACACTGTCTGATCACACCACAGCTCAGTTTTCACTTGACCAACATGGATTCAGTCTTCCACTTTTGCACTATTTTCTGTCCACTTTCTTGTCTCCTTGCAATTTTTCTTCCTTTCTTGTCACTCCAGATCTTTTTTTTTTTCTTATCACCATCCTACTTCCTATCTCCCCCCTCCTCACGCTCTCTGTTGGAAGTACAGCAGTTTGTCAGGGTTCCAAATGTAATCATAAGCATTTTTTACTCCCCTTTCAACGCACTCGTTGTTGTACACTCAGTGTTTTTCTCTGAACAGCACGGACAGTCGTAGCAACTCATCTGCTGGTCAGCATTTTCTCTGAAGAATTTGCTTGTGTTCCATAAATGGATTGCAAAAAAAAAATCTCGTCTTTGTTGTATGCAGAGCTGGCACTTGATGTGGGAAACACATACATCATTAAATATACAAGGAAGGATTAACTACAAACTACTGAAGTTTAATTATTATTTTTAATAGCAAACATAAGTTTCATGAGGTAGGAAGTTTCTAATTATGCACAGTGCTTTGTAAAAGTATTCACACCTTTCGAACTTATCCACATTGTGTCACAACCACAAAGTTAAATGGTTTGTGCAAAGTAATGAATAATTGTAAAGTGGAAGGAAAATTATGCATGATTTTCAGGATGGTTTTACAAATAAAATCTGAAAGTGTAGCATCCATTTTTATTCATCCCCCCTAAGTTAATTCTTTCTATAACCACTTTGTGGTGCAAATACAGCTGCAGGTTTTGGGGGGTATGTCTCTCTCTACCAGTTTTGCACAACTAGAAATCGATTTCTTCCTCATTCTTCCTTACAGAATAGCTTACGCTTAGTCATATTGCATGCTAAGCGTTTGTAAGTGTCACAATTTGCCAATTCTCAATTTGATTTAGGGCTGGAATTTGACTGGGCCAATCTAACACGTGAATATGTGGCCAGCTCCAGTCCTCAAAAGTCGTTGTCCTGCATGTTTTAGATGTGTCCCTGCTCCTATACAGCAGATTTAATAAGTTTCCACACCATTCCATCCTGGCTCGATGTTTAGTGGTGTTGTCCTGCTGGAAGTGGAACCTCCAAGTGTTTTGCAGTTTTTTTTAACAGGGTTACTGTTATAATCTCAAGTCTGATCATCTTCCCCATCTTTTCTGAAGAAAAGCGTCCCCACAGGATCATGCTGTGTATTCAGGGTGTTGGATTACCTCCTCTCATTGCCTTTTAGATAAAAGCATAGATTTTGGTCTCATCTGACCAAAAGACCTTCTATCACATGTTTGCTATGTTTATTACTTGGCTTGTGGCAAACTCCAGAGAAAATAAACATTCTGTTCAGTCTTCAAAAAGGTCAAATTTGTCGAGTGAACTACTAATATTTGTCCTTTGGACAGTTTCTCCCACCTGCACTGGGGACCTCTGCAGCTCCTCCAGACTTACCGTGTTTATGTTTGCTACTTCTCTGATTGATGCTCTCATTTTCAGGCCAGTTTAGCTGGATCGATATGTTGGAAGGTTTGCATTTTTACCACACTCTTTCCGCTTTCAGATCATGGTTTGAACAATGTTTGGTGAATTGCTCAAAGATCGGGACATTGTTTTACAACCCAACCCTATTTTAGATTTCTCCACAGCTTTATCGCTGATCTGTCTGCTGTGTTCTCTGGTTTTCATTAAGATATTTATTCACTAATGTGTAACAAACCTGTGAGATCTTTGGAGAATAAATGTATTTATGCTGAGATTAGATGACACACAAACTCCATTTACTACTCACTTGAAGGCAGTTGTTTGCACTTTAAAGTGCTCATGACACCGAATTTCTACCAGTAAAACAACATGACATAAAAAATATACATCTTACTTAACATGTTGATTGGCCCAGTTCAATTCATAACACGGCTCTAATTTAACATAAGCGAGCCGAAAGGTTTGTTTTCATACCACACTGTGCGTCTTGATGCCCCCCACCACCACATTGCCGTGACGTCATCGGCAGTATGGCTGCTTTCTATGGCAACTAAGCGACTTTGTCGCAATATTTAGCTACTTTTAGACCCCTTTAGCTACTCTTTTTCAAAAAACCGACTGGTGATAAATCTAACTACTTTATTTGACTATGATGTGAAGCACTATGATGTGAAGCACTACCTTACGCAGCAGTGCTGCTGTGGGCTCCTCTACCGTTCCAGAACGCTCACTGCAAGCAGCCAGACCTGCTGCTGCTGCCCCGCCCGTCCCAGGATCAGCTGCAGTCGTAGCAGACGTTTATCCCCGATCTTGCCTGTTTATGGACCTCAGATTTATTGTGGACTATCAACTTTATTGGAGGACTTTATTCGGACCCTTGTGGATGTAAAAACACAGTTTTTGTTCGAGATGGCTCACTTTTGTCACCTATATGAGGCTATGGTTAATGGGACATTATATTTCTTTCAGAGGTGGTTTGCCAAAAGCACTCGCTGTTTCTATAGTTGTGATTGTATCTTTGATTGGCATACGTCATTGGAATCACAAGACTCTTAGCTTTCCAATTATCTATATATTTATAATGTGTTTATGTACATAGATGTTGGTCGAGAAGATCGGCGGATTTAAATCCGGAGGTAGGCAACGTTCCCCCTGCGGGACCTAGGAACGCTAAGGGGTAATTAATCTAAAAACAAAATCACTATTCATCGGTTATTGTTAGATTTTGTATATATCTAGCATGTTATTATTCTCAAATAAGATTGAGTGATTGATTCAGAAGACTTCATCTAGAGCTACTGTAGATCTAGAAGATGTCTAATCTATTGTATACAGTAGATCTATATTTTTTGTATTTATTGCATTTATTATTATATAATGTTCCCATGACAAATATTAATGGTGAATTGCTTTACTTTAGCTTACCTCAAAGTGTGCTGAGCACAGCCTCGATGCATCCCTTGGGGCCCACTTGTCTCTGGTTTGACACACCTTTTTTTTGCCCAATCTTCTCGACGAATCGGAACTTTTAGGAAACCTAAATGGGTTTTAAACCTCATTCTCTGGTGTTGGAACAATATCCTCCTACACCCTAATGTGGTATTGCTTCAAAAATAAAGATCAAATTTTGAAAAAAGTCGACCAACAAAATACCCCGAAAAGTTAGTTTTCTCTCTGACAGCCTACTACCAATCACGTCACTTCCGCCTCCTTTTCCAATCGCAGCCAGGGTCGATTTCAAATTCAAATTGTGAACCAGTCTTCATACACATAAAATGAACTTATGTGAGAAGTTAATTTTATTTCAGTTATATCGTATATGCTGAATTAAATAAATTATCCATGAACAATATTGTCATAGGCACTTTAATTTTTAGAAGTATCAAGGGTCGAAAAGGCTCAATACAAATGCAAACCACACTTAGATAGTATTTATTTGCAGTTGATTTTATTTAGGAGTGGCAGAATAAAGGAGGTTGAGTTGAAATGCATATTTGTAAGATATTTTTGAAATGTTCACAATAATTTATTTCTTTGTTTTTGTCTATCACTCAAATATCCTGATAAAGTACTTAAAAACTTGTGGTTGTAACTTGAAAAAATATGAAAAGTTAAAACTTCTGCAAGGCAATGTTTTCTGTCTTCCACCTCATATCTACACCTCTGTAGTGCAAGTAGAGGGACTTCCACCTCTTATTTTTAAATACATAAATTGTAAGTGGACTCTGGGAGAGAAAAGAAAAAGAAAAAAAACAACGGATGCCTGCATGCACACACTGACATTTTGGTCGCAGCCGCGTACGGGTGTGATTAGGAGAGCTTGTGCTTTGTCTAATTAGTGTTGTGCTTCCTGTGTGTGTGATGAGGCTGGAAAGTCTTGGTGTGGGGAAGGTGTGACGGCCGGGGGAGAGGAGAAGAACGGCAATTAGGGATTTTCTAAAGGCCTCCTCGGACACCCTCCTCCCCCGCCTTTCCCCCTCAGACAAAGACGGGCCGTCGCACACACAGATTGACTGTTATAACACGCACGCACACACTGGGCTTGGATATACACTCACACCCATGTTCATGCCACTGAGACCCGCTCATTGCCACAGTAACAGGTCCCTGGGGACCACTGTAGGAGGGACGGTCAGAACACAGGACGGCATGTCCCACAGCGTGGCTTTTGTGTGTCTGTTTACATGTAGTCAATCACTTTCTAGTTAATCATACGCGCTGCCCATCACATTATTTTCTTACTGACCCTCCTTGCTTTTTTTGTTAGATTAGTAATTACTAAAACATTTCTATTTGAAAACTCTTATAAACTCATCAGGGTTTTGTGTGTAAAATATAACAAATTAATGTGGAGATTGTGAATTAAGAAGCCAAAATGGTGTTCAGAATTTATGGCTGTCGGTGTTCATTAATCATCAAAAGATAGAAACTCCCCAAACATTTCTTTAGAAAATATTGCAAAAAATATAACTATGCCTTATTTTCAGGCTTATCTTCTAAAACAGAAGCAAAACCGAAATCATTTGGCAGGTGTTTGATTAAATGAAGATGCTCTCCAGGTCTTTGTTTTCTAAAAGCACTCCTTTCTATTTTCACCTGTTTATTGAGAATATTAATATTTCTGTTGGTGGAAACAGCTATTATTCCAACTCTTTGTTTTTAACCTTTTATCCGTATTTTCTTCCCTGTCTGAGGTTGCCTCCTATACATTGTTGATACTGATGTTTGTTCTGCCTACAACTGTGTTGACCAGGTGTTCTCTCCTTGAGAAATTGATCTCATGAGACCAACACGGTTAAATAAAGGTTAAGTGAAATTACCTGCAAACATTTCCCACTCGGCCTGCCCACATGCAGGCTCCCTTTTGCTTGATCAACCCTTTTTTCTTCACTCCACTTTTAGGGTCAAATCTTAGTCCATACCATCTGCGAATATTACAGAGACAGCATTTCATTGCCATATCTAATGATAATGCTTTCAGCTGGCTTTGATTTATTTATTTGAGTGGGAACAGATTAGAAGGCAATAAAACTCAATAAAGAAAACAGATTTCAGCTGCAAAAACTCAAAAAGTAAAGTAGAAACCTCATAATTAAAAGAAAGCATGCTTCGGATTGTTTTTGAAAATGTATATAATTAAACAGTTTATTTAGTAGTTTGTTAAGCACCTACATGTAACCTGCATTTAATTGTTCTCAGGTGTGCATGTGCAGTACCACTAAAACATTTTAACGGAGCTTAAGATTTTGGTTTAAACTTTAAACTCTTACTGAGAGTGTGAGTGTACATACAGTGCTTAATAATTGAAACCACAAACTTGACTGTATCTTATTGAGGTTTAATAAGATAGACCAACGTAAACTTGCTCATAATTGAGAAGTAGGAGAAAATTTTTACAAATAAGTCTGAAGAATGAGGTGTGCATTGATATTCAGCCTTGTTAGTACTTTGTAGAACCACCTTTCGCTCCAGTTACAGCTTCAGGACTTATCTGGGAAGTCTACCAGCTTTATATATCTAGAGACTGAAAACTTTGGCCTTTCTTCTTTAGAAAATAACTTAAGCTCAGTCAGGTTTAATGGAGATTGTGTGTGATCATCCTTTTTCAAGGCTCATCACAGTTTATAAAATAAAAGCATCATGATGCTGCCACAGCCATGTTTCACTGAGGCATGCATGTGGGCAAAAACTCAAATTTTGCTTTGTTGGCTGGGTCCCTGCAGACTTATTCTGGCTTTCCTTTAAGACTGGCTTCTTGACTGACCAGATTTTTGCAGTGCACAATTAATAAGTGAGATGATTCTCCAGCCTGAGCTGTGGGTCTCTGCAGTTCCTCCAGAGTTCCTATGGACTGTTTGCTGCTTCTCTGATTAATGCTCTTGTCTAACACAGTTTTCCCTCTGACCTGTCTGACATGCTTTAATCTCAGTGTGAAAACTGAGATTAAAATAATGAGGCTGAAAACACATGTAAGCCATGCTTTTCAGATTTTTATTTGTATAAATCATATATTTTTCTCCTATTTGCCTGTGGTGGTCTCTCACATAAAATCCCAATTAAATGCATTAAAGATCACTGTTCCATTGTGACAAAATGTGAAACAATTGGGGGAAAAGGGGTTGGGAATACATTTAGAGTCCACTGTATATCCATATTTTTAACCAAAATATCTGAATCAAACTCTTTTGGTATTTCAGGAACAGCTTGTCATCAAAAAATGCCAAATAATTAGTTGCATTCCACCTTATTGGAGAAAAATTCCTTTTGCATTTTTATCATTCTTCATACTTCAAGCCAGCATCTCTGTCTGTCTCCATTTAATTAATCACAGAAAAATAATCAGAGGTATGAAATTTGCCTTCTATTTGATCAGCCAACTCCTGCGCCAGAGTGGAAGTGCCGCTGTCGCATGTATTCAAATTGCAGGTGCATCCGCCCATACGAGTGATTTGTAATGTTTGGTGAGTGTGTCAATGAAGGATGTGGGCGTGAATCCTTTCGTTTGACGAAAGCAAGACTGAATTGGGCTGCTAACTTTTTGTTTTTCTGGCTCCTTTACCACCAGAATGTGCTTAAGATTTATTTTATTATATGCAGCATATCTGCTTGTGTGTTTTATGTGCTTTTGTGATGCAAATAGAAAGTATGTCTCTACCAGATCTCTTTAATCCAAAGACTACATTGTGCTTGTGTGCTCAGCATGCACAAACAGGGCATGCATTTTGCAGTTTGCCTCCGGTTGGAAGCTGCGGAGTGACAGCTGTTAAGAGCACAGAGGAGAGGTAGAGGTTGGGACAGTGTTATGGACAATGACAGCCAGCAGGCGCGTGGCCGGGCTCAGCCCCAGGCACTGGGCTTCTCACCTGGTGAGGTAGGAGGGATGCCAGCCTGTAGAGCAACTCGGGGTTGAGGGGAGACCAGGGGGCCTAACGCAGATGTAAAACAGGAAAAATAAATCACAGTTGTTTTAAGACAGCTGCATGTTTGACTGTGAGCTTTTGTGTCTCATGTATTCACAGCCTGCAGTGATTTAGGATGATTCTGAAGAAATGTAAATTAGGGCTGAAATTTGTCTTGGAGCTCAAAGATTGATTGATAGACACGTTGCTCATTTAGAGTTCACTTTGTTCAGATTATACCAAAGAGTAGGTTTCTGCAAAAAATGAATAGATAGTAGATAATTCATAATATAATAATGAGCTCTAAATTATAGAGCATACTTGAGTTCTTTTCAGGATGAAATATTTATTTTTCTTTGCATTTTAGCCCCATTATGAAGATAATATCTTATATCAATGTTAAATATTTGAATTCATCACAGGTTAGCTTAAATACAGTGTCTGTCTCCATAGCTGAGCATGTGTTTTCATGGTTATTTGTATGTATTTGTTGTCTCCAGTTGCTCTGTTCCTATTCTCCTCAGAGGCCATCTGCCTTCCTATCTGGAACTAAAGTGCCATCTACTGATAGTTTTAAAGCACTGCACTGATTTACTGACATGGTCATTTCACTGTAAGGGTTTGGTTTGCTCTGACAAAATGAGCACACTGCACATTCTCCTTCTATATTGCTCCCGTTTAAGGCGAAAAGGAAGCAGCCTTTCAGCAGCAGCCAGCTGGACAGAGGAGCAGCAAATCTCTCCTCCAATGCTATTATTTCTTCTTTTCTCGATAAAAAGAAAACACATATTGGCCGTTCATAGACGAATGCTTTGCTCCCCCCAAATGTTCGTTTGCATTTTACCAGCATTCCTTAACATGCACTGTCAAGCTGTGAGATCATTGCCCACTCAGAAACACTATATAAAATCTAAGTCCAGCTCGTTTTTGGGCCCTGGTACAGAGAGGCGTCGTTTTACATCACTGGTCACACAGGGAGAAAAGGCGAGTGTCGGGAAAAGTTTTTCTCTCCTAATCGAGCTACTGTAATGCATATAATACATAACCATTTAGTATAATTTGTTCTTTAAATCTAAAGATAAATGAACTTGGATGCATTTCATAGCTTCGTTGCATTACGATGGCTTTACCAAAAGAACATTTAAAGTATAGATGAGTGTTTTTTTTTACAAATTTTTACTCATTAGGCTGCAATTGCACACTTGTAGTATGACTGTTTTTTGTTTGAACTCCATCAACTAGAAATCAAAATTCACAGATAAACTCTAATCAGTGATAGGCAGGTTTAAAAGCTGCAAAATTAGATGTTTTCACTCCTATTCTATAAATGTATCGAAGCTAAAAACAGCATTTACTCCGATGTATTTGTTTTTAGTTAAAAAAATCTTTTAACGTATTAGGGACATGTTTCATGCTTAAAAGGGCTTAACTTTTAATTTATTGTTGGATTCAAAACTACCTCAATGTAATAACTTGTAGCACATCTTTAGTCTTCAGTATAATCCATTGAAAAGTTGTAAATGCTCAAAAATTGAAATCAGCAAATCTGACCTAAAAGGCACATGGAAATCGGCCTAGAACAGCCTAGTCAGTGCATCTGTAGAAAAAAAATAACGCCTCTTCCATGTGAAGTTATTTTTTTCTCTTATATGGATCGATTTCAATTATCAGGCATAGTCTACTCACAAGTATGGATAAAGATGCATAAAGTTATCAGACGACAATGTTCTCTTGATCAATCAGCGTTGTGAAGGTGGAATACTAAAACATTATAAGCTGATTATGCTATTTTTATTAACTGTACTGTGTTTTATCTTATGTTGTAAAATTGCCCTTACTGTACACCAGCTTTTCTGCCTGGGTTTCCCCAATAAGGGAGAGTCGAGAGTCATTTCTGTTTCTAATGATCTAAAAAAGAATATTTTAATATAAAGCATCAAAACAAAGTATTTCCATTAATTTCTGACTATAAGCAATCAAGCTTTGGGAGGCAAGTGGCATATCGTGCTAGTGGCCATTTGTAGTGGATGCGACTATCTGGGTTTGATTCCCGATCCTGGCACCTTTGCATGTCTCTCTGCCAGTTTCATGGATAAATACTGTGAATAAAGGCCTCTAACGTCACAACATCCTAAAATAAAAAGACACCAATGGACAGCCTGTACTTTGGTAACAAATCAGATGAGGGTTGGGCAGATTGACTCATACATTTTCTTACGACTCCCTCTAGGGAGGAACCTGCAATGCATTGTTTCGTCTTTTTCTATTAAATGCTCATTCCATTTCATTGTGAAACTGGAATTGGGTATCTAGCAGTAAAAGACTGGGTGTAGCTGTCATGATTTCTCTAAATATTTATCATGATTAGCTACCTTGGCTTTGATGGATTAATGGGGATAATCAGAAATTCTTTCATGTTCTGTTTGATTCAAAACTACCTCTGTCAAAGAATTTGCTGCAGATTTTTTTTCTCTTTAATATTTTATAGTTTTTAGGAAAAAAATCCTAAAATAGATTATCAAAAGCTCAATCACTGTATCTCTAGTTTCTATTTTGATATTTTGGTCTGAAACTTTTTTTCAAGCTTCTATTAAAGGTCACTCATGAAAATAATTAAATCAAGATACATATAGAAACAATGCACCTTCTGTATGTTGATAAAAAGGAAGGCATGCCAAAACTTATCCATATGAAATAAACATAACAGCATTCTCTACATATTCAGAAAAATTTAATTGAGTTACTGAAATAGCCGTAGCATTTCTGGAGGGGTTTTTTTCCTCTTGCTTCTCCTGCTTTCCCCCTGACTCCTTCCCTGCCTGAGCTCTGACTGTGTTCGGTCTTTACTTGTGGCAATGCGGTGCAGAGGAAGGAATCGAGAGCCAGACAGACAGACGGAAACGGTGACATCTGTCAGTGGCAGCAGAGTGACGGAGGGAGAAAATGAGAGACAGGGAGGCATGGAGGGGGAATCGCTTTTTCATTTTCACCTTTCAGCTTCCCATTAGCCGACAGCGAGGAACTAATGAAGGAGCAGTATGATAATCTGTTGTTCTCCTATTTCGTGCTCTCCACTGCCCTGTCAGGCCTGGGGAGAAGTGGGATGGTGACAGAGCTGTCACGGCTTCAGCGGAGGGAGAAGCTCTTATTGTGAATGTCTGCATGTTTTTGTTGCTGTTGTTGACTTATTGTGAATCAGCTTCTGTCGGAGGTCTCTTACAGCCCTGGAGAGGCGGAGTGTTGTACCTTGTGGGGTTTTTTTTATTAACATGAATCCACCATGCTGGTGTGTTGTTGTTTTTTTCTTTCTTTTTTTTAAGCAAATGATCTAAACCAGCTGGTGGCGCTTCAGTCGTAAAATGCGTTGTTGTTGCAGCAGTTTAATCCTAAATGTTGCTCTGCAGGGTAACTACGAAGAGCAAGAATGACAAATTGATAAAGTCAGGAAGTGAGGTCCCATCCGTTTACGGCTCCCCGTGGAACTTCCTCCCAGGCAGACGGCACCAAAGCTGTAACCGAGATCAGAGCCAGGCTTTGTGACCTGTCTGGTGGTGTTTGGGTTCACCTTGCTTTAATAAACACCTAGATGCTGAGGGTAGGGGGCGGGGGCTGCCCTTTCAAACGTCGCCAGGTTGAAAAAAAACAGTTTGCACCCCGATCACATCACACATGTGCCCGTCATGTTCCTGTCCAAAGCGGGGGCTTCCCCGGTGTCTCACAGGTGCATCTCCGCTCCGCCGGCCCGCTGCGGCTGGATGGCGTGACGGCGTGGGCCCCAGATTTACGGTCCTGACACAGGAACCCATTAAAGGCTGTTTAGGGATCCCAAGCCTGAGCCCCTCTGAAATCTCTTTCATTATAGCTCCAAGCTACCATGGAAGGGGAGCAGCTCGGCCAATCAGCGGTGCCACCACATGTGTTCATGTTTAGCCTGATGGCTGAGAGGCTTAAGTGGCTACTGCACACATCTCCTTCACTGACTTTTATGGAGAAAGTGGCACTTTAACTCTTTGTATTTTTTTGGTAATAGGGTGCGGATGTGATAGAGTGTGCGTGCTAGTGTGCGCGTCTCCCATCGCCGAACACGGGCCCTAAATGAGGGCAGCCCAGCCACACGTTACATTCCGCCTGTCTGGCTGGCACTGGTGCCACTAATCAGGACCAGCTTGATTCGCAGTTACTCACCCCCTGCAACTCGCCTCCACACACGCACACATTCATTCATCCGTACTCGCACTTTTCCCATCAATTCATACAGAGTTCTTCCTACATTTCCTTCCTTCCACTTTCCATTCATCACCTTCCTCGCTGGTCACATTTTCAGTCACCTTTGACTGTTTTTCTTTACTTCTTTAACACAAGCTGCTCACTTTTTGGGGCCATTTTCTGTCCGAGGAGTTTCATTTTTGTGTATCCCACGCTTCTAGAGTGCATAAAAAAACAACATGGAGATGGAGCTAAACACACTTAAAGATACCATCTAGCGGTGTATATAAACTTTATTAACAAATACACACTGACAATAAAACTACAGCTGGGTAATGAAGTGTGGCATTGAGCTGCAAGAGTTTATAAAGTGATGTTTTCAAAAGAAGAAATAAGCTGCTGATTCTGCTTTGTGTGAATTTGGGTTGATGACATCACAAGGGGCAGAACAATAGAGTTGATCAGATTTCAACAGGACTTTTAACACAGTCGATTTGCAGTTTAGTTATAATGGTTTGGCCTTGTGTTTGACTCCGATTACCTATTTGAGCCATTACGGTTGGTAAATCTGAGGCAAACAATGACGAAGATGGTCTTTTGATTATTCTTATTTTATTCTGGTTTTCTGTGCTTCTCATCACTTGAAAGATAAGTAAATGCTTCTGTTTGTATCATCTCTTTGTCTGCCAGTGTTCATAATTCAATCACCCTGGTTAACAAAAATCAAATCAGTCTTACCAAATTGATGCATTTAATCAAAAGCATGAACTGCACCTTTTCACTGTGTTAAACTGGCACTCTTAATTGAATAAGGATGTACATATATTAAAAGATTTAACATAGAATGTCAAGAGTTTACTAGAGATTGTGGACGAAAAATTATATCTAATACTTATTGGTCTGCTCACTATTTATGAACTAAGGATAAAGAAATGAAGATGGATCCATCCATCCATTATCTGTACCCGTCCATCCTATGCAGGGTTGCGGTGGGGGGCTGGTGCCTATCTCCAGCAGTCACGGGGCGAAAGACGGGGTCGCTAGTCCATTGCAGGGATGAAGATGGATATGAACTACTAATCTACAGGACAATTATACACACTATTGATTAAGGAAGAGTTTGTTAAAACATGAGCATTTGTTTTAATAATAATAATAATGGCTTGCAATTATATAGTGCTTTTCGAGACCCTCAAAGTGCTTTACAACTCCATTATTTATTCACTCACATTCACACACTGATGGAAGCAAGCTACTATTTTAACCACAGCTTCCCTGGGCCAGACTGACAGAAGCGAGGCTGCCATATTGCGCCATCGGCCCCTCTGGCCAACACCAGAAGGCGGGTAGGTGAACTGTCTTGCCCAAGGACATGTAGCAGGTGGAAGCAGGAATCGAACCCATGACTTCTGGGTCGCAGGCCGACAACTATACCACTGAACTACAAGATTATTTTAAGTTATACTTTTATAATCTATGACAGCATAGGAGGAAAAATGCTTGCCGAATACCCACCGAGGAGTTTATGAGCATTCGCATGAAAAAGCAGGACAGGACACAGTTCGAGGTCCATATCATGCTTCCACTTTCATTTCTTATAAGTTGGATGTATTTCTAAAGATATGTGGTTCCTTTATGTGTGTTGCTTTGGCCTAGAGACGCATCTGGACACAAAAAACAGCACTTCCTCTATCAGTCAGTCATTATAAACCTTGGACAATGGAGCTTTTAAAGCTTTTGCTTTTGAACTTCTTCACGTTGGGATTTGGAACCAGCCAGAAAGTAACTGATGAAGCACAGCCTGCCTATAGGATTGGTGAAAAATGCATGAAATACTCCAGCATGGTTGCCAAAGGTTGGTCACTCCTTGTAACTACAGAAACCACCCACTAAATTGGACCTTCCATTTCCATTACATCATCTCAGGTACAGAAGGAGATCAGAGTATTAACAATAAGTAATCAACATTTTTTTATGTGTACAAAGACCGTGTGGAAGGCCAGGAAAACAAATGATTGTTTTGAGTAACCGCTAACTACCAGACCAAGTGTTCATTTTGTCTAAACCAGCTGGCCCGCTGAAGTGGAAAAGAGAGCAAATAGTCTCTGGAATTGAAAAATCAATATTTAAAGGTCGGTATAGGCACAGATACAGGTGCAGGCATAGTGGGCCTTACTGGTTATAACTCTGCCTACCTGGTGATCATTTTTTACCACACTGTTATCATTTTCATGTAAAGCATCGGTTCTAATATGAGGTCTCACACGGGGCTCAAATGTTAGACTTTAGCCGTACAAAATACAAGCAAACACCTTTAAAGACAGAACTTGAGGGATTTTTTTTTTTATACAAATGAACTTGAGGGAACCTTATGTGATGTCACTAGAGGCAAGTGTGGAAGCTTCTCTTTAGGAGGTCGGATTTTATTTAAAATTTTGACAAAGAAATACAAAGGCCAATCATTAAATGTTGTTTCATTAACAAATTACATCTAAACTCTGTCAGCTTTAACAAGATGAGGAAGCGTATGTTCATTCATGTTAGCTGGACCTCGTGTGTGGGTGATTGTGTGTGAAGGAAACACAGACTGGGGGACAGTTAGAGAAAAAGAAAACAGACACAGAAGGTGAGCAGCAAACACCAAAGAGTGTAAATTAGAAGATGAGAGATAGTGTTAACATCAGTGAACATGAACACATAGTGAGAGGAACATGTGCGTCGTGGTGGAAGGCATGTTAATAAGTGGCCTGGGGCAGATTTGGGCTCCCATGGGGGGAGTCCTGCCCTGCTCTGTAAAGCTTCTGTCTCTTCCTTAACCCGCCCATTAAACACAGTACACAGGTGGCTTATTAAACCCACTGTGGCAGGCAACTCCACTCCACACTGATCACTCAGCTCTCTGCTGTGACAAATACAATCACATGTGGCGGTGTCATAATGCAAATGATCAATGTAGTCACCCTCGTTGCAGCACTCAAGTGCCTTTTTAGCTTATACGTAATGCTGAGCTTGGCAAATTACTGCAGGGGATCTTTAAGGGTTCTCTTTTCCCCTGCAGACCCAAATTTGACAAATGTAGTCTCAACCCTCAGGGTCTGGACTCATTAAAACAAGCTACTTGTTCTCTCTTATAAGACCTCACCTGACACACACTTTTTTTCTGTAGTTTTATGAATCCCTCTGTTTCTGCAGAACCTTACATTACAGTGTAACAGAGACCCCCTCGGGTCCACTTTTGTTGTGATCATATTATTTTGAGTGTGTAACCGCATCCGCTTGCTTTGTTATTCTCATTAACAGCACAACTTAAACAAGTCTCCCATGAGCGTGGGCCCTCGAGATCTTGGCTATGGTATCGACGATGATGAGTTGGACACAGCCAGCAAGTGAGTAGCTGAAGGCGCTGCTTTATTTTTTTGTTCTGTATAAACAAAGATGCTAGATTGGGGAACTTTGGCTGATAGATTGAGAAGTTGACTGCTTGAGGAGATGTACCTTCTGTCCAGACTGAAAGTCATCCTTTTCCCTTGCGTATGATAATACTGCCCCCCAGTGGATCCATTTACTTACAGCATCATGTGATGGACACTGCTGCAGGGTCCCTCCATGTACAGGTGTATCTCAACAAATCAGATCCAAAAGTTCATTTATTTCGGCAATTCAGTTCAAACAAGTGCTCACTTTCTATGGGTTCAGGCCAGTTTCCTGATCCCATAGTCATTACAGGATTTTCTGCACTGACTTTGGACTTAAAATATAATTTGTTGCAAACAAAAAACATTGGAAGGTTAGAGAAAACATTATCAGCATATTAAGCCAGGCAGTTTAAATCAATAAATTAATTAATTTGATTAGACTGATATCAATAAATTAAATTAAATTAAATTATATCAGTTGCCCTAAGTGTAGTAAAAACCAAAACATTCTTTCTGAGCATGTTATAATCCTAAAACAGGCACCAGTTTTTTAAGTACTTTGAAGAAATTACACTTCCGATCCTACTGTAAAATGTTCCAGGTAGATGAAGCAGCGTAAGAGAATGTGTTTTTACCAGGCTCTGTACGTTCTGAAGGGACATTGGAGATGATAAAAGCCTCGGATCCCAGGCTGCAGCTGCTGAATCTGACATACATGTTTAAGATGTAATATATGCGAGCACCAGTCTGAGGATTGCTTTGTAGCTAAACAGGAACCAATGCAAAACTCTGGATGTGAACAGCGATGACCACAGAGTTAAGGGTGCAGTGGCAAGTAAGATGTTTACAGCCAGTTATGAAACTTAAGGATTCGTGGTAAGCAGCATTCAGCCTCTGCAGAGACAGTCATGTAAACAATGTCACCATAATTATTAGCAACTTGGTTCTGTGCATATCTGGGACCTATAATAATGCAAAATGTACTTTAGTCTAAAAAGATAACTTTGGACCACTAAGCAACAAACCAGCCCCACTTCTCCTCTACCTTAGAAATACTTTTCTGACATTTTCTCTGGTTCAGAAGTGTCTTAACTTAAGGACTGACACATTTATAGCCCATCTACTTGATACCTCTGTTTACCCCCAAATATGATATTGGCTTTGCCCTCAGCCCTCCCAAGAATACAGTTTTCCTTGTTAATTGTGCACTTTTTCAATCATATTATTTCCTTCCACTTAACTTTCCATTAATATGCTTGGATACAGCCATCCATGAACATTTAGCTTCTTTAGTGATGGAGTTTTTTGGCTTGTCCTCAATTATTGAGCCATTGGCTCTCTGCTGGAAACTGCTACACCACCCCCGCCCACCCAACTCTTACACTGCGGGCTTTAGTTTATCGTTTCTGTATTACAACTTGTGTTTCTTGGTTTTATGTAATATTCAAATTTTCTGAGAAACTGAATTTTTGGTTTTCATTTCAAAATTATTAAAATTAACAAAACATAAATAGGCTACTTAAATAAATAGTATAAACCTCTGTGTTGTGTATCCGTTTATTATGAATCTCACCTTTGTAATAAGTTACCAAAATTGATCAACTTTTGTACATCTTTCTGATTTATTGAGATACAGCTGTATCTTTCCAAACCTGGATGAGTATGGAAAGAGAAAATAGAGTATTAAATATTGGCAGTTTCAGATTTTTTCCCCTTTTCTATTCAATTTAAATAAAGAGTTTTTTGTGCAAGTTTTAAGTTAAACATGCTCATGTTTGCCATAATTTTGGCATCGATCTCCTCATCTACCACAACTTTCATGTTTATACTGGGATGAGAACTTATGAGATGAGAATTTATACATTTAAGCCTGAAGAAGTATGAAATGAAGATCTAAAGACTGCAGGTACCTTGCAGCAGTCAAGCATTTAACAAACACATTACATTAAATAATCTCAAAACCAAATCATTTTCTCATGAAAGGAGGAATTACCTTTTGATAAGTGTTCTGTTTTGTGTGTTTTTTGTTTTTTTATTTATTTATACAGGATCTCCTCTGAAGACAGCGGTGAGGTCCAGTCTTACACAGAGGACAGCGACGATTCTGACTCCTTCTACCCGGACATCGAACCTTCGCCTTCCAGCCAGATGAACCTCCTGGAGGAAATCCTGGATTCTCTGACCACCACAACAATGGATCAAGGAAAGCTCAGTGCTGCCAAGAGCTTGGACTTCTTTAGGTCCTTGGATGACTTGGACTTCAAGGTCCAGGTATGCAAGACAGATGAAGTCAGTCTGTTAGAAAATAAAGATGCAAATGAAAGATTAGCACATGATGCATGAAGGCTAGAAAATGTTTGGTGGAGGTAGACCTATTTAAAACTTCAGGATTGAAACTTGTTTGTTTAATTTTTCATTTTCATTTTAAAACCTCTCTTACAAAACTTAAGCTTTGTCTTTAGTGAACTTAAACACTAAACTGAACATCATGTGGACTGAGCAATATAAAAATATAAAACAGAGGTCCCCAACTCCCAGGCCCCTGGACCGGTACCTGCCGCACAGAAAAAATGAATAACTTACATTATTTCTGCTTTATTTAATATCCGAGTCTAAACAATGTTTCATTTTGAAGAATGGCTGGATTCTCTCCGCTACATCCGTGGCACATCAGTTACGGTTGCCTCGGTCACGTGATATGTCACTGCTAAAAACAAACCCTCAAGCTAGCAGAATGATTTTTTTTTTAAAGGCTCGATGAAGAGACAGAAGAAAAGCCTACGACTTCCAAGAAAAAGAAAGCTACATTTAACAGACAATACCAAGAGTCGTACTGAAAATATGGATTTATCGCACAGGGAATTTCCATGCACCGAGCTCCCTCTCTGCTTAATATGTGGCAACCGGCTTTCTAATGAGGCAGTGGAGCCATTAAAACTGCCCCAGATGGACTGTGTTGGTACAGTGAAATTGCCACAAATTCAGTGTTGTGGTGGGTTGTATTTTTTTAGTGCACTTTATATTTGTTTTTGTGGTAAATCATATTTTAAAGGCATGTTTGAACATTACCATAGCAACCAGAGAGCGTTAGGGGGCAGAGCGGATGTCACTCATGTTATGTTGTTGGGGACGCTGCTAATAAATTTACAAGTACACATTGGATTTACATTTATTATTATATTTAAAAATAACCCCAATTTTATACGCCTGTTGTTGCTTTTTATTTTGTTGCGTTTATCCACCGGTCTGTTTGATATTGTATGATATTAAACCGGTCCGTGGCGAAGAAAAGGTTGAGGACCACTGGTATAAAACATAATTCACAGATTCTTAATAGGGTGCAGATGTTTTTTTTTTTGGGGGGGAGGGTTGTAATTTATACTTCCACTTAAAATTGTTCCCTTATTTTACCTCCTCCAGTCAAAGCCCACGCCTTGCAGTGAGTCCACAGCTGCAGACAAGAGCAGCTTTGATGCTGAAGCTGATCACGGAGGATGGAACATGGGCCAGGATGACAGCGCTGTTCATGGAAAACACCTTCCTCCATCCCCACGTAGACAACCCAACAAGAGCAGCCTGAAGGGGTCCAAAAACCTCTCGACCTTCTCTACAGTGGACCCCTGCTCAGCTCCATCCCCTTCACCTGATGCCAACGGCACCAAGTCAGGTCCTCCTCCTCCTCTCTACTCTAAATCCCATCCTCATACTCACCTTCTGCCATCGGGAAGACAGCCAAGAGATCACCGGTTATCCTATTCCCCCTTACTGTCCCATAAAGTTGCACCCCCTTCCCCTGATCCCGATCTCTCAGACATCCAGAGCTCTACTGCACCTGCATCTCAGCCAAACTCCTCTCCAACACCGACGAGCCGGAATCGCACCATCTCGGACCCTCAGGGCAGCTCCGACACTTCCCAAACCCAGAACCAAACTGGGTCTACCGGCATCCTGAGGAGAAAGGTCATGTCCAAAGAGATGGTGAAAAACTTCCACGAGAGGTCCATCAGGAGGGATGAGAGAAAAGGAAACCACGATAGCCAGACGAACCCGACAAAGAACAGCCAGGCCAGCGTCCAGGTCCCATGGGAGAAAGAGGTTTCCAAAGATGGGCTCCTGGGGTTTGGCCTGTGTCTGGGTCAGAGTAAAGGCTCGGAGACTCCTGGAGGGCAGGATCCGGGCCTGCTGGAGGAGATCGAGTCCATGTGTTGCCTCAGCACACCTCTTCACAGCAGCCTGCATCTCTCTCAAGTCCACTGCAGCAACAGGCACCACCAGGTCCAAGGAAAAGCCACAGAAAAGTCCTAAAGAACACAGAAAACGCTATGTCTGTGGACTGACTCAGGTTCTGCTCCTCTATTACAGCGGACATTCAGCTCTGGTCTGATTAGCTGAACCCTCTACGATAAGGGAAGATTATGAACAAACCTAATAAGGGCCTAAACAAACAAAAAGCCACAGAGCAAAGAGAGAGACACCCTGAAAGGAAGCACTGCAGAGTTCTCCAGCTATGCTCCTTCTACTGGAATAAAAACTTGGTCGAACAAATTAGATTACATAACGGATACCTCACAAACGCTCAACAACATGGTGGGGAGTGAGTCAAATTATAAACAAGATATATGAGAATAGGTGGAGATTTCTGCTTAGCTTTCAGTTCAGTTTGCTTCATTTGTACGTCTGCAATGATCTGAACACTAGAGATGCACCAATCAAGTTTTCCTGGCCGATACCAACTTCCGATTTTCTTTAAAGTCTGACCTACTGAATCCAGATTTTTATTCTAAGAACTATAACACATTAGAGAAATAAAAGTGCTACAGGTTCTTTTGATAGAGGTAGTATTAAATCCAACAGGTTATGCTACTCAATGCATATAGACCAAATTAGGGGGAAGTTCTTAAAATTTGGTGCATTTAATGAATAGGAAATCTGATTTTTGAGTATTAGACCTGCCAATCACTGGTCAGAGCCGATCCAAGGAAAATTGGCTTTATTGAATCTCCAGCTGATCGATCGGTGCATCTCTACTGAGCACTTTAGCTTAAATGAATTAACGCCAGTACTTTGTAAGGATTAAAAAGGGCCAATTTCCCCTAAACTCACCATCATGTTTCTTTCACCTCCCTGTGTTCTGAACATTTAATATAATAAATTTGCACTCATGGATTAATTTCTGATTCTCACCCATTACTACCTGGTACTAAACTGCAAAACCAGCAAGATGCACAATGTCCACGGAGGCCTTTGAAACCAATCAAACTCTGTTGGATTAATTATTTTTTTAATCACTATGCCTTAAACGGACATGTGATTTGTTTTGATACTGATGTCTTAAACTTTAGATACGACTGCAGGTACTTTCTAATCAGAATCTTCAATACAGCAGCAAACATTCATAAAGAAGTTATTGTTTTTGATGAGTTTCGCGCTACTGTTATGTTCATGTTAATCCCATCTTTTAAGACTGAATAACTGATGAATCAAACACAGCCGAGCGATTTAATGAACAAACAGGAAACGGCAGATTCTATCCTTCACTTTTTCTTTCTTTGTTTTTTATCGACACTCATGGTTTCAGCTCTCTACCCTCTGCTACTCGGCATGTTTCCCGATGTCGAACTTATAAGTTGAGAACAGTTGTTGGCGAACTTCTGAAGGATGTTGATGAACCGATTCCACAAACGATCCAAAACCTTCTATTCATGCTTTCAGACTTCCCTAACCTCTCTGTGGCACTTTGCCTTAAGGCTGTTTACGTTCACTAGAGATATCTACTATAAAATGGGTCATGAATAACAGGAATAAATTATGTTGTGCTGAAGTTTTTAAAGATATATTTAAACTGTGTGGAATCATTCTTTATCTAGGTTTTGTTGACAGATATCACCGTTATCTTTCTCCTTTTTGTCTCCATCTCTCTTCCTTTCTCTGTGTTTTAGGAGGAAATGCAACCTATGTCTGACTAGGAAACCCTCGGTACTGTATTGCAGTGGAGGATGATTGTACTGTAATGAAGCAATATGCTGCAGGTCTTAGAGTCGCTGCATGGATGTAATGTGTTCAGGGTCTAAAGTATTTTTATAAGCGTCTCTCCTGTGGAGAGAAGCGCCAGCGTCCAGGAATCCCGGCTTCCCGTCGTTCTCTGCGTCGCCACAAACCCAGAGCGAGAGAACACTCTTTCACGCGCTTGGGTTGGGATTACTACATTTATGGTCCGTTGTTCTCATGATTTATGCCAGACGCCAGTCGGTGTGGCAGTTTAATAGCGGCTGTTTCTCCACTTCTTGAGTGCTGCTCTGCGTTAACGATTTTCCCATAAAGTCTTTGGCATGCTTCTAAAAAGCTCAAAAGAATCGGTTCTGGTAATTCCAAGAATGGTAAAAAAAAAAGAAGAAGAAAATACAAAATCCAGAACAATTTTTGCACTGGCCTCACTCACTGTAAACACTTTAACAAACTTGTGTACTATGCAAATATTTACAAATCTTAAAAGAGGCCAGTTTTCTTCACTAGTATTTGTTCCACTCGTGTGCTGCCTAAATTATATAAAAGTAGCGATGTCCCAATCAGGATTTTTTTTTTGTCCCTGATTGTGATCAGGAGTTTAGAATTAATGCATTTGCTGAGTCAGAGTCCAATAGTTCTTTAAATAATAACACGCATAAGCTTTAAAACTCAGATTCGGTCTACATTTCCCTTGTAATCCAGTCCACTTGTAGTCCAGCGTAGCTCACTCATTGAAGATGTTCAGGTCTGCGATGCTAGATGGCAACGGCCACTTTATTCCAACTATATTTCTAAAACATGTTTCTGACTCAACAGCTACAGTCTGTAATAAACTCATGTCTTACTCCTGCTTATGATATGTTTCATTTGGTCCAGTGTGCTAAGATGCTATGCTAGCACTAGTGTGTTTCCTGTAGTTTGGTAGGATTTATTGATCATTTTTGAGCTATCTTGTCCCATCTTGACTTCATAAGTGATATCTGACTTCAGTTAACTGTTACAGAACCCAATAAAGCCATGTCTTGCTCCTGCTCATGAGATGGTCATCTAAAGGCAGTTTCCTGGTATGCTTACCCTGGTATGATTTCTTGATACTTGATACAGTTTGCTGAAGTGCTAGGTTAGCTATTGTTATCAAGTTTATTTTGTGTTTGGAGATAATTTGAAATGTATTACTCATTAACTTGACTTTCTAAAAGTAGATCTGACTCACCAAGCAGCTAAACTCTACAAAAAAGTCAAATCTTGCTCCTACTGACATTGTTTTCATTCGGAGAACTTAGAAATGCTAGGTTAACACACTCGTTTTCTCCAGGTTTTGATATTAAGGCATATTCCGGGATTATTAGGCAGGTTACATTTTTTATTCTTATTCCGGTTAATTGTGTGGACAAATTTACAGAAAGATGTTTTTACGTTCTTACAAACTTAGATTTTCTGTTAAAAAGCATACATTTTAATGTCTAGTGTTTCAGCTGCTCTCCCTAACACTGACAGCTCCACTGCACACATGACACAGACAGGAACAACCATCCACCAACACAGTCTCTCTCTATCATTGATTCTTGAAAATGCTTAGATCAGGACCCCATCTCTTACTTTGGATCAAAGACATCCCTATATATATATTTATAAAAAACTTTAAATGTGTGTGTGAGTTGACCTTTATGGATGTAGTGTGTTGTGTGCCTTATGCAGTAAGTACCACCCTGTGTAATCACAACATCGTACTAAATTCTAGACTTCTCTGTCGACCAACTGTATTGTGGTAAGGAGTGCCAAATATGTTGGTTTTCAGTCAACAGACATACAGAAAATCCCCCGATATGAACTCTGACACGGTGCTCTCACAGCTGTGGTCAGTTTGTGTGTTTTCATTTTCTGCATTGGGTTTTGGGAATCTTCCTGCTCATATGTAAGAAAAAAACTCATTTTTTGTTCTTTTGTAAATTGAATTCTTTCTCTAATTGTACTCCTAGATTAACTGCTTCTATAGTTTCATTGTTTTTTGTTTTGTTTTTTTCAAACACTTAACATCTTCCCCTGAGTGGATTGAATTAAAAAAGTATAATTTTCAGAGGAGTTTCTCTGGTTGATTTCATATGGGGGAAAAAAATATTTTCGACTAAATACATGTATATTTTTTCGGGCTTGAATATATTTTACATGGATTAAAAATATATATATATATATATATATATATATATATATATATATATATATATATATATATATATATGTTTATATGTTTATGATTAGTGTTGTATATTGTACAGAGAGGACACCTGAGCTTTGAATGTTGGAGATTTTATTTTTGGAAAAAGAAGAAGATATTAAGAAGTGTCCCATGTAGCCATAATTATGCAGAAGGATGTGATGACTTCTAATCAGAAGAAGCAAAGGCTGATGGTTGCTCATATGTGATACAGTGCTCACTGTTGTAACCTGCATGTTGGTACTGTACACTTTGTCGTGTACCTGTCCCGTTGGTACTCGTATTATTTCAGTATTTGAAGCGTTCACAAAAATCCGGTGTGATTCTCTCCGTGCTTCACAATGAATTAGAAGTTGCCTGCTGCACATTTTTCTCGTCGAGAAACAAACCTCTACTGGCTTTTTTGTTCTGCTGTGTATCTGTCCGGCTTAGGTTGTAATGTGGGAGGACAGGCACACTTAAAAAGCTTTAGTAACTTAGGTCCTAAAAGAGTAAGGAACCGAGACAGATTTTGCATTTCAGGGTTAAGATGACACTGTAACGTTCACAGTGGTTATATAGTTTTTGTTTTATTATTATGGATTTGGAGTGAGCAGGAGGTGATGTATCATGTAGCAGCTTTCACTGATGGAATAAAATCGAAGCCGCATTAACGCCATTTTCCTCCAAATCTCGCCTTTATTTGAAGCCAGTTTCAGTGTAGTGGCCTGCACGCTGAATGTTACAGTCAGCAGCTTTCCTCAGTTTGGCTTCTTCATCATGATTAACTCTTTGATGTGATATTTTCTGTTTTTCTTTTGTTTTTTTAATGATTATTATTTGTAATCTTTTTATTTTGTATTTGTTGGTGTGCACTCTTGCATGTGCTCATCGCGGCTGTCTTGCACAGCTGAGGTCATTCTAGTGTGCTACTTATGAAAAACCTGGTACAACGGCACACAATGTACACACTGTGAACTGAAAATAAAGGATAGTTTCATGCTCAGCTGTGTTTACTCTTTTTCTTGAAAAAAATAATCTTGTGTCTTTATTTGGATTTGAAATTAAACGAAGTGCAAAACAATTTTAGACTTCAATATTTATTATGAGGGGTTTTGCAAAAAAAGAACAAAATCAAGAATTTGCATTCATGTGCATTACATTTTTGCGTTTTTCTTGCAATCATTTTTTTCTACATAGAAATAGAAGCAAGACTAGATATCAATGTGTGAACATGTCTTATTAAAGTACTTATTTTAGGAAGCGTGCTAAATTCTTTCACATAGTAGTAGTTATGTTTACCTTGTAACATGGTGCTCCAGGCAGAGGCTTCGATCCTATTCTTTTAACCTTTACACGGACGAATGGTCTCACAATACGTCACTGTCTGCAGGGTGCAGGACATGTTACTTTTCACATTTTCTTCACCAGACCTCCCTGGATAAAAATTGCTTTTTTGATGTCCTCATTGACACCAGACCAGCATCCAGAAGTCCCCCACTAAGTATGTGGAAATATGCATATGTGTCTGATACTATACCTGAGCCAGCTCTGCACCGGTGGCAAGATGAGTTTAAATCCTCTTTAGGAGATGACCCTGTCACTTGTGGGACTTTCTTCAGCACCCGGAAGCTTTCTTCAAAGCATTTTACTCTATCCTGGAAGTCAGATGCAATAAATATTTGATTTTCAGTTTTACTGGCAGCAGTATCATTCCCTGTGATGAGCTGAATCAAATATAAGATCGTTTGAAGGATGCTAACAGGTCAGATTTTAGAAAATCACTTAAGTTTCATTAACTTGCTGTTTGTTGTATTTTATCTGAGCACTCTCCACAGAAACCTCGACTAGATAAAAATTTGCACCACTGCTGACGCAGCAAAGTTTCGAGAACATTTATTTTAGTCTAAACTTAGCCGTGACTGTAGAGAATCATTTTAATATAACAGTAAGTCATTTCATAAATATAATAAATTATTGAGAAATTTAAATGGGTATTGCTTTATTTGTTTAATGCATTTTTTTTATTGTCACATATATAAATAATTATTCAGAACCTAAATAAGTAGCCTACTTTTTAATATGTTACCAATGGATTTACGAATTCCAATAATTTGACACTTGAAACCCGTTAAATCAATAAACATTCTAATTAATCACTACATTGCGTTTAAAGAAAAAAAAAAAAAAAGTTCACAGTTTTTAAAAGGAAATGAGTAAAGGCATATACACAAAGTGTAGAAATCAAATTTAGGCAGTTATTGCCTGTTTAAAGCACATTCAGGTTTCTTCTGATGCAATTTCACTTCGAATCAGTTTATAAAGGAATTTATCCTCTGAAAGGAACCAAAATAAAATAAAAAAACATCAAAGCTGCACCAACACGATCCGTTATCCACTTTTATCCATTACATAATTTTTATCAGTACTCACACCTCTAACATGTATCCACATTACCACATACTTGAGTATCTTTTAGTGGTGTAGACCTATACAAAGTAGCACACAGATGTGGAATAAAGAAAACAAAGGATGCAAAGATCAAAATTACAAATAAATTAGTAAAAAGTGTGGCATGCATTAAAATCCGGACCTATTTTCTCTGATGCCGCTAAATAGGATTAAGTGCAACCAGTTTATCGCAAAAAATCCCAACAAAATACATTGAGATTAAAGTTTATTATTTATTTATTTGCATGTATTTGCATCCCTTTATCACATGCAGCTGTGTCAAAATCAAATCAGTCTAGCATCACTAACCAGATCAATAACTGTTTCTTATAGATATTAAGCTTCTATAAACTTCTAAAAACAGAGTGTATCCATATATATTCAGCCCCTAATCCTTAAAAAATGGCAACCAATTTATTGTAGTAAATATCAATAAAATACATTGATGTTTGTTGTTGTAACCTCACAAAATGTAGGAAAAAATGAATGAATACTAATTTTTTTTTAAAGACGAACTAAGACCATTTATGAACTTATATACATATTTATGTTGTTCTACTTTCAAAACAGAAAAGTATTGAGTTTGTGTGCCTAAAGCTGTCCTGCAGATTTCTGGATACTGTGTCATCATGAATTGTCCTGCAGCACACACAAGAGTTTGGATAAAATGGTCCGCATGGAGTGTTTCACACATAGAAAGACAGTAGCAGTGTAAACTGTTTCATGCAGCCTGCAGGTTCTGAATCCATTCTGATCCGCCTGCTGCTGTCGGATTTGTCTCATGGTTTGATTTCTCTGATGACCAACAGTGAGGAGATTTGCACCCTCCTTCTAAAACCCCTGGATATCATATGAGTCTCTCCATCGGTGGCGGCTGCGTGATGCTCCACATCTCCACTCGGGATCCGTCCTTCTCCTGCCGACTTGGACTATACGTGCCGTGGGTGGCGCGCCGATTTAGTGCGGCCACTAAGCCGACGGAGGTCAGGATCAGCACCAGCAGCAGGATGACAGATGCCAGACTGATGGACAGCAAGAGGTCGGAGGTCAGACCCTCAGAGATCAGCTAGAGGGAAAGAATCAGAGGAGTCACAGTTGATTTATTTTAAATAAGTCAGAATTTTCTGGATGCTCTTACACACTTCCCCCCCCCGACTCCTTCACACTACACCAGGCGCTCCACGCGGGCTGCCAGCGTGCTGATGGATGTGTTTCCCAGCTCAGCAGGTGGGTTGCGACCACCAGGAGCCTGGAGCCGCCGCGGGCTGCAACCTCCCTCCGTCTGCCGCCTCTCACGCAGCTTGGCTGCAACGAGTGCCAGCCCCAGCATCGCCACTATCGCCAAGCAGACCAGACACGGTGCCAGCACTGCAGCCACCCGCGAGCTGTGTGGAGCACGCTCCGTCTGTGAGGGATCACAAACACACAGAGACACGCACATACAGCCAAGATGCTGCCTGATGATCCCATCCTTCCAGAACTGGCACCACAATCCATTGTCCCCAAAATAGCCACCACAAACATACACCAAAGCCCTTCAGAGCAGGAATAAAAGCGGGACCTGATTTGTCTGAAATCTGCTGCTATTACGCTTAAAGGCCACATATCATCATATCGTATAGCCTGAGAAAAATAAGTCACAATTGATTTTTATAGCAGATATTTAGTTTTAAAAAACACTTTTCTAAATCATAAAAAGCTTTTTGAGTCATGCCCACTAGAGCAACTAAAGCAGAAAGGTGCCACCATTGTATCATGAGTCTGATAGTCTGTGACCTAATAATCCCAGGATGGATTTGCTTAAAAGAAAAATACTTTTTTCCTTTTTCTTTCCGAGGAGGCTGAACATGGCTCCCTAACAAAGTATTCAGGTTGTTTGGTTCTTGGCGGTTTGGATGTCCATTATTAATGCTGATCTGAACTTGAGTTGAAATTCCAACCTCTATCTTGAAACTGCAAGTGTATTTAAATCAGTCAGTGGGTTTACATGCAGAAAGATAAAACCAAATTATTGCCTTAGTCTGACTAAATTCAGACTTTTGAAATGCGCTTATACACCTTAGTCCGGCTGAAGTCCAACTGAACTGACCTACTATTAATCAAGCTAAGTCACCCAGATAATGCGGTTAGAAAACCGAATTCCTCTCCATGTAAACATCCCTGGTTAGTCGAGCTATAGCTGCCCTGGGCACTCACCCTTCCAGCAGTGACAAGACCGAGGAAGCAGGAATAACAACACCGATATGACAATAACAAAGTAAAAGAAGAGCAGAAGATGGCTGCAAAGACAAATGTAAGTGGTTGATATGTGTACTTTTGGACTGACAAAGAGTGCATATCGCTCACTGCGCTTTTCCTGCTTTTACTCCATCTGCGTAAATGCCGTCAGCATTTGTTTACTATTTGTGTGATGCTATTGGACAACCAGAAGGATGCTAACGCTAAACTGTGTGTGTCGCCACCTACTGTCGCAGAGTCAAACACACTTCCTTCAATAATTAGATTTTCTTACTAATCATGTATGCTTAGATCAGTGTTTCTCTTTTTTTCTTTTTTTTACGTGTCCTGTTTGGCAGTGTGGAGCTCAGAATTGGTGTCTGAGTACCAAGTAGAAGCCCAACAGATTTACTTTCACAAGCGGAGCAGTACAGCTTTTGCTATAGTACTCCACTTGATATATATGTGAAAAATCTTTATTATGAATTGTTGGGGTTTTTATTTCCTGATGTTATGGACACGGAGACGGAAAATTAGGAAGAAGGAAGATGAAGAAGAGAAGTAGGAAACAAAAAGTCAAGAGAGAGGGAAATACAAGAGAGGAAAGGGAACAAAGAAAACACAGGAAGACATTGAAGTCTGCCTCCATACCCACAGGACGGCAGAGAGAGGGGGAAAAACAAAACAAAACACGAAAAAGGAACATCGACAAAACCAACTAAACATTGTGAACTAAGAATTACACAACCACATCACACAAAAATAGATATAAAAATACAACAACAATGTCACAGAAAAACTCATGGTACCGATTAATCAAGCTCTAGTAATGATAACCTCAGCCCAAGATTATATCCTTAAACACCAGAGACCCCACATCTATATGTGTGTGTTAGCATTCTGGTGCATATAAGGTTTCTCCATAAGAGTGTTCGATAGTTGGTGTCAGCAGACATCAATCCGTCTCCCAGGAATCGATGCAGACATAAAGGAGATCGGAGCAAAGACGTCCAAAGGACCGCCAGAGCCCCAGGCGGACCCGGGCGGGGCCGACCGCATCCCTCAAGAGAGGAGCAAAGGAGAACCCATGGGGAACATCCAGCGGCTACTGTGCAGGGGACCGGGGGATCAGTGTTTCTCAAACTATGGGGCGAGCCCCACTAGTGGGGCGCAGAGGTATTGCAGGTGGGGCGTGACATCAATGGGATTTAAATAGTTTTTCCCCCCTAGATTCTGTCGTTGTGAATGTTTCACTGCACTGTAAATTAAATCAACCAGCTCCCCCCTCTCACAAAATTAAACACACTCAAATAAATTAGCAATTGTGATCATCATTGTAAACAGAACCGGGACCTGGAACATCGGGCTGGGAGTTTGACGTTGGAATATATCGCAGCAGAACAAAACAAGCTGAAGTAGCAGCATTACCAGAGATTTCATCTACAAAATGTACAAATATCTAAAAAGATCAGGGAACGTTTCAGAGTCAGAGAAGTAACACGGTCAACCACGGAGGAAATACAGGGATGTGTATCTTGCTCTTTATTTATTTATTGTAATTTTTTTTTATTTTGTACTTTTGAAAGCTTAGTAAATTTTATAAAACTACAACTTTTATTTTCTCCTACTGTGAGCTGAAGTTCTACATGTAGCAACTACTGACAGCATATATTTCTGAGCCGGTTTTATACCAGTGCACAACCCTTTTTCCAACTAATTTATACCCTTAAAAACTTGTAGACTAACTCGGCTATTTAAATAAATGAAACACTTTAAAAATCAGGCGTGGTCACCATTCTGTTGGGGCGATAAAAGCAGGGGGATTGTGTATGCTCCTTTGTCCAAAGTGGGGAATGATAAAAAAAGTTTGAGAAACACTGGCTTAGATAAAGGTTCCCATTCTGGTTAAGGTTTTAGCTCGAATATTGCCATAGCTTGATTTAGATGTGCATGCACACGTATTGAATAAATATGGTGCCGGTCTGCTAAGTCTCCAACCTACTGCTCTGACAACATTTCTCCAAATTTTGTTGCCTTTCTTGTATAAATCACATCGTAAAATCTTTGCTGCATGAAGTAAAATTTAAGTTAAACTTTGCTTTCACTACTTTTGTCCCAAGTGAACATGGGTTATGAACTGATATCGTTCCACATGTAAGTCACTGTCTACTTTCAGCTTTTTTTTCTCTCAAGCTTATCTACATATTTTTCTGAAAAACTGAAAAATACAAATGATGATATATGCCCTTTAGAACCTTTTGGTTTTTGCACACAACAAACCACCACCTTGAAATGAGAAGGTTCTGCAGAGGAAAACACAGGTTTTGACACAAATCAATCTGAATTAAGGAAATTAAAGTATCTAATGGTTCATTAACCAGCAGCAGAAAACAAGGCAACACTTACACCAGTGGCTGTGGTTGGTGTCACTGCTGTGACTCTCTGAGCCGCTGCTACAAGGTTACAACAGCATCAAAAGCTGTAAGTCTCCAAAACACTTCAATTCCTTGCTGACAGCATCTTCACAACTAAAAGCTTCTTGCTGAACTTGGCAGGTTACACAAAAATAATCTCAGAAGTCAGCAAACTTTACACTGAGCAATCAACATGGAAATATACAGTAATTCTAATTTAAAATACAACCATCCGTATCCCGAGGCAAAAAATAACCCTGGTGCTCATGCTTGACGCTGTAGACATTAGAGTTTTCTTCCCCCTGCTACAAAGTTCTTTGTTGACTCTTGGAAAGTGCTTACCTGTCACTGCAGCACAGTTGGCTGTCAGAGCGAGTGTGACACAAGCGAGCCGGAGCAGCCTGCAGCCAGGACCTGCCATCAGTCACCGAGTGCCACAGACAGACACAGAGATGTCTAACTAACCAGTCTCTGAGGTGCACAGCGAGGCCACCCTGAAGCCTCGGCAGAGCTGCTCCGCACACAGCAGACACGCCAGCAATGCTTCCCTGCTGTCAGCACTATCAACCTGGTGTGTGTGTTTGTGTGTGCGCCTGCCAGATAAGCTGCCCTCATGCGTTCCTGTGAAGCAGACCGAACTTCTGTGAATGCCACCAGCTCTCTGCTGAAACTGCACTTCAGCGCCAGATGCTGCTTTTTTTCCTCCTCCTTTTTTTCGCTGGCAAAGCATATTTCTTCCTCTCCGCTTCTTTTGCTCTCAAAGGATGGCCACATCAGTGCCAACAGTGAAACCACTTCCCCCATTTCCTCCCCACTCTGTCTCCCCACCGTCAGGGCTACCTGTGCCTGCAAAGGACACGTAAATGCACACACACATGCCTAGACAAAAAAAAAAATGCTGCACAAGACGGGATGCAGGTTGCACCATTTATGCACCTCATGCTCAGAAAAGTCTGTAAAGATTTTGCAAATGTGTGAACTGTCCAAAAGAACTGTTTTCTGTTAATCTTTCAATTGATCTAAGCTAAAAGTGATGATCAAATGAACACGTTTATAAATAGAAAGTCTGTTTTAAGTTTTTACCTTTTCAACACTCCTATACAAATTTAGAGATGTCCTGATCAAGTTCTTCAGCCAGAGATTGGACCACTATCAACTCCTAATCAGTGCATGACATCTTTTACTATTTATTAACCTTATCAAAACTAGTCTATAAAGACATCAACCAACCACATGACATTTGGATGACTTTTTTATACTCAGGGTAGTGATGTATGTTTTGAGACCAAGACCGGTCTCCAGACCACTTTTACGTGGTCTCGGTCTTGTCACGGCCTTGACGGTCTTTGGTCTTGTCTTGGTCACGATGCCCTTTGGTCTTGGTAGTGTCTTGGTAACGGTTTAGGCGGTCTTGACTACAAGTCGAGTGCAGTAACAGCCATCATACAATTGCTACACATAGTTGATCTCACCCAGTCTGGAAAAACATTTACAGTGAGCTCAGTCACACACATGACATTGTCTGTCTCTGTATTGCCTGTAGTTGAAGTAATTCCGTCTAATATGTATTGAATGTAAACTGTGGCTGAACCCTAGTATGCTGCTGCTCATACAAGTTATTGCGTAGCTTCAACACTAGTCTCCGGTCTCGACTTGGTATCGGTCTTGGTCTCATCTTGGTCTTGACATGGTCTGTCTTGGTCTGGGTTAAGGCAGTCTTGACTACAAGTCTAACTCGGGGACATACGTTTCAATGCATAAACCCAGATAATGTTGTACTTTCTTCATTTTCTGTAGGTTTTAAAACCACAACCTGTGGCGCAGTCTTTATTTTGATGTTTTACAAGAAGAAATAAGAGTCTGCTGCTCAGACCTCAAAAGAAAAGCAGAAATTGATGTTGGCCAGAAATGGCCTGATCAGTGGATCTGTTTCTTTGTTTGGTCCAATCTGATTCCTTTAAGAGTTTGTTTTAAAATCCACAACTTGTGTTTTCTTCAAAGGTTTTATTTACTCGCTATTACATGCTCAGCGTTTATCTCACCATTGGCTTTCAGGATGTGGAATTAAAAGATTTTCTCGACCATGATGGATATTTTTTCCCCTCAGAAGCTTTTAAACAGGAATCTCACTTTGACAGATACATTAATAATCAGCCCACGAGTTATTCCTGCTGCTTATGTTTTTATGTGGAGCAGTTTGCTGAAATGCTAACCTAATGCTACCATGTTTCAACGTATTTCAATATTAATTGAATTCCCATTAATTATGTGCAGACAAAACTTTACAGCTTCATAATCGTAGCATTTTGTTTTGAATGTCAATAACCGAATGAAATGTTGACGGCACAACCTAGCCAATACAACATCTCTTTCACTTTCAGTTTGACTTTCACCATCTCTCTTTAGGCAAAGTTTGGGAAGAATCTATTGACTAAAGAAAAGTAACATTTTTTATATTTTAAAGGGGAGATATTATGCCTTTTAAAGACAAGTTTTAATAGGTCTATGGTCTGTACAAAACATGTTCCTGAAGTTCCTAGCACAAAATCATTTTCACATAAAGTGATCTCACCAGCACAATTCTTTTAATTTCAGTCCCTTTCAAAATGAGCCGTTTTAGGGGGGCTTTCACCTTCATGCAAATTAGCGGCTGCAGACCACGCCGACCCATCTTGTTACTAGGCAGTGGGCAGAGGTGGGTAGTATCTAGTTACATTTACTCAGTTACATTGATTGAGTAACGTTTTGGAAAAAAAGTACTTTTAAGGGTAGTTTTACTACACCATACTTTTTACTCTAACATGAGTAATATTTTTGTAAAGTATTGCTTCGCCTACGTGAGTAACATTTCTGAATACTCTACCTACAGCGAGTAACTTCACAGAATGAATAACAAACATGTTTAAACAAAAATACACCAGACACAGACACCTAGAGTTTAATAAAGAAGAACACTTGTTTCTACATGAGCGTTGTTTTTCTTTGTAATTTTCTGTTAAACTTGTTGAATTTTGAGAAGTTGAAATAAATTAAAAAATATTAAATTAGATGTTACTAATTTTCATCAAATAGTTTTTTTACTCTTACTCAATTTTTTGGACAGCTTTTTACCTTTACTTGAGTAAAAATATACACAGTATGTTCAAGTAGTGCTACTCTTACTTGAGTACAATTTTTGGGGACTCTACCCACCCCTGGCTGAGGGTTTGCCACACATGACAATATTGTGGAATTGGATTTGGTGGGCGGGGTTTGACATTGGAGCGGTGGGGTTTCACAGGTGAGGGGCGGTTGTATGGAAATTCAGCTTATTGTGACGTCACATAAAAGGCACTTTTACAAACAGCTTGTCTGAGAAGAAATGGATGGATTGTTTTCATTCATGTTTTTATAGAGGCAGCAGAGACCCAAATGGCAACACAAACGGATGAAAAAAGTAACATGTCTGGATATCGGTTTTCATCACTTGTCACAGATTCTCAGTTGGTTTTAGATCTGGACTTTGACTGGGCCATTCTAGCTTCTGAATGTGCTTTGATCTAAACTGTTCCATAGTAGCTCTGGCTCTATGTTTAAGGTCGTCGTCCTGCTTGAAAATTATGGGTAATGCAATGCAACATTACTTTCCTCGTTTGCATGTTGGCCCAAAAGTACAATCTTTGTCTATTGTGACCCCACTTTCTCTCTGACGTTTGCAATCGCCTACATGGGTTGTGCAAACTGCAAACAGGACTTCTTATGGCTTCCTCCCACAGTCCAAAAACATGACTGTTAGGTGAATTGGTTTCTCTGAATTCCCCTTAGGAATGAGTGTGTGCATGTATGGTTGTTTGTCCTGTATGTCTCTGTGTTACCCTGCGATGGACTGGCGAACTGTCCAGGGTGTACCCCGCCTCTCGCCCCTTGACCGCTGGAGATAGGCACCAGCCCCCCCGCAACCCTGCTTTAGGATGGACGGGTATAGAAAATGGATGGATGGATGGATGGACTTCTTATGGCTTATAATATAAAAAATAGCTTTCTTCTTGTCACTCTAGTTATTGGGCAGAAGCTAATAGTTTTCCTGTAAACATATTCCCTCACCCAAGCTGTGGAACTCTGCAGGTCTGCAGGAGCTACCATGGCCTCCTTTACTGCTTCTCTGAGCAATGTTCTCCTTGCCCAACTTGTCAGTTTAGGCGGATGGCCATGTCTTGACAGGTTTGAAGTTGTGCCATACTCCCCATTTTTAGCAGATGGATTGAACACTGCTCATGAAGAGTTTTTTTTTTTGTCTCTGGTGGCATCAGCCATCTTCTGTGGTGTAGCCTGTTGGAGCAGTGGGTTATCTACAGCTGAGAGGAAGCATAGATAAGCTCATCAGAAAGCCCAGTTCTGTTCTAGGATCCCCCTCAACCCAGTGCAGGTGATGGGGACAGAAGGATTCTGGCTAAAATGACATAACTGTTAGACAGTGTCTCCTACCCTGTGCATGAAGCTGATACTGAAATGGAGAGCTCCTTCAGTGACAGACTGCTGCATCCTCGGTGCACAAAGGAGCATTGCTGTAGGTCCCTCCTCCCAGCATCTGTAAGACTCTATAACCATCATTGCTCCCAACAAGCTCAGTGAATGTCTTCTTATTTAAGATAACATTTCTGGTGATATAGCACAAATCTCTGTTGTTTGCAAAGTTTTATTTTGTTCTTATTTTCAATAGTCCGTTGTTTTAATGCAAAATTACACATGCACATTTTGTAAATATTTTTAGATTATCTTCCTCAGTTGTACATTTCTTTGATCAGAGTACGCCATTTTTAAGAACTCCACAGAATTTTGGGTTGTAATGTTGACCTTAATGTGCAGTACATTATTCTTAATTCTGTTTTGTATATTTAATATTTTTATCATTTATGTGAATCTGTCACTTTGCTGTTGTTACAGCTGAATTTCCCTAGTGAGGGACAATAAAGTACATTTCTATTTTATTTATATTCTATTTGAATGATTTTTCAAACTTGGAATATAGTTTTTTTTAATTCCATCCTACTTTAAACTTCTACCTGATGGTGTGTTTATTGGCCTTAGCTGTCTGTTCAGTAATGGTCTTACAAACGTCTGAGGTCTTCACAGAACAGCTGAATTTATACTAAACTGGAATAAATGACAGGTAGACCTTATTTACTCATTAAGTTTCTTATGCATGCAATTGTTACACTGGATTTATCTAAGGGTATTGTTAAAGATATGTGAAGCTCAGATTTCAGATTTTTAATTCTAGAAAAAATTAGGTTCATGGTTGTAATGTCACATTTCACTGAATCGCAGGTAATGTGCTAAGTTCATTTAAATAAAAAAACACTTTCTTGAAAGCAAAATATTCAGAACTTAGGCATCATTTAACACCTTTTCAGAGCGCTGTGGCCGTCTGATCAAATACACAGGCTAGAGATAAACTCTTTCCTAACTGTGTGCTGTGTGTGCCGACAGTGTGCATCTGAACCCAGGCTATTCTAGGACCGATATCTTGTTAAAACAGATTAACTGTCTATGTTTGATGTCATGGTGTCCAACTGAGAACAAACACATACACACACACACATGCACAATGGCTCACAGGAAGAAAATCAGTGAAAGATTTTGGTGTTTATTGCATATCCTTATGAAAATGTAAAACACGTGATACAACGGGTGCTTACAGAAGAGAAAATGAGTTGAGAGACATTAAAAGAGGACGGAAAATCCATTTTTCTTGATTTTGTTTTATTAAACACAGAAGATGGATACAGACAAGACACACAGATAGAATATGATTGACAGACATGACATTACATTCATACCCTGATGATGTTCTACAATTAAAACGATCAAGTCTACTGTGAAAACCATAGGTGGTTGCTCCAGCGCTGACCACAGCAGTGCAGAAACATTTTTAAACGTACGGCTGAAGCAGAGCCGCTGAGAAATTGAGGGCTTAAAATATGCTTGGCTCAGACAAAAAGGTTTAGATGCATAAAACTTCATCTTTGGTGCAAAACAACACTCAGCAGTCAGTCACGAGCTGCTCTGAACGCACATCAAGAACAAGTGAGACATCCGGGGCCCTCCAGGAGCTTTTGTAGCTACAACACTGTTTTTCAGAGTTCACAAATTCATTCGTACACAGCTTCCAAACCCCAAAGTTCAGACAAGACTGACAGGTTATCAGATAGTGGGAATCATATAAATAACTGGGATTTTTATATTATTCCTCAGTTCACCGAAAATTTATTTTCTGAATGCAGAGCATGCTTCCCTTTACAACATAGTAACTTAGAGCTTTATATCACTGGACAGACTGAACATTTTCAGAATGTTTAAAGTAATCATTAAAATATTAAATGATTATTTCTAATTTAAAGTGCTTAAAAAATGCAACAAAAACCTTTTTTCCTAAACTATTTTTTTGCTGCCCTTTCTTTTGTCGCAATCGATCTGAAATGTTAAGCTTTTAGCTCCTGTTTCTCTAAGTTCCATACTGAAGGTCATTACACAGTTTGACCCCGACAGAACAACATGTCATGGCCAGTTTTTCTGTTTTGTTGTAAAATGTTAAGAAAAAGTCTAGCCACTAAAAACCAATCTTCCACACATGCCTTTGGTGACATCACATAAGGATGTTTAGTCCGTTTGTATTTGTCTTATTGTTTTTGTTCCATTTTTACATTGAAAAAACAAACAGTGTTTTCATCATAACTGTACATTTGCTGATGAAAATAAAATTCCCCACTGGATAGTATCTTTAAAAAGCACGGCTCATGACTAGACCAAAAATGGAAAAAGTTTTGGATAGACTGAATCCCTGTTAGCTTGCAAAATGCAAGTAGTTTAGCTTGGCGTTACTTTTGTAAATCTACTGAGAATAAAAAAAAATCAAAAATTAACCTATGTCTACCTATTGTGTAAACGTTTGATGCATTTCTTTAACACTTTGCTCATACTTGTTTACTTCAAATCATTGCACAACGTTAAGATTACTGACACTGAAAGACATCTATCATTTGTTTAGCCCTACACTGTGAGCCTAATTCACTAAAACACTGCACTCCGTTTGCACGCCCATGCATCTAATTCACAAAGCTCTTGCAAAGGAAGATTTGCACCTCAAACTGCTCACCAAAAAGCACCTCTACACACATAAATGACTTGTTACAGATGCATTTAGAAGACATAGTGCCCACATGTACTGTATGTATATTAGGCCAAAAAGGAATGTATCGCAGTATTTTAAAATAATATATTAGAAAATTGAAAGAATAAGTATTACAACACCGTTTCAAATTAGAAATCCTGTTCCTGTATTGGTACTACATCTGTTTAACCAAAACAAAAGAACAAATTAAAATAAGTGAAAAAATGTTACAAATTAATAACATTTATTTTCAAAAGTTGTTGACTAAGAATTAATGATGACACCTTCTCAACTAGTACTATGTAGGTACTAAACCCATTTGCATTGCTTTTAAAAAGTGAAATACCCTAATATTTGGAAAATTTAATATAAGCCACACCAGCTAAAAAAAACAAAACACACATTTTGTAGATATATAGGCTGCACTTGAATATAAGCCGCAGGTTTTCACGTTGTAACAAGAAATATTATTTAAGTTATTTTTTAGTTGCTTATTTGCTTTTCTAGTTTAAGACATGCTTTTTTTCAAGCTCTGCCTGAAAATCAGCAGTACGGTACCAACACAGCAGTAACATGCCTGGTTAGAAAACATAACACACTTTGCCTTTATCTTAAAAGCTGCATCATATGCATTTATTCATGTTTTTCATGATGAGTTTCATGAACAGTTAAAGATCAAAATTAAAACTAGAGTCTTCTTCCTAATCACATGTCTGTCTCACTTTTGCGCTTCCCCCGGAGGCCGTTGGCCAGTGAAAATGTATAAATTAGCCAGATCGTTGTATAGGACGCAGGGTCCAAAGCGTGTGAAAAAAGAAGTGGTTTATAGTCCAAAAATGATGGTATGTTTTAGTACAACCAGAAAAAACAGTAAATCAAGTTCACAGAACTGTTTGCAATCTCTTCTCCGTCTTGTAAAAATCCTTTAACAACGACCCAACGTACTGCATATTAGGCCACATGTACTGTCTGTCTTGTTGAATTTTAAAGCTCTGTTTCCCACTTAAAATTAAGTAAACTACACTAAGGGCAAAAGCTAACATTATTCTAAGACCAGCGCTGTTTGAAACATGTAATTTGCAGTTACCTCAAGCTTATTCTAACTGAGACTCGAGAGAAGAAATAAAGCAAGAAAAGTAATCTGCTGCACTGCTGGCTTCACAGGAAAAAAGTACAGTTAGAACAGAAGGCATAATTTATCATGACTTTTAGTGTGGAGACCCTGAAATTGTTCCTAACTAATTTTTTAATTTATAAAAACATTCCTAATAAGCGCATCATTTCTTGTTGTGAAATTTCTTTATATTATATAAAGTCAGTGTTTATGGGATATTCTAATTAATGTGCTTTAAATACAAAGTGTAATAAAGAAAACTCAGTTTAATCAAATCTGTAAATGAGACCTGCGTCATCATGCGAAAAGGATTGGACACAGTAAGACATTCCCACTTCGTTTGCTAGGCGAGAGCAACTGCATCTTGACCAAGAATGAGTGCAAAAAGCTGATGAGCACTTTTTTGCAGCTGTGTATCATTAATGCTATTTGCTTTGTGACTCAGACACTGAAATGGAGCAGGTAGAAGCAGAGCAGTGTTTGTGAGGACGTATGAGCTCGCTCTTTCGTGGACAAACAAAATAAATGTTATAAATATCTACAATATATAAAGTGCTGCTGATCTGAAAGGCACAGAATTGCTCTGTGGTCTTAGAAATCAAACCACAGAAGTCCCTAATTTCTCTTCTCATAACCACCTTCTCAGTGCTGTTTGGTCCAAAACTATTGTCCATTCTCATCACTTGCAACCTGACAGTTACTCATTCAAGTGCAGACATTTCCCTAAACAGTCTCAAAGATATTCACATCAGACCCACAGCCACATACACTCAGTCGTTTGCTCCCCAGTCCACCTCTGGTCCATCATCCAGCCTGAGGATGAGGTAGGACAGCAGCTGGAAGAGGTTCTGCCACAGCAGTATCGCCACATAAAAGTAAATGTCGCTTACGTCCGTCTGGCACACATCTCCAGCGTAGCTCATGTCGCACACGCAGACGAACCTGTTGATCAGGTTTCGACAGTAGCCTCCGTTCAGACAAGGGTTGGATTTGCACTCATCCACATCCTGCTCGCACCTGCGAATGCACAACACAAAACAACGTATATGTTTACATTACTTTTTTTTTCTTTTACAAAATTTGGACAAACTAGGTATTTAGATGGCAGTAAATTGTGAAGACATAGTCATTATAAACAGACAGCTTATGTGCTTTTTCTTGGTTAACTTTGCTGACTCCTACCCGAGTCCTGACTGGTTCTCCGAAACCACCTGATCTTCTGCTTTTGCTAATTTAGGCCCACCATAAATTACTTAATTTGACATTTTCTCACTCTCCTATAAAGTTTGGCCAGATACGTTTTTCACAGCACACAACTTTTGAAATGTGACTGTGAGAAAGACAGCAAATGAGTCAGCTCATTCATTATGCACATTACTTCTTAAGGGAAACCACATGACATGTATGTCAAACAACTCTTTCTATCCTTAAGTGTGAAGAAGTATTTATGGAACTCCTTTATTCCATGACTATAGACTCCAAGCTATATAAGCTGAAGCGTGTATGGTTTTACCGACTGATTCAGTTTCATATAGATTTATAATTTACTATCTACTTAATAGATTGTAAGAAATCATTTTCTCCAATTTCCTGTCACATGTATAAATATTTCTATTTACCAGTAAAAAAGAATCAGCCAGTAATTTCTCAATTGAGAACAGGTTAGTTTCCAAGGTCTTAAAATTACATGACTGAGCTTTACGTTTCATTAAACAACACCATAATGAAAGATATGATAGCATTTCTTATAGCTGCTTTAATTACCAGTATTCAAGAAAATTACTGAAGGTGTCCCACAGGGCTCCAACAGGTTTGGTTTTTAATTAAAAATTTAGTTTTCATTAGATTACTTTATTTTCTTTGTTCCTGCACTCCAGATACTCTTTAGTTATCAGATCTTAAAGCAACACTAAAGAGGTTTTTTTACCTTAAAATAATGTTTCCGAACTCGTGTCAGTGGTTGATCAACTCATAACTGGGTGAAACGGCACTTCTGCATTCGCTTTGCGGCCCTCTATCGGCCATAACAGCACTATGTAACTTTGGGTCGTCGGGTAGCGGTTTTGTAGTTCAAATGAGACAAGCTTTACGGCAGGCTTCACAAAAGCCGGTAGGTGCAGCATCCTGCAAGGCTCTCTGGGTGGAGCGTACTCGGCAGGTACATATAAATGGAAGATACCTAGCAGCAGGTAGCTTGAACAATTGCCATCATGACGGAGCCGAAATTGTATTCATCTGTACACCGGTGTTCCGACTATCTGTGCTACCCGCATGCACATTTCGATGTTACGTCACAATTCGCTTACTCAGCAAATCTGTCATCAAGAATTCCTACCTGGAAGATCCATTTCGTCTGTTTTATTTCTTTGAAGTTTACGGTGAGTTTTATTCAAATTATTTTATTACTGGCTAATTTTTATTTAACATATTTTAAGGCTTTCCTTAAGCTCCTAGCTTCACGTTTACATGACAGCCCTTGTAGCCTATGTTAGTTTCACTTCTGTGATATCGTTACACTGCATGTAAACAAGACCCATTAATTAGAGTCGTAGAATAAATGCGGTTTATTTTGCGGGCTATTTGTGCTTATAATCATAGGCTACTACATTTTAATATTTTGGAGTAATAATACTGCTATCTGCTCTACGTCTTACTGGCTTGGTACATATTCATTAGCTGCTTTACAAACTAACAGATTTCCAGAGTGTGCTATTCCTCTATAGGCCTATTTAACAGGTAGGATATTCTGATCATGGTTTTTAGTGCATCTTTATGTGCTAGTTTTAGCTTTATATTAAACGGGTAGCATGTTCTGCGGATTGAAAGAAAAGTCTTTGTTATTCATAATTTTTTGCTATGTTAGGCATTACTGCTAAACTGCCACTTCAATCCCGTCACTTGAAAAATATTTTCCGATGATTAGTTTCACGTTTTTACAATAAACTATCACGTTATAACGTGATACGGTCTAATTTCTTTATCATATGACTGACCGCTCTATGCCGTCGTACATATGACATGCTGAAATATAGAAAATGTACCTGGGATGAAGACATTTGACACAAAGGCTGCCCAAGACGTGAAAATCTGTAACGTTAGAGGGTATCGCTTGTAAATGTGAATCCCCTGGTGTAACCATAACAGATTTTACGACAGTAGTAGAAAACAATACATTTTTCCCAACTGTAGGGGGACCCCGAGAGCAAAACTTACTTAGTGTTGCTTTAATAATGTTTGTGCCCTTGATGCTGTTTCTCATTTTGCACAAAGATTTATAAACAGTGTTACCAGTATTTATAGAGTCGATGATGTGATGCAGTGAACACTTAGCTGGCTTATTCTAATCTCTTTAGTACAACATCCTTAGACAAGTTAGCCTTCTTTCTATATCTTTGAAATCATGTTTATATATTTAGCATCTGTAGATCTTTTTGCAGATTGATTTTGATTTAAAACATTATTACCTGATTTATTGCTAGAAGTTGCATGATTTCTAATTATTCTATTACATTTTAATATTTTATTAATGTGACATTTTAATACGATTCTTAAATAGATTTTCTTTATTCTACAACTACATTTTCATCATTTCTCTTTATTTGGCAGGATTGTAAATTAGTTTTCTGTGTATTCCCAAATGTAGACAAAAGGCTGGATGAAACTGGAAAGATATCCTCTCTACACATACATTTTGCCATATGCCTTGTCTCAAAAGTGGATCTGTGTTGATAATTGTTTGTTTTTATTGGTAATTCTTTCCCATGATGTCGTCCAGGGAAACCCGGAGTAGAGTCATCACATCTCCGCATAGAACGGGTACCTCGGCTTTTCAAGCATGTTTTGGGCACACCCCACTGAGAGAAGACTCCAGGGTAAACCCAGAACTAACTGGAGGAACAATATTTACCCTTATGCATAAGGGATGCCTGGCTTAGTCTGCTGGACCTATTACCTCAGCGACCTGACCCCGGATAAGACAACAGATGAATGAAAGGACCAATTCTATCCTACCTGTGTCCAATGAATCCTGCAGGACAGTCGCAGGAGAGATCCCGGTCAGTGCAGTTCCCTCCATTAAAGCAGGTGTAATTTCTGGACTCATCACCACACACAGAAACAGGCAACTTGGGCGTGCTAACAGAAAAACAGAGGTCAAACACATGTGCTACTGGTGATTTATTTGCAGGGTCCCAGCTCATTTACATTTTTAAGCTTCTATAAATGTAATTCCTTGAATTTTTTTAAATAATCTTCATATTTGAGTGTTTCAGAAATCATGGAAGAACACAAAGGTAAAGGGGATACAAATGGGGAGTGTGGTAAAGGGCACTTATGCTACTTTTTTGCAATCTGGAAAAGTGAAGACCAGCTCAGTTTCAAAATCTATAATCCTATGAATTATCATGTCAGAATAAAGTAAAGCGAGTACTGTAAGTGTTTAACATGTTTTCTTAAACATCCAACCCCCTTAGATTAAACTGAATTTAAGGTTACCAGATCCTGTTTAAGAGTCAGAAAACTCAAAAACCAAGTATTTAAATATAAATCAATAAAAAAACTAATTTAAGAAACTGAGATGTCAGAAAAAGAGTTAGCAATAATGTGTGGAAATTGTATTTTTTCACTATTTATCTGGAAAGTGCAATAGATAAATGCAAATTCTAGACTTTTCAGGACTTTGCAGGATTCCTGTATTTAAATCTGAAGTTGTATTATTCATAAAGATTTTTTTCAGAGTCCTACTGTTTCCCCAAAATAAAATAAATGCAGAAAAATAAGATTATCGACCAACATAATGTCACATCAAAAGTGCAAAAATCAACAAGAAAACCATCTCTCTAAAACCTTCTGTTAGCAAGGTGAAAGTCACTCCTCAGTGTATATAAAAATAGGCACTTATCTCTGAAAAGGTACATTTTTGTTTGGGGAGTCTTCTGTTTGAATGGTTGGGAACGTTTTGAACAACAGCTGTCACTCATTTGAAAGAGTGGTTGGCTCATTTTGACAACAAACATCGTCAGAGGGAGTGTTAATATTTGCTTTTCTTGGCATTTTGTTGCACACAACTCAACAAAAGAACAGGATGCGCTGTGCTTGACATGTGAGAGACAAATATCTAACAGGAAACAAACACCTGGGAACGCTGGAGAAATAAAGAAAAACAAAACTCACATTTTTCTGACAACGATGTACCAAGGAAGTTCTTCCACGCGTTCACTGCAGAGCAACAGAAAGGGGAAAAAATTGAAAGGAGGAAGAAAGCAGCACAAACAAGTGAGAAAAACAAAGGAAAGTCATTTTTGATGAAAACTATACAGCGAAGATGTTTCCAGTGAAGGGAAATCGCTTCACTGGCTGCTTTCTTAGCGAGACACTTGCAAAGATTTTATCCGTGAAAAAGAAGCAAAAAGGCAGGAGGATGTGTGTTTACAGGATAAATGTTTGGAGGCGTTCCCCCGCTGGTTCTCAGAGGCAAACCGTAGATGACAGGGGAGAGAAACTGGCGCCGAACCAGAGAGACTGAGGCCTTTTCTGGCTGACACTAGAATAGAAACGCAGCTTCTGAGACGCTTACTGCAACTGTGGTTGAAGTGCTGAACAGAGGCCGAGACATGGAGACATTTACAGTGAAGGATTTTGTTTTTGTGTTGTGTTGCAGTCCCTTGGCTGTGCGATTTTGGAGCATTTATTTGTGTGTTTTGTGTTTACCAAGTAAGATTTTGGTTCTGTTTTTTGAAGACATTTTTGGAACATAGAGAATATTTTAAAAATGGGGATTGTTTATTGTCTGATAATCTGCATTTTCCACAAGCTTTATGCATCCAGGGAAAATAGAGTTGACGCCAGAACTTTTATTTTTTAGATCTGTTAGGATTAACATACCAATTATTAGTTCTAAATGTCAGATAATAGACAAGATAATTTTTTGAATAACGTTTCCCTGTATGACATCATAGAAAAATACTATTTAGAAGAGAGTTTTGGTTCAATCTTGAGAACAATTTCTTAGTTCAAGTTAACTTTTAAGTTTAACTGTTAAAAGAATAATTTTTCTGTATACACAACATGGTGATGTGCAACCATACTATTCAAAGGAGATCTTAGTTCTTTGTCCCAGAGATGAACTTTTTTTGGTTTACATCAACTGCAGAACAATAGCAAAATATCTTGTGAAGATGCTGCCAAAATCGGTAAGAGGGTGTCACTATCTACAGAAAAACAAGTCCAGAACTAACATGGGCTCAAAGGCCACTCAGAGATGAGGAAGCCAATGGTCCAAAGGCAACATGAAAGCCAAATTACAGTTTGCAAATGCACTCAAAGAAAAATATATTTTTATTTTGGAGAAATGTGTATGTTTTATTGCAGGAGGGACCAGTGTTCTTCATAAAGCAGGGGGAGCAAGCCACTAGCTACCAGCACTAGTGCTGATGGCTCACCTGAGACCTGTCAATCAAAATGACATGTCCCTTATTATTCATAATTTCAAGCTTAAATTAAATCTAAACAGATCGGTTACTGCAATTTTTGTCACCTCACGGATTGGCTTCACATTTGGCCGGCAGAGTTCGCCCCTTGGTTCAAACAGGTGCCATTAATACAGGTAACGAGCGGAGGATAGGAGAGCTTCTTAAAGAAGAAGTAACAGGTCTGTGAGGGCCAGAATGTTTTCGTTTGGAAACGAACCAGAATTTCTTTTAAACTAACTAAACACCTCATGTGTGACAACACCCTTAAGCCCCTTTCAAACAGGCCATGAAAAACTGTAATTTTCTGGACTTTGTCCCGATACCCTTTACCGGTACGCTTACGGATTAAGACCTATTAACAAGAGCGGACTTTTTGCTAATGTTCCGCGAAAGCTGGAGGAGTGTGGGGCAGTGGGGAAAAGGGGAGAGGGGCAGGGAACACTGTGAGCACACACATTGATGATGTATAAATGTCACTATTTTCCTTTCAGCTTCTTCATCAATGTCTCTTAAGCATTTCCATGTGCGCAAAATTGCACACATCACAAAGACGAGCAATGCAAGCAGATCTGCTGTTTCGTTGACCATCTTTGCAATAATCCATTTGTTTGGGGAAACGACGTACGCCCGCCGCACTAAGTTTATGTAACATCCACATACAACCCCCCCCCCCCCCCACATACATTCAGCAGGATCCTCCGGTACATTTCTTGCTGTGTGTGAAAGCAGCCGAAAGGCAAGGTTCCGGAAAAAAGTGGTGTGTTTGAAAACACAACTCCGGTTAAAGACCGGATAGAATTGTCCGCAAATATTCCAGAACTTCTGTCTGAAAACGGCTTTAGTTACAAATTGGTTTAAGGACAACAAAGTCAATGTTTTAGCTTGGCCATCACAAAGCTCTGATCTCAGTTCCATAAAGAATATGTGGGCAGAGCTAAAATGTTGTGTGCAACAAGGCGACCTACAAACCAGACTCAGGTACACTAGTTCTGTCATAGGGAATGAGCCCTGTTTAGACTGGTACAATGTGAGACAGAGGGAAAAACTCTTGTCTCTTTATACATTGGAGGTTAATATGAGTTTTCTTCTGTTTACTACACAACACAATCTGCAGAAAAACACCTGAACTTACTTGCAGAGGGATCCAGTGTAGTTTTCAGCACAGAGGCAGGCATATTTTTCCGGCCCATGGAGACAGGTGGCTCCATTGGCACACAGGTGGTTTTCACACACATCCACTTCTTTCTCACAGTTCACACCCGTGTACCCGAACTCACAGGTGCACTCATAGGTGAGCCCGATGACGGTACAGTTACCATGGACACACTGGTTCGAAGCACAGGTGTCTATCAAGACGTCGCACCGTCTACCGGCCCAGCCCTCGGCACAGGTGCAGTTGTAGGTGTTGAAAAGGTCCTGACACTGTCCGTTGTTGAGACAGGGGCTGGGCTCGCACACCGAGGCCCCTCTGCAGCCAGGGATTGCCGGGTCTGGTGATGTTTGCGTAAACTGCTCCTCCTGCAGGCGTGGAAGGTTCACCTCCGAGGATCTGAAGTAGGGCAGGGCAATGCTGCCTAGCTCGACTGTCCCCATACAACCAGTCATGGACCAGCCAGCGTGAGGAGCCAGGCCACCCAGGTAGATGTCTACACCTTCTCTGAGGAAGTTCAGGTTGCTGCCCTGGCTCCTGGAGATGCTGGCTTCCTCTACTTCATAATCAAGCACCAAGGTCCAACGAGAAGACTGAGCCCACGGTGCCATCATGAACAGATGGACGGTGTGCCACTCGCCATCAGTGATTCTCTTCCTGCTACTGAGGCTCACCGTTGACACCCCCTCCTCCTCCGACCCACTGAGGCCCCCAGAGGAGCTCTGAAGCTCCATGAAGAGGACTCCATCCTGAACAGAAACTGTGATGAAGGAGGAACCCTTCTCTGCATGAAGGATGGCTGCATTACGCTTCCGTGTGCGGAGGGTTAGAGACAGGTTGGTGATGTTTTGGAATATGTGGCCATTTCCCCGATAGGCCATCACGGTGCTGTCGTTCAGAAAAGTTGCATTGGAATAACCTGAAGAAATAAAAGGGAAATCCTGCAGTAAGTACAGCGGTTCTCACATGCCTGATAAAATGCCTCAAGAGACAAGACCTCTCTCGATCTTGAACTTTCTAGCAGACATCTCAATATTTAGAGCCAAAGCTGACTTGTATTTGGCTCTAAAAAAGTTCCATCTGAAGAAAAGCATCCCACAACATGATGCCGCTGACACCACCATTTTTCAGAGCAGGTATGGTGTTCTTTTGGTGATGTACAGTTGTGTTGGTTTTTTTGCCAATAGGCACTCTCTTCTATCTGAACACAAATGATGAATCCACAGACATTTTATTTAACAATATTACAAAGCTTAATTTGCAAGTAGAAAAAAAGGCAATTGTTTTTGCCCACAGATGGTAAAACAAGCAGTAAAAGTCAGTAAAAAAAAGAGTTTCGACCACACATTTTCAGTACTTTATTGCGAGCTGGAGAGCTACCAACCAGGTCTGAGTTTTTTGGACTATTTTAATTTGCGTACTTAAATGATTTAAAAATCCTTAAATAAAGCTGATGATAAAAATATGAAGCAGAAAGATGAACCAAAGAGCTTATCAGTGCTAATGGGGTTACTTTAAAGACAGAGAGGCAGAGAATCATCACTAATCCATTTGAGAAAAGGATAGAGTAGCTTTGGATCAATCCTGCTCTACGGATCAGATACGGAATACCGTGAGGAAAGATTGAGGCCAGTGTCTAAATAAAACTGTTGTGACATTCAGTCACATAGTCAAGTTTAGAATTTAAATCCTAGAACAAGGTCAATGCTTAGATAACATACATCTATTGGAGGTAGACAATGAAAACATGTCTTTCATCTCTGGGTTTTAGTCAACATTTCACAAAAAAAAGAAATTTTCCCCTCAAATTTCATTGTAAGCAATTCCAGCTCCGCTGGTATGTTGGAGTAACTTACATTCGTATCCCTGCTGCAGCATCTTGCACTCTGCAGCTGTGGGGCACGGTGACAGCTCGCACCACTTTACCTCCTCACAGCGCCGTCCTGCTGTGCTGCTGGGGCAGGTGCAGGTGAAGTCATCCCACTCAGAGAAGCAAATGCCCCCGTTTAGACATGGATTTCTCTGTGAATGAGAAACAAATAAGCCGCCTGTTTGTAAACTGTATGACTTGGGTCAAGTGCTTTGGGAAATCTTCCACAAGCTGCTCACAACAGTTTGCTGAATTATTTTGGCTCATTACTCCTGACAGAACCATTAGAACCGAGTTATGTATGAAGGAGGCCTTCTTCACATGTTTTCAGCTCTGCTCACAAATTTACTATGGGACTGAGATCAGGGCTTTGTGATAGCCTCTCAAAAATATTTAGTTTGTTGTCCTGAAGCCGCTTTATAACTAATTCAGCAGCATAGTTGGGATCATTGTCCATTGTTTAGAAGACCCAATATGTAACTTACTGCCTTAAGTCTTTATTATTTCCAGATAATGTTGTTTCTCTTGACATCTATTTTAAGAAGAACACTGGTCCCTCCTGCTACAAAACATCCACACAACAAAACGCAACCCCCATACTTCAGACCAAAGGGCATGTCTCCAAAAATAAAATATAATTTTCTTCGAGTGCATTTGCAAATGGTAATCTGGCTTTCATGCTGCCTTTGAACCATTGGCTACTTTATCTCTGAGGGGCATTTCAGCCCATGTTAGTTCAGGACTTGTTTCACTGTGGATAATGACACCCTGCTCACAAATTTTCAATGGGATTGAGATCAGGGCTTTATGATGGCAGCTCCAAACCATGTCATTTGTTGTGCTGAAACCCCTTTGTGACTAATTTGGCCATATTCTCAAGGTCCATTAAAAAGGGGCTTTTAAGCCGAAGCTTTAACCTTCCTATCTGATTTCTTTAAAATCTCCACATATTGTTCTTTCCTTATGTTGCCACTGTTTTGTGAAGTGCACCAGTCTGTCCTACCGCAAAACATCCACATAACATGATGCACCCACTCCCGTACTTCACAGTTGGCATTGTATTCTCAGGCTTACAAGCGGCACTCTTTTTCCTCCACATGTAACGATAGCCATTATGGGAAAACACTTTCATTTAAGTTATATCAGACCAAAGGACATGTCTCCAACAATGTATCTGGGTTTTTGTTTCTTTTAAAGTAATAGCTTCTTCATTGCTGAGTGGCATTTTTGGCAATGTCTGTTTAGAACCTGTTTTACTGTGGTTAACAACACTCTTACCAGCTTCAACAAGTATGTTCACAAGGTCTTTAGGCTTTGTTTTTTGTGGTTGATACTCATAATATGCACCAAAGCATATTCATCTCTACAAAATAGATTCTGTCTAAACCCTGAACGTTATAACTGGACATTCGCATGTTGTGTGTAATTATAATATAACAGATGAATGTGGCACTTATGGAGATCCACAGTTCTCTTTCTGATATCTTGGCTGATTTATTTTTAGAATCCTAATCTCAATTTTAAAACAAGTAATAAAATAATATCTCTAAAAATGATCTTTCATTGTTCTGTTTTTTAATAAGTGGAAATGATTTTTGATAATCCTAACGGATTTTAATCAGGCAAAGCTTAGGCTAAAATTAATTCACTGATTATCAACACCATTGGTGTTTTTATGCATCTTTTTAGTACCTTATTACTTATATACACGTCCATACGAATATCAAAAAGTTCAGTATTTTTAGACCATAATGACTTCTGTTGTTTATACATTTTTTACATTTATATTATCACTCTATAAACACTTATGTACTACTAATCCTTTTAAATAACAAAATCCCATAGAAATAAATGTGATAAACTTTCAAATAGGCTAATTCAAACACCTTGTGCTTCTTGAAGGCCCACGTCTTCCCCCTCACTTTCAGCAACATTCATCAATCAGACTTTAAACAGTTCACAAGCATCATCATCACAGTTTAGGTTTTAGGACTTAAAATAAATAAATAATGATGTTTCCTGTCAAACCTGATGATATCATAAACTCTACTACTGGGAAAAGGTTGCACAATCCACCATTTTGCAAATAAATTCTTCCAATTGCTTCAACTTTAATGATGAAGCAACAGCTCCATATGCCCTCTTTCACACAGCTTAACTTTAAAATAACATCTCAAGGAACTTAAACGCCTCTTCATTCAGGTGGATGGGATTTGCAGTAGCTAAAACGCAGTAATCTTTAATTAGAATTTGACTAGTTTCAAGACCATTTTATGTTATCCAGTAAGATATTGTTTTTGTGTTATGAGATCACAGTAATATTAAGAAATACATTTGTTATATTCACTCATTATTCTGTTCTAACCTTTTTGTTTGCTATAGTTTGTATTTTGGTTCGTATGTGTTGTGTTGTAACGTAAAAGGAGGAGGGACAAGAAGGTCCCATGCGAGTGAGTGCAGGGAGCATCTGTGGTTGTTGGCTAAAAATAGAGCCAAGTCAAGACGACCCTGCCATTCTGGTTCCTAATGCCAGGATAGATAGAAGATAGAATAATCCTTTATTGTCCCTCAGAGGGGAAATTTGGCTGTAACAGCAGCAAATTGACAGATAATAGAAGCAGTGTGAAAACAGAATTAAGAATTATATATGTACATTAAGGACACATGACAACAAAATTATTACCCACTCAAACTCAACTGTAACCCACCTTCCATCCACAGCCTCTGGGACCCCATGAGCATGAAAATGTTAGGGTTACAATGCTAACATTAGCTAATATAGCATATAACCTGCTGTTAATATAGCTGATATTGTTACTGATTTTAACTACCAGGCTTTACTGTTTGTCAGTGGTTCTTCTTGGGGCTTTATGTTATCTCTCATGGTGATCTGCTGATGCTTCAACTTTAAAAGTACTTTTACCAGATCGGGTTCAGATCAGATGGTGGATCTGTTTCGATTTGCACTTATTCAGCAGTTTTCTGCTGCAGTTTCAGCTTCTGCTATTCACAATGCGTCTACTGCATTTCTTACACACATCGTTGTAGAAATATTTGCTTCTCTAATATTTTTTATATTTGATACTCTTAATTTTATATTTGGATTTGTACAGCTTTTTCCACAGGTCAGCTCATTTCCCTCTGGTTCATACTTATTCATTCAGGTGTTACACAAGATGTATTTGTGCAGAACATCAGCGCTCTCTGTGTTTGCTTACACTGCAAGCGTTGTCTCCAGAGCAGCCAGCAGTCACGTTTTCCATTAACTCAAGAGGATACGACCTCACCGAAGTGTCCAGCCCAAAGAACTGCAGCCTCCTGTGGCTGATCCTCAAATCCTGCATGCAGCCTTTAAAAAATCCACCAAACTCTGAGGTCGTTCTCTTCTCCAGCAGACCTCCTACAAAAACCCCATCGCCTGCTTGGACATTAACCGCCCTTCCTTCTACATCCCCTTGTTTCTGGCCCGCTACATATAGGGACATATGACCATCCAGCACCTCCACATTTACAAAGTGGACCTCTCCGTCATGAATCGCGCTTCGTGCCTTCAGGCTCTCAGAGTTATGGAGGCGAACTGTGACCCTGCCAGCCTCAAGCCACATGTGCAGGTACGGGCTGCTGCTGTTGGCGATCACCAGGAGGAGCCCGTTTTGCCTCCGCGTGCGCAGGAACAGGGAGACGGAGAGGTTCTGACCCAGATCATCTGTGATGGTGAAGGCTCCAAAGCTGTGAGAGTCCTCATTCCCAAAGCGAGCAGTAATGTGCTCTGCAAAAAAGATCAAGTCAAATTTTAGTCTTGAGAACATTATCGTTATTGTTTTATTTTAAGGTTATAATGTGTTTTTAAATGAAGACAAAACCATAAAACAGAACTATTACCAAATGCATAACCAGCTACAGTACTGTGCAAAAGTTTTAGACAGGTGTGAAAAAATGCTGTAAACAAAGAATGCTTTATAAAAAATGGAAGTGTTAATAATTTATTTTCAGCGATCAATAAAAAGCAGTGAATGAACAAAAGAAAAATCTAAATCAAATCAATATTTGGTGTGACCACCCTTTGCCTTCAAAACAGCATACATTCTTCTAGTTACACTTGTACACAGTTATTAAAGGAGCTCGGCTGGTAGGTTTTTCCAAACATCTTGGAGAACTAACCAAGGATCTTCTGTGAATGTAGGCTTCCTCACATCCTTCTGCCTCTTCATGTAATCTCAGACACACTCGATGGTGTTGAGATCAGGGCTCTGTGGGGGCCACACCATCACTTCCAGGACTTCTTATTAGGCTGAAGCTAGTTCTTAATGACTTTGGCTGTATGTTTGGGGTCATTGTCCTGCTGCAGAATAAATTTGGGCCCAGTCATACGCCTCCCTGATGGTTTTGCATGATGGATAAGTATCTGCCTGTATTTCTCAGCATAGAGAACACCATTAATCCTGACTAAATCTCCAACTCCATTTGCAGAAATGCAGCCCCAAATATTTCAAACTTTGACTCATCAGTCCAGAGCACTTGCTGCCATTTTTCTGCACCCCAATTTCCTTGGCTGACCACTATGTCTACGATCTTCAATGTTGCCCGTTTCTTTGTGCTTTTTCAAAAGAGCTTGAACAGCACATCTTGAAACCCCGGTCTGCTTTGAAATCTTTGTCAAAGAGAGACCTTGCTGATGCAGTATAACTACCTTGTGTCTTGTTGCTGTGCTCAATTGATAAAAATAAACAAATCTTTATATTTCTGAAAGCATTCTTTGTTTACATGCATGTTTTCACACCTGCCTAAAACTTTTGCACAATACTGTTTGTGCAAAGTCTAGATTAATTTTGGTAATGAATAAAGATTTTTTTCTAGAAGTCCCAAAGGAACCTATGGTGCGTCTATAAATAATCTTATAGACTTGTATAGAGTAAAAATGTAACTTTTAGCAGTATACTTAACATGTAAACAATACAAATAGATCAAAGCATATTAAAGTGATAGAATGCTCCTTGAAAACTTTGTCTTTTAATAATTAACAACAAACTTGTATTTTTGGCAGATTTCATGTGATTAACTAACAGAGTAGTTCACAATTGCAACTGTAGACTAATTAGGTGACTTCTGAAAAGAATTGGTTATCTTGGATTTTATTTAGTGTTATCAGAAAAAAGAGGGATGCAAACAAACGCATGTCACGTTTCATGTATCGTTTTCCTTCCAGCTCGCAATCATGGAAATGCATTCGTGTTGGTTCCAATTCCAATGGAATACAATGAAGTTTGTGGCTGGAACATGACAAAACAAGAAAAGGTTTAATGTGTATTAATACTTGACTAAGCTTATTGTCTTTTAAAGAGATCTATACTAGATTAGAGTTTCTGCAGAAAGACATTTACAGACTAAATGCTGACCTTCAGTCTCAAAAAGAGGAAAATTTAAGGTGGAATGAGCCCTCATCGAAGTGTGTTATGTGTCAGCTGTCAGCACTTTCCACTGTGGGTGGGTCATCTTATTGGATAGTGAAACCACTAAGGAATAACACAGGCTTAGGTAGGGAGAGCAGGTCATGTAATGCCTTATGTAAGCTTCAAAGTGTTTCTGCATGGATGCTTAAAATTTGTAGACAAGTGCAAATTTGTTGGCAAAGAAAGGATTTAGACTCATTCTGTGGAAAAAAATGAGGTGCTTTTCCTTTTACGGAGTAAAAAAAAAATCTGAAACATAAATCTAACATTTCCGTAATTCTCTTTCTGATGTGCTCTTTGACAAACTATGTTTTAAAAAAATGTGAAACATTTACTTGGAGGATCTGGCTATTTCCTAAATAGACTCCTTTGTATCCTTAATCTGGTAGGTTGGATAAGAGGATCTCTGCCTTGGCCTCTTTGTTCTGGCTTTTGATTGGACTAGTCGCTGTCAAATTCTGTTACACAAAAGCAGCTAAGGATGTTATTTAATTACCCATTTATGAAATTTGGTGCCTGTGATGTAACTGTTTCTCCTCCAGTTCAAATTATTCAGTACTAGAAGGTCATAACTGCTCAAATATTTAATATCTGACCAAAAAAAGGAAACCAAAAAATAAAAGGTACAATTACACAAAGAGAAATATAACAATTTGCTCCTTGCAGTTGCAAACATACCCTCCTCGCAGTCGTGCCCCTCATAAGGCCTTGCACACTGACACTGGTAGCTCTGCCACAAGTTTACACACTGTCCTCCGTTTTGGCATGGCTCGTCCTGGCAGCGGTCCCTGTGGCTGCAGCCGGGGGACACGTTAACGGCAGAGTTGCTCAGCCATTCTTCTGGAACAACAAGCTGCCAATCTACAAACACATCACGCATGCAGCCGATGAATGCGGCCGAGTCAGGGTATCTACTGGACCCACTCGGATCTTCGAGTGTCCCTCCAATAAAAGTGTTCTGAGGGGAAGTCTCAAGCCCTATCAGAGTGATTTGGACTGGGGTCACCTTGTAGCATGACTGGCTCCCACAGTTTCCAGCATCTTCTAGTAATCTAAGGCTCAGGACCTCGTTTGTGAGCACAGCCTCCACAGTATACCACTCTCCATCTGTGACGTTATGTGGAAGCTGCAGAGTCTGGCTCTCTGCTTCAGTCCCAACAGATTCCTCTCTCCTCAGTGTCAGACCCAGCTGACCCTCTTCCAGCTCAAGCCGCAGCAGCAGCCCCCTGATGTTCCTCTGGAACAACAACGCAGAAGGCAAAACAGTCTTGAAGCTCAGCGTGATGTTGCTAGTCAGATCAGCAATCAGCAGGGGGTTGTGAAGCAACAAGTAACCTCTGTGCTCAAAGGAAAACGTGGTTGAGGTGTTGCAGAGCGGTCCAGTGAGCCCGAGTGTGCAGGAACAGGTGTAACCATGAGTCTCGTCCAGCAGGAACGGAGAGCAGGAACCCTGGTTCTGGCATTTATGACCTTCGCAGCCGACTAACTTCACATCGCAGTTCACCCCTCCGTAGAGAACTCCATCATGACTCCATTCGAGGCAATGGCAGATGAAGCCCCCGACGAGGCTCTCACATCTGCCCCGATTCTGGCAGGGAATGGACTCACAGTGGTTTACCACCTCCTGGCAGTGGGAACCTGTCAACAGAAGAACACCATATAGACACAGAAAACCCTCAGAAAAGCTAAAACAACAAACAAACAACCAGGTGTTGAACTCTGATATAACTTTGAATTCAGATGTAGAATTTGCAAATATTCCTGTAGTTGCAAAATCTTCTGCCATGACATATCTTTCTGTTGGTATTTTGTGGCTGGAATGAAGTAGAAACATGTTCCATCAGGTCAAAACATTATCTTTAAGTTAATAAGGAATTATGTTTGTCTTCCTAAATCTTTGCATGAATACCTTAACTTGGCAGCTAGATGTTTGCACTGATCACCTTCACTCATGTATATATTAAACTGTTTATCACATTTTATTTTTATTTTTTTATTGCATGCTTTGAAGTGTCTATTTCATGTTTGCACAAAGTACAGCAGCAATTTCTTAATGGTGTGAACCTGTTCACACATATGGCAATAAAACTTTTCTGATTTTGATCTAATGAAGATCACAAATTGAAGTCAATGTTAGATTATTTTGAAAACATAGAATTAAATAATTAAAAATATACATAAAAAAATCAATTTAAATCGAAAACAAATGTTAAGCATTAAACTGTTTGAATTAACCAGAGATTAATGATGAAAGAAAACACCAGGTGACTGGCTGTTATGTAACAGCATTACCAAATCTATTCACATAATTAAAAAAAATCAAATTTACCTGTCCCAAGCAACACAATCCACAAAATCCATGGTGCGGGCGCCCACATCATGCCGACACGTTAGCCCCCAGAACTGACTCAAACTTGCTTGACTTCATATTAATTTGCGTTCGTGTCCTGGCGGAGCGCTGCTGCTTGTTTACCCGTGCACTCTGAAGCATGTTGAGCTGAATATGTTCAGTCAGGAGACCAGCAAAGCCAGATCCCCGGGGGGATTAGGCTAATGCTATTTGGCCACCTTACTGAGTCAGAGCCGTCGCCACTGGCAGAGAGTCAGTTTTTAGAACACAATTATCACAGGCAACAGCTCACAGTTGGACCAACACTTGTGTACAAACAGTAAAAATGTGAGCATTTTACAGCTGGAAATTCCTGTTTTGATATGCATGGCTTAATGTTAAAATATTTAATCTTTTAATTTTATGTTAAATTTAAACTTTTTCTTTTTTTTTGTACGTGTCCTATCTTGGCAGTGTGACACTCAGAATTAGTGTTTCAGTACCAAGCAGAAGCCCAACAGATTTACTTTCACAAGTGGAGCATTTCAGCTTTTGCTATAGAACACCACTTGATATATATGTGAAAGAAAATCTTTATTAGAAATTGCTGTGGGTATTTTGCTGAGACGGAAAAAAAAGGGGAAAAAAGAAAGAAGATAAAGAGCGGTAGGAATAAAAAAGTTTACAGGGAGAAGGTGAGTTGAAGATGTAAGAGAGGAAGGGGAAAAAAGAAAATACAAGAAAACATCTTAAGGGGCGTTCACACCGGTCACCGCCTCCAGGCAGCAGGGCGGCTAGATTACATGCAAGTCTATGGTATATGGAGGCACAGCTGGCATCAACGCGTCCACGCAGCTGCTGCTCAGACGCGTTGACGGACCGTCGGAGCAGTTGCTGCGTGAAGTTGGGAAAACTGAACTGTTGGGCAGCAAACGTGGGTTGTCAACCAATTGTAGGGACTCTTTGTACTGACGTCATTACTCCTTCCATGCGTGGATCGGCAAGTCAATTCTTTCAAAATGGAGGATCAACTAATCGTTGCTCTCTTTAATTTTCGTGAATTGTATGACCTGTCGTTTTACAAAGACAGGAAGAGATCGGACCTTATTTGGAGGAAGATATCGGAGGATATTGGAGTGCCAGGTAAGCAGTTAAATATTTTCTTTTAACTTTATTGTTTCTTGTAACGCAAGCCAAACCCGGTTAGGGTAACTGCGGTTCTAAATACTGACGTGATGCGCCGACGCGGACTACAAAGTGTGAAAGCAGCTTGGTTTTAATTTTCGAGCGTCAACTTTCGTCCGTTTGAGCGATTTGACGGGTGGACGCGCTGACCGGTGTGAACCCCTCTTTAGTCTGCTTGTACACCTGCAGGACGGCAGAGAGAGGGAAAACAAACGATAATAAAATAAACCAAACAATGCGAACTGAGAACTATACAACCACAACTCACAAATAGATGTTTAAATACAAAAAAAGTGTCACTGAAAAGCTCACACTCCTGATTATTACGAGATCTAACCTCAGCCCAAGAATGCATCTGTAAACACCTTAATCCCCACACCTGTGTGTGTGTGTGTATGAACATGCTAGTGTATATAAGGTTTCTCCATACAAGTGTTCAATAGCTGGTGTGAGGAGCCATCGATCAGCCTCCAAGGAATCAGCGCAGACACGAAGGAGATCAGAGCGATAGGCATCCAACGGACCCCCCAGAGCACAAGACCCCCAGTCGACCAACGCAGGGCTTACCGCACCCCCCAAGAGAGTAGCAGAGGACAGCCCCGGAAGAAACAACCAGCAGCTACAATGCAGGGGCCTGGGGGGCCACAGCTAGGCTCCTATGGGCTCCGCCGGCAGCCGGCTATGCCAGGGCAGATCCAGCCGACATCCCTATGCCCCTCCGCCCCACATCGGAGCTCCACACCAATAGTCAGAGCGGACGGACGCCATCCACATACCAAGCCTAGTCACCACCCAGATACCGAACTGAACCAGCTCCCAAAACTCAATCCCGCACACCGCAGAGCACCAAGACAAAGCATCCAACAATCAAACCCACCAATGTACCAACTAAGCACGAAACATAAAGAACAGACGATCAAGTGGAGACGCCGGACCCAACCCATTCCGACCCACCCAACATCTACCACCAAACAATGCCCAAACAGGCCCCTCCCAAAGATGCTGAATGAACAGCTCCCCCTCTGGATGCCGAAAAGTCTACCCACCCCAAAGTCACTACATGTGTGTCTCATGAGAATGTTATTAGTGAGAGTGTCTAAGTAGTACAGTAAAATTGGGACCCAGGCCGCCACTGGATAGCAGAGATGGAAATCCCTCACTGCACCTGTGTGACATGCCTACACACCAAGGCCCTACATAAGTGGTAAAGTGATGGAGCGGGTGGACAGAGGTGTCCGAGGATGGGGAAGGAGGGACTGGGGGACAAAATGCCTTCCCAGGGAGCCAGCTACCCCACTGACTCCAATAGGGACACCTGTTCACCAAGATCCACAAAGGGTGGGAGGCCCTGGCACATCCACCACAGGGCCCATGGCTGCAGGATGATGTGGAAAAATCATTTCTGGATCTAAAGTCTATGACATTGATCTAATAATTTTATCACAGTAATTATTAGTCAGGGAAGAGGCCTTTTACCTACTTTGATCTAACTACTGATTCCTCAGCAGTGACAAGTGTTTTGGTTAACCTAACAATGAAGACATAACATCAGGGTACTGAAGGTAGAAGCTGCTGGCAAAGAGGGCAGACATGAGCTGGGTGCGAGAGAGTTCGCGCGTTGGCCCAAACGGGCTCATGCTTAAGACGGGCCGAAATAAAATATGAAAAACGCCGATGCAGACTCCGGCCTAATTCCTATGAAGGGAAGTAGACATTTCTTTCCACAACAAGGACCACCAAGCCGCATGGAGACCCCCCAGCCCCATCCCAGAAGAAGATCTATACCCACCCCGACATAGCTAGATAGTAACAGCCTCCCTCCCAGCAAAGGAGGCCCCCAGTGCCACCCGCGCTTCTAAGGTCCCCCTGTCCCCGACCGGGTACCGAGCCCTGGCAGAGCGACAACTGCTCTCTGATGGCTCGGCAAGCAACCGAATCCAGCACCTCCCCCCATCCACCCGCCCTGAACATCCAGTATTTAAATTTAAACATTTCCACAGCATCCTTACTAACACACTGCAGTCTCCACCATATTTAGCTCATTGTAACTGTACAGTTATTATATAGATTGCTAATGTATTCCCACCCCTGGATTTTTCTCAGATTTGTTGCTTTACAGCTGCAAACTTTATTTGATGGACCAACAATAAATAGAGCATAATTATGAAGTGTGGCTAAATAATGGTATTCACAATCTTTAACAAATATCAATCCCAGAGGTAGGGCTGGGTACCGTTAGATATTTTTCAATACTACTGCTATACCGATATATCTATAATTTCAAATCTAATTTCCAGAGAGAATAACGAGTACTAAAGGTTGGGTTTTTTGTTTGTTTTTTAAAATTAAATTAAGCAAAAACACAGCAGACTTACAGTGCAAACAGTAAAGGCACAAAATTTACATTTAAAAAAATTGCCTTTCCGTAATACTAATGCTTCACTTCATGTCAATAATAACAAGCCTGCTGAACTGCATTTTCTGCTTGTTATGTATACAGTCTAGGATTTTCCTAATGCTAGGTAAACAAACGGCAGGAACATCATTTTATTGCATATCTATGCTTTTATAAGCCTTTCATTCTCAGACACCTCCAGTGTTTTTGTTGCTGATGCAGCGACCTCGTCTCCTCCCTGCAGTCACTTGACACACAGCAGCGTAAGAATTCGAGCAACACATTAGCAGGGACATTTGAAATTGAAATTTAGCACCAAAAAATATTATTTTTATCTGTATTGATGCCTTCCAAATATTTTCAGTCGCTACCAAAGCAGCAGAATTTTGTTACCCAGCCCTACCCAGGGGTCACGTTAACAGAATATTTTTCTGTATTTGACCAGTTTGACTGTTTTTTTTTTAGAACGGTGACGGAAAAATCTGAAGGCCGTCTGTCATTTTGACAGATTACAATTCACACCCCTAAACACTTGAAGCAGACATTTTCCATTTTATGCACTGAGTACAGTTAACTAAATCAATCCTAGAAAAAAGATTTCAGTGGGAGCATTTGTACTTTATAGATCTCGCTAACTGGGGCTGGGTCATGCCACCAACCGGTACAGATGGAGTGCATGCTGTAGGATTTCTTCCCGCTAAAATGATAGCTTGATGGTCAGGAAACTGCTGGTTTCAGAGAGTCTTTCTGACTTCTGATCACTTCAACTGGAGACTTGTCCCCTGATTTCAAAACTTTGGCTCCTGGGTGACCGAGCTTCTCCCCCTATTTCTAAGGGAAACCCCAGAAACCCTGTGGAGAAAATTTATTTTGGCTGACTGGGTCCCAAATCTAGTTCTTTCAGTCATTACCCAAACCTCGTGACCATAGAGGGTAGGAATATAGATTGACCGGTATATCAAGAGCTTTGCTTCTTGGCTTAACTCTCTCTTCACCATGACAGATCAGTATATCTCTCTCTCTCTGTCTATCAATCTCCGACTCCATTTTTCCCGAGATACTCTGCCCTTTGACAAATCTCTTTACTCTGATATTCCTAAAAAAACTGCTGTGCAAATGCTGTCTTCAGAAGTCACCTAATTAGAGAAGCAACTCTTGTAGAATCTTTTGTTCAACAGCCTTTATTATGTCTTTATTAGATTTGCACATCTTTAGAGGAAAATGTTTGCCCAGTCTTCTGTATGAAATAGTCCAAACTCAGTCAGATCAAATTGAAATATGAGAATCAATTTTCAAGTATTGCTACAGATTCTCAATTGGATTAAGACATGAATATAGTTCATCTAACCAATTCCATAGCTGTGATTGTATGTTTTAGGGCCCCCAACCCCCCAGAGTCTAGTTCTTTGCAGCCAGTTTTTCCTAAATAATTGCCCCATATATTCCTATCTCTATGTTTGTAAGACTAAATATCCACATCAAATGCTAAAGATCGTAAGAACCAGGTTTCAATGTACCTGCTGTTCCTGGAGGACAGATGCAGATGTAGCCTGCAGCGTACCGGTGGTCGTAGTGTTCAGGCAACAGAGCCTCGTTGCCGTACAGAGCCTGCCATGACCTCTCGATGCAGCTACCACCATGCATGCACGGACTGCTACTGCACTCGCTTGTGTCTATCTCACAGTTGCGCCCCCCAAACCCTGAAATGAGGAGTCACACTGTGGTTGTGATCAGATCAAGATCAAAACCTGATGAGCACAAAAAAGATGTTTTACTCACCCGGCCAGCATTCACAGCTGTAGTTACCCTGGTTTTCCTTGCAGATGGCGCTGTTGAAGCAGGGATCAGAGTAGCATTGTGGCAGCGGTGTCTCACACTTTGGGCCAGTGAATGCTGTGTGTGAGCAGTCACAGCTGTACCTAAGACAGCCACACATTTTCTTAATATAAGAGTAAAATGTTTACTCAACAGTTCCTACAGTCTGTTTGAGGTGACGGCAGTGTTAACAGGTATTTCATCTGTAAAGACGTACTCATTCACGCCATCAATACACAGAGCCCCGTTTTGGCATGGCTGCTCCTGGCAATCGTCTGTGTTGATTTCGCATCGGTCTCCTTGGAAACCGATCTGGCAGATGCACCGAAAGCCTCCAGCATGGTTAACACAAGTGCCACGGTAAAGACAAGGCTGTGACTGACACTGATCGATCTGGATCGCACAAGTGGTCCCTGTGAACATCATCAAAGCCACACAGATGTCAGGGCCCAGGTGAGCCCAGCTGCACGGGCTGAGGGCAGGGGGTGAAAAATAAGCAAAGCTTTCAGGCTGGCTGACTGTGATCATGGGTTTCTCTTTTATGTCACAGCAAAGCTTCTTTCTCTGCAGCTGGTCTAAACTTTGAAAACAAACAGTGTATACAGTATCCTAGAGCCATATATCTCTCCTGCAGAAAAAAGGAGGAGGATCTGAATGATTACCTTTTTCGCTAAGAGTAATCTGCCTGCAAGAGTTGTTAAAAAAATTTCTTTTTCCACATTTTGTCATGTAATAACAAAAGCTTCATTTCAGGTTTTTATGTTATAGAGAAAACCAAACTGATATAATTGAAGGAAAGTGAATATTTTTTACAAATAAAAATATGAATAGTTTCTATGTTATTCTGTTCTTATTGTAGAACCACCGTTTTCTGCAAATCACATCTCCTGAGATATGCACCTAACAGCTTTGCCAACTAGAAGTGAATGTTTTTGAATGTTTTTCCTTATCCTTACCCATCCCTATATGATGCTTCCACCAATATGTTCTACAAGATGAAGCATTCAGGGTGATTTACAATGTTTGTTTTCTTGCTTGAATGCACACACGTGGAGTTTTACATGTAGGCCAAAAAGTTTACATTTGGTCTCCTTTGACCAAAACATTGTCTTTCACACATTTGCTAGGAGTTTGTTAGTTGAAAACTGCAAACACAAGTTCTTACCACTTTCTATCACAAAAGGTTTTCTTCAACTTTGTCCATAAATGTTAACTCCGAAGGCTTTACCTCACATGTAATAGTTGCCCCTTTCAAAGCACCTGACCAGTGGACCTCTGCAGCTCCTCAAGAGTTATGATCAGCCTCTTGGCTGCTTCTCTGATTAAGCTATCCCTGTCCGGCCTGTTAGTTTAGGTTGACGTCTATGTCTTGGTAAGTTTGCAATGCTCCATAAGAGGTTCCAATTTTCAAATATTGTTTTAAACTTTTCCACAACTTGGTCCCCAATGGTTTGTTCCTTGCTCTTCACAATGCTGTCTGTTCAGTAATGTTCTCAGAAAACGCTTAGGCCTTCAGAGAGCAGCTGCATTTATACTGAGGTTAAATTACTCAGGTGAATTCTATTTACTGATTAGTTACATTTAAGAAAAATTGGTTGCATTTATTTTGGGGTATTTGAGTAGAGGAGGCTAATACAGAAGCATGCAATGCTTGCCATATTTTATTTTTAAAAATGAAAACTTGTATTGACTAACTTGTATTGTGTTGGTCTATCAAATGAAATCCAAACAAAAAAATACCAAAGTTTGTGGTTGTAATGTGACCAAAAGCATGTCATTTCATTGGGTATTGAAAGACCCAGTAAAACAAAAGATGTTAAAATATGAACGCTGTCCTTATAGACCCTGCCATATTTACAAATAAGTAAACAATAGTTTAATATATGTCACTTATTTATAAAACAAGTCGGGTTTAGAGATTAAACTTCTGCATTTTACATTTGAATCCATGTTAGAATTTACCTTTACTGAGATAAAACATTTGCACATTTAATTTATGCATTTTTTTTTTTTTTACCTGGTTATAAAGTCACACACACACCTGTGAATCCAGGAGGGCACAAACAGGAGAATCTACCCACTCTGTCCACACAGGTGCCTCCGTTCCTGCAGGGCTGTGAAGCACACTCGTTCACATCTATCTGGCAGTGAGCACCCTGGAAACCTGGCACGCAGAAGCAGGAGTAGCCGTCCCCGCGGATTCTGCATATTGCCTGATTTTGGCACGGGTTTGGGAAGCAGGGGTCTGGAGTTGGAGGCAGCTTGTCAGGGGATGCACCTAGGAGCAAAATGTGTTATCTAATATCAAACTTAGAAGATATTTTCTTTAATGAAACACCTTCATGATTTCTTTATTTAGCAAAACATACACCTTTGTAAAGAGTGTGAACATGAGATCTGACTTTTCACCCGCAAGAACCTCTTTCATCAAGTCCCTTCAAAATATCCCTACAACACTTTTTAGTGTTACAGATGGTGTCCTGAATCTTCAAAATATGAATGATCCAATGATCCTGAAGTTCCAAAGAGTCTTGTCCGAGTTTCTGTAGATATGTTTCAGGCTGCTCCTACATGAATGATCTTTTATTCTTTCTTTTTTTTCAGAAAACCATTTAAAATAGTCCTGAACTAATTAAGTTTTGGTAAATGTGTAACATTTTAAATGTAAACCTGTCTTTTTATTTTTGTGGAAACCACTTTAGCCTTAAGGTGGTTTTATCTAAAGATATTTGTTTACATTTTAGGTTTCTTTCTGAAACCAAAGAATGTGGTAGAAAAAAGAATTAGCAATTCCTTTTTCTTATTTGATGTCTAACATGATGAAACAGGTGTGCTTCCATGATGAAACAGGCGTGTTTCCCAAAGTCTTCTTCTGATTGGTTGATCAAAACTTTGTGACGACTCCTTCAACTTCACCTCTGAAAGAGCTATGCTGTGTTCAGACCCAAAGACAAAAAGAGAAACAGAATCAGACAAGCAGCCTGACACTTTGATCCGTTTGTCTAATTTGGTGTAACATTCCTGAGAGATTAAAATGTAGTATTCACTCCATATCTGTGACATGTTATGGGACTTTTTTGAGTCACAAGTTTCTGAATCCAAAGTGAAAAACCACTGAGGTATCCAAATGACTTAAATCAGAACCTAACAACTTTTCAGTCCTAAAGTGAACTATTTGTTGGAACGGGGAGTTGGATAAACAGAGATTATAATTCATTTCATGTATAAGCCATCTGGCTTATTCTGGACCACAAGGCACTCTTTTACCTTTTCTATAGTGGTGATTTTGGCAGGTGGGGAGCTGAAGGTTAAAAGGTGGTTCTGGGATTTTTTTAATATTTCTTCCTTATCCCTATTTCCCCCCATTGTCTTCATATTAATATTAGGTATTAAGAAACAAAATTAGGTCATAAGGCCCTTTTTTAAAGTGCTGAGAAACCAATAAAGCTCTGATAAGTATCCAAGAGCTTAGATAATATTTCAAACTTTTCATCTTTGCTGTAGAAGTATTGTGTTGACTTACTATCAGTGTTCAATTCTGGTTTCATCTGACTAGACTAGAGTACCTTCTTCAACATGTTTGCTGTGTCTCCTACGAAGCTTGTGGCTAAATACAAATAGGATTTTTTTTGGCTGTCTGTAAACAATACCTTTCATTTTGCAACTCTTTCGTAAAGGCTGGATTTGTTACAGGCCAATACATTCTCCACAAGAACCGAAGAGTTTGCTCTCTCCCTCAGAGCTGCAAGAAAAAAAAAACATCACATTGCCCTTATTCTGGCCACCTCAATAAAAAAAAAACATATCTGTTCTTGCATAGTATGTACAGCCCTTAGTGCTTGTCATGTCAACAGATTCTTCCACATGAGCTGTGGATCTCTGCAGCAGCTCCAAAGTTAACATGGACCTCTTGGCTGCTTCTCTGGTTACTGCTCCCCTCGACTGAGCTGTCACTTTGGGAGGATGGTCACGTCTTGGTACTTTTACAGCTGCGCCATCAATACTCTTTCCATTTTGAGATCATGGGTTGAACTGTGCTCTATGAGATGTTCAAAGCTTTGGATCATAGTCTTATTACCCTGCTTTCAACTTGGCATGTCCAAGGTACAAATAGTTAGGATTTTGTTATTTATCTTTTTGTGTGGGTTTTTTTTTCATCATCAGGAACTAGACAATAGAGTGTCATAATTCTTAATTATTGGAATTAAGAGGTCTTATCATTATTAGTTGGATGGAATAAGTTTGATTAATGCTAAATAAATTCTAGTTTGAGAACTATGCTGAATCACTTTGCTGCATTACAGTTAAAGAATTCCTCCTTTACAACAGCTTTTGATAGATTATGAGACTGATACAAGGCAGTCTAAAACAAAACCTGTTAGGGGCTGGGAGAGACAGATGTTTCCCTTACAGCAGGAAAACAACTACATGTCCTGGTTTAGATCAAAGCACATCCCCATATTTGAATGATTCAGTCAAAGTCCAGCCCTAAATCGAATTTTTAATATGTGGAAAGACTCATTCTCCGACACTCTCCATTTACTCTGACTTGGCCTGAGCTATTCTGGAAAGAAAAAGGAGCAAAAATGTCAGTTCCTAAATCTGAAAAGCTGGTAGAAACATACCAACAGACTTGCAGCTGCAGTTGTGCTTTCCTTTGGAGGCTGTGAAAATTTTCAAGTTTCACAATGTTTTAGACTGAAACTGCACAACATACTGTCATATCAGCTGCAAGAACTGGCCAGAAAATGAGTGAAGTTTGTCTTTAGTAATAAAGCCCACTTTAAATGATCACAAGAAAGTCTCAAACCTTTAGATCAAAGAGTAGAGTAACGGCGATTGATATGGTACAGTATATGGACACTATGTCCCCTACTGTGTTGGTTGATTTTTCTCTAATGAACACTGTCATTTATGGAGTTGAGGGGACAAAGAGACATAACGGAGAGCTTCAAATCTATTGAAGTGTTGCTCTCTGTGGGGTGACAATCAGACTGTAGCACTTTCCAAAATGCCCTCAAAGTAACACATGAATATTGAAAGGAGAAAAGAATGAGCTTTGCATGACTAGTGCAAGAAAAACTACTGATGCATTAGAGGCCATGAATTGTTGAGATGTTTCAATAATCATACAAAGTAATCATCCTTCAACAGCGCAATCAGTCTGAGGGACCTTTAAAGATGTGAAACAGCCCGATTATAGGACATCTTCTCCTTCTCAGACACCAATCCGTTTTTAATGGGGGTCAATCAATTTTACAAACAGCCAGCTTTTTTCTCCAGGAACTGCCACAGGTGTCGATAGAGTTTGATTCAGAATATGGTGCAGATTGGTGCAGCATAATGCGATGCATTGGCCATGTCTGTATTGGCCCTCATTACAAGAAGGATCAGCTGCTACATTCAGACCAGATTACACACATTTTGCAAAAAGCACAGTAAATCCTTAATAGTTCGAATGTAATTGTCATAGATGATGTATGATTTATTTTTCAGCTGACATGAGTGATCATCAGTATTCCTTTGAGATAGACCTCAGTGAAATTCTGAGCACAAAGCCCTCCCCTCCCACAGCAAGTAAGGGCTCCTTCATATGTAAATGAATCCTCAGGCTCTTTGTTTGGTCCTATCTAGAGGTTCTTAAATAGCCCGTGTGGGGGACCTGATCACCTCTGCGCAGATACACTTTGCTGCTGCAAGCCTCTGTTTCAGTGGAGATAAGAAGACAGGTTATTATTAGATGTTTTGGAGAGAAGTGGAACAATGAAGGAAAACCCTCCTTTTGTGCGATCTCTTCTCCCCAGTCTCCAAAATCCTTTTGAGGGTCACTGCTGCCCCCTCACTGTTGCATCATCTTTAGCTTTTCATTGTGTAGAAACTGTACAGAGATTAATCCAGTGAATGATGTCATCCTACAGACATGCAATTGAAATTCCAACCATGAGTTGGTTGAAATGCATAAAATAGGAATACAATAACAGGAAACAGGACATAATTGTTTACATTGTTTTTAAAAGTTTTAACCTTAAAAAAAGGTCTTGATTAGAGCTAAAAAAAGTTTTGATTGGTTATCTCTATCCCAGTCCTATTCCAGCCATCACAGTACAGAATGAAGTACATACTTTTGGGTATGGGTCTAGCCCCCTCCCTGACATCCTAGATTATGGACTATCTAAAATCTAGACCTTAATACGTCAGGGTGGGGAGATGTGTTTCTGGGACACTGGAATGCAGCACTGGGGTCCCACAGGGGACTGTTTTAGCTCCCTTTCTGTTCACGCTCTACGCATCAGACTTCAGATACAACTCAGAGTCCTGCCACATCCAGAAGTATTCAGATGATACAGCTGTCATGGCATCTGTGAGCGGTGGACAGGAGGGGGAGTACAGGGACCTGATGGAGACCTTTACTGACTGGAGCAAAAAAAAAAAAAAACCTGTCTTCTCCTGGACACCACCATGACTAAGGAGCTGGTGGTGGACCTCGGAGATCTAAACCACCAAGACAACCAGTCTGCATAGATGGGGAGGGAATAGAGATTGTGGAGTCCTACAGATACCTGGGGGTGGTTCTGGACCAGAAACTGGAGTGGACCACCAATACAGATGCAGCATACAGGAAGTGACAGAGTTGCCTTTTCTTCCTCAGGCAGCTAAGGTCCTTCGATGTCTGCAGTAACATGCTGCAGATGTTCTACCACACAGTCATCGAAAGTGTGTTTCTGTATGCTGTTGTCTGCTGGGGAAGCACTATGGATAAAGACTGCAGAAGTCTGGACAAACTGGTCAAATAGGCCAGTTCTGTGTTGGGTCGGGAGCTGGACCCTGTAAGAACTGTGGTGGAGAGGTAGATGAGGAGAAAGCTGCAGGGCATTCTGGCTAATACAAAACACCCCCTGCATGATGTCCTGACCAGCCAGAGAAGCAGCGGCAGTGAAAGATGGATCTCTTTGAGATGCAGGACTGAGAGGTTCAGGAGATTGGTTGTTCCTGCAGCCATGAGACTGTTCAACAGTGACACCAAACTTGTTTATAAAATAATTTAATTTTTATTGTTTTATTTCAATCTAATATATATTTTTAAATATGTGAGCACTGGACAAAGTGAATTTCTCCTTTTTAGGGATAAATAAAGTATCTATCTATCTATCTATTGCTAATAATTTCCTGATTTATGCTTTCATATTTTTGTAATTTAATCACATTTTAAAACCTCATATTTCTGTATATAATATCTATATATATTTTTAATTTGAATAAAGTTTTTTCTGCACATTCACCCAGCTTCCAGTTTGGTTTTACCACTTGTGACCAGATTTCCTCTATCTTTTCTTTTGAACCATGCAGGTGGTCGTAACAGAGTGCAACTTTTTGCTGTATAGCTGATAAACTTGACAATAGTTTGAACAAATCACGGCTATACTAGACATAAATATCAGTGTAAAGCATGACAAAACACCTACGTGCAACTAACAGCTAAGACTCGATTCAGAAAACAGGAATAAAAGTCCCTTACCATATATTGGAAGCAGCGAAATAGTCAAAATTATCCAAGCAAGAATGTCAAAACTACCACAGCGAGTTAAATGCATTTTCATTGCAATGCACCATCCTGTTCGTTGTGTTGAAGTCCAGTCATGAGCGGATCTGTCTCCTATCGGACTTTTCTGTCTCTGCCTGCAGAACCTTGGCGGTTGTCAGCTCCAGACCCACTTGATGCGCACTTCTGCTCCCTTCGAGTTGGAGCACCCTCCACAGCAGCCTCCATCACAGAGAAGACAATTAAAGACTGAAGTGTGGCGCTCAGTGAGGCATGCGCTGTGCACATGCACTCACAAACAGAGTTACCATGGAGACGAGCCACGTGGGAAGAATTTCAACCTAATCAACTGATGAAAACAGAGGTATTCAGTTCAAAATTCAAACTACGTTATTGATCCCAAAGGTAAATTAATTGTCATATATTATACTTTTATATTTACTTATATATTATATATATATATATATATATATATATATATATATATATATATATATATATATATATATATATATATATATATATATATATATATATATATATATATATATATATATATACACACGATTAATGACCATGAATAATTACACAAGCATTAGTTTATAGACTTAGAAATATTTAATTGTCAAAAGTTAACAGCATCAAATATTCCTTTTTTGGAGTTATGATGTACAGTTTTCTTTGAAACCACATTAAAAAACATCTTGCTTATTGTTTCAAATAAAACAGGTTAAATAAACAATAAAATAGATAGTTGCTACTCTACTTAAATAACTGAAGGATATTGGAGCCGTTCAAGATGATAGCTTGGTATTTCACAGAATCACACTGTTATGAAATCGTATGGAATATTTGTGAACTTTGTTTTGAGTGATTTTTGTTAATTAATGTATGAAATCCAGCTGTAATGTAAATGGATCGCACTTAAATCCCAAAGGATTTACTGTTAATTTATTTGAACAAAAGTAATCCTGATAGATACGTTTCAACTACTCACCTGCTGGAAAGAGATAGGGAAGTTTATATTTCCTAAAGACATGTATTTTTGATATATGTTTGTGTGGATTCTCAGTCATCCAGGACATAGTAGTCTTGAGAGTTAAAAAAATAAAAGCAACTACACTTCTCTTGTCATCATTATGACGTGTCGCCTCTCATCTAAAGGGGGCATGTGAGCAAAACAGCTCAGAATCGTTAGGGGGATCGTCAGGATCGTTAGTGCCAACGACCCTCTCAGGGAATTGAATAGAGGTTAGGTCCAGGGTGACATGTGACCTTGACTGCCTCATTAAACTATAACCATACTCCCGACCAAGTTTCAGAACTGAAGAAGCCTTTTGGATGAAAGGTAAAACATCTTCAAGATAACAAGAGAAATCCAGTTGCCTTTTAACTATCAAGATTATTTATGTTTAATGTCGACCTGTCTAAATAGGTCTAAGAACTTGTTGATAATTTCACACATTTCAGGTCATTAAGGTTTATTGTTCCACATCTTCAGTCATACTGTAGACAGAAAAACCAATGTAACAGGAAATGTCATTTTGAATGGGCAATACGAAGTGATAAAAGGTGTGTAATCAATCTTTTTTCTGTCAAATGTCAAATATTTAATATGAGAGTAGGGGAGAAAGATGAGCATATATTTGGGAGTGTAGAAGAAATCTCATAAACCAGTGAATCAAACCCCCTTATTCCTAATGCACAGATTCCTGCTTGCATCACTATTTATCACACAGTGGGATTGAGAGATTGCTTTTAGGTAAATATTTACAAAACTTTTTTGCATCTTTTTCAGAGAATAGAAAGTCACTGGGTTAATCATAAGCAGACCAAGAGCTCAGACTCTGTCACGTTTAGCTGCATGTTGAAAATGTATTGAAACATCATGTTTGTTTTCTTTTTAAAAAGTCTGGAAACACTACATGTTACAGCCCCTTCTGTACTGGAACTTAGGAGTTAGTCTTAGGAACCTTCCAACAAAAATACCTGGTACTTACTGGAACCATCTTAGAGTTTATCAGGTACTTTCCAAGAAACGTTTTAGGAACTTACAAGGTAATTTGCTAGAAAGTGTATTGTAACTTGCCAGGTACTTACATGGTACTCTCCAGAACCTACCTGTTACTTTCCCAGAATCTACCAGATACTCTCCTGGACAACAGCTTACACTCACTATTTACTTTCAGTAACTTACCAGTTCCCTTTTGAGAATTTTGTTGGAAGTTCCTATTTACTTTGTTAGACTTACTTATCTGGTAAGCTCCAGGAAGGTTCCAATAAAGTACCTGAAAAGTAGTGTCAGCTACCTGAATGTTACAGGAAAGTAATCTCAGACTCTACCACTTCCTGTAGGATCTGGGAAAGTAGCCAGTAAGCTCCAAGGGAACCTTTATTTTCCAGGAAACTAACCTGTAAGTACCAGGAAAGTAGCCCTTTAGTACAGGTTTCATAATATAGTGCCATCAAAGGTTTTTTATAGCTATCTACATGTGTGTGATAATTAAATCTTGCAAGTTGTTGACAATATTCTCCAGATATAACTTTTAGCATAAAAACTGCTGAAAAGAGACGGCTGGAAATGAAAAGCTTTGATGCTGACTGAAGACCTTGCATAGTGGATTCAAATCCAGATTCCCTCTGCTGCACACTTTGTGCACCTCATGCTTCCATAAATCCATAAACCTTGCTGTCTGTCAGCTGCTTTAAAAAAAAAGGTAAACATTTTTGTATGTTTTTAACTTATGCATACATCTCATCACAGTAAAATTTGGAAGAAGATACATAGCACAGGAAAGTCATACATGGATCTAGGTAGCCCTCAGTGGATAAAGACCCATTAACACTCAGCAGGCTTACCCTTCATGTAGGTACATACAGGGGCATTTATGGGGATCAGTTCTTAAAAAAAAAAATAATAATGAGGAACTCATTTGTCCTTATTTTCATCCCCAACTCCGGCTAAAATAATCCTCACCTAAATCCACTTCAACCCAGACTGTCTATAAATGTGTTGCCTCCACAAATTCACTGGCATCTGCAGTGAAAGACAAAACCAACAATAGTGGTTGTGTCTTTTCAGAGGTGCTGGTGTGTAGAGACGGGAAACATGAGGTGGTCACACCTCGGTGCTGATGGCTCGGGTGTTGGTGTAGAAATCAGGAGATCGACCACGCTGGGTGTCCCTCAGCAGGGGGCCTCGGACAGCGGCCAGCGGCATCGCCAGCGCTTGGTTCTCATAGTGTGTTGGCATGTAGGTGACGCGCTCTCCACCGTTGCGTATGTCGTTGGAGGTACGGATGTAGAAGGGGGAGTCGTAGGGTGAACAGGTGGGACAGTAGCGGCGTTGCCCCATGGTAGGTTTGGTGGGGTTGAAGGATTTGGCCGGCTCCGGTGGCGACAGCGACAGAGGGGTGATGATCGGTCCGTCCAGGCCAGTGACGCTGCAGGCGTTGCAAGCAAAGTGTTGCTGAGAGAGGGAGCCGCTGTCAGACCCATTCTTCTTACAGCAGTAATACTACAAACAAAGAAGTTTGTGATAGTTCAAATAAAAATCAGCTATGAACTTTGGTAATTAAAACCTTTTCTTAAAATAAGAATTAAAATCTGTTTTAGCTTCCCCATCTCATTGTTCTCACTGTGACATAAAAATATAAATCAAATCAAATCAAACTTTATTTATAAAGTGCTTTTCATACAAGAAGTTGCATCACAAAGTGCTTTACAGATTAAAATGACCCCACATAAAACCACCTTCCCTTCCCTCCCCCACAGATTGAAAAGCATGGTCACAGTTATACCCCCCTCCCCCAAACCCATCTCCCATGCACACACACAGGTAAAAGAAAAAGTAAAAAAGGACATTGGGCCGAGTGTAGATGAACCATGCAAGGAAGCCATCTGCCCCGGCAGCGATAGATTAACAGCAGCAGCCGAGGCACCGACACAAGGCACCCAGTGCAGGCAAGGCCAAGACCCCCACCTCCACCCAAGCTCCACCTGGAGAGCACCCAGGCAGCCACAGCCGACCACCGCTCCCGGGGCAGAGGGCTCCCACAGAGGAAACACTGGAACGGGGATTAAGATAAATTAAAGTATAAAAATAAACAGTAAATTAATGTGCTAAGATTAAATAGTAAAAATGATACAAATATAATCATATAAAACATGCAGAGCAATTAAACAAACAGTAATAAATAATAATCAGTTAAAAGCTAGGCTAAAAAGGTGAGTCTTGAGCCTGCTCTTAAAAACATGAACGTTCTCTGCAGCCCTGAGGTCCTCTGGCAGCCTGTTCCAGAGGTGAGGGCCATAAAACTGGAAAGATGGCTCACCATCCGTGTGTGTCCTGACTTTTGGGGTGACAAGGAGACAGCTGCCAGAGGAGCACAGAGACCGTGAAGGTTTATATAATAAAAGCAGTTCAGAGAGATAAGAAGGCCCAAGACCATCAAGACACTTAAAAACCATTAAAAGAACCTTAAAGTCGATCCTCAAATGTACGGGGAGCCAATGCAATGATTTTAAGACCGGTGTAATGTGCTCCCGCCTCCTGGTCTTCGTCAGGACATGTGCTGCTGAATTTTGTACTAGTTGTAAACCTGATATACTCTTTTTGGGAAGACCAGAAAGCAGGGCATTACAGTAATAAATTCTACTGGAGATAAAAGCATGCATCAGTGTCTCCGTGTTGGCCCGAGAGAGAATGGGGCGGACTCTGGCGATGTTCTTTAGTTGATAAAAACCTATTTTAGTAATATTTTTTATGTGAGGAATAAAAGGAGGAGTAAAGAGATGTCTTATCACAGTTGATCATCTAAACCCATCCCAGCTCTTTCAAACCAACTCTCTGCATATTCAAATTCAAAAATACTTTATTGATCGCAGAGGGAAATTAAGTGTTGGTATAGCTCATTTAATTAATTCTTTAAGGAGTTGCTGTAGATGATGATGGCTGTGGGCAGGAAGGATTTCCTGTAGCGGTCTGTATTGCAGCGAAACTGAAGAAGCCTCCGACTGAAGACACTCTGTTGTTTCAGGATAGTCTCATGAAGAGGATGCTCAGGGTTGTCCATAATTTTTTTGATTTTATGAAGAATCCTTCTTTGCATCATCATCTCCAGATGTTCCACAGTTGTCCCAAGAACAGAACCAGCCTTCTTTATCAGGTTGTTTAGCTTATTTAAATTCCTGGCTCTGATGCTGCTACCCCAACAGATGACGGCTGAAGAGATTACACTCTCCACAACAGACTTGTAGAAGATCTCCAGCTTCTTGCAGCAAACCTTGAAGGACCTAAGCTTCCTCAAGAAGTACAGTCTGCTCTGTCCCTTCTTGTAGACGGCTTCACTGTTCAGTCTCCAGTCCAGTCTGTTGTCAAGATGAACTCCGGGGTATTTATACTCTTTAACCACCTCCACTTCTTCTCCCATGATGGAAACAGTTTTTGACTTATCCCTGTTTCTTCTGAAATCTACAATCATCTCCTTTGTTTTGTTCACATTCAAGGTGAGACAATTGTTTCCACACCATGTCTCAAAGCGGTCCACCAGCTCCCTGTATTCAGCTTCTTATCCATCTCTGATACACCCGACAATTGCAGAGTCATCTGAGTATTTCTGCAGGTGACAGGTCTCTGATTTGTACTGGAAGTCTGAGGTGTACAGAGTGAAAAGGAATGGTGAGAGTACGGTCCCCTGTGGTGCTCCTGTCTTGCTGACCACCTGGTTTGACACACAATTCTTCAGTCTCACAAATTGTGGTCTGTTGGTCAGGTAGTCATTGCATCCATGAACCATCTCTGTCTTATTCCTCCCCTACTGCAATGCTTCATATGTAATATTTTTACTATGCCCAAAACATCTCAGCCTTGCCTCTCCCTGCTTTTTTTCTACACAAATATCTTCACCTCAGATCTGCTTAAAACTACTAAGCATTACCATTTCTTAAGATGTTACGTCTTTGATTGCGGTTTAATTAACTGATGTCACTGTTGTTTATAAAAAAAAAGCACCAGATTTTTCTTTAAAATCTACCACAAATATGTGAAAGATTAGACCTTTTTGTGCATTATTAGTTTTTGTTGACATAGGCAACAACCCCTCCACAACATTGCACAAATAATGAATGGGTGGACGGTTTGTTTAGCACCCAATTTTATATTTAGGAACCCCTTGAGCCATTGAACACAAAAAAGACAACTTAATTTTTTTGAAATTAAAAATAGTACATATTCATATTCTTCAGGCTTTTTAGGTTAGATCTTTTAAAAGATGAAGTTTGGAACTCAAAGTTAATCTTTCTTGAGTGATCACTAAAACAGAGCAAAAACATTTTTACTACTCTCTTAAGTCATAAGAAGCCAAACATTTCCTGCTGACTGTCAGTGTACTATGTTTAAAATCATACTTAAAATCTTAATGTTCTCAAAAGTTGCAAAATAAAATTAGTCAGTATATTCGTTTAAAACCCAGGTCTGTGCCAGGAGAGAAAGAAGAATGGACAAATAAAACATCCAGCCAAAATTACACCACCACCTTGTTGATAACAAAAACCTTTTTTTCTCTGCAAAAATTTGTGGCGATGTTTGTATTTATTTAACACTGCATGCAGGATGTGGACTTGTTCTGGATTAGAGAAAAATCGATAATAAATTAAAATTTAAGCATCTTTTTGTTTTGTTTTTAAAAGAACCATTTATGTAGCACTTTGTAGCATCAAATTCCAGGATTGCATCTCGATCAACTCCACCATGTCTCAGCTCTACTGTCTTTCTGTAATTCACACACCTGTCAGAAATGTTGGTTTATTACTGATCAGTATTAGTGCTAAGCTACTTTATTTCTTCATAAAATCATTATCTCTCAGTTTAAAAGTAAATAGTTTTTGTGTTTTGAAATCCCTTGTTTATGTAAAAACATTTATATATATATATATATATATATATATATATATATATATATATATATATATATATATATATATATATATATATATATATATATATATATATATATATATATAAATCTTAGGAGGTTTTGCCTTCATTTGACATAATAAACGCACATGTAAAAGTAGAAGAGATGTGCAAAAATGACCCAAATCAGAACTCAATGAACCATAGAGAACACTTTAACATAAATTTAAGATTATGTTTAGATACCAAAAGATCTGAGAATTTGGCATATTAATGTTTTATACTTGAAAATTGAGTGTTTGTTTGTAACACATGTTTCTGCTTTAAATACAGTCATATTCAATATATCAGAATATCCATTGTAATAAGCTCCCTTGTCAAATAAAACTTAACTTTGAAAATAACCTTTAAGCAGGTATTAAATATATATTAATATACATTAAAATATATAAAATATTATATAGTATATAATATAGAAATAAAGGCTTGAAAACAGTTTGTCTGTAATTAATCTATATAATAAACAACTAATGATCTTTTAAAAATTAAAAAAAAATTAAAAAAAAAATATTTTAATTTATTGAAAAGGACTGTAGAAACAATGGCTGGATAAAATCTAAAGAGGGAACTACTTTGTAGGTGTTTTTTATTGTTTTAACCTCTGTTTTGGATTTAAACAGCTTCTCATGTGGTAACCTGAATCTCGGTCATCCCTCGGGTAAAACTCTTGTGGCACCTAGTTTTATAGAAACACCCTTTTAGTGTGTGAAATCCATCTGGCGAAGTCGTACCTGGAGTCTACAGTAGCAGAGCACGGCTATGATACACAGAAGTATCACTGTGGCCAGTATTCCTCCAGTTATGACAACAGTTCCAGCTGTCATCCGACCAGCTCTCCATCAAACTCTGGACACAAAAACAGACATCATCAAAAGGCAAACAGTATATATAAGGATATACACATACACATGTCTAATAAATTAAGATTATTTTTAGACTTTTAATGACTTATTGGGACTGGTTTTCTTCCCAAAGACAGACTATTATAGAACACAGCTTTATTAATAAAATAACAAAAGTTGGGTGCGTGAATTTGAATTTATTTCCTCGAAAGGTCTAAATTTTATGTCACTTAAATATGTCATGCTTGCAAAAATTAGCAAGTCCCATTTTAGCCGAATGGTTTTTATCCTCATAAACAAGCTTCAGGCATAACCCTGGCTGGATATACTATGAGCACTCCTCTTGATGAAATTGAGGTACATTTGTTGGTGCTTAATTTTTCAGCAAAATCTACAGATTTTCAAAAGTATTGAACATATTTCGCAAAATAATTCCTGCGTTAATCCATTCTAAGACAAGTTTTGATGAGCATTTTAGATCATTGTCCTTTAGTACTACCCAATTGTGTCAGAGTCTCAACCATCTGACCAAGATATTCAGGATAATCCTGGGAATCAACAAGTCATGACCCCAGAATGACCTGGAAGAGGCTGAGAAAGAAGAACCAATGTTCATAGTGAAGCCAGTTTAACATGAATCTGAACTGAGGAAACCGTGCTCCGAACTTGTCCTTTTCTGTAAGGAACAGTCAACCAAAAAACGTTTTTTTATCAACTGTCAAGCATGGTTCAGTTTAGTTTATTTCTATAGCGCCAATTCACAACACATGTCATCTCAAGGCACTTTATAAGAAAACTAATTTCACTTCAAATATACATACATTCCAATCAGTTTAAATGTTTTCTATCTTAGAAAACCCAGCAGATTGCATCAATTCATTGACCTGCAGCATTCACTCCTCTTGGACAAACATGTAACGACAGTAGAAAGTCGCCTGCATCGTGTCGTTGACTTCACGGCAATCCCTCATACTGAGCAAGCATGTAGCGACAGTGGAGAGGAAAAACTCTCATTTAACAGGAAGAAACCTCCAGCAGAACCAGGCTCAGAACGAACAGCCTTTTGCCACGACCGACTGGGGGTTCGAGAAGACAGAGCAGAGACACAGAAAGAACAGAAGAACTGATGTAGGAGTATGCTCTATGTTACAGAACGTAAAAGGTTGGTAACAAGAGAGGGAAAATGTTCAGTTACTGGGAGCATCATCCCAGCTGATGCTCCCATCCAACAAGGCATCACAGTCAAATTGAATGCCAGACCTGGTGTAGCTTCTATAGAGAGAAAAAATACTGAGAGAAAACAAAGTTAACAGTTGAAATAACAGCAAATAACGCAACTGGAGAGTACTAAAACAGAAAAGTAGCAGAGTGAAGAAAAGTGGTCTGTCCTCCAGCAGTCTAAGCCTGTAGCAACATAACTACAGAGCTAGCTCAGGATGATGTAAGCCACTCTAACTATAAGATTTATCAAGTAGGAAAGTTTTAAGCCTGGCCTTAAAAGTAGACAGAGTGTCTGCCTCACGGACTAAAACTGGGAGCTGGTTCCACAGGAGAGAAGTCTGATAACGAAAAGATCTGCCTCCGATTCCACTTTTAGGAATCTTAGGAACCACCAGTGAACCTGCAGTCTGAGAGCGAAGTGCTCTGTTGGGAAAATATGGAACAATGAGATCTCTGAGGTTTGATGGAGCTTGATTATTAGGGGCTTTATACATAAGAAGGATCTTAAATTCTATTCTGGATTTAACAGGGAGTCACTGAAGGTAAGCTAAAATAGGAGAAATGTTACCTCTTTTTTTTATGTTCATCAGAACTCGTGCTGCAGGATTCTGGATCAACTGAAGGCTTTTAATTACATTTTGTGGACTTCCTGATAGCAAATAATAACAGTAGACCAGCCTTGAAGTAACAAATGCAAAGACTAGTCTTTTAGTATCACTCCTGAACAGGATGTTTGGCAGTATCATGCTGAGGGTCTTTTTAGCTGCCAGAGGAACTGGTGCTTTGCACATTATGGGTGGATTAAAAAAGGAGGCCTACCAGCAAATTCTTTACTGGCACCTCAAATTGTTTACATTTTGAAGTCGGTTGTGTGTTACAGCAGGACAATGATCCCAAAAACACTTCTAGACTGGTTTTTGAGTGGATGAAGAAGAAGGCTAGGGCTAAGCGCAGTACTGTACAAAATAAAACTTGTGCACACAATTGTTGTTTTTAATTGACATGCAAATTACATGATGCATTAAAAGCCCACGAGTAACACATTAATGCTGATGATGAGTGCATGTAAACCTCCACCGTGAGCTATATCAGATACTAAAATGTTATGTTGATGTCCCACAAAAAAACTTTTTAACGTTATTGTTTGACAAGATCGAAACTTTTAAACTGAATAGAATAATAAACTGAAAGATTAATTGGAATGTATTTATGATTGAATTGAAATGACTTTTCTTGTAAAGTACTTTGAGATGACGTGTTGTGAATTGGAGCTATATAAAAAAGCTGAATTTAATTTAATTTAATTTAAATTGATTTTGGTTTGCAATATCTTCATTAAACAGATTTAAGACAAAAATGTAATAATTTTTTTTGGGTTGAATTCTGTGATAAAATCTCCACATCTTTCTCCATAGAACTAAGCTGATAAAATATTTTACCTTTAAAAACAGGATGTTATATATCTTTATATGTTTGAAAAATGAGCTCGGGATTCCAACTGTAAATTCACTAGTTGAATAAGTCATTAGTGTGGTTATACAAAGTTACTTTATTTCAAAAACCCGATTCACTGTGACTGAATTCAAAATGTACAGTAGAGTCCAATAAATGCACTTACCCAAAAGTAAAAGTAATTGTAATTTATGAAATTTTCTAGTCCTACAGTAATTGTGCTCATTTTAAACATTTTTATTAAAGATAAATTGTCTTCTTGGATATACCAACTTGTTACTATGCAATACTCACGTTCAGCAAAGTAGCTTAACACCTGAAAGCAGACGAACACTATATCATGTAAAGTGAGCAAAGCATGAAGTTTGTTGCAGTGTGGGTAGGAAAGGCACACTTACATCAGGGGAGTGTTTGGAGTTTATTTGGTTTGACTCCAGTCAAAGGAAACTCTCTATGAACATATCTAAAAACAGGGAAGAAAAGAAAAAAACAAATTAGCGTGAGAAATGAGAACTTGAACTGAAGCTACACCAACTGTTTTTCTCCACAAGGTGGCACTAAAAGAACAGAAAAACCTCTCTCAAACTGGATAAAGCTTTGTTTAATTCGACATTCCTATCACAAAAAAAGGAAGATTAAAATGAAAACATTTGCAGTACAAATCTTAGAAAAATCCGTACAGCTTGTCTGCATCTCGTTCTTTCTTGTGCACTGAAACACCTAAAACACACATGGATCATACGGGACAGAAGTAGTAAAAGTGATTTAGAAACTAGGGGTGCAGCTGATTGGAGTTTTTACTGCAGTCTGCAGTCTAAGGCTTGTCCAGGTGAAGTGAAATATATTACTGCTGATAAAAAACATGTCCAACCAGCTGAGATTGGTGTGCAGGCTGGCTGCGTAAGTTAGAGTGGAGAGAGAAAAAAAAAACAATGATGGGAAAAAAAATACTAAGGACAAGCTCACCTACAGCTTTAGAGGTCTGTAATTATAACAGTATTAGACAGCTCACCAACCGAAAGCAGAACTTCTCATTGATCATCACTTGAGTGAACAAACTTTTGTGTCTGTGGATTACTGATTGTTTATGTGGTGTAACAGAAGACAAAGCGGCACAACTTTTTAGCCCTATTAAAAATTCTAGACTATATTTGGAAGAAAAACTGTGAAAGCTACTTGCAAATACTAACAGATGTAAATATTTTCTTTTTTAATTATATAACCAGAAATATTTCTTAATTATTTCATTACTTCAAAAATGGCAAAATATACTTCCCAATTCATTTTGCCATCACAACAACCAATGAGTACTGTGATGCATACTGGTATATTTTGATAGATGGGTTTTTTCCCATTCATCTCAAGCAAAAAAAAGGAAAAACATAGCTTCATGCATCTATGTTAAAATATGTTATCAAAATGTTAATAACTTTAATCTCTGGTTTAAGGCATGTTTTTTCCTTAGCAAACATAAAAACATCCTGTAATTATGTTATATATATTTACATATCTTTACATACAATGCACTATCAACAACTGACCATTACTATTACCTTTTCTTTGATTTATGTTTATTGCAGATAAAACAAAGGATAATCTCTCCACAAAATATAAATTTTATCCCCAGGTGAAGTAGAGTCTCTAACACTTTGATAATTTGCCTTATACTTACAAGATAATCTGGTCTAAAGTACAACAAACCTTTGAATGTTTCCAGCTTTGCAACTGCAGCTTTTACTTCTTTAATGTTTTTTTCATAATAAGATTTATTGTCCAAGTCAACAAAGAGACAGAGCACATTTCCCTTCCACAGTCACAAACTTGCCATAAAAGACAATGTCTTCTTTTATTTGAGAGATTACACAGTGTGGCAGATGCCCTTTACCTCTATCACAGTAACTTTACTCTAGCTCATAAAATCGTTGCTCTAGTTCACTGAACTATTTTTGTAATTAATGCCAGCATAAGGACTTGTGTAGAAAAGGGGAAATGAGTCACTGATGTCATCACATCGTCCTTTCCTCACACAGACACAAACCTGTACTCACATTTGTTTTCATTCTTGCTTCCCTGCTTACTTGATGCTTGGCAAGCAAACTCGGTGGCTAGATAAATCTGAGTTTACTTCACTTGACAACCTATTTGCATCAGCACACGCTTTGCAAACACAGACAAGCTACTCCAAGCAGAAAGAAAGCTGGATTATTTACTGCAGAGCGGCATCCGTACATCTGATAAGCCTGCAAAACACACTGAATCCCAGAAACATACAGTATTCAGACACATTTTTACCAAATACATCAGCCTTCAGTAAAATACAGCAGACAGAACTGTAAGTAAGCGTCTCTTTTTTGTCTTAAAAAATGCATGTAATGTCAGATTAATTTAACTTAATTTAAGCAAAACCTCTTATTTGCAAAGTCAGCATTGCAGTTCATATATGAAATACATTTATAAAACATGAACTTCATCTGCAGCAGACAGAAAGACACTGTAAGACTCTGGAGTTCTATCCAGACATAAAAAATTGAACATGTATCGAATGTTGTTAAAAAGAAGTGTGTCTCCATGAAATCGGTGAGAAATGTGTTTCTAAATGCCACTCCATTACAAATAGGAGTGGTACTCCATTCTCGGCTCAGCACATTCAACACTAGATTGGATTTGGACAAGTCATTATTTTTCTTTCTTTTTTTTTTTTATTATTCATTATTTTTCTTAAAACATGCAACTGCACCATTTTAGCTGGAGGCAACAGCTTTCCACGCTGACATTCATCCTTCACAATGAAGGAGCTGTAGGTCTGGATAAGAAATGGTGCTGGCTAAAGGTCAGAATTATACAACGACCTTCAGACTTATTGGTACCACTGGTAAAGATGTATAAGAAGCCTTCAAATTAATGTCATTTATTGCAGTAGCTTAATCTGAAACTTAAAAAGTCCAGCCTTTAATTTGAGAAAACATTAAATGAGAAAAAAAACATCCAATCTTTAGAAATTATTGTTTTAAACTAAACCGATTCCACATCTGCTGCCCTAATTACTCACATTTTTCTCCTTTGAATGATAAGAAAAAAATTATTTAGGTTATAAAACAAAAATCTTAACCTTTTTTTTCTCTTTGGCAAATCAGAGTAATAAGAACATTTGACAAGCTCCCTCACTTAAAGATGGGGGTTTCTTATTTGTGTCTGTATTCTCTGACATCCAGCTTGAAGAACACCTTCAGGACCCTGTGTTCTGGGGGAGTTTCACCTGTGTATGTATTCAGGGGCATTTGCTGCTCCTTTTAAAACCACCACATAACACAAAAAACTGTTTGGGTCAGTATTGTATTCTCAATTGGTTAAGCAACCAAGAAACATCAAAAGGAATTCATGAATTCACACCAGCCTTGTTTAGTTAGCTTAAACCGAACTCAAATTCAGGACCTCCTCTGGTCCGGACCTTTTGGGCCGGTGTGAATACAACCCAGCGAACTTTGGTGAGCAACAAACAAGCAAACCGAGACCCACTTGAAGAGGTGGTTCTTGAAACGGTTCCAAATGATGTGGAACAAATCAGGTGTGAAAGTGACCAAACTTTATCCCACCCAGTAAACAACAAAAACTGCCTTTTTTAGTCTTGGTGGGCACCCATCTTTGTGGCGCATTATGAGAAGTAATTGCATTTTATTTATTTTTGTATTTTTTATGCATGTGCTGCCTTAACATGTGAATGTCCCCACTGCGACATTATTACAGTCTATTCATATTTATAATGTTATGTTGATTCGACACAATCCATCTATATTCATCCTATTGTACACCTCATGTTGCATCAAACGGTCTTGATGCTCAAACATTTCTGTTAACATCTGTAGCTGCATCAGAGGTCGGGGACTACAATCTTTTGTTGTAGATCAGTTTGACTGATGGGGTAAAAATAATCCGGTCATAGTCAATTTCTATCCATCAATTTTTTAAATGAGAACATGTTCAGTAGTTCATTTTCTTTCATTTTATTTTATATTAAATCTGAACAAACTGATCAGAGAATCCACATCGTGCCAACACACATTGAGCAGATTAATAAGCTACATGTATCATAAACATTTCACCTGCTTTGGCCTGAACGCTCTGCAAAGAGCTGAACCACTCCGCTTTTGCGTAATGGAGGCTGAAGCGCCACTTCATTCTAATTTTTCGAGTTTCACCTGTCTTTATTCACGGTTAGAGCTCATCTGCAGTGGATGCAGAACAGCGGGATCAGCTGTAATTTTGCCGTCAGTGGATATCTGCAGTGCACTGAGGCCTGAATCAGGTCATGCAGCCTCATGTAAAGCACCTTGAATTACCTGTGTTGAAAGTGTACTATACAAGTAAAATTGCCATGCCTTGCCTTGCCTTTTAACTGGACACAAAAGCAGTGAAGCAAGTGGAAAGGTAGGAATACCGGGCAGTTTACTAGAAATCACTATTCAGGGTGTACAGTATGTATCAATGCAAAAAGTCTGCTGCTTGCCAAAATCAGAACTGGGGTGCATCTGTCCGAAGAATGGTTTAATTTCAGCAGTGAATCACAGAAGTACCTAAGAAAAACAATGTTTTGGCTCACAAAAGAGCAGGTGAAATCTTAGAGAGAAGAGCAAATGAATGCTCATTTAATGCAAGAAACAAATAAGTCTTTCAGAGCAGCCTATATGGTGGCAAAGGAAAAAATGGCTTTATGAAAGTCCCCAGCCATAATGACTGCAAAAACGTCATAGCGCTAAAGTGTGCGCAAATCAGACCAGCTTGTGCTGAAATAATAAGGCACGTTGCCAATCAAATGAAAACTAGGTTTGTTTAAAATATTAAAGAAATTGGGTCACGAATCAGTCTTGTGGCAGCTGTGGTTCCTACTGATCTAAAGTAAGATAACATACTGGACTGATGTTAGTTCTTTGTTTAGCAATTATTCTGGTTTTGATGGTGGTGATGATGATCATCATGATCATGATGATGATGGTGTTTATAATCTAAGTTGCTCTGTGATTTGTTGTTCTTTAATGACTATGATAAGGCAGAAAATGTTGGATTGGATGTGGATCCCTTATTGCTTTTGTTCTTTTGTTCAGAACCTATTAACTAACCAAAATTATTTTTTTATGTTATTGACCGTTGTGCCGTAAAATATATACGTGTGCAGGTGAATTTGAAAATACAGTGCATGATTAAAAATAAGGCTTCCCCAACAGCTTTGGTGTAATTCGAACCATATTGTATTAACCATAATGCCAGAAAGAGGATAAGAACAACATTCTCCAATGTTTATGTTGACCTTTTTTGACATGGCTTCCTGGTTTATCCCTTCTTACACTTTAACTGTCCAATGGCTGAAGACCTTAGCACTCGTGTCTTTTTGTTGAGAAACTCTGGTCCTTTTGCATTCACTCGCAGTATGAATACAAACCGCAGCAAAATAAACGAAAAAAAAAACATTTGGTCCGGACCAAAGCAAGTGAACAAACGAACCTTCCTGGTGTGAATAAGCCCGAAAAGATCACAAAATGTAGAATGTTTTTGATTCACAAAAAAAAAAACAATGGTTAAATTAACATGCTTCATGTTGACTGCTTTCCAAATGCATTAGTTATAAACATTTTTGTTTAAAAAGTCAGACGGGAAATCAGATAAAAGACCAAAATCAGTGTCTAAAGTGAATAAGCCCATTTGAACAGATGTGTTTTGAGCTGTGATTTAAACAAAGGAAGAGAGTCAATATTTCTGATGATGAGAAGAAGTGAGTTCCAGAGCCGAGGAGCAGCGTGACTGAAAGCTCTGCTCCCCATGGTGACAAGCCGGGCAAAAGCAACAACAAGATGAGTGGCTGACGAAGACCTGAGAGAACAGGAAGAAGTGTCAATGTGAAGCAGGACACACGGATAAGACGGGGCAAGGCTATGGATGCACTTAAACGTGAGAGTTAGAATTTTGAATTTGATCCAGAATCCTATGGTCAACCAGTGAAGCTGCTGAATAACTGGGGTAATGTGTTCTCTTAAGGGAGTCCTAGTTACGATCCGAGCTGCAGAGTTCTGAAGGAGTTGGAGTTTATGAAGGGACGTACTGGGGAGACCAAAAAGAACACAGTTGCAGTTGTCGATAAGGCTACGGACAAGGATGGCAACAGCATGGGAAGTAAGGAAAGGATGAAGTCGGTTAATGTTACGTAAGTGGAAGTATGCAGACCGGATGATATAATTAATATGAGACTGATATGAGAGTGTACTATCAAGTATGACACCCAGACTCCACCTAAGGGGAAGGATGAACAGGGGAGTTATCAATGTTAATGGAGAAACTGTTGAGTTTGGTTAAAGTGGAGGCTCTGCCAATGAGTAACACTTCAGTTTTCTTTTCAGAAAATTAGAGGAAAACCATGATCTAATCACTAATCCCCATGAGACAGTCTGAAAGGGAGGTAGGTGGAAGAGAGTAATTGGGTTTGGAAGAAATGTAGAGCTCAGGGTTATGCATTGCATTACAATGAACATTGATATTAAATTCACTAAATATTTGGCCAAGAGGGAGCATGTAAATAATGAATAGAAGGGGCCCTAATACTAAACACTGGGGTACCCCTGCTGAAATGGGAAACAATGTTGAGAAGTGGGATTTAAACTGGATAAACTGGGTACGGTCTGAAAGATATGAGGTAAACCAGGTGTGGTTGCTTGATATGATTATGAAACATATTTTAGACCTGTTGGTTTTATTTGTGGTTTCACTTAAGTAAAAGACAGGACATGAATTTGCGTGGATACTTCAATTACTGGAAGCTGAATGGGTTTAAATGTAGACAGTAGTCATGGACAGAATAAAGAATGAAAAAAACAAAACAAAAAAATTCTGAATTGTAATCGAACTGAATCGTGAGGCGCTCAAGATGGCACACCCCTAAATGTGAATGGCTGACCGAACATGTCATAAAAGCCAGATTTTTGCATAGCCCCACAGACACATACAGGTATGAGGTATTAGGTACGAGTGTGTGCTTGCATGGTTGTTTGTCTTTTTTGACTTTGTGTTGCCCTGTGATGGACTGGTGACCTGTTGCCTCTGACGGATGCCAAACCAGTTACTGTATTAGGTTTAGTTGAGCACTTTTTCTCACCACTGTATGCACATAACTTCATAAACATCTATAAAAGAAAAATGTTTAAATTAATATGGCTGATGTTTTAAAATGAACTTAAACATTTAATTCTACAAATTAGCAGTTTTGGGGGTTTGTGCAAGTAGTGATTTAACATTAAATGCAAAAGTAAGTAAATAATATATTATTATTTAATATTATGTTGTTGCATGACGTGAGGATGAACTATGGGGGTATAATGATTTGTTTTTCCTCCGTCTGATTTGTGAGCCTCGTCGTCTTTAACAAACATATGCAATTTTTTTAAGTTATACATAACTTGTAAAAAAATAAAAAATAAATCTTAAATGTGTGAGAGAACCCAGTTCATCCTATTGAATCCCCCCAGATAGTAAACCGTATCACCTCTAAAATCTAATCACTTGTTCCTGGTCCCACAGCGGACATTTCCTGAAAAGTTCATCAAAATCTGTCCATAACTTTTTGAGTTATGTTGCTAACAAACAAACAAACTAAAAAAGCGCTCAGAGAGCGCTATTGTTATCTAAAACTTTCTGTAGTTTTCCAATGAGATGTCTGTTAATGAGACGCACGGCTGTGTTTATGCTGTCGCTGTGCTCTTCCACCAGAGAGGGGAGATTCGCGCATGTGCGATTTATTCGCCGTGCATATTCTCCAACTGTAGCGGGGCTGCTGCATGAGCTCAGCCATCTGTGCACCGCTGCTTGGTAGGTGGATACATGCTTCATGTCGGATCGACGTCAAAATTTTATCAGTTGTTCCTGGTCCCAATGAGGACATTTCCTGAGAATTTCATCCAAATCCATCCATAACTTTTGGAGTTATGTTGCAAACAGACAGACAGACAGACAGACAGGCCCAAAAACATAACCTCCGTGGTGGAGGTAATTATTAAAGTCTGAGTTTATTTTCATGCTTTGTCTTGACATTAAGCTATAAAAAAAATTAGTTTTTGCCTCAAAACAAATTGTGAATAATAATTGTGAATAATAGCAAGGTCCTTTTTTGCAATTAAACTACCCCAATGAGTGTTACTGTCCACAGCATAAACACAAAATTATTTAAGCACCACATTAATTCTTTTTGGCCTAATATAAAATGCATGTTCTTAATAAACCTTTGGAACCTTGATTAGTAAATACTCATCCTCCCTTTTGAAGCTATTTGTAGCAGTAACAGCCCAGCTGGCTGAGATTGATGACAGAACATTTTGGTTCAATTACTTGATTTTGCTCAGGGTCATTTAGGTAAAAAAAAAACACAATTTAAAAAGGACTTCTCTCCAGCGTGATCCTGTTGGCCCTATGAGGGCAGATGATCAATACAGGCACTGAGACGTTTTGGTTTTTGTGGATATGAGGAGAAATAGGATAAGGAAGATTGGGAAGAAAGTTCAGGTTATTTTCTCCCTGCAGGATGGCGAATGCCGTGCAGCTGTAAATCCTGATGGCAGATTTATAACCTAAGATCATTATGTGCTATTGAGGCTACTCTACTGCATTCAAGCCTGCCAGTTCCTGATTCAGCCCTTTCACACACTCATTTTCAGTGAAATTGTAGCTGCGACCTTTACTCACAGTAATTTACAATTTTTTTAAGTCATCAAAGTCAATTATGTTTAATTTACCCAGGAAAAAAACAGTATTCCATCACCAACACATTTATAGCCTGTTTTTCATTGCTAAACAGAATAGCTTAGCTAATAATTACTATTATTTTCCTCAATGCAAATTTGAAAACAGTAATAGTGTACTTCACTAATAAGTAACAGTGCTTATTTTCAGTTTTTGCTCATCTTTTACACTTGATTTCTGATTCTCCAGCATCTTATTCACAAAGCAAAACGCTCTAAAGGGCACATCCAAACACAAACAAGCTACAGTGCTCTGCAGAAGCATTAAATCCCTTTGAACCTTTTTCACATTCTGTCATGATACAATCCAAACTTCTGACTTTCTGAAGGCCAGATAGGTTTGTTAGGTCGTTTTCACACCTGATAGTCCAGTAGACTCGGTTCGATTGGGGACCAAAATTGTACCATTGTTACTTTTTTTTAGCTTTTGTCAAACGAACCAGACTTTTTGAGCGACATATGCACCTCCTTGCCTCTGGAGGGCCTGCACCAAGAAGCACTGAACACAGGGACACTTCATGTTCCATGAAATGTAAACAAACATGGAGTAGCATCAGATTTGAGCAGTTTCAGGATTGCTCTGTTGTCTTTGGCAAATGTGTCAAATACATTGCAGCAATGAGCTCAGCATGAATGGAGAAAGAGGCAGAGTTGTTGTTGCGTGGCTGTTTTTGGTTTTATTTACCCAGAATTCCCTGTGCTATGGTCCGTTAAATGCTTTTCAAGCATCCCCAGGGCCATTTGGCATTCACAAGTGTAAAACGCCCATTTTTGCTATTTTTTGTCCGCATCAGAGTTCTATTGCGCATTCACACCTCCCCATACCAACCGGACTATCTGGGCAAATTAATTATACTTTGATTAAAGTGGACTAAACAGGGCTGGTGTGAATGCACCCCTAAAAGACCATTAGAGAACAAACAGCATCCAACCACAGAAAACACTAAACAGCTCAGGAAGAAGTTTAATCCAGGTCAGCCCTGTGTTGCTCCGCCTGGGGCTCCTGAGCTCTGGGGGTCCTTGTCTATGGCTCCGATCTCCTTCGTGCCTGCGTTGATTCCTGGGAGGCGGATCGATGGTTCCTCACCTTATATGAATCAGCATGCTCATACATACACACACGCACACACAGGTGTGGGGATTCCAGTGTTTACAAATGCATTCTTGGGCTGAGGATACCACAAATACATCTTGTAATAATCGGTACCATGAGCTTTTCAGTGAAGCTGCTGTTGTATTTATGTATCTATTTGTGGCTTGTCATTTTGTATTTCTCAGTTCACATTGTTTGGTTTGTTTTATCATTGTTTTTTTTCCCTCTCTCTGCCGTCCTGCAGGTGTAGAAGCAGACTAGGAATAAAAAAAAAGGGGAATTTTTTAAATTGTTTTCCTTCCACTTGACAGTTACAGTATGTGCTATTTTGTGTTGGTCCTTCTCATAGAATCCACCAAAAAACACATAAAAGTGTGAAAAATGCAAAGAACAGCGCAGGCGATGACTTCAACTTCCCTGAAGATGAGTTCTGCCTGAGTATTTTGTTCACAAAGGACTAAAGGTGAACTGCTTCTTCCTTGCTTTCATAAACATTAAGTATTCATGAGTAATACAGTGGGGCTGCACAGTGGCACAGTTGGTAGCACTGTTGCCTTGCAGCAAGAAGACCCAGTTTCAAATCCCGGCCTGGGGTCTTTCTTCATGGAGTTTGCATGTTCTCCCTGTGCATCCATGGGTTCTCTCTGGGTATTCCGGCTTCCTCCCACAGTCCAAAAATATGACTGTTTGGTGAATTGGTTTCTCTAAATTGCCCTTAGGTATGAGTGTGTGAATGCATAGTTGTTTGTCCTGTGTGTCTCTGTGTTACCCTGCAGTGGACTGGCGACCTGTCCAGGGTGTAGCCCGCCTCTGAGCCTGTGACTGTTGGAGATAGGCACCAGCCCACCCCCTCAATCCTTATTAGGATGGACAGGTACACATAATGGATGGATGGAGTAATGCATTGTATTTTCTGCCTGGTTTATGTGTATGAAATGAGGTAAAGCTCATCTTGGTCTCCTATAGTCTGTTTACGAGCATGAGAAACAACCTGGAGAAGTTGAGAACTTTTTTCGTCCTGGGAAATGATCATAGAGTGAATCAAATCAGAAACACAATCACGATCCTTCTTAATCTCTACAAACCAACTGCTGCATCCAGTCTTGTGGGACCACTTCTGACCACAATATAGACTCACTCGGACTTCAAGCTGAAGAGCTGAATTGATTCTCCGTCTAATTTATGTCTGGTTCAGACAGATTCCTTGTAAAGAACTTGGGCAGGACAAGCACCTGACGTCAAACATCCAGGCTGCTTTGCATTCCCGTTTTATGAGGTTTACAGGATTTCATTATTGCTGCTGAGCTCCTCCCCTGCTGCCCCATGATGTGCCAGCCTCTCTTCCCATTTGGCAGAAGTGCTGCATCGCTGTGAGCAAATCCAGCAGCACAGGGCAGAGGACAGGCAGGGAAGCTGTAATTACTCCACTCCTATTTTGCTGGTCAGCATGGTAGGCTCATAAAACAAATTGAAATGGTAGAACTTTCATCTTTGAATGAATATCGTACCACAAATAGCACCTAAGCTGATATTCCCATTAAGCTTTTTAAATGACTAAAGTAAGAAAGCAGAATAAAAGAATAATGACAGTATGAGGAAAGCAGAGCTGGTCTCTTAAGCTTCAGTGTTCCTATTAGAGTTAAATCATTTAATGCAGAAAAGGCCTCAGCATAAAGCAAAACAAGTTACATAAGAGACACATTATATTGACTATATATGTATATAAGTGCTACAACCGTACAAGTGCTCATTTTCTGAAGAATGTGAGTCAATGTATGCTTGATAATTTTCGCATTTATCTTGGGTGATTTCACACAAAGTGCCTTAGAAGTAAACAATCAATCCTTTGTCACAGTACAGGAGAAGGTAGACCCTCTTTCTGTTCAATGGTTTTACATATCTCTCTGGCTTTGCCTCTCATGTCCCTTTCTAACGTGCTGGGTCATTCTTAGCTTTCTCTGTAGTTAGACTGGCATAGACTTAGAATGCTAGAGGACAGACTGACCACTTTTCTCCATTCTGCAACTTTTCTCTTCTACTACTCTCCAATTTAATTATTTTGCTGTTATTTCAACTGTTAATGTTGTCTTTCATTGTTTTTCTCTCCATTGTAGCTACACCTGGTCTGGCGTTTTGCTCAGGTGTGAAGCCTTGTTGGAGGGGGGCATCTGATGGGATGATGCTCCCAGTAACTGAACGTTCTCCCTCTCCTGCTATTAACTTTTTACCGTCTTTAACATAGAACATACTCTTACATCAGTTCATTTGTTTCTTCTGTGTCTCTGCTCTGTCTTCTCAAAACCCCAGTCGGTCGTGGTCGATGGCCACTTGTATTGAGCCAGGTTCTGGTTCTGCTGGAGGTTTTGTCCTGTTAAAGTGGAGGTTTTCCTCTCCACTGTCGCTATATGCATGCTCAGTTTGAAGGATTGCTGCAAAGTCAACGACACGCAGGTCTACTGTCACTACATGTTCGTCCAGGAGTGAATGCTGCAATTTAATGACTCTGCAATCAACTGTGTTTTCTTAGATAGAAATTGTTTTAACTGATTGGAATAATGAACTGAAGGATTAATTTGAATGTATGTACGATTGAATGGAAATTAGTTTTCTTGTAAAGTGCCTTGAGATGACGTGTTGTGAATTGGTGCTACATAAACTGAATTAAATTGAAACTGAATATCAGCACATCATTAAGTTATAATGGGGTATACCAAGTTTAAAATAAGAACACCCTTACTACTTTCATTTTTTAGAAAGTAGCAGTTAGGTGATGTTCATTTAAATGCCTTTAAGGGTTTTACCCTTTTTTGGATGGATTACTGACATAATGATTCTATACCCACAGAAAGATATACTGTTTATTGAGAAAATTACACAAACATTCACTTGTTTTTACTTATACATGAACTTTAATACCATCACATTTCTAATACAGAGTCTTTAATATTGCCTACCTTATGCAGGTACGACAACCTCAACTCTTCCCGGGAACGCTGTCTACAAGTTTCAAAATATGTTTAGGTCAGACACTGATGTTGGACGAGAAGGCTTGGCTCACAGTCCCTGCTCTCATTTACACCTTCATGTCTTTACAGACCTTGCCTTGTACACTTGTGTGCAGATATGTTGGAACCTTTAAACCGATCCCACAGTTTCAGAAGCATAAAATTGTTCAAATCCTGCTCCCACTATATTATACACATGGTGAAGTGCAGTCAGGGAAGTGCCATTCACCTGAGAACTACCAACCCCAGACTAATCCATTATTACCAGACAGAGAAGCGTGGTTTATCAATCCAGAGAACATGTCTCCACTGCTCAGTGTCATGAAGTTGCCACAAAGCAGAGGCACCACTCTGCTTTGTGGCAAAGTGGTGCCATTGTTTTTTGAAGCAGGCTTTTGTGAGCAGATTTCCTGCGACTTTTAGATTTGTCGCTAATTCAAGACACCTGAATCAAATGGCTAAGTTACCCCTTCAGCATTTAGCCAAATCCTTCAGAGTCCTGCTAATGAACTAAATATTTGATTTGGGTGTAATAAAGCAGAGACACATTAAAAGTTGCAGATAAATAAATAAAATTAAGTTGCAGGACAACATTCCTCAAGAACTGGAGTTTGACACTTGTGACTTAAAGATATTCGAAAATCTCTTAAAATCATCAAGTGAACGTAATTTTTCCACACAGCTTTTCAGCTATTCCATTATTTTTGTTTAAAAAGATGATAAAATTTGTTGTCTTTTTGTACACTGCAGGTTGGATTGAAATAATTTTAATACCTAGATCATTTATTAATCATGATATGTAACCTGCCAGAATTATGCTTTATTTTTTAGCATGTTCTTAACACATCACTGTATTTGGTTTTCTTTATTGAAAAATCCTAGATTCCTTTAACTGAGCTCTTTGGAATATATTTTAAAAAATGTATATTCCTGTATTTTGTTACTCATTGTAGTTCTTTACTAGCCAGGAGAGCTGCTCGCTTTCATTTTAGATTCAGCTATGTGCAAAATCAACACAGACATAAACTGAGAGCCACACCAACAAGAAGTTTTTGCAGACAGCCTTTTTCAAACAGTCAGAGTATGTTTTTTTTTAGCCTTCAGTCCTTGGTGAGCTTTTCCCACAGCTGTCAATATGGACCACAGCCTTGTGAGACATAAGAATGAACTTCAGCAAATAGCTGACCTTCAGCTTGCAGGACGGTAACTGAAACTGCTGCAACACCCTGCCAGCAGCCAGGCAGACAAATAGAAAAGGCAACACTTCCAGGACAAACAAATCCTCAGATCTCTGATGTGTCGGGTCAAGTTGAGAAAGCTGTCATGTGGCATTTCATTCATGGGAATGTACAGAAATTTTAAAGATGAAATCTCTGCACCTTTCATCCCAAGTTATGCAGCTGCTAAATATATTCTAGGCTTAACTTGTTTTTGATGATAAAATCTCCTTTTTTCTTGTTCCTCCACATGAAAGCAAGGGTACAGTTTTTAGTCCATCCATCCATTCCCGCTTATCCTTGCAGGGTCACATAGGGGGCTGGTCTCTATCTCCAGGAGTGATTGGGCCAGAGGCGGGATACACCCTGGACAGGTTGCCAGTCCATCACTGGGCCAGACACTCACACCTAGGGGCAATTTAAAGAGACCAATTAACCTAACAGTCATGTTTTTTGGACTGTGGGAGGAAGCTGGAGTAATTAGAGAGAACCTACACATACATAGGAAGAACATGCTAAGACCATACAATAAGAGCCCAAACTGGGATTTGAACCCAGGTCTTTCTTCATGCAAAGCAACAGTGCTACCAACCCACACTGAAAGGAAAACCAATACCAACAGATAAATATGTTTTGGCATTTTTTCTAAACTGTTTCATAAACATTCTTTATTCTGGAGAATTTTTATGTTTACTTTTCAGAAAGAGTTCTCTAAGAAAATGATCACAAATTAAAAGTGACAAATTTCCACACCAAGCAAGTTCACCCTGAAAACAGAGTGCAAGATGCTGAAAGAAGTCTTCAAAAACTCAGACGGCTCTTGCTCCAGTTGATATCAAATTTTAGAAAGAGACTGAACAAGTTTATTTTTCATAGTAGGTGTTACAAGAAGGAAAACATTGCTCTCTGAGAAAAAAAACAAAAGAGAACATAGAAAAAGACTTATAATGGAATAATGTTATTTGGACAGATGAGTCTGTCCAATATAGTGATGGACTCAAACCTAAACATTAAGAGAAACATAAAAACAATTACAAAGTCGGCCTTCTATCATATAAAGAACATTTCCAGGATTAAAGGAACGATGTCCCAACAAGAGCGGGAGAAACTCATCCATGTGTTTATCTTAAGTCGGATTGATTACTGCAACAGTGTCTTCACAGGTCTGCCTAAAAAGTCAACCAGACAGCTGAAGCTGATCCAGAACGCTGCTGCTCGTGTACGTCTCTAGAACCAGGAAAGTAGAGCACATCACCCCAGTTCTAAAGTCCTTACACTGGCTCCCTGTAACTCAGAGAATAGACTTCTAAATACTTTTACTTATTAGTGTATCATTAAATGGCTTAGCGCCAAAGTATGTTAAAGATCTGTTACCACTATAACAACTTCCCAGACCACTCAGATCCTCCAACTCTAGTCTACTAATCATCCCTAGAATTAGAACCAAACATGGAGAAGCAGCTTTCAGTTTCTAGGGTGCCCTTATCTGGAACAAACTTTCAGACCACTGCAAAGCTGCTAAAACACTAAGTTCCTTTAAATCAATTCAATTCAATTTATTTATATAGCGCCAATTCAAAACAGATGTCATCTCAAGGCACTTAACAAGAAGTCATTTCAATACTTTTATACAAACATTCCAATCAGTTAAAAAGTTTCCTATTTAAGGAATCCCAGCAGATTGCGTCAGTCATTGGCGTGAGATTGGGCCCCATTGATGCAGACTTTCCAACCACAGCAATCCTTCAGTAATCCCTCAAACTGAGCAAGCATGTAGCGACGGTGGAGAGGAAAAACTCCCCTTTAACGGGAAGAAACCTCCAACAGAACCAGGCTCAGTAGGAGCGGCCATCTGCCACGGCCGTCTGGGGGTTTGAGAAGACAGAGCAGAAACACAGAAGGAACAGAAGATCTGATATAAGAGAACTTTCTATGTTACAGAAAGTAAAAAGTGGATAACAGGACACAGTGGATGTTCAGCCACTGGGAGCACCATCCCAGTCGATGCCCCCCGTCCAACAGGGCATTCCAGCCAAACAGGATACCAGACCAGGTATATCTAAAACACTGAGAGAAAACAAAGTTAACAGTCGAAATAGCAGAATGTACTCTAATACAACTGGAGAGTAGTAGTAGAAAAGGAAGCAGCAGAGTGAAGAAAATCGGTAAGTCTGTCCTCCAGCAGTCTAAGCCTATAGCAGCATAACTACAGAGCTAGCTCAGGATGACCTTAGCCACTCTAACTATAAGCTTTATCAAAAAGGAAAGTTTTAAGCCTGGCCTTAAAAGTAAACAGAGTGTCTGCCTCACGGACTAAAGCTGGGAGCTGGTTCCACAGGAGAGGAGCCTGATAACTAAAAGATCTGCCTCCCATTCTATTTTTAGAAATCCTAGGAACTACAAGTAAACCTGCAGTCTGAGAGCGAAGGGCTCTGTTAGGAACATAAGGAACAATTAGATCTCTGATGTATGATGGAGCTTGATTATTAAGGGCTTTGTATGTAAGAAGAAGGATCTTAAATTCTATTCTGGATTTAACAGGGAGCCAATGAAGGGAAGCTAAAACAGGAGAAATGTGATCTCTCTTTTTATTATTCATCAGAACTCTTGCTGCCGCATTTTGGATCAACTGAAGGCTTTTAATGGCATTTTGTGGACTATACTATATGGTATAGTAAAGAATTACAGTAGTCCAGCCTTGGGGTAACAAATGCATGGACTAGTTTCTCAGCATCACTCCTGGACAGGATGTTTCTAATTTTAGCAATATTCCGGAGGTGAAAGAAAGAAATCCTAGAAACCTGTTTAATATGGGATTTAAATGTCAAGTCTTGGTCAAAAATAACGCCGAGGTTCTTTACGTTATTACTGGGGGCCCATTTAATGCCATCCAGATGAAGTGATTGACTAATCAGTTTCTGTTTTAGAACTTCTGGTCCAAAAACAGAAACTTCTGTCTTGTCAGAATTTAAAAGCAAAAAGTTTAGATTCATCCATGTTTTTATGTCTTCCAGACATGCCTGTAATCTACCTAACTGACTGGGTTCTTTAGGATTTATGGATAAATATAGTTGTGTATCATCTGCATAGCTGTGGAAATTTGTCCCATGCTGTCTAATGATTCTACCAATTAGAAGCATATATATGGTGAAAAGAATTGGTCCAAGCACAGAACCCTGTGGAACTCCACAAGTAACCCTTGAGAGTGAAGAAGATTGATCATTTAGATGAACAAACTGGAATCTGTCAGACAAATATGATTTAAACCAGCCTAGTGCTGTTCCTTTGATCCCTACAACATGTTCAAGCCTTTCTAAGAGAATATTATGATCGACTGTGTCAAAAGCAGCACTGAGATCTAACAAAACCAGAACAGACACCAGTCCATTATCTGAGGCCATGAGAATATCATTAGTAACCTTCACCAGTGCTGTTTCGGTGCTATGATGAGCTCTAAAACCTGACTGAAACTCTTCAAACAGCTCGTTACTGTTTAGATGCTCACAGACTTGATTAGCAACAGTTTTCTCAAGGATTTTGGATAAGAAATGAACGTTAGATATAGGTCTGTAATTCACTAAGTCATCGTGATCAAGGGAAGGTTTCTTGAGTAAAGGTTTAATTACAGCTATTTTAAAGTCTCGTGGTACGTATCCGTTTACTAAGGATAGATTCATCATATCCAAAATGGGGCCAGGAACCAAATGGAACACTTCCTTAAATAATTTGGTTGGAATTGGGTCCAACATACAAGTTGAAGGTTTAGATGAGGCTAATATTTTTGATAATTCCGAAAGCTCGACTGAATCAAAACAGCCTAAGCACAACTGAGGTTCTACAGTTCTTTCCGATGCTGCCCTTTTAAATCAAGCCCTAAAACCCATCCATTTAGAGTTTCCTTTGAATGAGTGATTAATAATAGCTGGATTGTGATATGCTTTAGTGTGTCATATGTTTTGTGTCTCTAATGTTTTGTTTTGAGCTTTTATTATTAGTTTATTGCTACTTTTATTTTATCCCAAAGCACATTGAATTGCCTCGTTGTTGAAAGTGTGCTGTACAAATAAACTTGACTCAACTAAAACTGAATTATTTAGACACCAGACCTGAGGACATATTTTGAAGAAGTGAAAAACAGCATTCCAGGAAAGAAACCTCATAACAAACTGTGAGCATAAAGGTGGAAGTGTCATGGCTGGGGTTGCTTTGATACAGCAGGACGTCGTTAGCTCACCATGAATTCTACCGTGTACCAGAAGGTTGAGGAATAAATGAGACCATCTGTAACAAAGATCATAGCTGAAGGAGAATGGAACCCTGCAACATGACATTGATCCAAAATATACCAGCAAATCTATCAAGGACTGAAGACATAGAAAGTCCCGAGCTAAAAAAAGTCAGACTAGCTATTAGAGCGTAGGATGTCCTAACTTTTTCCTCATTTGAAAATGGCATTTTGTTGATATCTTTAATGAGTAAAACATTGCTAATTTTTGTGGTGTTTATCTGTATCCAAATCACTTTATTTTCCAAAGATAAACAAATTAGATTTGTTGAGGCTATGGCCTTTGACTGAACGAACTGCATCTCCCAGCATCCGTTGCGCTGCCCTCGACCCATTCTCATTGGTCTGTGGCCAGTGATGACATCACAGAGTTGATAAAGGGCAGCGCAAAGATTTACATTTTCGTCTTTTGGCTCCCCAGCGGTGCCGCAAGGAGACGCTTTAATCCACTGCTAGCATTTTCCATTTTTTTCGTTCAAACCTGCTGGACCAGGAAGAATTTCCCTTTTAAACTTCGAAGTGAATCGGCCGAGCAAACAGACTTTCCTGTACGGAAAACCAGGTAGTCCGCTGGCCATCTGAGCTCTGTTGAAACCGGCCCCGAGTCCCTCAGCGCCTAAAGTCGGACGTCCGCTTTTCCGACCTCGGTTTTGCGTAAAACCGCTCCTTTAAACTGGACACTTTCAAGACGTTTCGTCGTGGACTGTGGAGAGCGTCATCACCAGGTATAAGTAGGATCCACCTGGTTTATATCTTTCGGTCTGGGTAGAGGAGAATTAGATCTAGGATATATAAATTTTTCTGTGGTTAAAAATAAGTCTGTAAACTTGTTAACCACTGTTTTTCTTGGTCGTCTGTCGCTGTACACCGACCCTGAATGTGCATGCTTTTTGTGTTTTATTATTTGACTTTGGTTGCAACCAGAATATTGTATTATTTCCTGGCTTGTTTATTGTCCGCTGCGGTCGGCGCGTGTCTGTTTAGACAGGTCGCGTGGCCTTCCGTTGATCCCCCTTCTCCGTCGCCCAGTTTCCTTTGTCCAAGCCACCACTGCTAATGTACCTAGCCTTTGTTGAATCGCCACGCGGTCTTCCTTTGTGAACCGATCGCGCCAATTGATAAGGCTTGAGTTATTTATCGCATTGAGGGGGTGAGCTGAACCCCCCCCCCCCTCTCATTCGCTCGCTGTCTCCCACACACACACACAGCCGCACACACACAGCCCCTTTCCCTTGACGTTAACTTTGTTCTATATTTTTGCATGCGTTACAATAGATGGAAATTATTATTGAAATGTAATCTGTAAGGTTGACCTATTTCATTAATAAATTCCCTTAAATAACGAGAAGTTTCCTGTGTTATTTCAGTGTGTGCTGTAAAGTTTGTTTTAACCCCGCGGACGAATTACGCCTTTTCAGAGAGAGACTGATGGTCTGGTTTAATTAAAATTATCTCATTTATGAGATTGGTGCCCCTATATCTTTAATAAACAGGTTAAACTCGAACGTCATCAATAATTATATTAATATTAAATTATTGATTATAATTATTGATGCTCAGAAAACCAGACAACAACTTTTTATTATTAATAGTTACAACAGATTCATACACCTATATGTGAATATTTCAGCAAAAGGATTCAGAGGATTTTATTTGCTTCCTTAAGGTTTTTAATGTTTTCCCCTTATTTTTTTAAGTCTCGTTTAAAAACATACTTATTTTCCCTTGCTTTTACTGCTGCTTAGTCCTTTTATTCAATTCTAGCATTTTATTTTGATTTTATGCTTGTTCTATATTGTTGTTTTTATTTGATCTGTTCAGCACCTTGGTCAGCTCCCATGCCGTTGTTAAGTGTGCTATACAAATAAAGCTGGTATGGTATGGTCTGTGAGCATGCAAAAGCCAAAGAGAATTGTGTCATTTAAAAGTTTTCTTACTCTGTGCATATGTTTGTCATTCTGATCATATCAGGAAGCGTGTGTTTTTGATGAGTCACCACAGATAGAGCAGCAGCAGCAGCAGAGCAACGTGCACAGATAACCGCGGTTCTCTTCCAGAGGCCTCAGGCTCTGCCAACAAGACTTCCTCTCTGTAGCCTCATCTTTACCCACGACTTCACTTCACTTCACAGGCGTGTTCACATCCACACGCCACAGGCTCTGTAAAGCGGGTCCCACAAAGTGTTCACCAAACCCAAGATAGGGACTGAAAGTTAAAGGCTGCATTTCAGTATCGAGTGACCCATTTTCAAACACTTTACATTAGAGCTGTGTGAAGGATGTTAAGAGGAAATGTTTCCTCTGTTCAATAAAGCAGACCGATTAAAAATTTCCAACATTTTAAAAAGGGTCTATAAAAAGGGTATGAATAATTTTCAGAACTCAAGCTTATAGAGAGTGTGAGAATTCAGCTGTAACCCAGCATCTTTGGTAAATGCATCAAGTTGGGTCAAACCTGGCAGGGGACAGGAACCAGTTTTGTCATCTTATGAACAAACAATGTGCTCTTGTTGAGACATCATTGTATTGTATAAAACCTATTCTGACTGAAATGATTGCCTTTTTCTCTGCTGAACCATTTCTCTGGGACCTTGTTTGGCTAGCCCCATCATCTGAATAAATTATCAGGAGAAGAATCAGCTGGGTGTATAAAGAAATGTGCTTATATAATGTAACAGTAACCACGAATGGTAATGTAAAGTTGAATGGAAGGAAAAACAATGTTGTAGAAAAAAAGATTGGAGAGCTCTTCAGAGGTCATAGGTAATATATTTACACGAAAGTACATTCTGCATTTGAAGTCAATATTTTTAGGAGCCATGTCATCTGCTAATCTTGGTCCACTGGGTTTTTATCAAAGTTAGTGCTACCCTTCTACCAAGAAATTTAAATCTCAATACTTCCCTCTGCTGACAAGCTTTTTGGAGAGGCTGATTTTACTTTCCAACAGGACCTGGCCACACAGCCAAAAGTACCAATACCTGCTTTTAATGACCACTGTATCACTGAGCTGGATTGGCAAGCAAACTGGCTTATACTCAACCACACAAAGAATCTATGGGGTTTAGTTCCAGAGGAAGATAAGAAACACTAGAGCCAGCAATCCAGACAAGCTAAACGCCACTAGAAGCAACCGAACAGGGCTTTCGTAAAACCTCAACTGAACCACAGGCTGATCACTTCCATGCCACGCTGCGTTGATGCAGTAATCCATGCAAAATGAGCCCAGAGAAATTATACTATACAGTATATGGACATAGTTTTTAGTTGGCCAACATTTCATTCCATCAAATCTATATCAGCTAAAAGCCATAATCGTTATAACAGAAATTAATGTTTGTTAAAATATATCACTCTGTTATATTGTTGCATAACATGATTTTCAGTTTTTTTAACTGAATTACTTAAATAAATTAACTCTTGGATGATATAAAAATTTATTGAGATGAACTTTTAATTGGATTGATAATCTGATTCAGTCAGAACTGAATTAGACTCAGTTCTATTTAACTTGGTATAAACTGGACCCGTTTGACTTGTAAGGTGCATTTAGATGATATTGGAAGGGAATCAATGCTATATAAATACATTGAAAAACCATCCCCAGCTTGAATCCACTTCAAACTATGAAACAGGCTTTTCTAGGAATTGGTGGCTTTCCGGTGGCGGTCCTTACCTAAAATGTCTGCACTTTGGACACTGATTGGACACAACTCTGCTCACCTTCAGCGTGTGATTACAGTGCACTCAACTGGCAACTGTACACCAGAAATACCAATCCAGCAGCGGCAAAACCCTTAAGGTATTCTCAATTATTCAAACACTGCCCCTGAAACACTGAAACAATTTCCTCATGGCTGGCTCTAGATTCTCCCACCTCCCCCACTTACACCCAACCTAATACACACATGCACAGATATACAAACATATAAACACTACACAACTACTCTTCCATGTATGTTAGTCCAGCAGAAGTGCTTAACAACTAAACCAGACTAAAAACTACAGTCTGCCTGGAGGTCATAATCAAATAGAGATAATATCTGACAGCTAACCATTCTTTACAACAAAAATAGCTTTAATGATAAAAAAAAGAAATAAAAAGATGCTAATTTAGATTCTTCTCACAGAGTACTTTTTTACCCTGAAATTATGTCGGGAGTCTATTTCACCAGGATAAGATCTTCATTAATTAAAGAATACCTAATGTCACACTCAAACCCTCAGATGTTCTTCATGTCTGGACATGATGCAAGAATGAGGCTCCTGTTCGTTTAACCACACATGCATAGCAGGAAGAAACATTTTACAATGTATGACTTAGATACTTGAACATTTTAAGAGAAGAATTGGGGTCCGGCAATACAGAGCATGTAATTTAAATATAAATGCATGCAAAAACCACTCCATCAATTAAGTTTTTAGTGAAAGATTTTTGTTTTGTACAACACTTGTTTTCAATTCCTGGGCCTCTGAATCTACTGTCGTTCATCTATTAGACGTTTCCCTGCCCCAGTACACCTGAGCCAAATGCATACATCACCTCATCAGGATGCCATTAAGTGCATGGTAATCACCTACGTATTTAAGTCAGGAGTGTGGAGGCAAGAACCCATCTAAAAACATGCAGTACGTAAATCTAGAGGACCATGATTGAAAACTGCTGCTTTATAAAATAGAAGACAAGAAAACAGTCAGGAAAATTAAGCACTTTTCTATACCTTTTTATACTGATCCAGACCTTAAAAATTGCTAAAGCAAACTTCTCCGGTCTGTGTAGGATCCCTGGGATTCCATGCAAAGTACAGATTCTAGCAGTAGTGTTGAGAATTAAAAATCATTCTTCAGCTTCACCTTCTTTAAAGAATGCATCGCCCAGGTCAGATTAATCACTGTAGTTCTTTGATAATAAATCTATCTATTGCAGTTTGGCATGGTGAACATCAAAAACAGCTTGAATGGATTTAATCAGCACCAAATTATCCTGAAATCCGAGTATTCTTCTCACAAACGGCTTTGGCATTTTGATGAAGCTTTACTGAATACAAATAAACATCACTCAGGGTACACATGATCAAAAACACAAAGAAAATGTACTAAATGGTTCTTTGATTTGTTGACCTACACATCTCTTAGAGTTACATACACAACATGCACAAATTCAATTATTGTAAAGGTTAGATTTTATCAGATTAAATGAGCATTTTGAATGAAATATCAAAACTAATTGAAAGCAGTGGCATATTGTTTATTAAGAAAGTACATCTAGCATGTGCTTGATTTAGCAGCGACTCCTGCTATTATAAAACACAGAGAGAACATGGGTGGTCAGTGTATTTTTTAAGTCCATGAATACAGTGAGTTCTAAAAAGCTTCAAGGTGAAATTCTCTAAAAAGTTATAAACACATCTGTTTACTACAAACAGCTGTGTCAGAGTTTTTTAGGTAAACTGATCAAATATTTTCTTCATGTTGCAGCTGGGAAATTCTCTGAATCCGGTGCACTTTGGGTGGTTACTGAAGAACTACCAACACCAAAATTGTTTCAGAACATGGCATCGGATGAAGGTCAATTTTTACCTCTGAGAAACAATGTTTATTCAACTTAGGAATAAAATCTAAAACATTATTAAGGATATTTTTGTTAGTTTAGTCGTTTTAAAACAGTTTTTTGTTTACGGGGTTGAATATTATGGGGTTTTAGCTAAAAGTAGCCATAAGTCTACATTAGCTAGTGTATGGAACAGCATATAGCATTAGGAAAACAAGAAATTCATATATTTTTTCAAGACCATCATTAGCTTTTTCAAAAACAATCAGAAATATAATTTTTGCATGTAACAGTGCTGAGAGGTGGAGCTTGATGATGTCAGTTTGATGATGAAAACAATAAAATACAGGTCAAAAAGGTTGCCAACACTTACCTCCCTTTACTGTATGAGGAAGAAAAGACTTGGGTGATGTCTCTTCATGGGTGCTGAGAAAGTTTACCTGGACAATTATTTTTTTTAAAGGGCAGATTTGTATGTTGTTACGGGGGTTGAACAAAACTGAGGGGACATAATTAAATTGTGCTATTTTATAAATCTTTTTTTTTTTCCTCATTTAAAAAAATTTTTGGCTAAAGAAGACAGGAACATAATTACATTACCAAAAAAAACTTCTGGTAACTGTCTATTTACTTTTGTATTTCATTCACTGAAAAAACAACTTTGGTAAATGGGGACATGCCTATTTGGCCGACCTCTACTCATTAGAAACCCATAAAACCTTTAAAAATATAATTTAAAAAATATGTTTGTGTGCCATAATGCTAAGGAACCTAGATCCTTCTATTTCTTGTTTTGAAATGTATTTTTGGGATTAACTTTAAATGAAAATCTTTGTGCTAAACCTGTGGGACACCAAGTGCACCGAATTCAGAGAATCACCCAGCTGGCTATATTTCATGTCAGTGTTTTGAGCTGTTGGCTCATTATTCAACTTGTGTATTAAATATATTTTGTCTGTTGCTGCTCTGTTGGCAGTGGCAGCCCTGACTGCAGACTCCCCTGGGAAATCAGCCCACTTCCTGTTGTATTGGAGGCAGAGGAGGAGCAGAGAGTGCAGGGAGAAATCGGGGGATACAAAAAGGCTGCTCTACAGTTATTTAGTCAAGCTGCACTTTTCATCCTTCCTGTATGAGAAATGGGGTCAATGTAGCGCATACAGGACCTGCTGCTGAGTGGTGATGTGAAAGCTCAATGGCTTTTCCTGGCTGTACTTTAGCTGCCTTTTGCATGGAATCTAAAGAAAAGTCAAACTGAAGACATTTCTTCTCTATTTATTATGAGAACATATTTACAGGGGATTAAAGATAAATTATCCATAATTTTGTTTTACAGGACAAAAGCAAAAGCACTTCACTGTACATTTAACTATTGTCACCTTTATCACAAGAGATTCAGCGATAGCAACATGTTGCACATGTTACAGAAGACAGAGGGAAACACATCTGGTTTCATCTATTACCCTTTAGTCAGTGGTGTATAATGCCCAGCCGTATCTAATAGGATATTTTAATATACCCCAGGGATCAAATATTAAACAGCTTTGCTGTTGTTCACTTTACTTTTAAGCCTCAAACTACATTACTTAATGTAGGTTTATTTAATTTAGATATTGACTTTTTCCATGTTTTGTTGGAAAAGAACCTGTGCAAGAAAGGTGTCAACAGTATCGTAAGAGGTGTGTGAAAGGGAAAGTTTAGGAACTGAAACAAAAGATTCCTGGAAATAAGGTCAAGTAAAGAGTTGCCCCACCCAATCCAATGCAGGAAAAAAAGAGTAAATAAATCAAATTATAGTCAGTTTAAAAGAAAATTGAGAACAGAAAAAACAGAAAACAAAATACAACAATAGTCTTCAAAAGGGAGAATCTATATTTGGGTTTACATTTAAATATCTGTTGATTTGGAACACATTCTTCTACATTCTTTTCCAGACTCTATGGTTGACTTTCTACTCCCAATTCATGCCAATTCTTGAGAGTTTAAATGTAGGCAACTGGACTTTTCTTGTTGTTGTTGTTCAAGACAATAAGAAAAGTCCAGTTGTCTTTATTTAAACTCAAGAATATCATGACCTGGATGACTGAGAATATACACCAACGTAATTCATACCAATAAGCTGCAATTTTACCCATTTCGTAACCATGTGCTTAAAATAAAACTAACATTTTCTGAAGGTGACTTCCTGCTGGTAGATATTGAAGCACGGAGGTTGGACAGCCAAGGCGCAGCCATTTTCTTTTTTTAAATTATTATTATAAAATGTGAACGTGAAAACATGGCTCTTGGGCATTGTTGGAATCAAAGGCGGGGAAACGCAAGAATCTTGCAGTGAACATAGAAAAATTAGAAGGTAGATGAAACAGATGAAAAAACATAGCTATAATAAGACAGCACAGGTGAGTTGCACGAGTGTGATTTGCAGACACAGGTGGGCTAAATGGACTTAATGGGATTGGTGAGTATGAACACAATGGAAATGGGGAAGCAGACTAAGCTCTGTTCTACACGGAGAGAAAATTTGCATAGTTTCAAAAACAGCCTGTAAAAACAGCACCAGAACAATTGAAAACTTTGCCCACGTGAATTCACACAAACCAGCTTAAAATGCTACAGTACATTTGCCGGGTCCACTGGTTGTGCTGTGACACTGCCAGAGAAACACATAAAACAACACTGAGTATGTGTCAACCCTGTGGCAAACACGACAAATCTAGCTTCAAACGAGATCTTTATTCAAAAGCTTATGGTGTCTGTGGTTCTATGGATCTATTTTTCTGCTGCTGGTGATAGAGGAGGGACAGTAAATTGCATTCTAGGATCCACCATAAGGTCAGAATTTGCTTTATTAGGACCCCAACACCGTACAGCGCCATGTTTTTTTACTTTAGCACAGAGTTGAGCATGTGCGTTAAATATAGAAAAGGGTTGGCGACATCATCTACTCAAAATAAATGCAGGAGAGCTCATAATCACAGAGCAAACTGAGCCGTCGTTGTGAGATTTCTCCTCTCTGGGACCCGGTTTCAAACGTGATCGTTTATGGTGTTCTGAAACGCCGGCTCTTTGTAGATGAGACACCTATTTGATGAAATATCTTTGCTGCTACACTTGGTTTCATCTCCATGTAGACAGGGCGTAATAAACACATAACCTAAACCGAGACTCAAAGGAACCAAAAGCACAAAAGCAAATTTGTAACTAAATGTGAAGGAATGAACTAGTATGGCAACATCTTAGAAACGATACTAAACACAGAAATTAGCTGAATAAACCAAGCATATATAACCCAAAAGAAAAATGTGAACAAACACCAACGGATGTCACAGTATGACTACATTTCCTAACATTAGATTATAGTACAACAAAGAAAGTTACCTTAAATTGCTGGTTGAAAAAGTGGTTATGGATCAATGCATTGTTGGACCAAAATGATCTGACCCCGAAAAGGTCTGGTATGAATATTCCAAAACTGCAAAGGTACAAAATGGCAGAATTAACAGCACCCACTTAGAAAAGATGTATTCTAAGGCTTTGAATTAAATTATTACATTTTTATTTCCATCTCTTTGAAGTAACTCTGCTTTTGTCTATCACTAATATTTCAATTGTTGCTATTTTTGTCTTCTTATAATCAATGTGTTTTCTATTTGTAGTAAAACAGTAGTTCAGATCAGAAATTCGACGAGAAAAGTCAACCTAAAAACAGTTTCCAATATGGCTGATATGCAAAAAAATTATAGTAAAAGACAATCTAATTAATATCAACTATGTCATAAAAATAGTTGCAAAAAAATAACTGAAATATGTCTATCGGTGAAACTGTTCTTTTAGCGTTATACAGGTATAACGCTAAAGGCTACATAATACATTGCTACTGCTAATGGTAGTTAATACCACAGCAATTCTTGGATGTAACGCAATTCCAAGATCGAAGCTCCAACGTTCGAGACGAATCAAATTGTTTCAGCTTTGTGTTGCTTAAAGCTGCAGTAGGTAACTCAGAGAGGAGAGCAGACTTAGCTTGAAAATTTAAACCCAAACAAGCTTCACATCCAATCATTAGGTGGCTGTTGCAGCCGGTTGCGTAGCGGAGCGAGGGGCGGGTCGCGGTGTGTGTGTGAGGAGTGATAGACAGATGTCAGACACTCCTTCAGACGCTGCTCTGGCTCTGATTGGGTGTTTTCTACCGGGCGCGGTGGATTCTTGCAAATCGCAGTAGGGGCTGTAGGCGTGACCAATTGAGCTGCTTTTTTTTTTACAGATTACAAATCTAATTTCCTACTTTCAGGACATAGACAGTTTTAGGAAATATCACAAAAAGTTACTTTTATTCAAGTTACCTACTGCAGCTTTAAATGAGATTGATTAAGTCAATTGTGCAACATGATGTAAATCCTTCATTACTTCCTTTTTTTGAGCAAATCTAAGCTGACACTGTAAGGCAACCAAGCCCACCATGCAGTTAGCCTAAGCTTCCAACACAGGACCCACACAGAGAGTTAAAGGTAATCATTTAAACTGACTGACTTTGGACTTGATGAAACACCAGCAGGTGACATTGCTCCACAAATCATCACTAACCGAGGGAACTTTACACTGGACCTCCAGCATCTTGGATTTTGTGCCTCTGGGACATGAATTCTCTAATGAAATGCCAGACTTGTTTTTATCTGTAAACACAGTATTTCAGTTGTTATTTCCCCCTTAACCTAGGTAGGGTGCTTCTGATGTTGCCTCTGGTTCAAGCTCTTAGCCCGTGTTCTGGACCTGTCAGTGTGAACACCTTCTTCTACCCCAGATTATCCTTCTGCTTAACTTTCTCTTACTGTGCTTGGATACAGCACTCTGTTACCCGCCAGGTCCTTTAGCGATAACCCTTTGCGGGTTACCCTTCTTGAAGAAGGTGTCAATACCTGTCTGTTGGACAAGTCCGAAAACATCCCGATAATTATGTGGGGCATGACGTCTCCATAACGTTTCTGTTAAGTTTTATCTGTCATTTTCTGATCAACTGAATCTTGGACTGTCATAAGAAAAAAAAAATCATTATCTTTATTACGAGTTTCGCTGTTTAACTTGAAATGCTGAAAAATAGTCACTTATTAGGAGTGGGGTTTTTACTGATACACAATGATCACCTGTTTGTTTCATTTAGCCAATTCCAACAGGATTATGAATCGACTAATTAATTCAGCTCTGTTCAACTTCCTAACAAATCTTTCTACCTAAGAGCTGACTGTCTTAAGTTTAAGTTATAATATTTGCCTTACATCATCCTCTCTGTCTCTTTTTTAATGAAATGCCAAAAGATCACAGCAGCTGCAAAATGGCAAAACCCCCAAGACTCCGTCTTTTGCTGAGCTTCTTTATTCACTTTGTTTACTCTGGCAGTAAGAAGAAAGCCATTTTTACATTGAAAGTGAACAGACTGTGGGCAAATTCATAACGGTATTATGGATCATTTAACAAATAGTAGCCTACTGATAATTTGCCAACAGAATAAAAACAATCTTTTAACATCTGCTTTGTTTCCACATTAGGCTTCAGCACATACCTGGTTTAGTTACATGCTCCAGCGCGTCTCGATGCAACCCTGTGGATCCACACAGCGAAAAGCCGCCAGCATCCTTATCGCAGCTGCAGAGGAGCGTTGGGTTTGGGACTGCGGCGGAACTTCTCCAAGGATGAGCCGGAGTCCGGGGACGCACTCCGCCGCCACGAAGCAAACACAAAAGCCAACCGCTTGGGAGACCAACACACAGCAGTTCACGCTGACCGGCGTGGAGACATCCAGAACCAGAGAAGCACAATCACGGCAAAGAAGACGGGGACGCTCCGGGATAAGCACCTTTTTACGCGCATGCAGCCTTTAAAGCAACGGGTTCCCCTTCAAATCTTCACGGGAATCCAAAGATGGTAAACGAAGACACAAAAACAAAAACGCTGAAAACATTTAAATTAAATAAACATCCAAAAAGTGATGGACTTGGAGGCAAAAACGGAGACCACCGGTGGGCGGACAGGGAGGAGGAGGAGGAGGAGGAGAGCCGCCCCGCGTCACAGACCCTCTTCCTAGCATAAAAAAAAACGTGATCTTCTTTATTACACAAGCCTACTGCACTGTAAGGATATCTGCAAAAATATACCACGCCTCAGTGGGAACGTTACGACTGATAAGGACTTAATTTAGTCTTTGGTTTTGCTTTAGATCATTGCTGAAAGGAGGAAAGTGGTGCCCCCAGTAGCAACTTTAACCTATAAGAAAACTCAGTCTACCCCACTCTCCATCATGCTGCCTCACACTCTTTGAATGTTGTATAAAAAAAATCTCAAAGCCAAAATGCGCACTGGTTCATGGGATTAGAATTTAAACAAATGTCTCCTGTATAAACCTTTATTTTCTGAAGTCAGAATTTCCAAGTCTAAAAAAAATCAACCAAACTAACACTTATAGTCAGACTTTCACACCGAAGAGTCGAAAGTTTCCCACCAACCCCAAACTCAACATCCACATAAACTGCAGAGCTAACTCCTAATTTGGACTTCTGATAAATTAAATTGTTAAATCAGTTGATCAATGAAGTTCAAAACAGATATTTAAATGTACAGTATGAAGTGACAAATTACTATTTAAAAAAATCACTTTAAAACATTTAAACACTTTGCAAATATCTTTGTTGCACTCTTGCCAAAATAGGTGGGTTTGTGGCATGTGAAAGCGTTTCTCCTGGAGATGCCGTTTTACAGTTGTTGGGGAGCAGTCAGCATCAGTAGGAGCTGTAATTTGGGTGGAGAAGTGTCTTCATGGACACCAATCAGATCTTCCTGCTCAGTACAGGTGAAACTGTTGGATCACTTCACTGTTTATTTCACAATCCCAATAGGATCTTTTACGAAATTCAAAAAGACAGTTTTCCTGCATCCTGCCTCTGATGGATAGTTGAAAAAGGCCTTGATTGTGTAGCACAACCATCCTGCCACTTTCAGTAATGGTAAACCTTTTGGCTTTTGCCAACAGGGGTCATGGCAGCGTGAATCCTTAAATCATAATCCAAATTTATTCCCAGATTTTTGACTTTTTAAACATGTGATGAGCTAATGTTTAAGCTTATTGTCATGGTTTTAGGTATTGGCTTGACCCACATGCACGAAACTCTCAGGAGCTAGATCATTGAAAAGAACAGACGGATGAGCTTGAATAGTATTATGGGGTTGTAGTTGCAGAGACTGCGATGGTCTGGAGAGATGTCCAGGGTGTACCCCGCCTCTCACCCAACAGCCCCTCTCAAACAGGCCATGAAAAATTGTAAATTTCTGGACTTCGTCTGTTTTGCTTTTGAGTCTGAAAGCAATCTTCTGGACTTTGTCTGGATACCCTTTACCGGTAATTTTACGGATGAAGACCTACTAACAAGAGCGGCCTTTTCGTGGTTTGGTGTTTGCATTCAGATTATCAGGTAATGTTCCGGGAAAGCTGGAGGGATGTGGGGCGGTGGGGAAAAGGGGAGGGGTACAGGAAACGCTGTGAGCGCACACATTGATGACGTATAAATGTCACGTGAACATCAGTGCATAAGAACATGGCTTCTTCATCAGTGTCTCTTAAGCGTTTCCATGTGCGCAAAATTGCACACATCACAAAGACGAGAACTGTGAGTAGATCTGCTGTTTTGTCAGCCATTTTTGCGATAATCCCTTTGTTTGGGGAAATGACGTACGCCCTCCACACTAAGTTTACGTTATATCCATATACAATCCCCCACCCCCCCAGACATTCATCAGGATCCTCCGGTACATTTCTTGCTGTATGAAAGCAGCCGAAAGGCAATGTTCCTGAAAAAAAGTGGTGTATTTGAAAACACAACTCAGGTTAAAGACCGGATAGAATTGTCCGCAAATATTCCAGAACTTCTGTCTGAAAACGGCTGACTGCTGGAGATAGGCACCAGCCACCCCCCCAACTCTGCATAGGCTAGACGGTATAGATAATGGCTGGATGGATATTTGCAAAGATAGCTGCTTACTGAGATGATGAAGTGGAAAAGGCCAGGGGAGAGTGAGTGGAGCCAGGGAAAGACTGGTATGGTGGCTGATCAGGAGGCTGGAGGCGAGCTGAGAAGGTGAGCTGGGGATTTGGTACTGATAAGCTATATCTTGTTGAATGAACATCTTACAGAGAGGTGGTGGAGGGAAGACAGTAGGCACACTGATGAGGATTGAATCCAGATGGACGACAAAGAAGGTGAATGTGAGTCGAACGATCTGCAGCAGGAGGAAGTAGTTGGAACGAGGAAGCTGGAACCAGTCGTGGAAAAGGAACCAGGTAATTCTTGAAAGGAGGTATGAGTCTGGAGAAGGAGGATCTGGAGCTCAGGAGCGAGAGGACTTGAAACGGGTACTTGGAGGAGGAGGACATGGAGAAGGTAAGGGTCTGAAGTAAACAGGAAATAACAGGCACAGAGGGCTTGGAGATTACCAGTAAGGCAAACACTCAGGCAGTGAGTGACTGGCTTCCAGCTTCTTTTATCCCCCTGCTGATCTCTGATGAGCTGCAGAAGCACATCTGCTACTCTCCACCCACCAAAGCTGAGAGCTGAGAAACTGGTGCCTCTGCTGCGCCCTCCAGTGGATCACCTGTGGAACTGATGTTAATGCACAAACCACCGCAGACCAAAACCCCCGGACTAACAACACTTATGTGCAGTTTTATTTGCACCCTCTTTAATTTTGCAATTTGAAACGTAACTCACACTCTATCTGTAATCCCTTCCCATTTTTAAGATTTTATTAAAAAATATACATAAATAAATAAATACACAAAAGTGGGCTGGGTGATGTGGCTTGGAACAACATAGAATAAGGCTACTGTAAAACCGCAAACACAGACCTCTGAGCTACAGTAATTGATTTGCCCTCAATCACTGCTCCCTTAATCTACTTACCGTTGCAACCAAGTCATCGCAAATATCAATAGCCAAGGAAGGTCTGGCTGACTAAACAGGGCTCTGCTTGTGCTACAAACCAGCAGAGCCACTTAGAGATTGACGCAAGTGAATAGCTGAGATGAGGGTGGTGGAAGTCTGGGATTCACACAATGTAGAAAGCTTCGGGAGTAAAAAATCTTAAGCAAAACGAGGGGAAAAGGGGAGGGCGAGGAAGCTGAGGGAAGCAAGATATGAGCCAAGCTTTTGTAGAACATGCAGCAGGAGATTTCACTAAAGAACAGCTAATTTTACCAAATCCGGCATGTTTTCAGGTTAAACCTGTTTACTTTTCAGGTTCAATTGAATCCCCCAAAATAAGTAATTAAATCTAAGGGAATACATTCTATACTTGTAAATGTAGCTTGGAAGTAAAATATGGACTTTAACTACAACATTTCAGAAAACAAAAGGTTTGGAAGAAAGTGCTCTGGGGTGCTGGGTTAGAAGAATGTGCCATGAGCAGAGACTATAGTCCTCAATGTGGTTGTCTTGGTGTTAGGTTCCTTTGGTGTTTGTGTTTTGAGTTTCAGTTATTTCATTTCCTTATTCAGTTTATCTCATCGTTTTAGTGCTAGTATCGTCAGGTGTTTGTGATTTGAGTTTCCTTCTATTAGGGGTTTGTATGTTTTTTTTCCCCTTGGGTGTCTGTACTCTGAGTTTCTCGTTTTCTGATCATTTATTTATTTACTTAGGTCTTATTTCAGCCACTCCTGCATTAGCCTTTTTAAATCTTTGTTAGGTTCTGTAGACACTACTACCTTTATTTTATTGAGTTGATCTTTCATTCATTTATGTCATCTGTTAGGTCTGCTCTGCTTTATTTTTAAGATTATCATTTTCTGATTTGATTTTCTTTCTGGAGTTTATACGCATGTTTCCTTTTGTTCTGTTTTCCTCTTCTCTCTCCTGTTAGATCCATTACTGTTTTTAATTTAAGATTCTCTGGGGCTTCTCTTATTTATTCACTCGGGTGTCATCACTCTTAGTAATTCTTCTGTGTTCGTTTTTTCGGTAGGTTTTTAGGATTAGTTTCAGTCTGGTCTTCTCTGTCTACACCTTTGTTTCCCTTCTCTGCTCTGTTATTTCCTCCCTGCCATTCTGCCTCCTCCCCAGTTGACACTCCTGTCTGCTCACGCACCCCACCTGCATCTGATTGCACTGATTAAGCTTTGTTCCATTTCTTTGTCACTCCTCAATCACCCTCTGTATTTAAGCAGCTCATGCCCTATAATCCTCGCTGGTTTCACCGTCTGTTTTCCCCCCATTTTGTGCTCGCCCGAGCCTTTATGCAAGTTTTGCCTTTTTTCCATTAACCATTCTTTTTCCTTTAACCCATTGCATTTGGGTCCTCTATAACAAACCATGACACCTAGGTTTAATTCCTGGTCTGGGGCCCTTTGCTGCACATCTTTCATCTGTCAAATGACTTTTCAATAAAGGCCACTAGTGCCAATAAATCTTTTTTAAAAGGGCTCTGATTAAACAAATGCATGATACCTCTTTCTGTGTACAATGGACCCCTGGCCCATAACTACCCATAAATATCTCAAAACTGCAAATACTTATGACCCCGTCTGAAACACATACCTGTGTATTTTAATAGTTCAAACACCAAATATACCTTAATATGCATTAATACCCAGAGTGGAAACAGTAGTGCTACCACATAAGTTAATATCTACAGTCTTCCAGGGGTATAGCCAATTAGAACCAAAAAAATAAATGACACTCTTGAATTGGCTGCTTTGCAAATGGCAGCCAATCCCTTATCAAGTAGCATTGTGCATAGGTATTTTAGCTTCCAAATCTGCATTTTCTTTCAAATATTTTAAACAATTTCTACAAAAAAAAGTCATTAGATGAATTTTCAATGAATAATTTGAAGCTTTGTTCCACAGCAAAATCAACAAATAGGTGAATCTGGGAATACTGAACTGCAAATAAGCTGGTGTCCACTGTATATAAGATGATGATGATGTCACAAGAGGCACAAGAATTGAGCTGAACGCAATTAAAGAATTTTAAAGAGATTTAAAGCATAAAGAAAAGGACAAAACAATTTCAAAAGAAATCTGATTGTTGCACTATTGTTTAGTACGTGACAAACTATATTAAAATTGAGTTTGGTTGATTTTACTGAAAAGTCTGGCAAGTAGCTTTAATTAGACTCTGTGATGTTGAAGTCACAGAAGACTGAAAACAAAGATTAAAGCACACATTTTATGTCTCCATAAATTATTTTTGGTCAAATTGAATTAAAACAGAAATCCCAATATATCAACTGTAACTCATTAAAAGTTATACCTGATACATGCCCTGCTTTGAAGGGAAAACAGGCTAAATAAAATAAAAGCTGCAAAAGGAGCCACTTACACACCTTGATGTCTGTTTAGTCAGCTAGAAAAACAGTTGTCCTACTGCAGAAAGATTTCAAGCCTAATTCTCTAAGAAAACGGAAATAAAAATTGAGCGGTTATAAAGAAAATATGACAGGTGCACATGTTAAGTAAACTGAAACTTAAAGGAAAGAATAAATCACAATCTTCTGTTCCTACCTTTAAAATGTACTGGCAGTTGTCTCTGGTAAATTTAGTCATAATCTCTAAAGTTTTTTCTGAATTGAAGAAGAGCGAATAGCTTTATTTAAACATTCCAGGCTCCACGCATCACTTATTTTTCTTTTAAGAATAAAAAATATATTTTGCAGAAAATAACATTCAAGTTAATCACAAAGTTACAAAATTGCATAATCAAAAAGTTAATAAAATGCTAAATTAATAAAAGTTTACTTGAAGAACAGGTCAGCTGGGCTTTGGATAAAAGGTTGGAAGCAGTAAGTAAGAAGTCTATTTAACTTTAAACCAAAAAAATACAGAAATATATTTGGTCAAAATTTAACACTTTTACAGGCTCAAATTCCATTTAAACTAAATAAATTCCTCAGAAATCTGGGCTATTTCTGCAGGCCTAATTTGACAACTGCTTATTGATCTCGAAAAAGGAAATCAGATATTGCAGTAAATTTCACTATCGCACAATCTAAAGTTTTTACTTAATTACTCCCAAAGGGAAATTAAATGTTGCAACTAATATAATTTTAAATAGTTGTTAAAGCTGATGGCTGTGGGCAGGAAGGATCTCCTGTAGCAGTCTGTGTTTCAGCCTTCCAGCCTTCTTTATTAGCTTGTTTAGCTTTTTAAGTCACTGGCTCTGATTGTGCTACCACAGCAGGTGGAAGCGCAAAGGAGATTAGCCTCTCCACAAGAGATTTATAGAAGATCTTGCTGCAAACAAACAAGGATTTAACCTTTCTCAAGAAGTCCGGTCTGCTTTGACCCTTATTGTAGGGGTGATTTTTGAAACCTTTTTACATTTAAATTTAGAAATGCAGTATAAATTCATAATCAAATTTTGATTTTTGATTAGGTCGTGCTCAGGAAACGGCTAGACTGAAAGGATTTTAATTCAATTCAGTTTATTTATATAGTGCCGATTGACAACAGATGTCATCTCAAGGCACTTTACAAGAAGTGAAGAATGTGTTGACGAAGATCAAATCGAATTATCATTTACTGTCTGTTCAATGCATGGAAGGATGAATGAAAAAATAGTGGGACAGAGAAGTACTTCCTATTTGGAAACATGACAACTTGGCAGGGAATGAAGCTGGAAAGTCAAAGGTTTTCCATACTCTGTTTTAATAGTAAGTGAGCCCATAAATATTTACATTTTGTTTTTCCAGATGTCACCTGCAGAGTACAGACCTAGCTAATTCAGAGCATGCCAGTGTTTTCCAGGCGTTTGTTCTTTTTATTCCATATAACTTCATATTAAAGAAATAATAGCACTGGATCCAGGGAGAGGTGCAGACACTAGATCTGAGCATCAGATTGCTGGATCAGGCAGCAGTGACCTTCCCTCTCATCATCATCCTGGACCGCTCTTAGTATTACAAGATTACATTTTGGCCAGACAGGAAGTGCATGATGCTGCAGGAGATGGATGACAAAAAAAGTTTCAGGTGTCTTAGTGTTTAAATGATGGAGGTGACACTGAGAATAGAGCCTCCAGTCCAGCAAATATAACAAAACATAATTGCATCTGAAATTATAGTAACAAAGTCTGGGCTTAAAAAACACTAGGCACCAAGAAATGTTTCTAATTAACATTACAAATGATTGAAATAAGGCTCTCAACTGAGTGGTTTAACACTGGGTTAAGGCAGACACTGCAGTCTTTAACTGTGCAGCTTTTAGTGCTGTGTACAGTTGAGGAGCATCTCCATGGCAGCCAGTAGAGCAAGAGGTCACACTTCGTGTGTGCGCTTGTGCCAACAGAGCTAATGTTATTTCCTGTGTGTGGATGCAGTGACGATTTGATGTTTATCTGGGCTGGTCCATCTCTGGTATGTAACTGGAGAGACACAAGCATCAATAAAACTGTAGAAAGGAGTTTGTGTGTCAATTCCTACCTCCAAAAAAGAAGCATTATGTATTGAGATACATCAAATCAAACTTTATTTATAAAGCGCTTTTTATACAAAATAGCATCTCAAAGTGCTTGCTTTACAGATTAAAATTACCCCACATAACCAACCCCCCCCCAGAATAAAGACAAAACAGTTATACCCCCCCCCCCTCCCCCAATCTGTCATGCACGCACACACTTAAAAGCAACATGCTGCAGTCTAACCTGAAAAACTTATTTAAAAGGGAGTATGGTGAATGATTTAAGACTGCTTTATTAAAATTACGGTTCGACAGGCTGAACATTAGGTGAATCCCCAAATTCATTATTATCAGAGTTGCTCCCCGTCAGCTGCAGAGCTTTTATTGTTTTAATCTCCTTTGAAACAATACAAAATTCTATCTAAAAGTGTTCAAGTATGAACAAATACAGCATTGTGCAGTTCTAAGTGTTGTACAGTTCCAACAAACTGCTAGAATTGCTTGATTCATGTTCATTCTAGCAAAATAACTGTTTCAGGGATGTTTTAACTGTGTGTTCTACTTTATGGGTACTTTATGTTTTTCCATGTATATTATAGCAAACAGTAAATTATCAATTAAAATGATTTTGGGGGGCATCAACACAATACCAATGCTGTTAGTTACCTGCAAGGTTTAAATCCCCCCCCCAAAAGGATTTTAATCAACTTTTTTGAAAACTTCCACAAATGGAATGAGGACAGCAGGACATTATGTACAAATATAGCTTGATGTTTTCATTAACTGCATAGAAATACAGGAATGTATCAACATATAATGGAGAAGCTAGAATTGAACCCACAACTTCCCATTGCAAGATGACAACTCTACCCACAGGACTGAAGACGCCCACAGATACTGATGGCTTTGAGAGCTTGATAGCTTTACGCACAGCGTTTGAAAGTAAAGAGACACAGACCTGTCGATGAACTTCAAGGTGCACAACTGCAACACTCTGCCCCCCTTGTCTGACATCATGCAAAATATAAAACAGAACAGAATTGAATGGAAAAGACCTTTAATATCCCTCAGTGGGAAAATTTAGGAGTAACAGCAGCAATGTAACAGAGAAGTCGGAGCACATGGATTCGTGATAAAAGTAGAAAAACAGAAAATAATAAACAGTGGGTGCAAATTTTCAGCATAACAAAAAATACCTTGTATATTGAAAATGGTATATTCAGATTAAAAAATGCAAATGAGTAGAATTTAATAAAATTACAAAATGTGCATGTATATTTGTGTATAACAGACTATTTACAGAAATTGGAAAAATGCTGTGCAAAACGTAAACACTGAGTTTATTAGGAGTGATAGTTATAAACTCCTTCAGCTACTGGAAAGAAGGATCTATGGTCACACTACTTTGTGCACCTAGGATGCAGCAGTTTGTCACTGAAGGAGCTCTCCAGTTCTCTAAAAATGCTTATAACTGCCTATTTTATTAGTTAAAACACCAAATATACCTTAATATGGATTAATGTGTACAGTGAAAACTGTCCTAGCACTACCGCAGAAGCTAATGTCTACAGTCTTCATTATCTCCGCTCTTAGCAGTACAGCCAATCAAGGAAAATTAATGTCGCAGCTGGGTTGGCTGCTTTGCAAATGCCACCCAATAGCTTGTCAAGTGGTATTGAGTCTACGTATTTCAGCTTCCCAAGCTGCATTTTCAACTAATATGTTCGACATGCTCCATGAAAAATATCTGCGAATAGGTTTATTTACAACAAATAAGTAGGGGTCCACTGTGCATAAAAATTGCCTCACCTGGAACATTGAACCCTGAAAGACAGTCATCAAGAACATCAATGTGAAACGTTCAACTGCAGTGAGGAAAGTGTCAAAATCTCCAAGAGTGCTCTGAAAGTGACAGAATCATTACATACCAAGGGATGTAAGGCTTATTAGGATGCCGCCGCCAGAGATGCTTAACATTGGCAGCAAGTGAGGGCAAGTGCATCTGAGTTTTGGGCAGCAGAACTTGTGACAAGGGCAGCCAAAAAAAGCTACTTCAGTCCAAGAAAACAAGAACAGACAAACTCTGCAGAAAGTACAAGAACGGAAAACCTAGACTGGTAAGTAATAAAACTATTTATATAGTGCCTTTCAAGACATCAGAAAGTGCTTTACAGAAAAAAAGTGAAAAACATTAAAAATCCGTACATTGAAATAGTTAAAAGCTATTGTAACAAGATCAGTTTTAATTGCTCAACAGAGTCCACTGACCTCAAACTAAACAGGGAGAGGATTCCAGAGCTCTGGGGCCACTGCTGAGAAGGCTTTGCCACCAGGGCCGGTACTAGCCATTTGGGTGTCCTAAGCACAAATGTGTTGTAGCTCAGTCTGGAGATCCGGAGCACCCCCAAAAGCTAATCACACAAACCCTGGCAAAAACATAACCTTCTTGGCGGAGGTAACTAGAAAAGCACTCAAGAGAGCGCAGACCTTCGCCAAGGCAGCTTAGTCCCCTCCCGCAGACGCTGATCCGCATCACCCACAAATTCTAATCACTTGTTCCAGGTCCCATTGCATACATTTCCTGGAAATTTCACCGAAATCCACCAATAACGTTTTGAGTTAGGTTGCTAACTAACAGACAACCAGACCCTTTCAAAAAAATAACGTCCTTGGCGGAGGTAATGAGTCATTAATTAGTGATTTTAATCCAAACCTGCTTTATGCAGCAACACATTCTGTTCTGAATTTGTGAAGATGCCTACATTATCACAAACTCATATAAAGTAAAATGTAAATTTGATGAGTTAAAAATAAAAAATGTTGACCAACTCAGGTTACGTCAACCTCACTAACACCACGATGAGAACTCTTGTTGATGTGGATCACATTATTTAATGAATAATAGTTGGAAGAAGAGAAATAGGTTCCATTATTCTGAATTATTTATGTTTTCTGTATTTGTGTTCACGTCAATCTTTGACCCTTATGTTATGCGTCTAATGTCTGTCACTCAGTTTATGCCCCGCCCCCTTTGTATTACAGCCCTGCTTCATGCCTGCATTTTTATCTTAGGATATCACCCAAGATTTTTACTGGCCTCCATTTAGCCCTCTTTAATAAATTCTTAGATACACACCTGCTCAGCAGTCTTGTTGAGCCATTTTCAAGAGTATCGTTTGTAAACATTAAAATTCATGAATTAATAAATTTGAATAAATTAAAACTCACCCCAGGATTCAAAACAGCGGATCTGACGAACATTAATAAATACCGTTATTAATACAAACTCACCTTGGAAGCGTTGCAGTCTAAGTGTGCTGTGGTATGAAAACGCTCAGCCAATAGAAATAATGAAGCATACTGAGGAAAGCTGGACAATGGAAACAGATTTATATCCTAAATGATTTGGCTCCCATCTGTAACCTAAAGTTGTTAGGTAAAATAATAATGTTGAATTATTATTTTCTTAGGGTGTCTTTCTAATGTACTTTTTAAATGTCATTTTGGTTTCAGTCACATGCTCATTTGCATGACATCCTGTTCTTTTAAAATGTTAATGAAGTGTGACTAAATAAAGAGAGACTGCAGAGGGGGTGCTCTTTGAGACCAGAGACCAGAGACTATGACAATGGGAGGCTGAGAACAGACCGACACGGTTGGCTCATTCCTTATAGTATTTTCCTGGTCTCCCTCTGCAGAATTGATTATCCACATCTACCTCTGCAGAGCTTATCGACTCCATATTCTCTCCGACCTTTGTGTGTGATTCATTGTAGGTCAACCACTTTTTAACCTAACATCTTGGTGCCGTGACTCGACGTACGGAGCACTCCCGCTGGTGGTCTCCGTCGAAGGATTGTTCTTGACGTCCAGATCGCTGAATTGCTGCACTGGCCGGCTGCATAACTTCCACGAGGACCCCCTGCGCGTGCTCCCGTGCGATCGATTCGGTTTGAAATCACTCGCTTAGGGGAGAGATTGTGAGAACGTCTTTTTTGTGCACCTTCACATTTAAAAAAAAAACAAACAATTCTAAGATAGTCAGGGTATATTCTGCTGTTTGGGCCTAAAGGACGCTTTAGCCTCTCTGATAAAATATCAGGTGTTGATCCATAAGTGATTAATGCGTTAATTACTACAGCAAAAGGGTGTAACGGTACAGGTTTGCGAACCTGTCCACCTCGAAAAAAGGGTGTAACGGACCAGGTTTGCGAACCGGTCCACCTTGCTGGGAAACGGTTGTAACAGGTTAGGTTTGCGAGCCAACCCACCTCGCTGGGAAATAAAGTACGCCAGTGTATGGGAGTAAAAACACAAACAGCAGAATCAAAACGATATACCGCACCCCAGGTGGGTAAAGTAAGATAGGCACAGGACATAATCTTTATGTATGCCAGTCCAACCTGAAACCTAACGGTGTTAACGTACGGTTTGACGTGCACTACAAGAGACGTTCTGTGCGGAATTATAGGTTACACAACACATCCTTAGATTAAGAAAGCCATAAGACGGCTCAATGTAGTTGCACAAAAGAGACACTTGGAGTAAAAACTATACGATCCAGTTTTAGCAGAATTTGATTACAATTAAAAATCTCAAATAAATGACCAAAAAATTATTTTAATTAATTAAAGAATAAATGACTAACTTTAACTCGACAGACTAATTTAATAGTTCTTGCTTTTTCATTCACCTTAATCTTAATATTAATAATTGCCGTTATCCTCCTAGAACTATTTGGTATTCTAACACTAGACTTTACCAGACCAATTAATAGAACCCAATAAGGGTTATATAAAAACAACGCAAAGATGGGAAACGATGTTTCCACCGACAAATTAGAGGGAGATTCAAAGTATATGGATAAAAAGGATCCCGAAAATCTTCAGTTTCTGACAAAATGGCGCAAAAAGTATAAAGTAGATGGGAAACTTAAAGGAAATCAATGGAAAGAACTGGTATGTGTTCTCGAAGCAAAAACACTTATCGCTAAAGGTAAAAAGAAAAAACTTAAACAGACACAGTTAAAAATAGCACGTGTGTGGGCTGATGAAACAGAAAAAAAGGAAGCAAAATATAAAAAACAGGAAGAGAACAAAGGCTCTAAAGATGAGGCTTTTCTTATCAAAAAGGTCGGTGACGAACTCACACTGTGTCCCCCTCCTTATGCACCTCTACCTACAGACAGACAGACCCCCCTGGGGCTGTTGGAGGAGTACTTTATGCACCTCTACCTACAGCCCAGACAGACCCCCTGGGGCTGTTGGAGGAGTACCTTATGCACCAACACCCCCATCAGACCAGCCGGGGGCTTTAGGGGAAGGTCTATATCCTCCTGTTCCAAGAGATCAATTTGCAATTGAAGAAAAAACAGATGGTACCACAATAAAACAAAGACTTAGAATTACAAAGAAGTCAGCTCCAAAAAAATCTGAGGATAAGTCTTATGAGAGTGAACCAGAGGACTCAATAGATGTTAACCCTATGATTCAAGTACCATCTGCCGATGGCACTCCGAGATATTTTTTTAGACCATGGTCACTTAAAGACGTTAAAGAGGTTGTAGAACAAATCACCAGCCATAAGGAGGATCCAGAAAAATGGACAGAGGATATGGTTGATGTGGTCAAATCCTACCGGTTAAACGGTCATGAATTAGGACAGGCTATGGCTGCATCGTTGGGAAAAGACTGGCACCATGTAGGAGGAAATTACACAGGAAGAGATGCTGCCGGAGTTGTGTTACAATTAATGGAAAACAAAAGGTGCCATTCTAAACGAAAATGGACTTTATGAAGTTCGTAATAAACCCATCCTACCCAAATCACTGTTTAAAGCTGCTACGCTTGTGAGCCATGGGCCTTGCCATGTCTCCACAGGGGGGATGGTATCAATAATACAGCAACACTTTACAACATACAACCTTGAAACATACTTAAAACATTTTTGCAAGACATGCCTAACATGTATCAAACACAACCCACAAGGGAATATGAGACCCAAGCGAGGCCAATTTCCTCAACCAGCCTACCCATTCCACACAATCCACATGGATTTCATTGAACTAACACAGAGCGGCTCATACAAATATTGCTTAGTAATAATTGACGCTTTCTCCAAATGGCTGGAAATAATTCCCACAATGGGAGGCTGAGGCTGAGAACAGACCGACACGGTTGGCTCATTCCTTATAGTATTTTCCTGGTCTCCCTCTGCAGAATTGATTATCCACATCTACCTCTGCAGAGCTTATTGACTCCATATTCTCTCCGACCTTTGTGTGTGATTCATTGTAGGTCAACCACTTTTTAACCTAACAAAAGTCTCTTCTCTAAGACATCCGCTGCAAACTGGTCATAAACTTTGCAGACACAGGTGACATCACAGAATAATTCACCGCGCAGATCGTTTTTTTCATCGCAAATCCGACACAGACTGTCACTCTCTGCAACCATGCTGGTTTTCAAGATTTTTTTTTATGTCAATACATTAGCAAAGTTAAAGGAGAAGCAGGGCAGTCAACAGCTCAGAAAATGTAAAGCTTTTGGTTGGAACATATTAGGAAACGTCCGACTGTCTGACCTGTTTTCAGAAACACTGCATCATGTTTTCATTACAGTTGACTCTGGACGTGTTTTATAATGCAAAAAAGTTAGATCTTGGTGACAGGACCTGAAAATGCTGATGCAAAGAATAAAATGTAAATGGCCTCATGAGCCCTGTACCTTGCGAACAATAAAACATCCTGAAACAATTCATATAACGTACATGGGGATATGATTGGGGGGAGGGGGGTATAAGTGTTTAACTTGTGTGTCTATAAGGGGTGGGGGGTGGGGAGGGGGATATATGTAGGGTTAATTTTTAACTTTGTATAGCACTTTGAACTACATTTCATTGTATGACAAGTGCTTAATAAATAAAGTTGATTGATTGATGTGGGATTCTATCTCATCCAAAGGAGTGGACTTACTCCCAATCCTGCCTATAAACACCGCCAAGAATATAACATGTAAAGAGGTCAAAGAAAGTGTGTAGAAAAATCCAACAAATCGCTTTAAATTTATTTACTAATAAGAGCCAATAAAAATCTGAAAATGTTGCCAAAAAAAACTGACTCACAGCATGAGAAATGCATGCTGGACAAAACAATTACAGAACCTTATCCCAGAAATTAGTGGACACCAGTTGCCCCTCTTTATATGGCCAGTAATCTTAGATTATTAGAAAAAAACGGAGCAAATGCTGAATGGTTAGTTTTATTCAAACTAGACAAAAGTGGAAAAAAAAAGAAAAGCGGAGAAAGAGAAAATGTTGCGGAGAACTTGAAGGACCATGAGGAGACACGGAGGAAGAGAAGGAAAAGCGGAGAAATGTGTGACATAATGACTAAGCATTAAACTGCTTGCTGTAAGTAAAGCCATTCATCAGGAAAACAGCAGCTCTGTCTGCTCTTCACTCAGAGCTGCTTTTATTTACAACAATATTTCATCACCTAAATGAAGAGAAAGTACATCGGCTAAAGACTGCAGTCTGCTATCAATATCGCTCTATACTGGAAGCAGCTGTCCAACTTTAACAAGTCATGATAAATCACCAGAGAATTTTCTAAATGATCGGCTAGATAGAAGGAAGAATCAGCATGAGTCATTTCCTGTGAAATCCTTTAGGTGAATCTTCCTTAAAACTGAATCTAAATTTATTTAACAAAAAGCAAACATTTTGAGATTTGAATTCCCAAAATAACCCTGCAGCAGCTAATCAGCAAAGATATACTGTAGCTCAGGCAGTCATATGTGCTCAACTCAAGTCATTTAAAGTTTTCCTGGAGTTCTTGTAGAGAATATAGAGCCTCAAATAATTGGTAGGGCTACTTCATTTGTATATTAACATTTCTCATTAAATAAAAGTTATTTTCTCTTACTAGTCTCAGATCTTGTCAATAAATTCTGAAAGAATAAATCCATCCATTATCTGTTGTTTATCCGGGGTTGGGTTGCGGGTGCAGCAGCATATGCAGAAAGACCTTCCCTCTTCCCAGCCACCTGGGCCAGCCACTCCAGTGGAGTCCCATAGTGTTCCCAGGTCAGCTGAGGAACTTAGTCCCGCCAGCATGTCCTGGGTCTTCCTCTAGGCCTCCTCCCGCTGGGATGTGCCCAGAACACCTCACCGGGGAGGCGTCCAGGAGGCATCCTGACCAGATGCCCGAGCCAGCTCAAATAGCTCCTCTCGATGTGGAGGAGCAGCGGCTCTACTCTGAGCCCCCTCCGGATGACTGAGCTTCTCACCCTATCTCTAAGGGAGAGACCAGACACCCTGCGGAGGAAACTCATTTCAGCCAGTTGTAACCGCGATCTCATTCTTTCAGTCACTACCCAAAGCTCACGAGAATAGATGAGGGTAGGAACGGTCCGTAGTTCGATCGGTATTTAGAGAGTTTTGTCCTTTGGCTCAGCTCTCTCTTCACCACGACAGACTGGTACAGCGCCCGCATCACTGCAGACGCCACACCAATCCGCCTATCGATCTCCCATTCCATTTATACCTCATTCGTGAAGAAGACCCTGAGATACTCAAACTCCTCCACTTTGGGAAGGACCTTGTCCCCGACCCAGAGAAGGCACTCTATCCTTTTTCGGCTATAGACCATGGTCTTGGATTTGGAGGTGCTGATTTTTATTCTGGCCGCCTCACACTGCTGCAAACTGCTCCACCAAAAGCTGGAGGGCACAGTATGATGAAGCTAACAGGAACACATAATCTGCAAAAAGCAGGGACCTGATCCTGAGTAGGCATGGACCGGTTACCGGTTTCAAGGTATACCGCGGATGTTTGGGATTACTTCGGCTACCGTAAAAAGCCAGATGTTCACGGCTTGGTAGAAGAAGGTCGCCCGACGTGCAAAACGTGCTTGAGAACATTGGCAGCCCGAGGAGGCAATACATATGATTGTGCATGTTCGGGAGCAGCACCCATCGTTGTATGCTAAATTCAAGGTAAAGTTAATGCTGTCTTGAAATCAACGAGCCTATTAGCGTCTGACATTAGTGAAATGAGCTTGTTACATTAACTACCATATCTTTTCTTCATCTCTATCCTTAGTAACTTTTTTTTTTTAACTGAGGCAGATAGAATGGTTACTAGCATGCTAATGATGATTTATCTTAGCATGCTAGTTAGTTACCATATCTGCCTCACTAAAAAGTGTTTTTTCCTTTTTAAAAAACATACAGACATTCAATACACATTTTAGAGCTGTAATCATAATACTGTGAAACCGTGATATTTTTGCCTACGGTTAGCATACTGTCAGAATCTCATACTGGCGCATGCCTAATCCTTAGGCCACCAAAACGATCCCCTCAACACCTTGGTTGTGTCGAGACACACAAACACTTGTCTTGCTGATAGTTGTGAGAACCTCCATTGACTTCAATTCATTTCAGTGACTGTATTATGCCTAATCCAGACACTTATCCTAATTCTAACTGAAACTTAATTCACACTATGCCTCTAAAAACCAAACAGTAGAGCTCAGTAACACCATCACCAAGTGAGGACCAGGCAAAATGTTCTCATTTTGTATTAAGTGGCCCTCGCTATATAGGTGAAAAACCTGAAATGGTGACAAATGGTCCTCAGTTTGAACTCTAGACAGAAGCACACACACACACACACGCACACACACAGGGACCTACTGTCCTCTTTCAATTGGCCTGGTACCCCATATTCCTCCGGCAGGACACCCAGAGGGACACGGTCGAACGCCTTCTCCAACTCCACAAAACACATGTAGACTGAAAGAATAAAGGTATTTCTCCTTTTCGTATACTTCACTAAGACAACCAAATAAGATTTGCATATATGAATGTCTTTATAATAAATTATAGAGACATATCTATTTCAACATAAGGAATTAATTGAATGTTCTCACTTTCTACCGGTTTCCTGCTGTGCCTCGCAAAGGTATTCTTTCCTCTTCAACATTTTGTATTGCAAATTACAGAAAGAAGTTAAATAAAATGGAAACCTCTTCATATCTTGTCATGTTTTAACCACAAACAATCATTATGTAATTTTTACCTATTTATGTTTTTGAATTAATTGAGTAAACAAGTATGTTTACTCCTAAATACCTTTTTTGAATACCAGTAAAAGTTTGATTTACACCCTGTTGTAGCTTGAAGAACACAACCTCAGAGTTTCATCCTTAGTTGACCTAATATTTTTTTAAAGGTTTTGTGGCCACAGTGGCCTTTATTAGCATTAGATAGTTCAGAAACGGGAGAGAAGTGGGGGAAGAGACATTCTGCATTGTCTGTGGGGTGGAATTGAACCCCAGGACAACTGCTTTGAGGATTGAGGCCTCTGAACATGGGGTGCCCGTCTTAACCACTACGCTACACAACGCCCCAGCTGACCCAATTTTTGAGTATAAGACAGCTACAGTATAATCTATTGTGGACAGTTGATTTCACTGAAAACTTTCTGTATATTTTGTAGGTCAAATCAGACTATGTGACAGAAATGTGAGCTTTTCTGAGGCTGAAAAGCCTCAATAGGGCAAACATATGAAATGATTGAAATGAATAAGGCTTGTTGATATTTCCTTTTACTGTTACAGACCTTGTCCCCACATTTCTGTGGGGATAAATATTGAGGCTTTCCAGTGACATGTCCACAGTAAAGACCCAGCACTGGTACGCTGCTTGCTGGTCTGTTCCTAATGTCGAAAACATGCATGAATGTAAGCCTGTTCATACCAGATATGGTATATAGCTCAAATTCCTTTGTTGTATAAATCCTGTCTTATGCAGCAGTGGGACAGATGGGAGAGAGGGAAGAGTGGAGATGGTAGCACTTACAAAAAGGGGAAGCACTCCTTACAAATTCATCGCTACTTACATTTTGTTAATTATATTTCTATTGGTAAATTATCTTTAACATGGTGGGAAATTGCTCTACATGTTACAGTATATGTTTAAAGAGGGAAAGCAATGAGAGTTGGGCTGGAGAAGAGATTATGGCGGAAAGACGCAGAGGACAGAGTTCATATTGTCTCTGTTGTCACTGAGCATGGCAGTTTGATGCACTGCACTCCCGATGAAGGACAATACAGCAAATGCCTGCAGGCCTGCATATCTGCATACCAATTATTTTTGGCGGCCGTAGATATTGCTTAATGGAACTGTCCGAGTCTGCCATAGTATATTAACCGTGCCTGGAGCCCAGCTGCAACCGGTTACTGCGGACAAGCAAAGCCTGGTCACATCTGGATCCGGTTGCAGAACTGGAGGAAGAGTAGGAGATTGGAGGAACCTGTACTGATTGAATTATAGCTAAATAAGGCTAAACATAAATATATTTGACAGCTCACTGGTTGCGAAGACGGAGAGTTAAAATCCGACTTTAGAGGGGTTGTTGGTGGACTCCTTATACTGTTCTGATGTTGATGAAGCACACCGAGTGAGTTAAACCTACTCTAACCAAGCTTATACTACCTTTATGTTTTTCCTCATTTATTTGAAGAGTATTTTGTCACTTTTTAGATAATTTCTCCTTATTTGCTATCTGGAAGAACCCAAAATTCAAACCTGGACCCACCATCATTAATAAAACAGCAGAACGTCAAGGGAGAACAAATAGAAATCGACAACAGGAGCTTAAAAGTGTGTGCCTTTATGGGCGGGGCAGTAAATAGAATCCCAAGAAACCATTTCTAATTGAATTGTCAAAATTAAGATGTAATGAGAAACTATTTTGATGATAAAAAACATCACTGACATTGCCTGATCATTAAGACCATTACCAAAAAGAAACCAGTTAAAAGTTCCCTTTTGAAAGCCAGGTTTGAGGTTTGGAATGTAGATCAAATCAGATCATGGTTCAGGACACAGATGTTCTGCTGCTGCTAATTCAGCTGCAACCTCATTACTCCCCCCCTTAACAAGGTTTACAGAGTGTCTGTCTTACCAAGCTTCAGCCTTCTGCACCCACACAAACACTAATGATGCATGATACAAGCTTTGGCTTACAGTGCATCCATCTGTTCTACTGATGAAGAACAATGAGAGTTAAACTTGGGCACAAATGTTGAAAAACTATTTTTTCTGTAATTTCTAATGTGCCTTAAAAGATTGTCCCTTTTTGGGCTTACAAAAACTAATGTGGTGTGTAGGCATTGAAACCTGTTGGAGCAACTATTAGAAAATGGATAAATACAAGATCACTGAAAATCTCCCTCAACCTGGGGGTCCATCCAAGATCTCACCTTGTGCGGTACACATGATCTTGACAATTGTGAGGAAACAGCTCAGAACTACACTGGGGGAACTGTGTCAATGACCTAAGGAGAGCTGGGACCACAGTAACAAGGGTTACTATCAGTAACACACTACGTCGTCATGGATTAAAATCCTGCAGTCTCCTTGCTTAAGCCAGCACATGTCTAGGTTTGACTAAAGTTTTCCAGAGACCATCTGGATGATCCAGAGGGGGATTGGGAGAATGTTATGTGGTCAGATGAGACCAAAATAGAACTCTTTTGTATAAACACAACTCGCCGAGTTTGGAGGGGGAAGAATGCTGAGTTGCATCCCAAGAACACCATACCCACTGTGGAGCATGGGGGTGGAAACATTATGCTTTAGGGCTGCTTTTTTGCAAAGGGGACAGGACGACTGATCCATATTAAGGAAAGGATGAATGGGGGCATGTATCATGAGATTTTGGGCAAAAACCTCCTTCCACCAGTGAGAGCATTGAAGATGAAACGTGGCGCAATCTTCCAGCCTGAAACAGCGCCTGGGCATCAGAGTTGCTACATAAAGAGCATTTCAAGGTTCTGGAGTGGCCTAGCCTGTCTGGAAACCTGGTGAAGACATACAAGAAACGTTTGATTTCTGTTACTGCCATCCAAGGTTACATTAGTAAGTACAGAGGTGAACTTTTTCTTACTAACCAAATACTTATGTACTGCACCAGTATACAAATAAATTCTTCACAAATCAGTCAATGTGATTTCCTGTTTTTTTACATTTTTTTACATCAACTGTCTCCCACAGTTGAAGTGTAACGATGCTGAAAATTACAGACCTCATCTTTTGTAGTAAGGAAACTTGCATAATTGGTGGCAGCCAAATAAATTTTTGCTCCACTGTATATTGAAAACATTTGACTTTGTTTCTTCTCCATAAAACTTGTTTTGTAAATATTTGTATTCTTTTTTCCATTTTAGTCTTTAAAATACCAGAATTTGCTCATACCTACACATATGTTTGTCTGACAATTTTAAACATTAAAACAGATGTTACTCAGTATCCAAGTAGCCTTTTTACTAAATACTTTTCTACTCCTACTCGAGTAATTTTTGGACAGCTACTTTTTACTTGAGTAAAAATGTTGAAATAGTGCTACTCTTCAGTACAGTTTTTGAGTACTCTACCCACCTCTGAATCTGTTCTGGGAACTGCTCTGGAACATCTGGAGATCATTGTGCAAAGGAGGAAGTTTTTCTGTCACAGCCCTTTTATGTGGACTGTGGTTCTGATACCAGTTTGGGCAATGCGAATCCAATAGAATGAGACATTAGGAACCCCTGATCAAACCAAAATATCTAAGAATGACATTATGCTTATAGATGTAATTTACTGGAGTCACATAACCAAATTTTCTTATAGTCATCTATGAACATGTCAAAGAACCCCCCCCCCCAAACTACGTATTAAATTAACAAAATATGGTGTAAAAGCTTTGTTTTAATGGAAAACATTATGAATCACATTTATATCAACGTGAAATAAAACAATACAAACATCAACTTAACTGATCTGACACCAAATAACATAACATGTTCGATCCAATAAAATTTATTTCCCAAAACAAATTCCATATTACATGACTTTGTTTTCAACAGAACTTTGAACCTTTTTTACATAACAGCAATACTTATATTTGAGAAAATAAAGTATCATTATTTAAAACAAAAAGCCTCTACAAGGTAATTTGCATTCATGAATAGACAAACATATTACACACTGTTTAGCTTAACTGTTAGGAAACAACAGCAAATACACCGACAAACATAATTTAACAGTTTCACTAATCTACATTAAAACGTAAATAAATCAAATACTGATAAAAATGTTCAAAACCAGTATATAACTAAAGTCGTCTTGGTGTTATTTAAATTCAGCTGGGTATGAAAGTGGTCGGTGCCTACCTGGCCCCAAAGACAGGAAACGGTATGCCAGAGTTTCGTAGGAAGCGGGGAGACATGGGTACACCTAGAAAAAATAATTAACCAGTTGAGATCTTGAGAGTTTTACAGATGGTTTTCTTTTAAACATCAGTTATAAATAGTTGCAGAATAATATAAATTCATTGCTGTAAATAATAAACTCAAACTCAAAGAAGTACTTTAATTTATATTTTTATTAGTGCTGTCAAACAATTAAAATTTGTAATCTAATTGATCACAGAGTAGCTGTGAGTTAATCACGATTAATTAACATTCCAAAATATGACTGAAAAAGTAAAATCTTCGGTGTAAATAAAAGGACAAAACTGGAAGCTGTTGCTCTTTTTTTAAGGAAATACACGAGAGATGCATGGAACTTTTGTTTTGAACTCCTCCATCACATTTACACGTGGCCCTTTTAATCTTTTAGCTGAGGCAAACTAACTGGTTAACATTTTCTAAATGTAAAGCTGACCGTTTCTTATTCATTTTGGACAACCCTGAGCATCCTCTTCATGGGGCTATCCTACAACAACAGATGTTCTTCAGTCAGAGACTTTTTTTAAAGTTTCACTGCAACAAAGACTGCTACAGGAGATCCTTCCTGCCCACAGCCATCAGAATCTACAACAATTGAAGAGTTAAATAGTATGAGCTACAACACCTAATTTCTCTCTGGGATCAATAAAGTATTTTTGAATTGATTTTTTCTGAACAATAGAGGAATCATCAATCAACACAGCGAGACGGGTTTGACACAGAACCTTAACATAACTCCCTGATTCCCACTGGTATTATTTGCAGTTATCTTGCAGCTGCAGTGTTGGTAGCTATGTTAGTTTGTGTTAGTTAGCCAAAGCTTATCTGATGTGAAATTATACCTGCAGATTGTTGCATTTTTAATCATCTGCTCGTTTTAGTCGCTTCTTCTGATTGCTTGCAACCAAAGACATCTTTTGTTTGCCTTGAAAGAGGCGAGTCGATGGAATGTATGTTTGTTGTTTTTATTAATGTGACCAAACAGCACAAGACATAATCTTGTCTCTTTCTGCAGACTACACACGTAGCAGACCAGGGAGTGACGTAGAGCGTAAGAAAGAGAAAGAGGTTCACATGGGACCAAGGATGCAGTTTGGGTCTGCAATGCTGTTAACATGACAAGCGAGCACCGAAAGCAGCGTGGGTTGAATTGTGGAAAAGACAGGGCAGGTCATTCTTTTCATGTTTTGTGTTTTTTTAAATTAATCGAGTTATTTCTACGAATTAATCGACCTGTGTTAACGCGTTAATTTTGACAGCACTAATTTGTATTATATTGTGCTGCAGTGTTCTTGTCAAAGTGTAGCCCAACCTTTCTCACGATCCGAACTGAATGGCTTATCAATCCGGACCCAGTCCATAACCAAACTGTCAGCTGAATCTCGCAATTTGAAATTTAAAAACATGGAAGATTAAATAATTTGGTAGTTTGTGCATTTGCATCGATCATAATGGATCATATCACAGATTCCAACATCTCTCTGGCGGGCTTTCTGACCATACCATCAGAGATTTATAGAGGAGCAGAAATAGCAAATGGGGTGGATTAGCAGTGCTTGTGAACAACTGATGATGTCATCCAGGACATGTTACTGTGGAACATCGTCTCCGCTGCCCGGAAATTGAGCTGTTTGTATGTCACGATTCTTCAGTCGGATTCGTTGCAAGACTGACTGCTACTGGATATCCTTCCTACCCACAGGATTACCATCCATGACGACACTGAAGAAACTTTGATGATATGAATTACAACTTTTAACTTTTTACTATTTTTTTAAATAGTATTTTTGAATTGAATTGATTTAACAAATCTCCAGTGTCCTATAAGTGTACCCTTGATAGGAACAGTAAAGAGAACATGTTCTGCCCTGAATTATCAACCCGCCCTCTCATCACAGAGAGGAAACAAGCTAGCATTAGCCTGCTGTCTCTATCATCTTGTTTCTCACCCAAGATGCTGAACAAGATGCACGTTTGACTTTTTGTAGCCATATGAGCTGAGTCGGGTTGTAATTTGGAAGCAAATGATAAACCTATGCATACAAAGAACAAAATATTAGTTAAGATAAAAACATAAATAAACAGACTGATCATCACTCTTGCTGTGCTATTAGAGCGCATTTATTAAACTTATGTTGAACTTAAAGTGTGAAGTTGTATGGTCCAGCACTGAAACCTCTTTTTTTTGTGTGTGTGTGTGTGGGGGGGGGGGGGGGCCTGAGCCATATGTCGGTAGGAAAATTAGCAAACACATACAATAATCCTTGATAATGTACTCTTAAGGTAGTTTTGAGTAAAAGGAAAAAATGGCCATGGAGTAAATTTCCACCAAAAAACCCAGAAATGTTTAGATTAATTACACAGGAGAAAAATTGGATATTGTCTGATGTCAAAAGTCATACATTTGTGAGAAAGAAATTACAACTTTCTATGATTAAAGGCATACATTTACGATATTAAAACAATTATACATTATAAAGTCAGACTGGATGTTTTCCAAAGTGTGAGTGGAAGATCCAGGCTCTTTTCCTGCATCAGAACAATGTCCAGGACCTGCATGACCGAGTTCTCACTTATAACTGGATTTACTCCTCCCTGGCCATTTTTTCCCCATTTTGGACAATGAGTCTAATACTCCATTGGAGAAGTGTATACACAACTCACTGATCATTTCGCCCATAGATTTACGTTTTCAGAGTTTAATCCCTGCAATATCAGGACTTTGTGAGAAATCTGCTGCAAGTCTCTGGTATCCTGGCAAACATAATCCAGGGAGAACCTAGTATGAATAATCCAAACCGTATCCTGTAATCTTTGATGTACTCTCACATTACAATCAAATGTTTTTATCTTAATTTGTGCAGGTGTGTGTCTGCATTCATGAATAGACAAACATATTACACACTGTTTAGCTTAACTGTTAGGAAACAACAGCAAATACACCGACAAACAAAGTTTCACTAATCTACATTAAAACGTAAATAAATCAAATACTGATAAAAAAAATTCAAAACCAGTATATAACTAAAGTCGTCTTGGTGTTATTTAAATTCAGCTGGGTATGAAAGTGGTCGGTGCCTACCTGGCCCCAAAGACGCCGCCGCGCCCCCCCCCCTCCATTTATCGCCCCACTAAGATGGTTGAAGTAGAAGGCGTTAGAAGCAGCACTGTATCAATATCACAGCAAAGGCAATGAAAGCAGCGTGTTGGGTCAAATAGCTCTGGTAACAGGTCTAATTGGATCTGTGTCAGGTTCTCATTGCAGGTACATCCACCACTGCGAGCGGCAGGACGGAAATCAATACGCCCTTTCTGCATCCATGGACATGTTCTAATTTCATTAAAGCCCTTTTACTGAGCTTAGAGTGAGAGAGGAGGAGTGAGTGAATATGCATGGGCAGGTTAATGAAGGTCACTGTGTTGACGTTGGTAAATTACTGTGGGGGCAAAAAAAAGAAAGAAAAAAAAAGCAGTGCACGTACGGCGAAAACACCAAGATGTGTCCATGTGTCCCTGAATGCATGGGAGTCATCAGTAGAGGGATCATATTCATTAACACAAAACCTCCATGCTTATCTTCTGTCAGCTAAGCAGCTTCTTTTACCTCATTAGCACTCATTACTGAATGTGATTCAGATCACATAGTGGATGTAAAAGCATTTGAAAACATCCAAATAAAAATAAAAAAGACGTTTACTATGTGAAACTAACTCACATTGTTGCCTCTCAACTGAAGTCCTAAAGTTAGTCATTTAACTATTCTTTCTAACCACATAGAGAATGCATGCTTTAAACCTTTAAAATCAAAAGTCTTGGTACAGCCAAGTGTCCTCTTTTTTGGAAACCAAAATATGGTCACCCTAAAGTAAACCCTGCTTTACTCCAATTACTAGCTTCTGTAGCACGTGTTTTCCGAGTACGCATCACATGTTTTGAAGGTAAAAGCCACGATAAAGAAATAATTACCCTTCAAGAAAGAGCTGTGGATCCTGCAAGATTAGAGACACAAAGCAAATGCCCTACTAAGCTGGACACAAAGTTGTGGACGCTTAAGGAATGCTGGTGTTTGATGACAGGGTGTACTTCATTATCGCAAACTTCTATAGATCTACTTGAACATGGCTTCCTAACATTATTATATGGTCATTGTCAAAAATCACCATAAGATGTGCGTTTCACCTTTAGTGCAGCCCTGGTTAAGCGTCTTCAAGATCAAAGATGGTCCACCAAGAGAGCAGGTTGCAACTTTCTGAGGTTGTTTCGCCTCCTCTTGTGCACAGCTGGATTCAGAGCTGGGAGGAGTTGGTGGAGAAGGGATGTCCAGTGCCTGAAGAGTCAAGAATTAACTTTAACTGTAAACTGAAGTTTTTAATATTTATATATGGATCAGAATTAGAGTTTTTTAGACAAACTACAACAATTGAAGTTTTGTCACTTTAGTTTCAGCTTGACAGAGAGCAGTGGTATTCCTGGTCTGGATCAGGTCTGGAGGTCCGAGAGGAGTAGAAGTTTGTAACGTTGAATCATCTGGGGAGACTGAGCCTTGTTCATTGCAGGAGGGGGTTTGGTTAATCAGAACGCCACTCCATGGGTTGGGCTCTACAACCTTCAAAATACACAACAAGCAGATAGATATAACAGATTAGGTCATTTCAATTCAAAGCTCAGTAATTATCATAAACTTTCTTAAACGTCAAAATACTTTAAAATAAAAACAAATAGAAATCAAGTTAAAGGTCACATACAGGCTTCTTAATTTATAAGATGAAATAAACCCATTCCACACTGAAACCTAATAGAGGCAGCATTTAGTTTATATGCTCCTCAGCCCTCAAACATAAGAGAAAAAAAATGTTAGAAGAAGGAATTTCAAATCTAACAAAAAAATAAAGAATTGCAAAATTATCAGGAAGGTCAGCTCTGTACTAGGATGTCTCCTCGACCCAGAGTAAGTCGTGGAGAGAGTAAGACTAAAATAACATCACTGCTGGACAATGTCTCCCACCCCACGCATAAAACTGAAGAGCTCCTTCAGGGACAGACTGTTGCTAGGAGCACAAAGTAACGTTATTCCCAGCAGCTGTTAAACTCTATAACCATCACTGCTCCCAAGAACCCAGTGAACCTTTTTTGTATCTTTGCTGTTTTAGGTATTTGCTCTATTTTTTATTTGGATTTGCAACTATATTTCATCTACTATATTGCGGTTAGGTGGGGTGACCAACCGTCCACCTTTCCCCGGACATGTCCACTTTTCACGTGCTGTCCAGGGCATCTAAGAGGATTTCATAGATTGATGAAAATGTCTGGGTTTTTATTGTTTATCAGGGGACTATATTTAAACTGACTGGTGTGATGCAGGTCGTATGACAGCCTCTCTCTCATGTGACGTCTTCCCTGAGCTGCTGCCTAGTGCCTGGTTATGATCCGTAAATAGATGGAACAGACAGCGGGCTGTGCGCCAAGATGCACATTTCACCGGGTTGCTGCTGTTTAGAAGTCAAAGCACAAGTGTAGCTTTACGCACGAACTGCAAAAGATATACCGTCCAGTGGCGGAGTACATCATTCACATAGTTGACATATGTGCTTCTGTGTGTGACAAAAGTGGCAAAGATCCCATAGAACACATGGAAACAAAAACTATAATAATGCTCACAAAGTTCTTCTATAAATTGATGTAGGAGAATGAAGATGAATAAACAGTCCATACTTTGTCTTTTTGAGATTGCTGCTTTTTACTTTTATTACAATGAAAAGAAAATACTTGATTAGATTCTTAGATTATCAATTCAGATTTGTTTAATTTCACAATCTACAGTTATGTTACGTGTCAATGTGTGTCTGAATGGGTGAATGACTTAATGTAGAGTAAACCGCTTTGTGGTCCTCTGACTGAAAAAGCGCTATACAAATGCAGGCCAAGTCACTGGAGAAGCAAAGTAACGCACCTCACTTGCCTTACCATGAAACTTCTCTGCTATAGATTTCAAATTATTCACTTATTTCGGTTTCAGATTTTCTGGCTTTTATTAATGCGGCTACAGTTTACTTACAAACAGTAAAATAAAACACACACTTAAAATGAAGGCAGTGGTTATCATACCTGAACATGAGGGATTAGTTCACTCTCCTCAATCAATTCCAGAGGGGGCACTTCTTCTTCATCAACCTAGGACGCAAAAGGGAATCGCATTTAAATTATACACAGAACTGCGATCAGGATTTCAGTTGAATTGATTTCTTTTTATTGTTTGCGAAACAACTTTCGCTGTGAACCAGTTCATTTACAACCCATTAACTAATTGGTTTAGAACAATTTACAGAAAAACGTTCCGTTTCTGTATGACCAGTAAGTGCTTCAAGACAGAAAGCTATTTGAGAGAAAGGCCTTGAAGAAATAGAAATTATATATATATATATATATATATATATATATATATATATATATAGGGCAACACAGGGCATTTAGTCAGATGATGGCTCAAGCTCCTGCACTAATACTAGCTTTGCAGAAAAACTGTGTTTTGAAACTTTAAACAATATAAAAAATAAATGATTCCTAAATTATGTGGGTGAAAAGCATGTTTTTTTTATTATCTACCTGGATAATAAGATGAGAATTTCTGCATTTAAATGTGATCATGGTGCTGCAGTTGGTAGCACTGTTGCCTTGCAGCAAGAAGGTCCTGGGTTTGAATCCTGGCCTGGGGTCTTTCTGCATGGAGTGGCATGTTCTCCCTATGCATGCATGGGTTTTCTCCTTGTACTCTGGCTTCCTCCCAGTCTAAAACTGAACTGAATACTCTAAACTGCCCCTTGTATGTCTGTCTGTGTTGCCCTATGATGGACTGGTGAGCTGTCCAGGGTCCACCCAGCCATAGTCTAGACCCGCTTATCCATGAGGGGTTCATAGGGTGGAGCTGGTGTCCATCTCTAGCAGTTATAAAGTAATGGAGGGGGTACACCATAGACCGACTGCCAGGCCATTCCAGGGCAACACAGAGGCAAACAACCGTAAACACACTTGCTATTTTCTAAGGGCAATTTAGAGAGACCAATTAACCCAATGTGCATGTTTTGGGACTGTGGGAGAAAAGTGGAAGTACCAAGAGAGAACCGGCACATGCACGGGGAGAACATGCAAACTCTATGGAGAAAGACCTCAGGGAAGAATTTGAATCCAGGACCTTCTTGCTCATGACGTCAACTGCATCACTGTGTAGCCAAACATGATCAATCGATTTTTTTTTTTTTTTGTATTTCTAATTGAAAGTTGGCTGGTTTTTTCTCCTTACAGTCTTAGATTTTCTTCTAAACTTGATATGCAAACAAGCCAACAGAGCGCAGCTTTCATGATTTTTGTTTGTAAATAGCTTTGGTTGCACCGTTTCATTGTGTAGTCGAGCTCAGGCTTGTAAAAGGTGTTTTTTTTAATGGCATAATTTCACTGCCAGCTTTTAATCAATAATATAACAAATGAAACAAATAAAAATATTGTTTAGTTGTCAGCGTTACAATGTTAAGAGTCCTTTCTTGCATGTTTAGTTTAACACCACAAGCATCATTAGCAGATTGGGAGACAGTCTTACAATCCAATATCCATTAAACAGCCGACTGATTGGCTGCCATCTTATTTACAGTCCAGCACCCGGCTGTGACCTTCGAACAGCGCCACTATACATTAAGCAGCATTGGTCAGCAGCTCCCTCTTCAGTGATATGATGTGTGGGTTTTATCCGACAGCACACACCGACTTTGATCATGTGTGTACTCGTGGTGCTCTGGGCCAGCAGCACTGACTGTATGGCTGGCAAGATAAGAGCAATGGACAGTGGGGAAACAAAAGCTTTACAGCCCCACTCAAAGACTGCGTGTGGAAATGGAAGTGAGGGGGAAAATTATTAGAGTCGAGGAAAGTGGACAAATTAGCCAAAAAAATACAATCTGATTATTAAGTTTCCTGACTGTGCAGAAACATAAATCCCATTTCTTTGAGATCAATCACAATAGAATATGCCATAACATTTGTTGAATGTTGGGGTATTGATTGGACTTGCTATAAATAAACAAACATTAAACATGTGGATTTTTTGCTTTCGGGGCCGAACATAGAGCCTGGGGGGGACATTAATTCCATCTCGTCAACAAGTTTTAATAAAAAAAAAGGTTGGATCTCGCCATCCATTACTGTTATGGCAATAAAATAGCTTAAGAACTTTAACATCTTAACACCTCTTTACCTTCTAAAACATTTTGTGCTGCATTGAACACCACATCATATTGTGACCATCCCTAATGATGAGGACCAGAAATGAAAACATTTTTCAACAATAACTTAGTAGCCAAAATAAAATGTTTTGAAAAACTGAAAATGTAGAGCTCCTGCATCTCAAGAAATACATCCATTACATATATTAATGCTATTATGACATTTTCAATTCATATTTAATTTGTTTGTGAACTTAAAAGTGTAAAAAATATATCAACTTGCTACAAGCTCCCCAGAGGGGTGCATCCCTTGATTTCATTCAGTTTATAAGACGAAGTCACTCAGCTCCTGTAAACTCTGGACACTAATGCAGTGGATTCAGTGAATGCCCTCACACAACAAATCCTGACTTAATCTCTTGCAATGCGTGTGGACTACCTTTACTGAGGCCTCCTTGGACTGTTCAGAAGTGTCTTCTGATTTAAGCGACAAAATCAGCTCCTCGTCAATTTCTGGCAGCTCAACCATTCCCTCTGCCATGTAAAGACTCACTGGTGTAACCTTGACACACAACTGAGGAGAGAAAACGAGAGAAAAAAAGAAACTCACAACCAAGCCTCATAATCTATCATTTATATGATTCACAGCGACACTATTCTCACTGCTGTAAATGTGTTTCTGGTGCACCCTCAATATAAATAGCTAAAGTTGATTTAAAGTCCGTACTGTTCTTCATGGATTATAATACAAAACAAAGCTAGAAGTGTACCTGGTTTTGGATTTAATGAAATCAAATTTATTAAATAAGCTAAGACTGAAACAGATTGTATAAAGTTAAACTGCACATGATAGGTATCCTCTTTCTCTACCAAGTGTCTTGTGATTATCTTGGTTGACAATTGGTGCCAAGCAAATAACCTGAATTGACTGTTTTGTGACAGACTTACTGCCGAAGCAGTTGCCGGAGTACAGGCGATGCCATGGCCTTGGTTAATCAGGGCTGTGTGTATATAGATGTCCTGATCGGTGTGTGTGTCACACAGGTAGAGCTGCAGCACATCTCCAGCGTAGCAGTCCAGGGCGCCCACTAGGGCCCGATCAGAGCACATTTTCCGGAAGGAAGCTGTGGATTCTGCAGTCCAGCTGTCCTGCAATAAACAAGCAGAATCTGAGAACTTCAGGAAACATGGACAGTTTTCACCCACGAAAATGTCTCAAATTTGAATATCATTTTATGCTGTCAGTAAAGATAAAATGAATCTGTCACAATTCTATTCTAACTCCAAGTGGGTTCACCTGCTGTACTAACGAAGGTTTGTCAAAATCCACAGGTGTCAATGAAACTTAATGAAAGCAACAGAATAGAAGGGCCTTTTTAAAAGGTGTTGAGAATATAGTCTGAATAATAAACTTCTGAATGCTTACATTCGACAATCTAAATAAAGTTGCCTTGCAAAAGGTTTCATGTATCTTGAACTTTTCCCCATTTTGTCATGCAACACTAAATTGCTATATCTTTTGTATTATTTTTTTTAATGCTACAGACCAAGACAAAGTATTGAATGATGGTAGGGTGAAAGGTAAATGAAATATGGCTCTAAAATTAAAAAAGACCCTCTGAGGCAATACTTTGTAAAGTTTGGGGTATTTCTGCACATCTGGATTCTACCAGTTACTCTTCTTAACTCCATCAGATTGGATGGAGAGCATCTCTATAATCTAACATGTCTTCTTCTAGTTTCCGGCCTACCTATGATCTACTTTGTGTTTTTCCTTTCACATAAAATCCAGGTAAAATTATTGGAAACTTGTTGCTTTAAAGAAACAAAATCGGACCAAGTCCAAAGGTGTGAATACTTTTTGCTAGGCTACGTTTATTAGGGAGGTTAAGTCAATAATGCTATGGAAGCGCTGCACATGGCAAACACAGGAAGAGGCAAAAGTTTGAACGGGCTCTCTACTTTTAGGAAACTAAACTAGGAAACCTGTGTTTCACTTTAACTTACTGAAGTTGGCTTGATTCCAGTGAGTGCTGAAGGAACTGCTTGTGCTGGAAGTACGGAAAAAATTGACCTGGAAAAGAGAGAAAGGATAGAAAGGAAAAAAAAGACAATAACAACTAATAACATCTGTGCAGTAGAACCTGATTGGATACGTACTTGAGGAACTTCAGGTTGGCGATCTGGGCCAAAGTCACATCCCCGAAGTCAGCATAAAACACCTCAACATGAGTGGAGTCTATGACTCTGTGGATCACCACTCGGTAGAACCATATTCCATTGGGTGACACACAGCAGACCTGACCCCGTCTAATAAATGGGTCAAGAAGGCGGTACCGCTCTGACACTTCAGGACAGGTGTAACAACGCCTAACAGACAGGAGTCAGAAACAGGTAGAAGAAACAAAATGTCATGAGAACATTGTCCTCTACAACCTAACTAACTCTCTGTGAATCATTTTCAGCAGACTAAGTTGTCACCAACGCATGCACCACCTCATGTCAAACATTAAGCTCTCCAAAGCGCGCGCCTCTTCCGTCTCACTGAATCGGATGTAAAAAGATCCAGGTGAATCCACCTGCTCCACCAAGACTTCCACAAGTTCTCGAGCCTGGCGGCAGGTCGGCGGTTTGAGACGCTGGTTTTGCATGGCGTCCAGGGGCATGGGGGATCTGCAATGCACCTGGATGGCAGGGTAAACCTCAGGCGTCTGCATGTGGACAGATCAAGGTGAGTCAGACGAATGCAGCAGTGGAGCTCTAAACATTGAGTCGTTTACATTAGTAGAAAACTGTAAAAAACGATGCTTATTGTATTGATTACAATTCGCCATTATCATAATTTCTCACCATAAAAATGATTTAGTCTGCAATAATTAAATCTAACAATGTTTGCAAAACTAAGGATCGGGACTAATACTTTTGCAAGTTTTAAGTATTTTCCCACTACAGCCGTATTAAATTTTAAAACGGTTTCATCATTTGTGAAATAAATACTACTAGTGTCTGTGAGGTTCGAAACTAAATGCTGTGAAAATGTTGCAGCCAAAATAAATTGTGTTTAGTATGAAGGGGCAACATGGACTTAAAAGCTTAAGATGTTTTGTAGTATTTGTTACGATAATAATAAGTTATGATAAAAACTGACATATTTTAGTCGATAAAATGTATCTAGTCAAAGCACCAAAGCAACAAGCATATAAAAAAGGGTGTCTTTAGTGTGATTTCATCAGCTAATCAGTACAAAGTAATGCTGGGTACATACCAAAAGATATTTGGGCTGATTTTGGTCTGATTTCCCCCCTTCCGACAATCCTAGCTATGCCCCGATTATCTTGATGGTTCTACAGATTATTTGATCAGATTTTCTCTTGGTGTGAGGTGTGTTGAGAGTGTCCAAACCTGCTCGGAAGTATATCAGACCTCCCCCGGTCACGAATGTTTTAAACGTGTTTAATATTTACGATCAGAAATCCTGATGTGTGGGGGGACAAACGCGCGCACGCTGTGGAGATTATCGCGTGAAACGAATCAATATCCAATCAGAAAGAGAGTTGATGGAAGACGAAAGCAGTCATGGCGCAGCACAAAGTGAAACTGATGTGGAAAGCAAAGTTGTTGTTTTTTCCCGTGAATTTTCTGTGAATATCATTCCAAACACTATCAATGCAATTTCTTCCTGCATATCGTCCGCCATGCCTATTCTGAAGTCTCGCAAGATGTTGAAAATCTGTTTGTGTGTGGTGTGCTGTCTTTGTCACATCATTGCACATCACACACTATAAGAGCCGAACGGTTAAATCTAAGATTTGTTATCCTCATGTTTGTGGTCTGTCACATTTAGAAAATCCTATAAGATGTAAAAATCTTTTGGTGTGTACCCAGCAAGTGTTTAATAATATTTTTAAACATATTGATATCTGCTGCTGCTGTCATAGATCAATGGAGGACAAAATTAAATATTCCTTTCAGTTTTGAGGGTTAGAAAAAAAATCATGTAAAGTTCATTGTCATGATATATCCAAATTCTTATTACTTTTTTTTACTGTCACTTTATTGATAAAGTGCAACAGCACATATTGCTCCACTTCACTGTTTTTCTTCTAGTGGTCTTACCATTTCTTGAATATTGGATGATACGTTACTATACTCCAACTCATTCTCATCATCGGATGCGATATTCTTGCATTCCTCTTCCCACGGAGATTCTTCTAAGCTGAAGTAGTAGCTCTGAGGTGGCATCTTACAGTCAGAACCTCCATCAATTTCTGCTGAACCTTAATAAATTCATAGAGAAAACTCATGTTTTTGCTTGAGTTTTGCTTAAATTCATCCCTTAACTACGATCCAATGCAATTGAATGTGTTCTGATTTAACACAATACAGGTAAAATCCATTAATTGTTAATAAATGTGAGATGTTCCAACAGAATAGTTTACATAAACACATTCATCCCTGCAACTTTCAATGCAATGGTCCTGTTTTTTAAATGACAAACTTTAACTGAGTGCAGGCTAATCCTGATGTCATTCAAAGGTGCCCTATAGGAGGATAAACAAAAGATTTACCATTTTTCCAGGGACAAACTTTGGGTATTTCATCCAAAAACAGTATTTTCCCTAAAGGCAAACTGGCTGACTGCAACACGTCTGTGTGTGCATGAATACAGCAGAAACAAAGTTCAGCCGTTTCACACATGCAGCCAATTTTTGCAGTCTTTGTGAGTAATACAGGTAATGTAGGCCCATCCACCTGCCCTCCCATTTAAATTCGAGTATGCTGCCTTATGCTTCACTTTATATATAAGAATATTCAAGGCTCATGTCTTATTATTCCGGAATTGCGCCGCTCAAGGTGGCAGCATGTTGGAGTAGCTCTGTTACTTTGGTTCATATTTTTTTCTTTTTTTAAACTTTTATTCTTCCATTTCTGGTAGAAACATTGTTTTTGTGGACAACTGTTCTCTCTGGTTTTGAATGCTGTGCAGCTGGAAGGATTTTTGCTGATACTTTTGATTTTTGGACATTTGTTATGATGCATAACCATGGCAACAAGGTGGTTTACAACTGGCAGCAGCTGCTTAACATCACAAAAGCTCAAATAATACCTCAACTACAGCCACAAAACCCTGATGAGTTGAAAAGAAGACGCCATAGATCCAGAGCATCCTCTACATCAGACTGTCATACAACTACAGAGCGTCTTCAGTCAGAGGCTTCTTCAGATCTGCAGCGCGCTACAGGAGATCATCCCTACCCACAGCCATCAGCATCTACAACAAATCTTTGAAGGAACTTGCTTAATGAGTTACAACAACATTTAATTTCCCTTTGGGATTAATAAAGTAATTTTGAATTTGAATTTAACCCTTAAAATTATCACACTAAACTGAGTTTTTTTAAGGCTTGTGTTAAGAATTTAACAAGCCATAATACTCAAGTAAATTACAGCAGACCATCTCGTGCAAATAAATGTGTAAAAGGGTAAAAGTTTAGAACAATCAGCCAGTGAATTAAATCTGCCTATTTTCCCCTTGATCAGCTTTGAGCAGCTGATCAGCAGACCAAATACAAGAAAGTGTTCACCAAAAAGGCATCAAAATGGAAAACATTTTTCCCCAGTCTGTAAAATGCACAAACAAAGGTTATGGATATATGATTTTGGTGTTTTTAGGTAAATCATAATCTTGTAATCTCTTTTCTTGTTGGATTTAAAATGGCATCATGTTTATTTTCTATGGCCAGAATTTAAGTATATTAGATTATTTACATATAAATTATATTATATCACCTGAAAAAAAGAAGAAAAAACAGGAACTGAAAGAGCTGACCTCAAAGCAAAGAAGAAATCAGTATCTCTACGTGTACAAGCGTGAATTGGTTGGTAAATATTATCAGTAGTCATAAGTGTGCATACACACCTGCTTTCATGTTGTCACGATCCCTTAAGTCTACTACTATCCAGCTGTGTCCACTGCTGTCCTCTGCTGGTTTTAGATGGAAAATATCACTCAGGGCACCAACAAGTTCAGTTACACTGAGAAAACCACTCCGTAAAAATGGCAAGTCTTGTCCAAAAAGCCTCTGAAGAAAGGAAACGTGCAGAAAAAAAAAAAATGTAAATACGCATTTTACATGTACAAATGTTAATAAGGGGTGTCTTAGCTAAATGGTTTACTCATATATGGCAAAACATAGACAGATCACGGTAAAGTTTGTTCTTGTTGACTTTGGCTCAGGAGTTTGTCTTGTAACCGGAGGGTTGCTGGTTCGAGCCCGAGCTCCGTCCGTCTCAGTCGTTGTGTCCTTAACCCTTCTGCCTACTGATGGTGGTCAGAGCGCCCAGTGGCACCAGTGTTCAGCAGCCTCGCTTCTTTCAGTGTGCCCCCAGGGCAGCTGTGGCTACAATGTAGCTTGCCATCACCAGTGTGTGAATGTCTGAATGTAGTGTGAAAGACTTTGGGGTCCTCAAGAACTATATAAAGTGCTATACAAGTACAGGCCTTTTTTTTCCTTTTTTTTTTTTAACCATTTAAAAGGTTTAAAAAGAGGCTGGTTGAAAAACACGTTAGTACAGTTTTCACTGTGGATAATGACTTTAAAAATATTAATTCTTTAATGTATTTGGCTTGCTGCTTATTTATTTGCTTTAGCTATTTTTTTAACTATGAACTTTTATATTTATATTTACTTTTTTTAAGTCACTTTTGCACTGTGTTTCTTCTCCAGCATACTGTTACCAACAATATTGTACTATATTACCTTGTGCATGCAACGACAATAAAGTTCTATCCATCCATTCATCAATCCATCTACTCTCACAGCATTTCTGCAAATTAGTACAAGTTAACAATTTTTGAGGGGGGGGGGGACTGTGGAAGACAATGTTGAATTGCTATATGGCATATCATATCGTTAGGAATAGGGTGCATGGTCTTGTAATCTGGTCAATCTACCATACTTATAAAATATCTAAAAATGCCTGACGGACTGGAGCCACATCTTTGTTTAAAGAAAGAAGATATTTTTCTCCCACGACATATACCACATTGGACACCTAAAGGGAGCCAACAGAAAACACGGCAATGGAAAATGCATAAATAAGACTTCAAGGAGTTGTTGTAGATCCCGATGGCGGTGGGCAGGAAGTATCTCCTGTAGCAGTCTGTGTTGCAGCGAAACTGTTGAAGCCTTTGATTGAAAGCACTTTGTTGTCGGAGGATAGTCCCATGAAGAGGATGCTCAGAGTTGTCCAATATTATTAAGAAACTGTCAGCTATACATTCAGAAAATCTTCATGTTAGTTTGCCTTAGCAACTGGTTAAAACAGTGGTTCTCAATTATTTTATGTCATGCCCCTCTAGGGAACATCAATTTCTACACCCCCCCCCCTCAGTCTCTGATTATCAGAAGAGAAAAGGCACAAATGAATCACTGGGATGTGTTTTTTAGACTAAACGGTAATATTCAACACTTTTTAAACTGTGTTGGCTACTTGTCAGCTTCATCAACTTATTCCTTTTCAAAAAAGATATTTATCATTTGTATCTCTCATCATTTTCTCAATTCTTTTTTTTCCCGGAATTCCACTTTTTCAATTTAAATTTCCCTGAATTCCAATTTTTACATTCTGACCACATTTATTAACCAAAAAGTGTATAATTATGTAGTGAATGAAAATAATTTAAGAAATCAACAGCCAGAGACCCACATTTACTGTTATTCACAAATATTTTCCAAAATAACATTAAGATTTTCCTTATAATTTTAAAAGAACTAAAACATTATCTACAAAACACTCATGTTTTTCACATTTTATAAAAGAAAATGTCCCTTTAAAATGCTTTAGTTGAACTCAGCATTAAACCATGTCTCATAAAGAGATCTCCCAGACTACACTGAAATACAAGTGTATTTCTGTTTAGCTCTCATGTTGCAGCAAACCTTGCAGCCCATGAGCTGACAAAATGTATAAAAAGGTTGTTCTCCCGATTCATAAATATCCCTAGCCCTGACCCTTGCTCTAAGCTTCGAGTTTGTTTTTTATTATTTGGAGGTAGTTGTTGTTTAACTTTTCCCACATTGCGAACTTCACTGAGCCCGTCTATACACTGGTGTGTCTGTGTAGACTACTTCTGCTGGGTTTAACAGGCAGCCTGTGGATTAATTTGAGCACTACTGCCACCTAGTGCCTGGAGGCTTGCTTATTGTTCAAGCATGAATAAAGACAAAAGGAGGGGACGCACCCCACTTTTTGAGAAGCACTGGGCTAAAAGATAAATAGGTTAAAATGGCCAAGTGTAGATGTGATTGTGGAGTTCAAAACAAAAGTTTGATGGATCTCTCCTGTATTTCCTTTAAGAAAAGAGCAAAAGCATCCGGTTTTGTCCTTTATTTACATGAAAAATTATAGTTTTTCTGTCATATTTAGGAATGTTAATTATTCGTGATTACTTCACAGATTCCCTGTGAATAATTTGATTAAAAATCTTAATCGTTTGACAGCCCTACTCTTAACATTTCCCCCCAAATTACCTAAAAACGTCTATAAAATGCATAACCAAATAAATTAGATGCTGCTCTTCAACCCTTTGGAGCACATGCAGAAGCTTGGTCTCTATGTAAAGGTAACACACTGAATATTTAACCCGACCAGTCAAATGTATTGTAACTTTCATTATTATGTAGCAATTCAAATTTGATTGCACTGAAATGTTAATATTTTTGTTCCGTTTTTAAGCAAATGTACATGTTGAGCCAAAGATATGTCCTACCTACTACATGATCAAATTTGATAATAGCAAAAAACCTGACTGTTCTGGATACGTTTTTCAGTTGGTCCTTGTGTTTTCCTAATTCAGGGGTTGTAAGACCTAGTATGGAAAAAAACTGGTGGTTTTTTGTTGTTGTCTATTTAAAGGCTTTACAGAAAGTTTCAGCCGGCATCTTCCAGAAGACATTTACTTTAGTTCTGGGGTTAATAAACAAATTTCACAGATAATTTATTGTCTGGACCGATACGGTGGCCGGACAATCCTACCGTTTTCTGTACTTGAATGGTATTTGAACGGATTAATATGTCACAGCCAGGAGTCTAGAAATTATACCCAAGGATGAATCTGACTTGTGGACATCTAAAATAATCTTCTTGGCTGATTTCTTTATATTTTTCCATGGTGCCACACAATCTACTCAAATGCTATCAATTAACCTATGAAAAACCTACATGATTATAAGCTCATGTGATATTAGTACATGTAAACATAACATGAACACAAAAAGCCTCCAATAATTCTGCCCTTTAGCAAACATACATAAAATTTCCAATCTTAACGGACCTAAAACATGAAATGTTTAGTCTAATTTAATGTCAAACAATATAAAAAATATATAACTTACCTTGTACTTGGCAGGGAGATCATGAACTGATATTCCTCCACTCGTCTCACCAACAACCTGCAGATTGTTGTGAATTTTTTTAGTCTTATTACTGTAAAAAAAATACAAATAAAAAATAAACTCATAATCGTAGATCTTGGGTATATGACACGTAGAAAAAATACTGTACAAAAATAGTAAACCATATATTTAATAAAAAATTTTTATATTAATAAGATTTCAAACAAGTTTAAATCCTTTCTGACAGTTTAATAAAACTTTAATCTGCCTAACATAGGTTGTTGCGTTTATGTTGTGTTCATACAGTGATGAATGGGGCAGAAGGAGATGTGTCGGCTTGGTAGGAACAGCTTTAAATTACAGCTCCTGATTTATACGCCTCGTCATCCCGCTCTTTGCAGTTTGTGCTGCTGTAGATAAACGGACCATGATGGCAGGTGGGAGACCTCCACACAATGTGTCTTTGCCAAAGTGTGTCTGTCACCTGCATGGAAAGAGTGTATAAACTGATGTGAAGTCTGACCTTTCGTAGCTTGTCCTTCAACTCTTGACTAACGGTGCCAGCAACACTGTTCTCCAAGATCTGATGTTGAAGCTCCTCCTCAAGCTGATAAAAGGTATGAAAAAAATTAAGTTAGGAAATAAAACAACTCCATTTCGGACACAGGATTTTTTTTTATGCAATATAGCTCTTTACTAGGGATGTAAGAAAATATTGATACACCGATATATCTTGATATTTTCTGACACGATATTGTATCAATATTCAAAAGCAATGTATCGAATTTCATGTATTTATTTATTTTTAATCTGAATGGAATCATTAATGATGACAGCAATTTTTGAAGTAAAGTTAAAGTATGACTGGTAGTTTGTGGCATTTTTTTACCTTCTTTCTTCCAGTGGATCAACTAGATCTAGAAATAAAACTGGATGTGTTAAAAGTATGAAACAGGTTGGAGCGTTAATAATGCTGTGAGTTTTTCTACAGTTAAATTCAGTTTTAAAAATCACAACATATTGTCTAACTCACAGTATCACGATATATCGTATCGTCTCCCCTGTATCGTGATACATATCGTATCACCAGATTTTTTACCAATACACATCCATACTTGTTACTTTAACAACCATGTCTTATATATATATATATATATATATACACACATGACATGCACCTAAAATATACATGCAATACACTTCCTACACTTTTTACAATATACTTTTTAAAGATATTTTACATTATCATGGTAATTTAAGGATTTAATAAGGAACTCAACAGTTTTCTTAAGGTTTAACAATAAAAAGTTGTATTTCAGGTGCAACGGTAAAACACCTTTTCAAATGATTACAAACCTTAAGTACATTTTGATGAAAGAGCCCACCCTCTTCACAGGGTGCTTTTGTTTTGTCATGGCTCTTCTCCTGAATCCCAGATTTGCGACTGCCGTCCGATACTTCATGGTCAGAGTCCAGAGCAGGCTCAGGTGGCTTCAAAGGAGTCTGCTTCACTGAAACTTGTGCTTTATGAACAGAAAAGTAAAAAAAAAATGCAACAAACTATTTCCAGGAGCTCCACCAACGCCAATGCCAAACAAACCTGAAGATTTTGTCTGCACAGGAACTTTGATGTCAGAGTTTTTCCAAGATGACCAGTGAGAGGAAACTTTTGGAGACTTTATTGGCCCAGTTCGCATTGGTGTGCTAAACGATCTCACGAGTGGCCTGGGCATCATGTATTCCCTCAGCAAGAGGACTGAGCCGAACCTTCCTTGCTGGATTACAATCAGGTCTTTGGCGGCTTCCAACATCTCTCCAATAGAGTAGAAACCATAGCTGTGGACGCGGAGCGGGTAGCCATAGAAGCGCAAATAAAAGGCCTCTAGCTCGGACAGCCTAAGTGGACCCTGGGAGAGATGAATTATACACATACTCAAGCATGTCACATATGATAGAATCTATCATATGGTTTCGTAGAGTACACTTCACAACTACTGTTGAGTAAAATGTGTAAACATCAGACAAAGGCCATGTACACACGTAGCCGGGTTTTAAAAAAAACCCAAATATCCTCACCACCTCGTTTTTATGCTAAACCTGTAATCCTATCCAATCATACAAACTTTCTACTTTCTAAATTCAACATACAGCAGTAATTCAGCTTGTAGAAACAAGCAAGCAAAAAGTGCTTGGACAATCAATAATATCAACAGCTCTGATGACATAAATGCTGTTTCTGATTGTAAACACAGGTCGCACAAGTGATATCGGAGCATTTTTTTCAGCGCGGACAGGGACGGTCCAAAACCTAAAACTCCAATTATTTCTCTCCACAAGCAAACGCTTAAAACAGAGAATTCGTAAATCTTCAGTTTGGTCAAAGTTTTTAGAAAAAAATCATTTTCGATGGCATAAATCTGCGTTTTCGCGTGGATGACAGGCCAAATCGTAGAAAAATATTTTTGTTCTGCGAGATACCTGGCTATGTGTGAACAAGGCAAAAGTCATGTAGGCTCCAGTAGGAGCAACAGCTTAAAATCAAGGATATTACATTTTTGTTTAAATCAATATCATTCAACTTTTCAACAGGCTAGTTAAAAGAAAAAAAATATTTGGTCCTCACGGCAAATAATATCAGGTTGCCAAAACCTGCAGTGAAAATACTTTGTCAATATGTTTTCCACCCTAAAAATGTCAGTCTTAAATATTGAATAATTTTTTTTTAATATTTTGGAGGAGTTTTATTCTGTATGCTAATATCCTTAGTAAAATCCACATTTATTAAATTAAAAAAAAACTTCTTTTTTTTTATAAACCCCTGAAATAGATTGGTGATCGTAAGCAATATTGATTGTGATGCGTTAATAATTTTTGGTGCAGTGTCAGTCAAAACAAAAAGCCAATTGATAAAATAATCACAGACTGGTGTAAATGTGTTATCAAAGAGTCATACCTGGGAGAGCAGGAAGCGGAGCTGTGCCCTCACGTTGGCAGGGAGGGCTGGAGGAGGATGGCCTCTTCTTGGGAGCGCTGTATATAAAGATGGATGACAGTAACGACTCGAAGCAAACTTCTTGACCTTGTCAGACTTCGATATCCGCTGCCTGGCAACTAGCTCCTCAATGTTTTGCGTGTTCTCGTCACTCACAGCTGTAGCGCAATAGACACACAATGTGTTAGAAAGAAATAAGGAAGTATCAAAATTTACATTCACTCAGGAATTGAAAACTATTAAAACCACTCATCTTCCCCAGAGTTAGATAAGTGAGAAAAAGCTTTTTGTAACTAGCCCAGTAATTCTTTCATCTGGCAGCGGTCCGTTTGCATTAGGGTAACATAAACAATGCAAGTGAATGGTAACAGCTAGCATTTTGCGTGCAAAAGTGATCAAAATTACTCAGTAATGATCCAAATTATTCCTGGTGACCTTAATAATCATATCAATTGCAATTGAAAATAAGTAAAACGAAGGAATTACAGGAGCTGAATTAGACTTTGAACTACATTACGACAAAGCGCCGCTATAAGCCGCTGCTGCATAACGCAAGGTGTTTGAGGAATTCCCAGGGCAACAAGCCGTTGTCTTCTCCGTTCCACATTAGATGGAATTCTGTGAAACATCGTGTTGCTGTAGGTCTGTGGTTTGTTTTCACAACTATTTGCTACACTAGCAAGAGCCATTTTCTTGGATTTGACTTATAACCTACTCAAACTACACCAGTAAAAAATCAGTGCAGCTCATCCGTTTGTGTTCACGGAAGTAGGTGTCTGCGTCATGTCCTTGCGCCTCACAGCGGTGCTTTGTCATGATGTAGCCCCAAGTCTAAATCGGCTCCTGAAATTCCTTAGTGTTAGTCATTTTCTAATGCAATCGATATGATTAGAGGTCACCAGGAATAATTAGGATCACTATTGACTAATTTTCATGACTTTTGCACACTAAATGCTAGCTGTTACCATTCACTTGCATTGTTTATGCTAAGCTAAAGCAAACTGACTGCTGCCAGATGGAAGAATGACTGGGCTGGTTACAAAATGCTTTTTCTCACTTATCCAACTTTGGGGGATATGGCAACAGACTGAATTTCACTTAGGGGTGGAATCTCCCTTTAAACTGGGGCTCAGAGTGACCTTGTAGCAGGACATCCTAAACAGGAAGACAGAGCTACAATAGAAGGCTTTAGATCAGGGGTCTGCAACCTTTACGATCCAAAAAGAGATTTTCCCCCTCAGTGCAGCTAAATAAAACTAGCTTAGAGACACTATTGAATGAATGCATGACATTTTGTTGAAACAAATATCTGCTATCAGAAATGTGGTGTTTTTAAAGAACCACCACTTTATTTCCATTGTTATGTTTTAAAAGAAAAGAAAAACATTAAACAAAAAGAATAAGCTACATACTTTTTAACCTAATGACTAATAAAATATATTATTGGTACTTTCAGTGTCATTGTTGCCCTTGAGTGTGTGCATGCATAGGGGTTGGGGGGTATATGTAAAAAATGTGATCATGCTTTTAAATCTGTGGGGGAGGGATGGGAATGTGGTTCATATGGGGTCATTTTTAATCTGTAAAGCACTGTTGCAATCTTTGTATGAAAAGCGCTTTATAAAGTTTGAATGATTGATTCTGTTGTGGAATTTCAATGCAGTTTAGTTTTTCCATGAAAAAAAAGAAAACCCACCAATAGCTGCATTTGTTGTTAAATCAATATTTAAAAACATTAGTCGACTCTTAATCATTTTAAGGAAATGTTATTTAGGAGCCGTTGTGGAAGGCGAGTACACATGCATGGCAGACTTACATGGTACTGTAGTTGTACAAAAGCATCACCTACCCTTTAAATATAAACTACCATCTGCCCTGTAGTTAACTGACACAATATCTGGCATCTCTTGAACCATATCCATAACATTCCTGAAACCCAAGGGCTTAAGGGGCATTTGATGTCCCATCATGGCGACATAGTCTCGTCTGAGCTGGTCGGGGTCCAACCCCAGCTTAGATGAAGTGAGTAGCGAACGGACATCCTTCTTCAGCTTCGTCAAAAGTTCCTCTTGGCTCATGTTGTCTGCTTGAGTCTGGATAAGACCACAAAGAAAAAGCTGATAAGCGAAACTCAGCATGCGCTCACAAATTCTCATGTGAAAAAACTAGGAGATCACATTAAACAAAGTTATTTCAAAACATATGCTCTCATATTTTCTTGATTTATCTCTTAAAAAAGGAAGATTTTGTTACAGATAAACATAAATTAACATCGTTTTACTCATTAAACCAAATATTCAAAGAAATTCCCATTCTAACTGAGAAAAAAGTTGGGACGCTCTACCAATGAAATAACGAAATGATAGGGCTTCTCGTAGCCTACCGGTCTCTGACATCAGTCGGAGGAAAGTTGGCACCACGCCTTGCTTTCAGCTGTGAGATGTTCGAGTTTAGCCGATTCAAGTCAACCTACAGTATCTGAATGAGATCAAGATCTGGGCTTTCACTCAATGACTTTCCATCTCTAAGCTTCTGGTGAGTCCTACGTGAATTTACTGGGATGTTTTGGGTCCAGTACCACTTTGGCTTTGGGGTTTTTTTCACAGATGATGCCTCAACAACCCTCTGATACATGGTAGGATTTGTGTTGGATTCTAAAAATGGTGAGAAGGCCAGGTCCACCTTCTACAAAGCATCCCTCAATCATGACACTTCCAGCTCCATGCTTTACAGTAGGTATGAGTTTTTTCCTCCTTAAATGCAGCATTTTGTTTACTCCAAAACATGCCCTCCATTCTAGTGTCCAAGTAAACTTTGTTTTTGTTAGAGAACAAAGTTTCCTTCTTGCTATCTCCCATAAACTTGTGTCATCTCTTTTTTTAATAGTACATACCTCCACTTTAACAGAAGACTCTGTAAAATATGTTAAAAAGTGCTGTGTCTCATTGGTCCAGTACAGTAACAGTGTTATGGCAAGATTTGGACCTATACGGTCCCTCAACCTGGGAGCAATAGATTTTTGTTATGTGTATGTTTCGACCGACTGGATATTTATTGAAGGTCCCTGAGCGAAACACCGCATTCAGGAGAAAGTACACAGAGTACAGCAGTGATTCCCAACCGGTGGTACATGAGCACATTACGGGGGGGTTGTGGAAACATTTAATATTTCATTTCCCAGATGATGGGTATCAGTCTTTCGACAGCATTCACTGTGCCCTGGTAAAAAAATTTTTTTTAAATAAATAAAAATGGTGTTGGGATGTGCTATGCTTGATGAATAGCAAAATGAATAATAAACCCAAATTTTATCAATGAAAAGAGCAAAAAAGGCATAAACAACAACTACATAAAAGGAAAGACCAGAGCAGGGCTATGCGCCTGCCCGACGCTCCACTACCAAGAGAGGAAGTGAGAGAGAAGACGCGGGCATAGACAGCCACAACTGGCAAAAACGCGCCAAAGCAGGTCCCAGACTTCCCTCTCCCCAGCCACTTGTTCCAGCTCCTCAGGAGGAATCTCAAGGCGCTCCCAGGCCAGCCGGGAAACATAGTCCCTCCAGCGTGTTGTGGTGGAAAATTGCTATGTAATTAGGAATTAATTCTCTGTTTAGTGAATGTATCTAAGGCAGAGGACAAGGTTAGGAGCAAGCTTATTGTTCCGGCTTAATGTTATGAGAAAGATATATGTGTCAGGTCACCAGAGAGACAGACGCCGGGGCAGCAAGATAACAGTCTGGGCTTCGGAGGTGCTGTTTTATGCGTTGATGAGACTCGCATGGAGCAGCTGTCCAGAGGTGGGACGTGAAGGTTAGAGACGACGTCTACAGAGATAAACAATGATTGCTGAATACTATTTAAGCGGTTAGTTAGAAATGTTGGTTAGGGTGATGCACGAGTAACTCTGTCCCCTCCATGGTCTGGCCAGACATGTTTGAATTAAATACTTAAACGCCTTCTGGGACTCAAGTCTTCTTTATTATGGAAACCCTGAGATACTTTTTTTACCATAACACTTGGCGCCCAACGTAGCCTCAGCGAACGGAATGGACCGACAGGGACAGGGTCAAGGGAGTTGCTAGCGTCCTGGGAAATTTTCTCCCAGCCTCTTACCTCCAGTAGCTGTTTGGGAGATAGAGGCCTTGAAGCGACTCTGTCGGCCCGGCCGTCGCCTGAGACAGAGCCTGGTATGACTGAGTCCTTTAAATAAATATTGATAACAGATATAATAAAATGTTAAATAATAATGTTAAATAATAATGACACCTTTGGGATACACTAAGCTATCTGTTTCATCTGCATATGTGAAAATTATGCATTTAGTACAATCTTTAAGCCAACAGGTGTGACCTACACACACAGTGGGGTTTAAAATTACTTGGTTTCTATTTTTAAAATTTAGTTTACTTCATTAAGACAAATGATGATAAAAATAGATTCAGAATTTCAGTCACTGTTCTAAAGACGGGACAAATGTGGAAAATATTCAGTTAACACCTGTGTGCATTATATGCTATAGATCGCATAAAAAAACAGGGTGTCAGTATAATAAATGTGAGACCTACTATGAAACCGCAGTAAATTCTTTTCAGTTGTAGCATTCTTTAATTTTTAATGGGTTAGTTTGTGTGTTCCTTTTAATAAAAGACTAATTGAGACAGGAGTAACGAGGCTAATTTTAAAATATAAGCAGTCTAATGTACTGAGTAGAGGTAAAAAGTAGGCAAATAGATAATTACTCCGTGAAGTATAAGGTATAACTCAAGTCCTACACAGAAACTGCAATGAAGAAAATTTTTTTCTTAAGTAAGAGTATCAGGTACAGGTAAAAAGGTTACTTGACATTATTGTTATTAGATTAGAGTGGCATACTCAAATTTGAAGGTGCAACTGCATGAGATAAATTGAAAATTAGAGATGTTTTACAGTTGTACAAGTTTTAAAATTGTGCATTTAGAATAAGTGTATTATTTATTTTCAAAGAGTTAACAGTATATATATATATATATATATACATACATACACACATATATATGAATGAATATATACACACACATATATGCAGTGGCGGCTGGTGAAAAATATTCTTGGTGGGGATGTGCTTTTTTTCCCCTTTTTTAAAATCAAACTTGTGCTTTCTGAGCTTTGTGCACAACTCCACTATTTCCTGAACTAAGTACAGCTCTTTTATTTCCTGTCTTACATCATAGAAATCACACTGCCAATGTCACCACCAGATAGCTTGCCCCTCCTCACACCAGCCTTGGGCAACGCTGATTGGATAAATTCCTGTTCCCATGTGCAAATTTCTTGTCGGTAATTTGCTGGCTGCTGCACTGCTTGGGGCGATCGTTCTGTCGCCCCAGCCGCTCAGCAGCAGGAGCTTTTTCTCCAAAAATTATATATATTTTAATATATGATACTTCGTTACAAATTTAAACACAATTAACTTAGAATATGTGATTATTGTTAAAATTTTTTTTATAAAAATCAAAAACATTTGGGAAACACTGGGGGGGGGGGCAGCGCCCTATCGCCCTCATTGGGGATGGCTAGCGTGACATCACGACATCACTTCCGGGTCCAACCCGCCGCTGCTCCTAATGTAAACCCAATGGCGATTGCCAAGATTGATTCTTTTAAATGACTTAATCATGTAAATTATTACTTAAATCTCATAAATTATTTTAATCTTCTAAATTATAACTAATTCTCGTAAATTACTTTATTTTCGTAAATGAGTTTATTTTCGTAAAATAAGACTTTTCATAAATAACTACCATAATTTTCGGACTCTTGAGCACACCTGAATGAGCCGCACCAGCTACATTTTAAAAGAAAGTACATTTTGTTCATATATATGCCGCACTGAATGTAAACCAGATGTTTTCATGTTGTAACGTGAGATATTTAAACAGAAAGACGGTAGATGGAAGATGTCTTTTTTTTTTATTACCTCCGCCAGGACGTAATGTTTTCGTGCCCAATTATCTGTGTTAGCAACATAACTTAGGAAGTTATGGATGGATTTTGACAAGATTTTAAGGAAATGTCAGCAATGGGAATAGGAACAAGTGATTTCATCTTGGGGTTGATCCAACATGAAGCGCCTATTCACCCACCGACCGGCTGTGCTAAACTCCAATCCTCTCCCGTGTCAAAGAGCTCACAAGCGGCATCCCTCGCGCAGCAGCCCCGAATCTCTGCTGGAAGAGCGCAGCCATGCGTCTCATTAACAGACATTTTATTGATAAAGTACAGAATATTAGAAATATAACAACATGGTGATGGGGGGGATGAGTGGCCCTGGCGGAGGTCTGTGCTCTCCGAGTGTTCTACTATAATATATATATATATTTATTTTTTTCGGTTTTTATTTTTGGATTTTAATGTCTCATTTTGTCTTGATTGTACAGCGCCTTGTTTTTGACTTTTGGTCATCTTAAAGGACTTAATAAATAAATTGACAGATTAAACAAGTAAATGACAACTTTATTCTCATAAATATTGACTTTAATCTCTTATTTTATGTGGCCCCACTCCATCATAACAGCAACAGGTAACGTTATTTTGGCTAACGCTTAGTGCAAATATTGGCGCTAGTCCACACTTTTAAAGAGATCCAGCTTATTGTATCAGTTTAAGCCATCTCCTCCTCTTGTTTTCGTCCAGAGGAAAGCGGCAGTAACATATCGTTTTATTGGCAGAATTTATTTTATTGCAACACGGGACACAGCACTGCACCATTGCTACCACGATTTGGTTTGGACACGGAAGTGACGTTTTCGGCTACGATGACGTAGCCACTAGCCATTCGCATTGGCCAGCCGCCATTGCATATATGTTTAATTTTAAGCAAAAACAATAAAATGCTTGAGAATTAAATGTTCAAGTTAGAGATTTAATAAAAATGATTTTCCTTTTATAATAAGTTGTATGTTCTTCTATTGGAGAATAATCAACACATTTGACTAAGGGTGTACTTGTGGCATGAGAAAATGGCTCGGGGGGTACACAAGTCCAGAAAGGTTGGGAAACACTGGAGTAGAGCTGACCGCACAGAAACCATTCACCGATGATCGATGTAAACAACCTCAAACTTAATTCATTGCAGTGCAAAAATTAACAGTAAAATGGAAAATAAATCGCACAATGAGTGTTACTTATATAGGTTTAAGTAAGTTATCAAAATCTACTTAAAACATGCATCTCCACCAAGTTTCAATGTAAAATCATTGAGGCTGAGAAAGAAGTTCAGTGCAGTCGGTGTGACCAGCTGTCCGCCATCTTTCTTTAGCATGTTAGCGCAACAACATGACCGTTAATTGTCTAGTTTTTCTACATGTGATTTAAATGCTCTTAAACCTGACTACAAAATCAGATATTGTACTATATGGTTCAGAAGTTTTGACTTTATCTTAAGAACATTATTTAATTTTGACAGTCAAAGTTATTTAGAGGTGATAATCCTTTTACTTAATTGTGCATTATTTAAACACACCAGCAAACAACAACGTTTGAGGGAAAAGTACCCCGGAGTTTTCAGTGTTCAGACAGGGTCAAGGCTGAATGTTTCCTACCTTGTTTTAGCCTCAAACTTCCACAAGAGCAAAGTTGAAGTCGTTTCTTTTCGATGGATAAAGTGTATTTATAATCTTCCCAAAGCGTGTTAAAGACAAATACTTAAATTACTCACAAGTCAAGAATATATCGGGCGAAATATCTAACAACGTCAAGGCTCATTTATCTCTCAACACCTGTTGTTTCAAGCAGAGACAACCCCGTCGCATAACCAGCGGGGGAAAAGAAACACTTTGTTCGCTCTTATTGTCAAATTATGTCCCTGTATTCTGACAAATTTCAGTTAGGTGGCCACATTTAAATTTAAAAGAAAACTAAATGTAACCTTTGCTTTCACCTAATCACTCGGATTCATATAATGCGGTAGGAGCGGTTCGATAAACCAAGCGCAATACTGCCATTGGCTCCGCACCATTTCAAAGCCGGGGCGTGAAATGCGGCGTGCGGACATTGGTAGGCTTTCTGCTCCAGGCTGTTGATAGGGATGTTTTGAAGTAATTAAATCACACAAATGAATCTGTGCGCAGTGCATATATTCATCAGTCATCCAGTGGTTTAAATTGGCGTGACTCACTGAACATGGCTATTTTAGATCATTTCAACGGGTTCTGGCTGATTTGAAAGTGATGTCTCAGGAGTTTTTGTTATAGAAAAATCTATTTCAGCACAAAACAAATATATTGGTACAAAAATTATGAACATAATAAACATGTAGCATATTTAACAGTTGAATGTGTTTAAACAAAGATCCATATTTTCCATATAGGCAAGATGAGGTGCACATAATTTGAGTTTTTTCTTGAGCATCTTTCAAAACTTACTTTTATTAATCAAGTGAAAATAACTGGCTGTAATAATGGCTAACTTCACATATCAAATAAGGTAGAATTTTATCATGGTCAAGACTACACTATATCCGATTTACATAAAACTACCCCTCCGCCTTTCTCTGATAAGCCTTCATTAAATTGGGTGCAATCAATTACTTTCAGTTTGTAATTTTAGCTTTTAACATCTTATAGAACACTATTTAATCCATCAATCTAAAAATTGTGAAAGTATGGTGCAACTTCAATAAATCTCCGTTGGTTTACCTAAACTGACAGGCCCAAGTAGACTCTGGAACAACTCCTAAGATCTATTGCTCAGGAGAGAGAGGCTGTTGACAGAGCAAATATTAGTTGTGCCATCTACAAATCTGACTTTTATGAAAAAGTAGCAAAAAGAAGTCCCAATTAAAGTTTTCCTTAAGCTAACACTGTGTCTCACCAGGAAACCACATCCCCACTGTGTTGTTGGGATGCTATACTTCAAGAAGAACAGGGAAGGTGAAGATGAATGGCAATGCCAGAAGAAAACTTGATCTTTACACATCTTCTTCATCTTTTCTGACTGAGCTTGTATTGTTGTCCATGAAAGAACAGGTCTATAGATACGACAGGCAGGTATACTCCGCTGATACTGTTCATTACTGTTCAGCAGTGACTGCTGAGAAAAAATATTCAATTTAATAAAAGACACTCTGGGGAGGGTATTGAATGTTCCCCTGTGTCAAAGCAACGATTATTTCCTACTGGTCTGAGTCAACACATTCCTAGTTTGGACACACTGAGACTCCCTGAGTTTCTTAATTAATTCCCACACTTCCCACCCTCACAAAATGCACATTTAAAACTACCTGAAAACTTACATGCACATCTTAATAGTTGCACATAAAAAACTGATTGCCAGTCAGTGTCGCCAGTTTTTGGAAATTAAAGAAAACGCACATATGACTCACACAGAAAGGTCGAAATGCCAGCCTAGTAGCTTCCTTCTGTGCTAATTATTGTAAAGAAAACATAATGCAAAAAGAAACTGACAATTTTATTGAAGTACATTCCTTTAATGGAGAAAATGTCCATATGAGAACTTATTACTGTTGCCATTAATTTATATTTCTCATGTTTTTTTTGTTATCTTAATTTTTACTCCCAGTGGCCCTCCTCTATAACTGTTATTCAACTCCCACGCTTCGTCAGCCTAAACCATCCTTATCCGTTCCCATTCCCAGACAGCAACATCTCAGACTTGAGCTCTTTTAACCGCAGAGGAACCAACCTCCAGTAGAACGAGGTCCAAAGTTTCTTCTTTCTTCATGTCAGGAAAACAGTACTGACCCATCAAAAGCAACCAGCTGCACAGCTGTCACTCGTACGTTGTTTACAGCTGAATTTCCAGCAGCAGGTATGGAGAAGCCCCCCACTGTTAAGCCGAACCACAGATCCAGAACAATGCCGCGGAAGGCGGGGGAGAGTGGAGCCCCGGTGCCTAAAAGACATCCACATCAGAGGCCGCCGAAGGCAGGTCACCACAATGGAGCTCCATCGGTCAGGAAGGAGAAGAGGCAGATGGAGAAGTCAGAGACAAAGCAGGAGCAGGAGGAGGAGGACGCGGAGAAGAAGGCAGAGGTTAAGCTGAAATCTACTGTGGTGGACATAGACCGCGTTAGAGATGACGAGGTCCAGGAGGAGAACCTGTGGTTGTTGGAAGCAGCAGAGCAGGAGGATGGTAGGTTAATCCACAGGAACATAAGGGGAGAATTACTTGTTTCCCTTAAAGCATTTTAATGTTGGTATTTGTGTGCCGTTGAGTTCTGGTACACATGAAAAAAAAGATTTTAAGCCAAGATTTTAATGAAGTACATGTTTGATTTTCTGCATTTGGTGGTTGAACAGAGCGTTTTTCATTTCTGCAGGTCTAAAGCGTGAGAGCCTGGGAGTGTTTGAGTGGCTGCTGATGGTGTTTGTCTTGACTCTGGTTCTCCTCTTCCTTCCTTTTTCCATCTGGTTCTGTGTCAAAGTATGACCTGCAACTCCACGATCAATTCACAATGACCTACTTCAAATAAGTATTAAAACCGTCCACAGAGATTCAACAACACATCAGTGTATGAAAAAACAAAACATGCATGCATTTTTGCATGGTTGTGTAAACCTATACTGTAAATCTCAAGTGTGCCATGTACCAACAACTACATATTAACTACTTTTTTGCTGAGAGAAAGTTTCGCAGTCAACCAATCTAAGCTGAATGAGAGCTCAACTCTGATTCAAACTCATGTTTGCACTTCAAGAAAAAGCTACACATTCGGATTGATAGGTATTTAACAATGACCTCAACGTTCAGCTGAGAACTGTCATCTTGATTCACAGCTGATCCGGGAGCACGAGAGAGCCGTGATCTTCAGACTCGGTCATCTACTGAGAGGAAAACCAAAGGGACCAGGTCAGCACAAGTCACTTTTATTCCCTCCTCTTCATCCTGTTACACAGATTAACTAGTATTTTATCTTGTCAACCATAAAAAAAACATTCTTATTCAATGAAATACAGACCACATGGGATGAAAGGGAAAGATAATTCTTATTGTCTTTGCTTCAATTAATACATGCATTGTATATTCACCTTTTCATATTTTGCCCTATGACCACAAACTTCAATGCATTTCACTGGGACGTGCAAAAATGATTGGGAAGTGTAAGGACAACAATACATGGTTTTCACATTTGAAGTCTTTTGGGTTGTGTCTCTAGCTTTACACCGGACGTTCTGAAAATTAATAGAGAGCGTCTGTGAACGTTGATTTTAAAAGTCTAGCCACAGATTCCTAATTGGATACAGGTCTGGACTTTAACTGGGACATTCAAACACATGACCAAGCATCGATCTAAACTAGTGGTGTCCAAAGTCAGTCCTCAAGGGCTGGTACCTTGCATGTTTTAGTTCTTTCCCTGGTTCAACACACCAGAATTAAAATGATGGTTCATGAGCAGGCCTCTGCAGAACTTAAATATGCTGACAAGGTAGTTGGACCATTTGAATCAGCTGTGTTGGAGGAGAGACACATCTAAAGCTGGCTGGACACCAGACCTTGAGGACTGGAGCTGGACACCCCTGATCCAAACCATTCCATTGTACCTCTATGTATCTGGTAGTCATCCTGCTGGAAAGTGAACTTCCACCTCAGTCTCCAATCTTTATACAGTCTCCAGCAGGTTTTCTTCCAGAATTGATCTGTATGTAGCTCCTTCCATCTTCCCATCAACTGGGACCAGCTTTGCGTTCCCAACAGCATGATGCTGCTACCATCGAGTTTTATGATAGAAATGGTTTGTCAGGGGTGCCCAAAACCACTATCCTGTCCCCAGGGATGGAGTTCTCAAGTCCTTGACTTTTAAGGGACTTGTGACTTGACTCGAACAGCTTGCACATGACTTGCACTCTGACTTGGACTTGCAACATTAGGACTTGGATATGTGAAATTGCTATTGTTGGAATTAGCATGCAGCTGATGCTAATTTTAGTTTGTTATATTAGGTCAGATTACTGGACAAATTTAATTAAATTTAACATCTTCCCAAGGCCTTTGTAAGTGTACAAGTGGAATGTTGATTAGTTATTGTTTTCACATTTATTTTAAGCAAGTTTTATTATTTTCCACATGCTACTGTGTTAGCTTGGTGATAGCATGGGGGCATTGAGGACATTTTTCTTTATTTTTATAAATTGAACCATGTATGACTGCCATTATTCTAGTCTTGAAATCCACACTTTTTTCTTACTTGCTCTCAGGTGATAATGACTTAACTTGGACTCGAAGATTCTTTTAGGGACTTGGACTTGGCCTGTAGGACCTAGAGACTTGACTTGGACTAATCCTATGTGACGACTTGTACTTGGACTCAAACACTAAGGACTCGGGTGGAGAGATGGTGACTTGACAACAACACTGCCTGCAACCTATAAATGCATCCCTTCTCCAGCATCTGAATCACCATATATGGGTGATGTGTACTTGTGCCCTTACCACCTTACACCACTAGAGGGGGATGTTGTAATGGTAAAAACAGCTTTCACAGGCCATGTTAAGGTGGCAAACTAATCAACACAAGGCGTGCTTCCATCATCGGAACCTGACTTTCTTCTATCTGGTAAATCTGTTGGCCCACTCCTCTCAGCCATCGTCTCCATACAAAATTGGCCCTTTAAGTAATTATCTAAGACGTCCTCATATGATGACCATTTCAGAAGTGAGTAGAGTCAATTATTAATCCCAAAAGGGGCCCACAGCAGAAGAGAACAACAAGAGATCATATGGAAGAAGCGGTAGCCAATCTGCGTTTCTGCTTGCTATGTTGTAATAAACGGCTTCACCAGCAACTCTTCCAGCTTTACAAAGCCTGTTTTTGGAGACATTTGCTCATTTCCCACTGAGTTACAATCAATCAGCGTGACTTAACCACAGCTCCTGCCCAGTGACTCTACGGGGCCATTTCAGAGTACATACCCCAAGACTGGTACTCAGCTGGTTCCTGAAATGGCCCCAAAAAACGGCCCTGTTGGCCCGACCCGGTGAAGTGGGGACACGCACATACCGTGAAGTCACGGTAAAATTGCACTGAAGATTCCATTGTAGAAATGCGCCTTTTGATATATTGTACCATCTTTATTGCTGTAATTTCCATGTGTAATTATAATTAAGGAAGATACTTTCTCTCCATAAGGCATGAAGCCACACTCCTCCCATTTGCAGATGATGGTTTGAACAGTGGACTGAGAAATGTTCAGATCTTCTAGTTTAAGCGATTTCTGAGAGCTGCACAGGATTTTATTTAATAGCATTTGAGGGAAAGGAGTGGCGTTCACATCACTCTTTTCAGATTGTTTAAAAGTTTGAAAACCATGTATCAGTTTCCTCCAATTTCACAATTATGCACTACGTGACACGACGTATCAAATAAAGCCCCATCAAAAATGCGTATTGATTTTGATATTGATTCTTTTATTTGTAATGTGAGAAAATGAGGTGTAAGTATGGATTCTCTATTAAGTTGCTGTTTATGTCATTTTTTAGGCCACATATCAGAGTCTAAATTGAACTTCTTATTTGCTTTAGAAAATCTGATGTTTACATCCTTTGAGGTTTAATATCCAGTGAGCAATAATAGCAATTAGTGGGAACAGCATAAAGCATAGTTGGTCACAGATTAAGGTCATAAATCATGCCGTATTTCTGAGAAAGGTGTATAAAACCGACATTTACTCTCTGCTTCTTCCTTCTCTCCAGGCCTCCTTTTCTATCTTCCACTTCTGGATGTCTGTCACAAAGTTGACATTCGGCTACGAATGTTGAAGGTTCCTCCTCACATGGTACAACACACACATCCGTCAGAATTAATCATGCAAGAGGTAGCAATGAAGTATCTGACCTTTTCCTTCCACACCTTCATGCAGGTGGTAACAAAGGACCTGGCAAGGCCAGAGCTGAGCGCTGTGTGTTATTACCAGATAGAGAACGTGGCTCTGTGCAGCGCGGCTCTATCCAGTCTGACTTTGGTGCTGCAGAGTCTGGTTCAGGCAGCCATCAGAGACATCTTTGCCCAGCATACTTTCAGTCACATCCTGCTGCACAGGCGGAGGATCGGAGAGCAGATACAGACAGCTCTGGACTCTGTCACTTGCCGCTGGGGAATCCGGGTGGAAAGAGCAGACATGTAAGACCCATAGCCTCCATTTAGATCGCTGATTGGTTGGTTGTAACTAACTTTTGTTTTTATATGCTGGACGTTGTAATTTATCACTTCCTGAAAGGATTTTTCAGGTGTTTTTACCACAAGTGTTGATTTTTGTGAAGTAATCACTCGTGGTGGTGCTTGTGTTTGATTTTCTTTTCAGAGATGAGCTCAGTTTTCCTTTGGAGCTACAGCAGAGTCTGGCTGCAGATGCTGAGGCTAAGAGACAACAACAGGTCAGAGTAAGGCATTGTGCATTTTAAATCACTTTTAATGAACTTCCTTTTGGTTTTAACAGACACAACAAAACTCGTCTTGTATCTTTTTTTGTAAGGCCCAGTTTGAAATAATCTGTCTTCTTAGGTGTGAACTGACAGATGACACATACGCTACAGCTCTTTCTCGTTAGCAGGTAAAGGGATCAGAAAGGGAGACGGCTGCGTGGGAAGGCTTCAGAGCCTCACTCCGTCGCCTCCAGCCTGCCCTGGTCCTTCCCCTCCCTCCTGATCTCCTCAACATGAACTCTGACCTGGCCTCCCTCCCACCACCTCCCCCCCCTGCTGTGGATGAAGAAGAGACGATGCCAGAGCCAGAGACAGACTCGCCGATGATGTGACATAACGAACATTTCATTCATATTTTAATTAAAATATTATGCTAAATTAATGTAATTTTAACACATCAGGCCAATATGCTGTTAAAAAAATTATATAAAAAAGGGAATGCATTGATTTACAAGGTAATAATGAACTATATTACAAAGAAATATATTAAATGTTTTTGAAAGCTATTATATGTAACAGTATTAGTAGGGAAGGAATGGTCAGAAAAATAGCATAACATGCTAATATCTTTATAAAAAGGAAGAAAACAAACACCAGAACACATGCAGATTATTCTAGGTGCAAAAACTGCAGTTTTTATGGATGAGCTCAAATGCTTACAGATCTGAGCTTCTAATGTGTACGAACTATAAATATCCTTTAAAATACTATTTATCTTTAAAAGATTGAAGAATTAGTATTGCCCAACTTTATGTATTCCTTTAAAATGTGTATTAAGTGTAATACATCTTATGCACAATTGTATTATCTTGCTTGATCTCGGAAAAAAATATAAAAATTTAAATCTATTTTCCTTTTAAACATATAAACAACAAGTAAAAAACAGTCTGGATGCCTAAAAATATCAGAATAAACTTTTATTTTTTCAGCAGGACGAAGGACATATTTAAACCTTATTCATTGAGTTGAAAGATGCCACAGCACGCAAATACACAGCATAAATAGTAACAGGAAGAGAGGTAAATCCTTGTACAACAATAAAGTGATGAAATAAATACTATGATGTTGATCAATGAGCTTTTCTGTTTTCTTCAGTTTTGTTTATTCCTGTGTCAAACTTGGGGAACTTGTGGGTTGTAAACTGTAACCAATTAAATTTTTCTATTTTGCCAAATACAACAAAAATAAATAAGAGCCTCAAACATAAAAATAGTCACAACAAGTTTTGATCTCATGTCAAATCACCGCTTCTTGGTCTTTTTTGTGGTGCTCGCTAGTTTGGCTTCACCTATGGGTGATTTTGGAGAAGCTGGTGCTGTAACTGTTAGTGAGGAAGTAGTTGGTGTTTTCTTCGCCTCTGGAACATAAAAAAGGCATTGTAACCTTTAACGCTCATCTCTGTTTTATTTAGGAAGTAAGAGGGTTGTACCATCTTCTCTTTGAGGCTCTGGAGCAGGTCGATTCTGCAGCTGTCTCTCCAGGTCTTGAATCTTCTCCAGCGCTGTATGCAGAGCCTCCTCGGCTTTCAGAGCTCGCCGCTCAGCGCTCCTCGCTCGCACCTCAGAGTCACTCAGCAAAAAGATGAGACGTGGGTGCACATTTAGTATAGGCCAACGCATTTGTAATAATAGGAGTATTTTAAAACAGCCAAACAAAAAAATTTATTATGTATTTCCTTGCACCACTTCTGAAATCCTTTTACCAGGGATTTACTTTGCAAAGTTCTCCATTTTGGTACAAATCGGTGACTAGTTATTGTTTAAAAACAATTTGTGCATATGCTCATGAATACACGTGAACTAATACATGAATAAAATACAGTGCATTGCAAAACTTAAAAAAAAAATCTAATAAGACCCACAAATACAGCCATATTCAATAAATTATATGTGTTCAAATGAGGCTCATTTGTCAGATTAAAAGTACCCTTTTAAAAAAATCAACCTTTATTATATAGGTATTATACATAAAGCCCACATTTCTGGATGTCTTTTTTTTATTGGTCCGGTGTAATATTCTTATCTTAAATACTGTGTTTTAATTAGCTGCAAGTGGAAATCCCTCATTAAAGAGAAAAAAGGGCTTAAAATATCAGTTTTATTTTACAAATGATGTTAAAAGTATGGTTAGCATTTTTATTAAACCCACTTGAGCTGATACTTCAGACAGATACGTTTCAATATAATCACAGCAAAATGTCCTTTGATGTGTCTCTACCAGCTCTGGACATCTAGAGACATCTACTCATTTTTCTTTGTAAAGTAGCTCTGGCTTAGTTAGATTGGCTGGAAAGCATCTGACAACATACATTTTCAAGTATTGCCACAGATATTCTAATGGATTTAGGTCTGGACTTTGATTAGGCCATTTTAACACCTGAATATGCTTTTATCTAAACAACTCTGAGTAGCTCTGACTGTATCTTTAGGATGATTGTCCTCCTCCAAGGTGATCCTCTACCCCAGTTTCAAGTCTTTCACACCCCAGAACAAGTTTTCTTCCCTAAATGTGGGGATGCCTCACACAGAGCGGTGCTGCCACCATCATGATTAACCATGGGGTGTGTGTTTCAGGATGATCAGTGTTAGATCCCCACACATTTTGCGGTGCATGTGTATCAAAAAGTTCAAAGCACCTTTGTCTATTTGCTATGTCTACTGCATGACTTTAAGTAGGATTTCTTTTGGTTTCCTTCATCCCAGTCTTCCATAAAGGCAAAATTTGTTGAATGTACAACTAATAATTATCCTGTCTAAAGATTTTTCCACCTGAGCTGTGGATCACTCGAGCTCTTCCGGAGTTACCATGGGCCATCGAGCTCCAAAAGATATTTGAGATATTATTTTATAACTTAGCCCGACTTCATGATGCTGTTTGTTCATTAATGTTCTCTAACAAACCCATGACGCCTTTAAAACAGCTGGATTTATGCTGATATTAAATAACACACAAGAGGACTTTATTTACTAATTAGGTTACAACTGAAGGCAATTAGTTGTACTGGATTTTAATTAGGGGTATCAGAGTAAAGATAGCTGAATACATGTTTAGGCTACACATTTTCTATTTCTTGTATAACCAAATTAAAAACACAATTTCACAAAGTGCATTACTTTGTTTTGCTTTAGCACGTACTTTTCAAGAAAATCCACTAGGTTTTGTGGTTCTTATGTGAAAAAGAAAGTTGAGGGCATAGTTTTTCAAAGCAATTTAAACATTTGATAGTACGATTTTTGTAACTCTCTTAAAACTATAAATCATGCACAGAAAATGTAGAAATATGCCCTACCTTAGTTCTTGCTGCAGTAGAACGACTGCTGTTAGATCACTAAAAGCTCTGTTAGCTTCTTCTGTTACTGGAGACACAACCAGCTCATCGGTCTGATAGAAACATACAAACTGAGTTCAGACAGGCGGATGTTTCAGTTTTGTAGAAAGACAATTATTAAAAACTCTGTTTTAAAGCATCTGACCCCAGTCAGCTGGACACTGCTCTCGTCCAGATATCTTTCAGTGATGTTTCTATCATAGCCTATCAGCTTCAGCACAGGCCTTTCGCCATATATTAGCTCCCCCTGCAGGACAACAGCGGTAATTATTTTTTACTTTAATACAGACCCCAACAAGAAACTCTTAAAAATACTTACAGTAGAAGTGAGATTTTTTCTAGTTAGAGCTTGGTTGATTTAACTTTTTAGTACACCAAGTAACAGTTCTGCATTATACATCCCACAAACAGTAGATTAGAGGAGTTAATGTGGTGATTCTTTTTGACTGACCTCTTGTTGTTGTGTTTCAGGTTCTTCACAGGTCCTCTAAAAAGTAATAGAAGTGACATTATGATGATATTCACAAACAGCTTTCATGGCTCTGTAAAACAAATTAATATAACAGTCCAAAAATAGAAAAGACTTAGAAAATAATTTCTGGGGGTTTTTTTCTCCATTATTTTCAATGTACAGTGGCTTGCCAAAGTATTCGGCCCTCTTGAATTTTTCCACATTTTGTCACATTACAGCCACAAACATGAATCAATTTTATTGGAATTCCACGTGAAAGACCAATACAAAGTGGTGTACACGTGAGAAGTGGAACGAAAATCATACATGATTCCAAACATTTTTTGCAAATAAATAACTGAAAAGTGGGGTGTGCGTAATTATTCAGCCCCCTGAGTCAATACTTTGCAGAACCACCTTTTGCTGCAATTCCAGCTGCCAGTCTTTTAGGGTATGTCTCTACCAGCTTTGCACATCTACAGACTGAAATTCTTGCCCATTCTTCTTTGCAAAACAGCTCCAGCTCAGTCAGATTAGATGGACAGCGTTTGTGAACAGCAGTTTTCAGATCTTGCCACAGATTCTCGATTGGATTCTGATCTGAACTTTGACTGGGCCATTCTAACACATGGATATGTTTTGTTTTAAACCATTCCATTGTTGCCCTGGCTTTATGTTTAGGGTCGTTGTCCTGCTGGAAGGTGAACCTCCGCCCCAGTCTCAAGTCTTTTGCAGACTCCAAGAGGTTTTCTTCCAAGATTGCCCTGTATTTGGCTCCATCCATTTTCCCATCAACTCTGACCAGCTCCCCTGTCCCTGCTGAAGAGAAGCACCCCCAGAGCATGATGCTGCCACCACCATATTTTACAGTGGGGATGGTGTGTTCAGAGTGATGTGCAGTGCTAGTTTTCCGCCACACATAGCGTTTTGCATTTTGGCCAAAAAGTTCCATTTTGGTCTCATCTGACCAGAGCACCTTCTTCCACATGTTTGCTGTGTCCCCCACATGACTTGTGGCAAACTGCAAACGGGACTTCTTATGGTTTTCTTTTAACAATGGCTTTCTTCTTGCCACTCTTCCATAAAGGCCAACTTTGTGCAGTGCACCACTAATAGTTGTCCTATGGACAGATTCCCCCACCTGAGCTGTAGATCTCTGCAGCTCTTCCAGAGTCACCATGGGCCTCTTTGCTGCATTTCTGATCAGCGCTCTCCTTGTTCAGCCTGTGAGTTTAGGTGGACGGCCTTGTTTTGGTAGGTTTACAGTTGTGCCATACTCCTTACATTTCTGAATGATCGCTTGAACAGCGCTCCGTGGGATGTTCAAGGCTTGGGAAATCTTTTTGTAGCCTAAGCCTGCTTTACATTTCTCAATAACTTTATCCCTGACCTGTCTGGTGTGTTCTTTGGACTTCATGGTGTTGTTGCTCCCAACATTCTCTTAGACAACCTCTGAGGCTGTCACAGGGCAGCTGTATTTGTACTGACATTAGATTACACACAGGTGCATTCTATTTAGTTATTAGCACTCATCAGGCAATGTCTATGGGCAACTGACTGCACTCAGACCAAAGGGGGCTGAATAATTACGCACACCCCACTTTTCAGTTATTTATTTGTAAAAAATGTTTGGAATCATGTAAGATTTTCGTTACACTTCTCACGTGTACACCACTTTGTATCGGTCTTTTACGTGGAATTCCAATAAAATTGATTCATGTTTGTGGCTGTAATGTGACAAAATGTGGAAAAGTTCAAGGGGGCCGAATACTTTTGCAAGCCACTGTATATGTCAGGACACTGGTGTGTGCTTGTGCTTTCTGTCTGAGATATTTCCACCACAGAGGATTTTTGCTAATTTGTGGTAAACTTTCTTTATCCTTTTATTAAGAATCCTGTGTAGAATTCTGCGTGTGGGTCATGAAAATACCTGGGAACATGACAGTGTATTAAAGGAAGTATAGCTTAATGGAGACATGTCTGTAGTTCAAATCACAAACCTCAGTTGATTCTGGTTCAATCCCATCTCTGATGTTTTTGACGACATGCCCTAGCTCCAACAAAGGATCTTCAGTGACCTGTGACACACAAGCCCCCAGCTAACACTCTTAATCAAGCATGGAAAAAGACATGGGGGAATCCACTGTCTCTAAAGTGTGATTAAACAGGAGGAATACACAAAGCAGTGCAATATTAACCTTTTTTTTCTGCATGTGATATTTCCTTCCGTTCTGCAATAGATTCACAATGAAGATTGCACTAAATACATGCCGACACAAACAAGTCCATTAATTCAACCAATAATTGAGTTAAGATAACTTGAGTAGAAAAGTTAATGTTAAAAATATCCGTTAAATATATGTTGAATGATGAATTCTACTTTTGTAACATTCCTATAATATTTTATTCTAAACCCAATAGCAGTGCAGGATCTCTCTCTCTCTCTCTCTCTCTCTCTCTCTCTCTCTCGTATATATATACAGCATATATATATAAATACACAGCATATATATACAGTATATATACATATATATAAATATATATGGTACTGTGCAAAAGTTTAAGGCAAGTGTGAAAAAATGCTGTTAACAAAGAATGCTTTCAAAAAATTAAATGTTAATCTTTTTTTTCATCAGTCAACAAAAAGCAGTGAATGAATAAAAGAGAAATCTAAAGCATATCACTATTTGGTGTGACCACCCTTTGCCTTCAAAACAGCATAACACAGTTATTGAAGGAACTCGGCTGGTAGGTTTTTCCAAAAATCTTGGAGAACTAACCAACAATCTTCTGTGAATGTAGGCTTCCTCACATCCTTCTGCCTCTTCATGTAATCCCAAACACACTCAATGATGTTGAGATCAGGGCTCTGTGGGGGCCACACCATCACTTCCAGGACTTCTTGCTCTTCTTTACGCTGAAGATAGTTCCTAATGACTTTGGCTGTATGTTTGGAGTCGTTGTCCTGCTGCAGAATACATTTGGGGCCAATCAAATGCCTCCCTGATGGTATTGCATGATGGATAAGTATCTGCCTGTATTTATCAGCATTGAGAACAACATTAATCCTGACTAAATCTCCAACTTTCTTTGCAGAAATGCAGTACCAAATGTTCAAGAAACCTCCACCATGCTTCACTGTTGCCTGCAGACACTCATTATTGTAACGATCCTCAACCCTTTGACGAACAAACTGCCTTCTGCTACAGCCTAATATTTCAAACTTTGATTCATCAGTCCAGAGCACGTGCTGCCATTGTTCTGCACCCCAGTTCCTATGTTTTCATGCATACTTGAGTCGCTTGGTCTCGTTTCCATGTCCGATGTATGGCCCCAAATGTATTCTGCAGCAGGATCTTCCATGAAGATCACTTCTGGCCAGACTTGCCAGAACAGTAGATGGGTATACCTGGGTCCCACTGGTTCCTACCAGCTCTGAGCTGATGGCACTGCTGGATATCTTCCATTTTCGAAAAGTAATAAGCCTAATGTGTTTCCTTGGCTGACCACTGCATCTACGATCTTCAACGTTGCCCGTTTCCTTGTGCTTCTTCAAAAGAGCTTGATCAGCATGTCTTGAAACCCCTGTTTTGAAATCTTTGTCTGGGAGAGACCTTGCTGATGGAGTATGATTACCTTGTGTCTTGCAATGACATGAAATCTTCCACGACCTCACCTTGGTAGAAGAGTCTGGCTGTTCTCACCCAGTTTAAAGTCTCCTACACAGCTGTTTCTGTTTCACTTAATGACTGTGTTTCAACCTACGTGTGACATTGATGATCATTAGCACCTGTTTGGTATACTTGGTTAATAATACATCTAACTATACTCCTACAAAATCCCTGACTTTGTGCAAGTGTACCCATTAGAACTGATGCTGGTTTGAAGGCAAAAGGTAGCAATGCTAAACATTGATTTGATTTGGATTTTTCTGTTGTTTGCTCACTTTGCATTTTGTAAATTTTTAGGAAAAAACAATCATTTATATTTCTGAAAGCATTCTTTGTTTACAGTATTTTTTCTAAAACTTTTGCACAGTACTGTATATATACCTTTTGTACAATCTGCATAACACAAACAGCCCTGGGGTCTCATTTTCAAAGCTTACAGCTGGTTAGGTGACAAAATTATAAATTTAAGGCAAATTTTCAGACTTGTAAAGCTTTGCAAACACACAAACACACATAACCAATAGTCAGCGCCCCTGTCTCTGAACTGACAATAAAAATGAGAATCTGAAGGAAAATATGTTACATCTAAGAATTATATAACAGTATGCCCATACGTATGTCTTCAGATTATACAGCAATTGCACTCTCTGTAAAATCCTCACTAAAACCGTATTTAAACTCAGCTAAAATGTTTGACTTACGCCAAGTAAGTTTCAGATCTATCAAACTTTGAGTACGCACAGCTGCACACAACTTTTGTTTTATAAATCACACTCTCCCTAGAAATGTGCTCAGGTGATTTTGGATCATATCCATCCTCCTACACACCCACTTTCTGCCATAAACGGTCAATGCAAAGTGCCTAGTGAATATTCCGCATACACTTAAGCCGGCTGATATGGGCCGTTTCAGGTAACCATGGCAACCAAGAGGCGGAGAAAGCACAATTCCAAAGAGACTAAAGGAGGCACGTGGAGGCACGTAAAAACGTTTTATTTCAATCATTCAATCAACGTTTACCTATATAGAGCTTTACTCAGCCAAAAGGTGACCAAAGCGCTTCACATTAAAAGGCAAAAATATAGTTAGCAATAAGAAAATGTGTAATAAGACAAGAGTAAAAAGATTAAAATTAAAAATTAAAAGCAGCAGCACAAAGCGATATTACAAATATAGGTAAGAACAATAAATATGAAGTTTAAATTATATTATTATTTCTTGTAGCAACAATACGATGGACAATAAAACAAACAAAAACTAAATCACAGCAGAACTTAATAAGTTTCATCACTCCCAGATTTTTTAAGCCTGCCAGAAAAGGTGTGTTTTAAGTCTACTTTTAAAAAGTATCATCCGTGCAAAATATTAATCGGGGGTCACAAATAAACAGAGGAGCTGTGAGTGGCATAGCGTTGATGCAGCAGTGTGCCTGGCATAAAAAACTGGAGGCAAGGAGAGAGGATGCATGCGACAGCCAGAATTTGTTTTGGGGGGGGGCTTGCACGGTTCCAGCGAGTCGGTAGGTTTAACATCTAACTACTTTAGGGAATCTAAATTGGCCAGTCATCATCATGGCTGAGGGAATATTTAACCCCCCCCCCCCCCCATCCCCATCCAGATGATACCAGTGCCGTGAACTTCAATGAGCGACAGCGCATCAATGGTGCAGCATTATGCAGGAGTGTCACTGCCGTATTTATATTTCTACTCATTAACATTAATGCACCAATGAGTGCAATGGCTGTATAATCAGAAGACGTACATATGAACATACTGTGATATAATTCTTGAATGCAAGATATTTTCATTCTAATTCTCATTTCTATTCTCAGTTCAGAGACAGGGGTGGGGGCTGACTGACGGTTGTGTGTTCATGTTTGTGCGAAGTTCAATAAGTCCGAAAATGTGGCTTAAATTCACAATTTTGCCATCTCACCAGCTGAACTGCCAGTGTCCTCCATGTCCAAAATGTGCGTAAGCAAAGGTCCTCAGTGGGTTTAAAGTTGCGCACATTTTACCGCCACAGTTTTCTCTATAAATGCCAAACTTGCCAATGATAGTGACTTATGCAGTTTTCAGACCCTGTTTTGTGCGTAAGCAAGCTTTATATATGAGACCTCATTATAAAATTGGAAGGAAGTGGAAGCTAAGATTGTCCATCACCTGGTTAATGAGCTAGCCAATAAGAAACTGCCATCACAGTCAATTTAACATAATTTGTCACTTAGATTAGCAAACTACCCTGGGATGTATTTAGGATGAATTGTCACCTGAGTCTCCATGCTTTCTGTTAGTTCAGTGCTGATGAAAGGTTGTTCTGGTTGCTTGATGAGTTGCTCCTCAGATTTCTGAATTCTTGTCAGCAGTATTTTACAACTCTCCACCCAATTGTTACAGTCTCTCTGGGGACAAAAATGGCAGTTTTTACTTTCATGTCAAAACCAAATGTACTAAAAAATATACACTAATTGCAACCCTTACTCATGTGGTCAAATGCTAATCGCTCATTTGCAAAACATTCTACAAATACTGAGAAATTGTGCACAGGCTTTATAAAGCATTTCAGAATGTTTCAGGGCTGCAGTGCAAGTTGGAAAGATGCAGTGGTCTTATTTACCTGAAGCTTTCTGCACTCATTTGTCTCATTTTCCATCTCAGTTTCATTCGGGTCCACCATCATCTTCTCCTCCAAAATTAAGTTGCATGATCTAAAATACAAATAGAACAGTTTCTATTGTATACATCCTGGAGAAAAACTTTTATGTCCAGATTGCATCTGACTGAGATATCAAAGAATACCAAAATCTAAAAGTAAAAAACATAATTAGGATGACCAATGTGTTTTTTGTTATGCACATAGAAAGTATATTATTGTTGCACTGGTTACAAAATAAACAAAGTACTGATTTAGACAGTTATACAACAGCAGAAGGTGACAACTGTTGATACCTGTTAACAATCCTGGAAAAATAGACCAGTTTCTCAGAAAGCATTTTTGCATCCTCAATTAAAGCCTGTAGTGAGCTTTCTGCAGTCTTGTCATGGTTTAGATCTCCATTCTCCTCCTCACTCTGGTTAGGTACCATGACAAGCAACAGATCCAACATCCAGTGAGTTTGGCCTACATGAAGACAAGTCACCTGAAAGGGGATGAGTCAATGAAACACTCATTTGCACCATAATAGTCAACTAAGAAAAAGTGAACAAAGCATTAGTTATTTAACCCTATAATACACACTGGGCCCAATAGCTGTTGAGTGACAAACTAAATGAAGGCAACTAAGATTTCATGGAGGCCAATTGCAGTAAACAATTATTGTACAAAATGTGAGGAACATATTTAAAAGAATAACATATCTCTGCAAGTCACGAAGCAATTATATCATGATTTATTTGTGGTTGGAAGTTCTTATTTCTTAGTTTTTGTTTTGAAAGACTTTTTGGTACTAGTAGCCTTTATTCACAGAAATCAGACAGGAAATGAGCAGACATACAAGGGAGGACCACATGCAGCAAAGGTCCCAAGAACGAGAACCAAACCCTGAACAGCTGCAAGAACTAATAGCTTCTGAATATGTGGTGCCTGCTCTGCCTCTATGCCACGCTTTGCCACATATTTTGTCTTATATGAAATTGAACACTCTATGAAGTTAGAGTTGCAACTTGAAAGTCAAAGACCCTGGTCCAACCCTCAGTTTAGATTCAATATGGCTGCCACACATGAAATGTAGTGAAAGTTGCAGGTTTAAACTGTTCAGTTGCACTTCTAATGGGTAGGATCTCATTACATCAATGGGAAGTACTATATAGTCTCTATTTGTGAACACATTCCTTTATTGTTAAATTGCAGTTAACAACATTGTTATCAGCTTGCATTGCTAATATTTGTTAGTCTGATAACAACAACAATAGGACAATCTCCCTTGTTATCTAACTCCAACAAAATCTTGCTTGATCTTGGTGTGACAAGTTGGAGATGCGTTTGTCTTAGAAGTCCCATCTGAGAATAAACTCCCACCTGAGTTGAGCGTTTTGTAGTTAGGGATTGCAACTCAGAAAACCAGTGGGATTTGCCATTTGAACACTGGCTAAAGTAACATCACTGCAGGACAATGTCTCCCACCCTATGCATGAAGCTGTAGCTGAACTGGAGAGTTCCTTCAGTGACAGAATGGTGCATCCTAGGTGCACAAAAGAACCTGATCACAGATTCTTCCTTTCCAGCAGCTTTAACTCCACAGGTGTTTACAATCCGCCTGTTATTTGCACATTCCTGTTGTTTGCAGTTTTTTCACTTCTTGTAAGTAGTCTGTTGTTTTTTATGCTCAATATACACGCACATTTTGTAAAGAAATTTTATCATCCCACTTAGTTACACATTTCTTTGAATCAGAGTATCTAACCCTAATCGTATTTTTAATAGCTTTTTAGTAATTTATTCATATGATGTAAATTTGCCCTTACTGTACAGTTTGTTATTCTTTCTTTCTGTTTTTATATTTTTACCTTTGTGTGATTCTAAATGATTTCATTTGTCTATCACTTTGCTGCAGGTACACCTGGATGTACACCAATAAAGATTATGTCTATTCTATTTCTTTTCTATTCCAAGTAGGCCTTCTGATGGTTTGAATCTAGTACTGTACCACCTTTATTTGTGGAAATGTAACTTTGGGTTTGAAGAAGTGGAACAAATTCCTTCTGTTGCTAATAGAAGCATCACAACAAAACCCTAACCAAATAGTTTCTGACTTGCAACTAGAACGAGGTTCATTCAGGCCCGGATACAACCCCCAACTTCTGAGACAAACCAAACACCGGGGGAGACCACCAACTTTCCAAGATCGACTTTCAGTTTTATTAGCGGTTCTATTTAATTTTTTCCAACTTGAAACTCCTGAAGTTACACCTCTGATTACAAAACAGAATCAACCAAAAAGACAATGCCACATTTTCCTGAGGAGCGTTTAAAAGTCACCTCTTCATGCAGTTTCTGGTTCTTGCTCTCAGTGAAGTTAGACAGTCTGTTTGTGAACTCCTGAACGCCATCTAACGCCTTTTTTGTCTCTGTGCTGTTTGAACAGACCCACACAACACAGAACTTTATCCAAATTATAAAGAATGCAGGAGGATATTCATGAATAAAAATCACATGCAACCCAAATTCCTGTAATAATTTGTTATGATTAACTGCTTGGTAAACATGTACTCTTATTTTAGTCTCATAACCTTATAAAAACTAGCCACGTATTCTGCTGGGGGATAAGAAACTATTATTCTTCAGTAGATCAAAAAACCCAATGAGGGTATTATTATTTTCAGGAAATTATAAACAAAAAATTTAGAAAATAAAAAAACGTTTCCACAATTAACAAAATTTCTGTTGCTCTAATAATAAAAACAGATCAGACCAAATAATGAGAATATTGATAATAATAAAGTAGCTTCGCTTTTGGCCATAGAAAAATGCAATGGACAATTCTTTTTTTAAAAGGCTCCTGAAATGTAGAAGCTTGTTTAGTAAATGTTATTAAATTAGGATTTTTTCCCACATTAAACTCAACTTATAATTTAAACTGTACCTTAAGAGATTTCATTTAAACATTTAAAAGGCAACAACACTATGTTAAAAAAAACAACAACAAAAAAACTTACTACAATTCAGGTTTGTTTTTGTCCTTTTGGTTCTCCGTTTGTGTGATGGAGAAGTGCAACAATATCTCTTCAGCTAGATTCTGCCAATCAAACAGTGCTTGTTCCAGTTTAAGCCAATCAGAGACAGACATCGCTATATTAGGATCTGGCATTTTGATCGCAGCGTTAGTTTTGGAGACCCAGGACTCCATAAATCCAACCAGGGACATAATCAGTCTGTGGATTCCTGCAAAAGTCATCCTAAATTACTTTCAGTATTTTAATTCAGTCCATAACTTAACGATTATCTGACTAAAATGAGATTCAATGAAATTCCGGAAAATAGAGACAAAACTTAAGTGAGCATGTCAACAACACTACATGTTTATAATAATAATCTGCTCTCACCACTCTCCCCACTGACTTGAATGTCAAATTGTTTGAGGAGTTCTGATAGGAGTCTGTCAAGCTCTCTTATGGTATGAGGACCCTCAGCAGACTCAGCGTCAGGAGAAGTGTGCCTTTCAAAGAGCTGAAGGCTCATATCCAGCCATTTTTCCAGGACACAGCGGAGTTCATTTAGTTTCTGCTGAAACAAAAGCTGTTTTTCACCTTGGAATTCCTCACATTGAAGAGCCAGCATCTGCAGGAACAAAACAGAGTGAAGCCTCAGGACAAAAAAGAAAAACATTGCTATTTACTGGATTACAGCATTTGAAGAAATCCCATATGATTTTTAGAATGGTGTTCATAACCCATTGAGCTTTTTCATATGTTGTCAAGTTATAACCACAAACTTATATGTATTTTCTTGGGTTTTTATGTGTTAGATCAACACAAAATAGTGTAATCTGCAGTCTGTGAAGGGCTCAAAGGTTTGTTAGAGAACATCGGTGAGAAAAACAGCATAATGTCTGCTACAAGCAATAAGGTGCTCTGGCTGAGGAGATCAAATCAAAACTTTTTCAACTTCATGCAAGACAACCATAGGTTGCAGAAAACAATCTCTTATCCTGAAGACACTATCCTCACTGTAAAACATGGAGGTGGCAGCTTCATGGTGGGGGGATGCTTTGCTATCACAGCATCATAAGAAGATGGAGTCACAGGACAACCTTTAAACAAAACTTGTAAGAGGCAGCAAATGACTTAAGACTGGTGTGGAGTTTCATCCTTCAGCAGGACATTGAGCCCAGATACATCCAGAGCTACAATGAAATGGTTTAAATCAGTTTTTCTTAAACCTAGTCCTTGGGGCCCACCATCCTACATGCCTTAGATGTGTCTATGTGTCAGTACATCTGACATGGCAAGAAGTGTTGCAGAAGCCTATTTATCACCCTTTTATTCATGTCTGGTGTTCCACCACGAAGAAATCACCTAAAACATGGCGCACCATGGGCCCTGAGGACCAGGGCTAGGAAACACTGGTTCGGATCAAACCATATTCACCTGCTAGAATGACCTAGCTACATTTGTACCAGCACTTTGAAATTGCTTTTCACAAACAAATGTCAGTCTCTAGATATACGGTATAAACTGTTAGACACAGCCATGTAGCTGTTAGAGAAGTGAAAAGATGCGACAGTGGCTCATGAGTTAGGAGTTTGTCTTGTTGCCGGTTTCGAGCCCCCACTCCATCCGTCTCAGTCATGTCCTTGGGCAAGACACTTCACCTGCCTTGCCTACTGATGGTGGTCAGAGGGCCCGGTGGCACCAGTGTTCAGCAGCCTCGCTTCTGTCAGTGTGCCCCAGGGAAGCTGTGGCTACAATGTAGCTTTCCGTCACCAGTCTGTGAATGTGTGAATGACTGAATATAGTGTGAAGCGCTTTGGGGTCCTCAGGAACAAAATAAAGTGCTATACAAGTATAGGCCATTTACCATTTTACCATTTGTAAAAAAAAAAAAATGGTGAAAACAATGTTGATTTTTCTTCCTCTTCACAATTCTGTACTACCTTGTGTTGGTCTGTTACAATAAATCCTAGTAAAATACATCACACTTTGTTTTTAAATTGTTTAAGCGGTATTCATCTTTTCATATTCCCTGGTCAAATAAAAACATTTAAATGTTGACAGAAGTGAAAAAACAACTTTCAGATCAAATAAGATATGACAGAGAAGATATATGGACCAGAACTGGTATGTACTATAACAACAATGATAAAAGATTAGGTAAATGCAATTATTTACTAGCATAACGTAGATATGATCTAATAAATACTGTGTACCAGGAGTCTGTAACTCCAGTCGTTGAGTGCCGCTGTCCTGAAAACTTCTGGATGTCCCTGCTCCAACACACCAGAATTAAATAAAGGGTTGTTGACCAGGCCTTTGGAAAACTTACTGACATGCCAAGGAGGTAATTCAGCCTTTTGATTCAGGTGTGTTGGAGCAGGGATGCATCCAAAAGTTTCACGACAGTGGCACTCGAGGACTGGAGTTACAGACGCCTGTTATGTCCCCGTAGGTGGATAACATCCCAAAAAACAAAGAATACAAAGAAAAATAAATGTCCTTTCTTACATGTGACCACTGCTTTAAGTCTGCATGAATTCCTTCAACTGCTGCTCTGTCATATTTTGGATCAGGATCCCTGGTAACATCAGAAGAGCATAATTAGTGCATGATTAATTTCAATAAAAGTGCAATATAAGATTCAAAAAGATTTCCAGAAAGTTTATTTCAAAAATTATTTCCTTACTTGTTCTGTGTATTGAGGAAAAGAGACCACTTGGTGATGCCTTGCTGCGTGGAGTTGACCTGTGCAAACTGAGCATGCTCAGTGTTCTTCAGCTGGGACATGAGCCCAATCAGCTGTTCTTTCCAGTAGCTGGTTATGTCAACTATGTTATGTAGATCTTGTGTATCCTACGGTAGGAGTAGCACAGTCAAACTCTAACGTAGACCTGTTGTGGGAAAAAAAGAATAGTGTGCTTTTTACTTTCACCTTTGTGGAGATGTAGAGGAGGCAGTGCTGTGCTGTCTTGAACCAGCCTTTCTCACTGACATGCAGCTCACTGACAAGCTGAAGGTTCTTCACTTTAATCACCTGAGAGAAGAGACACAGCTTAACAAAACCTCCAACAAGCATGGATTCAACAGACATGTTTAGGAGCTAAATATATGCTTTGATACAAATCTATGAAGCTTTGTTTCTAATCTAATATCAAATGCACTCCTAATTGTCTAACTCTTTGGTTTATTGTGTTACACATGGCTGGTGAGCCACAGCTGTTGGTAAACTAGACCAAAAAAATTAGGATATTGCAACATCACAAGATAGTAGAGATGGAAAAAGAACAATGTACACAAAAGAAGAGAACAGCACAACATAATGGCTTCTTGTACTTTTAGGGCGAGGTTGAAGGTGAACTGGCTCCAACAGTCTCTGTCTTCAGTGATTTGTCGCAGCTGATCCCCTAGACGAGCCCTATGCAGCTCATACAGCTGGTGGTAACCCTGGACAACACTTAGAGAGACACATTTGTTATTTTAGAGGTAACATTTTTGTGTTTTTATTTAAATCCATGTTTAAAACCTGCCCCATTTCTGATCCATCATGTGGAAACTCATACAAAATTAAAGCTAGGATACAGCAATCAGGACGGTGCACAGAAGTAGAACCAAGCAAATGTACTAATATAAACTATACGATATAGACTTATTTAATTTACTTAATGAATGGCAATGTAGCATGTCTTTATTCACTGTTATAAGTGTGCAAGACTGACTCTGAGCTGCTGTGAGTCTCTCTGATGTCTTCAATCAGTTGCTCTTGTACAAGCTCCACCTGCTGGGAAACAAACGCATCGTGGTCTCTGATTTTTGATAGCTGCCTGAAGAGAGAACACAAATGTAAAAACACAGAAATTAGAAGATAAACCTTCACCTTTGTTTGAGTAAGAGCAAATATTTAAATTGAGGGCATTTATTACTTATTAAAATAGCCAGTCTATCAAAATCTCCCTGATTGCTCATTTTCTCACAGTAGTCTGACCCTGATCTACACACATGTTAATCTGCTGGATGGACGCCTTGATGCGGTAGATTTCCTCAATGAGACGGCGGTCCAGAGCCCGCTGCGCCACCACCTCAGTGTGTAAAGCCCTCAGGCGGTGTGGGATTCGGTCCAGCAGAGACTGGTACCGCTGTCTGGAACAAAAAAAAAAAAGAAAGAAAGATGAGCTCCTGGGTTTCTTTTCCAAAACCATGTTTTTAATCTCACACTGAAAAAGACAACCTTTAACCTGTGGTTGAGGATGCCAGACTTTTATTTAAAAATCTCCAAGTCTTTCATAGAGTTTATGAAACCACACATTTCAACAGGACTTTTAAAGAGAAAGAGGCCCACAGGATCACAGATCCTCCACCATGCTTAACTAGGCATATGAGGGCATTTCCCCCCACATTCATCCTTTGTTTCAGATGGAGTGTTTATTACTGAAAAACTCAATATTAGCTTCATCTGACCAAAGTGCGCTGTTTGAGTTGATGCCTGAGGAAAGTTCAGATAACTACAAATTTTTGCAACTGTCACAGTAAAATAGAAAAGCTTGTTATTTTTGGCACGCCTCCAAAAGAACCAGTTACGTTTATTTGAGTCAAAATCCTGGGGTGTTTGTGTTTTGGTTTTCTTCTGTTTGTATTTTGATTATTTCCTTGTTTATTTAAATCAGTTTAGGTCTTGCTATATCAGTTCATTCCTTCATGTTAGTTTATTTATTTGTTAGTTCTGTTCTTTGTGCTTGTTGTAGTTTGTTCCCTTAGAACAATATTGTTCTTTTACCTTATTTTATAGTTTCTCTGAGTCCCAATGCAGCTCTTTCTGTTATTTATTCACCTTTCCCCAGCCTGCCAGTTTACTCCCCTTCACAACTAATTCATTTTACCTGATTCTCCTCTGCCTGCATGTTCCCTCAGCTGTTCCCATTTGCCTCTGATTAGTTCTTCTGGTTTGTTTTGTCATTTTCACCTCTGCTTGGTATTTAAGCTCCTGGATTTTCCTTGTTTGTTACTGGATCCTTCTGTTCTACTGCCTGTTACTTGACCTGAGTGCCATGTCGTGCTCCTGATCTAAGCGCTGTTATTTTATGAAAGATATCACAATTATCTTCCCAAGCTCCTGTTTGCATTTTGGTTTAGCTCCAACTATATGACGGTATGCTCCAAAATGATTGTTGTATTTGTTTTTACCTCCCCCAAGAGGTAATGTTTTCATGCCCATCTGTCTGTCTGTTTGTTAGCAACATAACTCAAAAAGGTATCGACGGATTTTGATGAGATTTTCTGAAAATGTCCGCAAAGAGACCAGGAACAACTGATTACATTTTGGAGATGATCTGACATGAAGCGCGTATCCACCCACTGACCAAGAGGCCCTCCTTGCACAGGAGCACCGCTACGGTTGGACCGTATTCACAGCAAATTAATCGCGTATGCACGAATCTCCCCTCTTTGCCCGAAGACCACAGAGATAGCACGAACACAGCCATGAGTCTCATTAACAGACATTTTATTGGAAAAATACCGAAAGTTAGAATTAGATAACAACATGGGCATGAGGGGCTGAGTGGCCCTGGCAGAGTTCTGCGCTCTCTGAATGCTTTTCTAGTTTGTTTGTTTGTCTGTCTATTAGCAACATAACTCAAAATGTTGTGGACAGATTTTTGAGAAATGTTCAGGAAATATGAGCAGTGGGACCAGGAACAAATTATTACATTTTGGGAGTGATCCAGACCATCCTGTGACAGGGGCCGGGGGGACTGAACTGCCTTGGCGGAGGTCTCCACTTTCCGAGTGCTTTTCTAGTTCAGGGATTGTTGGGGGTACAAAAACTATGCCATATTAATTTTTTGCTTAGCAATGATATCTTAACATGCCTCCCCCCCACAATCCATTGAATATTGGAATTTGCATTAAAGACCTTATGTAACTGCAATAAAATATTATTTTAAAGGCATTTTTCATACATTTGTTCATGTCTGTGAATTAACTCTTTGGTTTTAAGGCTTGTATGGTCCATCAGAAAGCACCCACTCCAGTTATATATGTTGGTTGCAAACCTGAGTTTGGCGAGGAGCTGTCCTCTCTCAACACAGCCCACGGTCACCTGCCGGATCAGTTCATGGAAAACAATGTTGTAGATGTTCTGCTCAGTCCTCACCAGTTCCAGCAAGCCCTCGAGCTGTAGAACAAGTCATTTAAAATTTGGTTACACTTCTTCCCCTTCGGCTCGAACAGGTCCCCTCTCATAAAATAGTGAAAAAGTTTTTTACAATTTGTTTTACTACTTTCAATGGATCAAATGTTTTAAGCTACCCCATCCCTAAACATAGACAGTGATTTTGAAGGGAGAGGTGTAGATGTGTAGATTTATTAGAAATTGATAGAAAAACATGTGGGGATTACAGTTTATCAAAAATAAACTGTTATGTGGGTCAAAATTATTCCTAAGAGACCAGTATAGGCATATGCAAATCCCTGTGCAATGAACAGAACCATACAGCTATAAAATAAAAATAGATAAAAAAATCCACCTACATACATTCGTTCTTCACTGACTGCATGGTGGACGCTGTTTAGCAATCCTGGTGTGTTTTTCTATTTTAATGATGCAAATTAAAGGTTTTTCTATGTAAAAAAAAAATAAAAATACATCACAGCTTTGTGTCAGTTGCAAAGGTAGAAGAAACTTACTTGGCACAGCTCAGTCAGCTCTTCACTTTGCTGATCCACTCCGGCCTTTTCCAGCATGTCATCCATCATCCTCATCAGTTGAATCACTTCCAGTCTGCCACTGGGCCTCCTGGACACAGAACATTTCCACAAATATATTATTGCACACAAATACAGAGTGCTGTGATGTTTAACAGAGTCTGTTTTACCAGCATGTTTCTTCCATGAAGGAAGAATGAACTGTTACATATTCTTTTTCCTTGTCTATTTAATGAATTTATATGTTTTCACTCACAGTGATGGAAGGACTCTTAACTTCTGCTCCTGATCTTTCAGCTGCACTGTGAATGCACTGTGAAAGAGGTACAATATGAAATATGGTGGAAAAACTCAGCTTTACCACAATCATCATGTAGGAAGTGGATAACATTAAGGAAACTTACTCTTCATACAACTCAAGGCATCGAATCCCTTTGTTCTTCACAATGTGATATTCTTCAGGGATCACATTTTCTGAGACACCCAAGTTCTGAGAGACAGAGTGGTGAGAATGACGGCATTATAAGATTGGTTTGTCTGCTTATTCAAATTAAAGGCCAAAGCCCACAGCTGGTTAACCCAAAGCGAACTGAGATGGGGAAACAATTGTGAAAACCTTTAAAAGGAGGAAGTAAATAGAAAAAAAACTTTTTCTTTTACAGAAAAGGGACAAACCAAGTAGTGAAACTGAGTTCAAATTTCCATCTGTGATATTTAGACAGAAGACTTGACCTATATGGATATTCAAGTGTTTCAAATAAAATAAAAAAACGTTCTCTCCGGGTATTCCAACTTCCTGTTAGGGAATATTTCTGTGTGATTAGGATTTTATTGATTAGTTACATACTCAGGAAGTGCATCTAGGAGAGAAGATCATGTAGAGAAAACAAAACGCTTCTGTGCGTAATGTTTCAATAGGCAATACATCAGAGACGTCAGTAAGCAGCAGAATGTTAACAGTACATTCGAGCCTTGGGAGATTGCTTTCTGATTCACTGTCACACTATTAGAGATGGCGGGGAGAAAACACTCGGACGGAAGAGAATGTACGGACTGTCACTCTAATCCGAAGCGGTGCTGACTGTCTCTCCAGGAGAAGACACCAGGTACGGACACGGAGACTGAGCTTTTGCCGTTAGGAGATAAACATTGATTGCTAAATACTATTTAAGGGTTTGGGTTAGAAGGGTTGGGTAGGAATGTGAGTACGGTACTGTTTTGGGTCCACCCTGTTCCTCCATGTTGGCCAACATGAATATTAAATACTAAAATGCCTGAAGGACTCGGTTTCATCTTTGTTTATGAAGAAGCTATTTTTAGCCAAAATAAATGGCACCCAACGTGGCCTCAGCAAGCAAAGCAGGCTGACAGGGGTGAGATCAAGAAGAGGGGTTATTTTTCCCGGTAGATGATTTCACAAGGGAGGCCTTGAGAGTGTCCCTGAAGCAGCTTTCCGCGGCCTGGGAGAGAAACTCCGGTGAGACCGAGTCCTCTTTAAAAATAGTTATAACGAGTGATAAACACAAAGACGCAGTGTTTTAGTTCAAAACCATGACTGTTAGGTTCATGGATTAATCTAAAGTACTGTTAGGTGGGTTGGAAACGCCTACTATATACACTTCTATTTTGAATGTGTGTGTCGCTGTTTGTCCTGTGCGTCTCTGTGTTTCCCTGTGATAGACTGGCGACCTGTCCAGGGTGTACCTCGCCTCTCGGCCAGTGACCACTGGGGATACCCCCCCCCTCAACCCTGCACAGACAAGCGACTTTAGACAATGGATGAACTTAAAAACATGGACATCATTTTACCTTGACACATCATTTGAATCTTATTTTATCTGTGACATTTAAAAAATGTTTAAAGGGGCTATATGCAAATTTTCCCCCAAAATAAACGTAACAATAGCCTTTTTATTTGACCATTTATCAAATCAAATCAAACTTTATTTATAAAGCGCTTTTCATACAATAAGTTGCATCACAAAGCGCTTTACAGATTAAAATGACCCCACATAAAACGACATTCCCTTCCCTCCCCCACAGATTTAAAAGCATGGTCACAGTTATACCCCCCTCCCCCCAACCCGTCTCCCATGCACACACACAGTTAAAAGCAACAGTAAAAAAGGACATTGGGCCGAGTGCAGATTAACCATGCAAGGAAACCCCATCAGAGGAGCCATCTGCCCCGGCAGCGGTAGATCAACAGCAGCAGCCGAGGCGCTGACACCGGGCGTCCAGTGGAGGCAAGGCCAAGACTCCCACCTCCACCCAAGCTCCACCTGGAGAGCACCCAGGCAGCCACAGCCGACCACCGCTCCCGGGGCAGAGGGCTCCCACAGAGGAAACACTGGAACGGGGATTAAGATAAATTAAAGTATAAAAATAAACAGTAAATTAATGTGCTAAGATTAAATAGTAAAACACTGATAAAAATATAATCATATAAAACATGCAGAGCAATTAAACAAACAGTAATAAATAATAAATCAATTAAACGCTTGGCTAAAAAGGTGAGTCTTGAGCCTGCTCTTAAAAACATGAACGTTCTCTGCAGCCCTGAGGTCCTCTGGCAGCCTGTTCCAGAGGTGAGGGCCATAAAACTGGAAAGACGCCTCACCATGCATGTGTGTCCTGACTTTTGGGGTCACAAGGAGACGGCTGCCAGAGAAACGCAAAGACCGCGAACGCTCATATGGTAAAAGCAGTTCAGAGAGATAAGAAGGCCCAAGACCTTTAAGACAGTTAAAAACCATTAAAAGAACCTTAAAATTGATCCTGAAATGTACGGGAAGCCAATGCAATGATTTTAAAACAGGTGTAATGTGTTCCTGCCTCCTGGTCTTCGTCAGGACACGTGCTGCTGAATTTTGTAGGACTTGTAAACCTGAAATACTCTTTTTGGGAAGACCAGAAAGCAGGGCATTACAGTAATCAATTCTACTGAAGATAAAAGCATGCATCAGTGTCTCCATGTTGGCCCGAGAGAGAATGGGGCGGACTCTGGCAATGTTCTTTAGTTGATAAAAACCTATTTTAGTAATATTTTTAATGTGAGGAATAAAAGTCTGCTCAGAGTCAAAAATCACGCCCAGCTTCTTCACTTGTAAAGAAGGATTAAAAGACAGTGATTGTAGTTTTGGTAAAAGTTTCTCTCTCTGAGCCTCAGGACCGACTAAAACTTCAGTTTTGTCCTGACTTATGACTCAAACATCTCCTGATGAGCATACTGACACCTTGTCAGCTCACAGTGGGTGCACCTATAAGCCTGTATCCAATTTTTTCTATTTTCTGTCGGGTCGGATTTTCCCGCGCTGTCTGCGGATGTGACGTCAAGCGCGTTCATGTTAAATGTTTCAGATCACTCTGCCACCACCGCTAGTCAGCACTCGCAAGCAGTTCAATGGATTGTGCGAATACACAGAAGAGACCAAGAACAACTCTGACACCAACAGTAACTCCACATAAGACTAAAAAAGTTAAACCCCTGACAAGTGCCCGAAAAAGATCGAAGATTGAGAGCGACTGGCGTAGGAGCGCGCGCTGCGAGAGTGAGCAGAAAGGAAGAGCAGTTCCGTTTTTTGGCCACAGGTGTCAGTCGCGAGTTTAAATTTCAGAAAATTGCATATAGCCCCTTTAATACAAACTCCTAGATTTTGTTGGAGGAATTTCCAAGTTACTTTAGCAACACTTTCCCATTTGTTGCTAAAGGAACTTGGACTAATAATAAAATGTCCTCTTTAATAATGGTTCTTTTTTTCTTTCTCAGGCTCCTAGGTATCTAAACATCATGCACTGCTTTTGAATCTATGTTATAACACAATGGACACTCTCAAAATTACAAGGATGATAAATAACAAAGTAAATGAAATGTCAACCACCTGCTTTTGCAGCTCACCTGTGTGTCTCCGATGCCAATTTTCTCATTCACCGGTGGGAGAAGAGTCATTTTCCTCTGTGTAAGCACAGCATCGCACAGGAATGAAATATCCCTACAGGGGCATCACACACACAGAGAAGAAACATGTATTATTCTATATATATAGTGTTTTTTTTTTATGCAGATTTTTAAAACTGTTATCTATTATTTGATGCAATCATAATAAATACTAAGTCATAGTCAAAGGAAAGGAGCTATTTGTTCAGTTCTTAGTCCTTATATTTTAGAAAATCATCTGATGTTTACGGGTTCTAAAACTATTTTAATCTAACGTTAAGTGTACAAAATCACACAACAGATTTTACTATATCAATAAAAAAGGTATAACGATGAAGTCAAAATTGGAAAGCTTTGTATTAAAAACCTAGGTACACCAGATGATTCCACAGCTTGGAGTATGATGAGTTTAAGGCCAGGCTACAGCTGTGGGACACATGGACTCATATTTGACTCTACAATACTTTGGTACAAAAAGGAGTCCATGACTGACTACAAACTACTTGTGGCTGCCAAAAAGAACCCCAAATCATCAACCCTCCAACACAGTGACCAAACACAGTTGATTTATGGGGTGTTTTTTCTATGTTTGCTTTAATGAACCTCAATATTTACCATGTTAACAAACTTTGGATTTCTCTGACCACTGCACTGACTAACATTAGGGTGAATTGCTTGGGACACCCACTCCCGGAAGAATCGGCTTCTTTTAAATGATTTTTACTTGTGTATAGCATTTCCCACCGCAAAACGATGGACTTCAAATAGTCTGGGAACGACTGCATAATCATTCATCAGATTTATGCATGGCAGCAACTGCTTCTTTTCTCTTGGCGCGCACACACAGATGTATGCTTCTGAGCTTTTAAACCGCTACAACTCTTCTTTTTCTACCGGCGGTCGCACTGATGATGACCAGTTGACCAAGTGCATTTGATTAGCAACACATGGCTGCTTCTGTCCCCTTAAAATCCTTTGGAAGCGGCAAAAGGTGTGCATAGAGTTTCCATTTTGGCTGAATAGCCAAGCCTCTGCATGCTTAGAAGGTCATTCTGGCGTTTGATTCAGATGTGTTGCTGGGATGCATCTAAAAGTTGCGGCACATTGGCTCTGGAGGATTGAAGTTGGAAACCCCAGCCTAATAGTAGCTAGACATACTTAAGTGCTTTGTTTATTAAATCTGAGCTGTAAAGATATAAAAGTCACATATGGCAACAATTTCTATAAACATTTGCGATTGTCTCATCTCCCTGACTGACCTGCCGGCTCCTGTCAGTGATGTTGGCTGTTCCAGAAAGTATTTGTATTTGCTGCGTCCAAGTGGATGATGCCAAACTGCATCTGGCCGTCTGACTCCACAACTCTGTACAAAAGTTCATCTTAAGAACATTAAAAGACAAAAAAAGCACATCCACAATTGCTTCTGATGAAGTAAGCAATGGCACCTAAAGTATCTTAGCACAGTTTGGTTTCACAGTATGGAATTGGGTACATTGCTCAAGAACATGTTATATTGGTGCATTTTAGATATCTTGTATTTTTCAATAGTAAAAATCCCACGAATTCCTGTGTATCAGTGATTTACGAGGCGTCCTTTTTTGTTGTTGCTACGAATCAAATCTGATCAGATAACAGATGATAGAACACTGCAATATGTCTTGCCTTTGAGCTTATAACAGTAAACAAAGATAAAAAAGTCGAGCAAAATGACCACTTTTTATTGTTATTTTATCAACCTGTCCTGGTATGTTTTTTTTAGTCTTTTTACTAAATAAACTGCTGCAAAAATAAAGTATGAGCACCCTTACAGATTTCTTTATATTTGACTTATTTAGTCATAGATTTATGTTTCAGACCAAGATAACCTGAGTAAATACAATCAAGGGTTTTCAAATAAAGACTTCCTTGATCAAGAGCTATGAAAGTCCAACATGAAAAAGTAATTTCAACCCTTGTTAAATGGGGAATTCAATGTAATTAACCACATTCATTGGTAAGGGTTCATAATTCATTATTCAAGGGACTGAAAAGACAAAAGTTTTTGTTTTTGGTTTGTGGTAATTGATGGAACTATAAATATCATCACTCTTTCACTATTTAAGCTCAAACGTACTTTGGCTATTTAGCAAAACAGTGATACGAAGAACACCAGCAGGTCCACCTCGGAATAGCTAAAAAAGTAAAATAAAATAAAGGTTTTAGAGCAACCAACTCACACCTGCACTTAAATACGATTGAGACGTTGAAGCAACTTAAACAAGCCTTTCATGCTCGAAACCCCCCAATGTGAATAGATTAAAATAGTTCTGCAAAGAGCGGGTGGAAATTAATCCACATGACATTAGTTTGGATAGCATTTTTTGTCTTTTGATAAATTAAATAATTGTTTGTAAACTGCATTTTGTATTCACTCAGGTCTTATTTGTGTTATTAAAACTTGTTTAATGATGTGGACTTTTTAAGTATAACAAAAAAGTAAAAGACAGAAGAAATCTGTAAGAGGGAAAAAAATTATATATATATATATATATATATATATATATATATATATATATATAATTTTACACAGAATTTACAAAAAAGATCATTAATAACTCAAATCCACCCCTAAAGAGACAAACCAGATGGCTAAACTAAAAGGCCCAGGAGGGGGCGGTAAACATACAATTTTTTTTCCCTTCTAAACTTACAGATGAAGTGTCACATAAGGCAGCTATACATATAATTATAAGAATCTTTAGCAATCTTCATCCAGATTTTGTCCAAATATTTTAAGCAGGATGTCAGTTTCTTCATTCAAACTAAACACACGTTTGTGAGGAAGATTGTAGAAAAATGATGCTTTAAACAAATGCAAGTATAAATCGCAGTATATCATGTAAAGTAAAAAGACAAATAAGTACTTCACAGTTTCGGTGATGTGCAGTGTGGCCCTGTGTGCTCCTGCTGGAGACAGTGGAGGTGAGGCTGAGCAGCAGTTCAGGTGGGATGCCCGGTTGTTTGACAGGAAGAGGCTCTTTCTCCCTGATCTCCTGATCTAGAACTTGGATGTTCAGGTCAGCCACTACGAAAAATCAAGCAAATACTCAATATGACTGAACTGGAAAAATTTCACAGTATTTTTCACTAAAAAAGGATTCCAGACTTTATTATAAACGTTAGAATTAGCTTTGATTGATGTTTCTAAAGCCTTTCTAAACATCTTCCAAAGTTCTTCTTTGGGGTTTAGCCCCTTTTTCTCTCATTTCTAGTACAATGCTTGACCCTTTTGAGAATGCTTTTTATATTTTTTTGGTAAGTCCCTTGTTTCAGTCTAAAGTGGTCCTAATGCCAAGAAATCATTGAAACTGCATATTTTGTAAAAAAAAAAAAAAGTTACATAAATCTTAAATTGTGCTTTAAGGAACCTGTGTTCAGTGTAGAATTAAAATTACATTTCTAAGATTTTGAACTAGAGATTTCATCCATCTGTCCATCCATATTCTATACCCGCTTATCCTCGCAGGGTTGTGGAGCGGCTGGTGCCTATTTCCAGTGGTTATAGGCCGAGAGACATGGTACACCCTGGACATGTCGCCAGTCCATCACAGGGCAACACAAAGACACACAGGACAACAGCCATGTTTTTGGATGTGGGAGGAAGCTGCAGCCCCGGCAGAGTTGCAACACGTGCACAGAATGAACATGCAAACTCTATGCAAAAAAAGCCCAGACCGGGTTTTGAACCCAAAACCTTCTTGCTGACAACTTCCTTTTTCTTCTTTTTTCTTTGCATTGTTGCACCTTCACAGGCCTTACTTCCAAGGCAGAAGGGCATATTGTCGATATCAAATACTTTGGCTGATCAACAGTGTTTCTTTGCACAATTGTAACATTTTTTTAGCTTTTAAACCTGCTGTTAGTTTGGGGGCTTAACGTAGCAGCTGAGTTTGCTTATCTCTTTTGTAGACTCTTGACTGGAGTCAGAAAATGGCTGATAAGGTCAGAAAATATTTTATTACATATAAGTCCAGCTCAATTGACTTAGTTGCAGAGGTGGGCTGTAAAGAGTTACAGTTACTCAGTTACATTTATACAAATATTTCTAAGAGTAGTTGTGCTGCACCATACTTTTACTTGAGTGATATTATTTTGAAGTAAAACAATTTTCTTACTTTAGTACAAATTTTGCCTATACTCTACTCACCTCTGATTATTTAACTGAGTGAAGAACAAGCATGTTTTGCCTTTTTCTAATGTCATCGTTAGGTTCTGTAGAGCCTGCTCATTTTGTGACAAGTTAATATTGAATATACAGTATAAGCTTGTCACTGGAAGTAGTTTGCCCTGTTTAAACGTACGTTATTTACTTTAGGTGGGTGTACTGAAGATATATTACTAAACCAATTCCCTACGATGATAACTGCTGGCAAACAAAACGTAACTAGTTGATGCCTTGGACCAATTTCATTTTTTACCTTCACAGTTTTATTTTAACGATGAAATAAATATAAATTTGTTGCTCTTTTAACTTCAGCCACATTCACAGTTTTCATCTGCTTGATCAAGGGTCTACAACCTGCAGCTTTGAAGCAGCAAGTGGCTGTTTGGCTCACATAATATATTAAAGAATGAAATAGTGCCCTGTTTTATTTTTTGTCGTTATTTTTGTTGTTTTTTTTTGTTCTGTAACCCCATTAAAAACACACTGGCTCCGCCCTGGTCACCCTGGTAAATGTAATCTAGAACCGCCACTATTCTCAGTATTTAAGTATCACTAAATACTGTAATAAATTAAGTAATTTTTTTAACGACTAATTTTTACTTATTATTGAGTAATATGTCTTTGATGTAACACTGCCCTTTCTCACCTCTGTTTAATTATTTTGCACAGAATTTACAGTTGTACCGTATAAAATGTACAAGAGCGCAGATAATCGTTTTAAGCCATTTATACAAAAGTTTCCTGAACTATTAACTGATGTGGCGTGCCTGGCCACAGATAATGTTTTGTTTGTAAGTTTCTGAGCAGCACTGGCACGTCGCAACAGCCTCCAGCACCGGATGGATGTGAATAATTTACCGTCTTCTCGCTCTCCCCTGGACGAGCTTGGCGCTGAACTGGCTCTGGCCGTGGACAACGACATCTTTACCGACCTACGATGATAGAGAATGGGATAACCTTTCAACTCTGACTGAGCCACGAAGGCGAGAAGCTAATGTATGTTATCTTAAATAACATTTTAAATAAGTAAGAACTAAAGTGCCTTTTCCTCGCTTTTCCTCCACTGTCTTCTGGGCTTCCTCGTCGTGTTGCTATGGAAACGGCTTGCCCACCAGCTGCTCTTCTACTCAACATTTTACGGCCTCGGTTTAACTCCATGGTGCATTCTAGTGAACTCGTACATTAGCCTTTACATATTGAACCGGCTTCAAAATTATAAAAGCATTACATCTAAGCAGTTTCTTATTCAACTCTGTGTCAAATTAATCTGCAATACTTAATCTTTGATTCAGTCTAATTCAAATAATGTTAACCTTTTTAAAAATGCCATTGCAATCTTTAGCAACACTTTTTCTTCTAGTAAAATGTAAGATTACGCAGTGTCTTCAGTGAGTGACATTATTTTCTTTTTTGTTTCTCATTAGGTGTTCCAGTTAAGCGTTTTTATGTCTGTGCAAATAATTATGTTGAACACAGTATATTTCTTTGAAAAATATTATTTCAATATGGGCTTTTATTTTCTGTAATTCTTGAGAGTTTTAATGAAGGCAAGTGGACTTTTCTTGTGGTCTTAAATTCTTTTCGTCTCTCATCCAAGAGGCTTCTTCAGGTCTGAAAACTGGATTGGGAGTATCAGATTTATAAATCTATGGTTAAGGCTCACTTATGGGGGCTATCGTTATACCTAGGGAGGCTATCAGGGTTGCGTAAGCTTCCAAGCACTAAGCAATCCTCTGTTCAAGTTTGGTTTCATATGTAACCAACCTTGATCAGAGGATGCGGTTTGAGATCCCCCTTTACATACACATACAAAGCAGCCTTGAGTTGCCTACCCAAGAAGTTTAACCAAAACTCACACATTGAGGCATGTGACCAAAATAGTACATAGTTACATAACCGGGGCCGTTTCACCGTTAACACCAAGGTTGCTTAGTGCTTAGAAGCTTACGCAACCCTGATAGCCTCGTTAGGTATAACGATAGCCCCATTAGTGAGCCTTAACCTTAGACTTATAAATCTGATAGTTTTCAGAACTGAAGAAGCCTCTTGGATGAGAGACGAAACGTATTCAAGACAACAAGAAAAGTCCAGTTGCCTTCATTTAAACTCTCAAGAATATCATGTCCTGGATGACTGAGAATCTACACCAACGTTTTTTATGTAATGAAATTAGAACTGATTTGTTTCATTGTTTAATTATTTTCATGAGAGATGCAGTGATCAGGCATTTCTGATAAAAACTATTTCCATTTTTCTTTGAAGTCTGATCTGTCAATTCTGAATATGACAGATTCACATTTTCTTCTATAGGCTATAACACATAAAAAAACAAAAAAGTGCTGCAAGTAATTTATTACAAACAATATTTGTGTACCCAGAAGAACAAAAAGGCTAAACAACCAAATAAAGAAGCCTGGTTCTGTTCCAGGAATCACTGTGGAATCCCTGGAGATCATGGTGGACAGAAGGATTCTTCATAAGATCAATAAAAGTATTGACAACTCTAAACATCCTCTTCAGGAGACTGCTTTACAACAACAGAGTGTCTTCAGTCAAAGGCTTCTTCAGAGTTGTAATACAGACTGCTACAGGAAATCCTTCCTGACCACAGCCATCAGCATCTACAACAGCTTTTTGAAGAACCCAGGATAAAATGACTTACAACAACATTGCATATCCCTTTGAGATCAATAAAGTATTTTTTGAAATACATTTGAATTAAACCCAGAAAATTTCAAAATTCTTCCCCTTTAGGCATCAAAGCACAACCTTTATACGAGATTTTAAGCCAACAAAAACTGATTTTTCACTATTTAACTTGCTGATTGTGGCCGACAAAGGGAAAATTGCCCGATTCCGATCTGTAGCCAATTGAACGGTGCATATCTGGTTTTCAGCCCTATATTAAACTATTTAGACACAAAATATTGCATATTAATACATAACTTAAACAATGAAACATTAAAACACTGAAATTTACGCGTAATTCAGATGTTTGGACTTTAAACTGGAAAAACTGATTCACATTTTTTGTTCTCAATAAATTCTTTTTTTCCCAGCTTCTGTTGCCTCTGTTGAACAAATCAGTTTGTGTGAATACATTCCTGTGCAAGGCAGAGTTTGAAGATATCGCGCATGCGCCACACGTTCCACCGGAAAATGTTTAATAAAACTACAGAGTAATTCATCTTTGACACAACACACGATCTTCGCCGCAACTTATCGGACACAATACGAGCAACTCCACGAAGCTCCTACTAAGTAAGTAAGTTGACAGCTTTCTAAACGGCTACGTATGGTCACGTTAGGGTTACATCTGCGAGCAGATAGAGATGGAGACTCGTTTCCCTTCTTCGCTCTCGGATGTTTTTCCCTCCGGAGCCGGGCGGGGTGTTCCTGAAAAAGCTCAGTGGTCCAACTGTTTTGGACTTCGAGCTGGTTAGCGTTAGCCAAAGTTAGCTTTAGCTCCCAGTTGTAGTCTAGCAGACGTACCCAGGTACTTCCTGTTCAGCCCGCATTCACCTGTTTTGACAGCTATTCCCGAGTGAGCGGAGAGAGTCTTGTGAAAGCTATTGTGAGAACCGTGAGAAAAACTGATACATTTATGATGAGTTAGCTTGCTCCTTGCTAATTATTTCTTTTCGCACTTTGCGGTTCCTGCGTTTACTTAGCTGCTGCAAAAGCAATCTGTCCGCCTCTTACTGTATGATACGTCAGATCTGTTCAGCTTTCTAAATGCTTATTAAGGTACAGTTTACAGAGAAGAAATGTGGTAAATGAGGCTAGCCAGCTGGTGATATCCTAATAAACTGTGCCCCATCCAGGCCTGTAGACAAAAACAAAAGCAGCTCACTGCAACAATTTACCCTCATTGGACAGCAACGACAATAATTGTCATGTGAAAATCACAGCATCGCCAGCTGTCTTCGATGTATTTGTTTTAATGACACTTCATGGTCCTCTGCCACAGACTACTTTTATTATACAAAGGGTCTTATGAAGCTGTGGTTGATTTCAGTTTCACAGTTGACAAGTATGTCCATGAAGGGGTTTGCAGGTCGCGTTTCTGACCGTGCCTTACTTGATCCCACTAACATTACTGCATGTTAAATCACACTGTCTGAACATTTGCCGTTTGTGAATCAGAGCACGGATTATTGTGTTGATGACCTAATAAACGGAGACATGACAGTTCACAACCCGGCAATAAAGATTAAATTCCAGTCAATTCAATTCAATTCCATAAACATACTTTATTTATCCTAAAGGGAAATCACTGCAGATGTTGTCATAGCTCATATCATCCAATAGTATTTAAAGAGTGATTGGGCAGGAATTATCTTCAGTAGCAGTCAGTCTTATGACTAATCTTAAGAAGCCTCTGACCAAAGACTGTTACTGTATGACAGTCTCATGAATGTCATGACATGCTAACAGCTAAATTTTTGAGCAGCAGGGACGATATTTCACAGTAACATGTCCTGCATGACACCATCAGTTGTTGGCAAGCACTGCTAATCCACCTCATTTTCTTTTGGTGTTCTTCTTTAAATCTCATGTAAAGCACTTTGAATTGCCTTGTTGCTGAAATGTGCTATAGAAATAAACTTCACTTTACTCTGTCTGGCTGCATGGTTATGAAGCCAGGCAGAGATGGAGTCGGGGATATGATCTTTGCCCATTATGATCGATGGAATAGATGGTTGGAATTTCTTCCCTCTTTTTCTGCTTTTTGGTCCTGCTCTACATCCATAAAGCCTCCTTTTCAACGCTTCTGGGATTTGGGGTCGTAGTTCAGGGATTTTAAGCTTTTGGGATCCTAATCGCCTGCTCCCAGTTGTAAAAACACCTCTTTTCTTTTGCCACGATTACGCATCATTACAACTGTCCAAAAGTAAAGAAGAAAGAGCAAAAATCTTTCCAGTTGCACAGCCTCCAAAACCGGAGAGTATAATTGTCCAAAACATGCAACGCCTCAACGAAAAGAATTCTGAAGAAAACTCTCCAAAATTAACAAATCAGAAGTAACCCAACAGATCTACTCCAACATGCAGCCACCATCAGCGGGGCATTGCAGCGATCAGGCTTTTCCTTTCTAATACGAATTTAATTATGCGTATGTGTGCTCAGTATGAGGGATTGCTACTGTTGAAGTCTGCTTGACTCGATGTGATCTGCTGGGATTCCTTTTATTAGAAAACGTTTAAACTTATTGGAATGTTTGTGTTATTGTACTGAAATTATTTTTCTTGTTAAGTGCTTTGAGATGACTTCAGGTGTGAATCGGCGCTATATAAATAAACTGATTTGATTTGATGGGCCCAAGCTTTCTTCTTTCTTTTTTTCAACGCAGAAAAGTGCATCGAAGCACATGCTGTTTGTCGCTGCATTTATAGGCAGAAATAGTTTTAAAAATCTGACCCGATCAAGTAAAAATCGACAGATGTTTATCTCTGGCCAGTTGATTTGTGCATCTCTAAATAATAGTTCACTATGTAAAAACATGTTTTTTTAATCAGTGGTTCTTTTATCTACTTTAAAACTTTGTAAATTGTAATAATACGGCTCTCCTTGGTTTGCTGTAGGAGAACAGTCTTTTAAGACTTTTTAAAAATAATTTTTTTTAATCCAGTCATGCTTAATATGTGATTTGATCAGTAAAATTAGTAGTAGAAGATGTATTACCCTATCTAGGGAATGGAACCAGACATTTCCAGAATGCTCAAAGATGTTATCTTACTCACTTCTCAACTTACCATCACCGCTTTGCTGGGGGCATTGATAATTTTATAGCTGATTAGTTATGTGCCACCTATATTATTGAAATTTAAAACTTCTTTTCCTTTACAGATTAAGATTTGGTTGTTTTTTTCTTAGGCATAAATATAATAAAAGTTTTTCAAAATAAACTTGAAATGAGTTGACTGCTGTACAGATACAACAACTGGACAATTTAAGACACAGAAGTTTTTAAAAAAAGAAGACAACAGCAAAATCTGTTCATTTTTTATTCAATAAATTATAATTCGGTATTATATTAATATTTACAGACAATACCTTTGATACTAGTGTTTTTAGATTTTTAAAACCTAATGCTTTAAATGATTCATAGGTTTTAGCCATGTGTTCACTGGGAGAGACACTGGTAATTAAAAATTATAAAGCCGAGAATAATTTTACAATGCATCATGAATAATTCAACTAATGCGTTTGAGTTTTACCATAGCATAGCTAGTGATTTCCTTCTCTTTTTTTTTTTTTTTTCTTTCTTGACCTCCAATAGAAATGATTTAGTAACCGGAGTAGATCGCACCGCTGCTTAAGAAGAAACTTCAAAGCTCTTTTTAGTCCTGGTGGGGGACAGGAAACCAGAGCATTTATTTTATTGTTGTTAAACCTATTTTTGGGTAAAAGGTATCATCACTGTGCGTGCACTGGACAAGTACAACTCTTATTCGTAGAAGTATTGTCCCTTATTCTTGAAAGATCTTACTCATTCAGATGTCTAAATACACCCTTTTTATATTCTCCCAGCACAATGTGTTATTTGATGCCTCCGCCAAAGTGTCTTGACTGTCAGGAAAGAATTCTGAAAATAAGCACAATAGTAAATATTAAAAAAAATCAAACATTTAAGCTGACACTTTTTTTTATATCTTCACAGTGAAGCTCTCTGCTGTTTTTAATGGTAGATAATAGGGATGTTTATTGGCAAGAATCTGGTGATACGATATGTATCACAATAGAGCTGGGGCGATACAATACATCGCAATACTATGAGTAAGACTATATATTGTGATTTTTAAAACTGAATTTAACTGTAGAAAAACTCACAGCATTCTAAACACTCCAACCTGTTTCATACTTTTAACACAGTTTTATTACTAGATCTAGTTGATCCACTGGAATGAAGAAGGTGAAAACAGCCACAAACTACCAGTCATAGTTTTAATTTTACTACAAAATTTTACTGTCGTTATTCATGGTTCCCTTAAAATTCAAAAAAATAAAATAGAAATAAAAATCGATACATTGCATTTATATATCAATATACAATATCGTAACAAAATATCACGATATATTGGCTTGTCGATATTTTCTTACATCCCTAGTAGTTCAGGATGTTAGTCACAGCAGTGTGTGTGATCTTAGTTTGAAGAAATGGGGTGAAACTCAAATGAGGGAATCAAGCAGATTTCCAACACCTAAAACATCTAAGAGTTTTTGTTTGTATTTTACCAGACTATTATGCAGCAACCTCATGTTCATTATGGATTTCACGGTATTACTTTCAAGTATATCCTAAAAGTTTTTTAGCTTATTTAACAAAAATGAATGGCAACACCCTGGACAGGGTCAGTTCAGGGTTTGACCTGATTCAGCTTTGCAGGAGCAGAGATGCATCTAACAAAACAATGCACATTACTCAGCTAAAGGGGTGTTGCATAATGCAATTTTAATACAGCGCTTGCTGTTAAAATGTTCTCTTTTGCATCTATTTTGAGAAGAGAAATTGTCTGTTACCTGGAACTGGATGGTTTTCAGTCCAACCAACAAGCTTTGGGCATATTTCCACTGGTATTTTTGACTAATCATCTTATCCAATGAACTTTAGAATATAATAGAATAGATATATCATTTATTGTCCCAGAGTGGGGAAATTCATGTGTAGCAGCAAAGTGACAGGCAAAATGGAGGCATGCCAATCCACAAAAAAAAGTACAAATGTGCATGTATATTTGTACATTAAAAAAACTATGCAAATATTGGCAGGGATGTAAATATTTTTTGTGTTTGATTCTGTTGGGAGAAGTGATGGTTGTAAAGTCTTACATTTGCTGAGAGGAAGTTGGAAAGCCTCCTTTCCAAAACCCTAATCATTTGTCTCCACATAATTTGTTTGGTTGCTAAAACCTGATCAGAAACCAGCTGCAATTGGTGCATCTGTAAATTTAAAATGCTGTTGACCTGTTTTGGTCATTTTTGGGTAAAGTCGTTGTTACTCTGATTACAGTCAAGTAATTGCTAATTACTATTGCGACTCCCTTCAGTTAGCCCACACAAGCCAAATAAATGGTGTTGTATAAACAATACGTTTCACTGCTGCTCAGGTGGTTTCTGCGAAGACGAAAAAAAAGGGAAATTGAAGTCCTCAGGTCAGGTTCACAGGGAGGCCAGCAGAGTGATTAAGCATGAGAAGTTACTTTTGTCAAAAACGTTGGCTGTATTGTCTACAGATAGAAATGAAGCCATAGGAAAGATTTTCTTTACCTCTCATTGCACTTAGCTACATAAAACCTCACCCAGTTTGTGGAGAAGACCAGCTAAAAAGAAAGACCCAGAGAATAAAGGAAAAGAGTTATGGCTCTGAGTTAATGACACTTTTAACCTGAACATAACCTTGGTGGACCTCGTTGATTCAATTCAATTTATTTATAAAGCGCTGATTCACAACAGATGTCATCTCAAGGCACTTTACAAGAAAAGTAATTTCACTGCAATCATACAAACATTCCAGTTTAAAGTTTTAGTTAGTTTTTATTTAGGGAGTCATTGACTTGAGGTTGTGCACTGTTGTCCAATCATTCAGTCAAAATTAAAGTTTTTGTAATTATTTCAGTTTATCCTCAACAAAAGCCTCACTGGAACTGTCCCAAGTGTCCTTTCTGTTTATGGAGATTCAACATTTGTTCTCAAACTACTGATGAGTCCAGAGCGGAGGTAAAAACCTTACTACTTTGGTGGCAGGGAAACTGGATTCAGTCCAGGACGTCTACCTTGCCTTCTCATCTTCTTCCCCATCTTTATGCACTCATAACTTCGTTGTTAATCCCGTGATTCGGCAGTGCTTCATGGTGCGGGCTCCGGTAAGGAAACAGCTTAGCCCTGCACCCGTGGCTGTTGTCATTGTCAAACACACCGGGGCTCTTACTCGTTCCATACAGACAGCGGCTGGTGGCGTGTCGGCCAGCCAGTCAGTCCTGAACTGGAGAGACGGACTAGTAATGACTGGGTGCGAGTTTGCTGCTCTTCTTGTTTGACTTGTGACCAGAAGGGATGAGACTGTTTGTCATGTTTGAGTGGAATCAATTGTTAAATTAAAATTCTGATGAGCTGCCGGTGTCGTCACATGCATACCAAAAAAAAAAAAAAAAAAAAAAATATATATATATATATATATATATTTCTTTTTTTTTTTTTTTTTTTTATGTAATCTTTGTAAAATGTAATTATGTTTCTTTTTGATTAATAGGATGTTCTGCGATAATTGTTTCACTCGGTTGTTTGTGTAACTTGAGGAAGTGGTGAATCTGCACAATCATCCGGTTACTTGAATGAATAGCATGTTTAGTAGTAGGTAGAGCCTGTTTAACACGTGTATTGAGATGTTTAGCAGAATCCTTTTTAACAAGGTGACAGTCAAGGAAAGGCCCATGCCAGAGTCTGTACAATCTCCACAGCCAGCAGAGGATGAATACAATTGGAAATAAACATCAGCAGTACACAGACAACATTTGAGACACTTGTATGTTTTTGTTTTAAACTTTGGTAGCATAGTGGAGAGAATAGATGGCAGCAGACTGGATTCCTGAGAAAAATGGATGCTGTGCTGACTTGTCTAATAATTTCCTGCTTTTTGATGCTGATAAGACAGATTTGATGGTCATTGGATTGCAAAAAAGTTCACTACTTGTCCGAAAACTTCACCCTTGAAAATCGACAGGTGTGCCATAAATTGCAGGGACAAGATATAGAACCTGGGCGTTTGGTTCGACCCGATGCTCTCCTTTGAGTCTCATGTAAACGAGGTAACAAAGAACCGCCTATTATCACCGTCCTTAGGAACATGGCTAAAATCAAGTTTTAGCATTTGAAAATGCAGAGGTTCTTATTAATGTATTTTTGGCGTGTTGCTTATTCTTATCTGCTTTCTGGGTTACTCAAGGAAAAGTTTGAGGTTTATGCGGCTGCTCGCATTTGAACCAAAACTGGGAAAAACGAGCACATTCTGGTTCTGTTTGCTTATTCTTTTTTAATTTTATCCTGTATTGTTTTTATCTATTTACTTTTTTATCTTCTAATAGCTGTTTAGCATTTTGTTTGACAGCTCTTCATAAATACAGTTATTCTTATTACTATTTAGCTTGGGTTGCTTTAGCCTTGCTTGTGACTGCTTCTGTAGCAGGGAAGGATCATCAATGATGTTTCGCTGCACATCTTCACAATGCTGTTTAGCCAAATGATTCTCTTATCTGGATTGTCACGTATAACAGGAACTTCAAAAAGTTAATGGGTGGACTGTTCTTGTGTCAGCTTTTGGGGGGTGAGTGTAATAATGGATTATGTGTGATTTGAGCACATGACTTATTTTGCTTCCTGCGTTTTACCCTCTTTGGAGCTGCCTGAAGGATAACTTGCCTAGTGTTGACTGTATGAATGCCTTCTGTGTTCATGTAATCATGGCGCCATCTGTGACTGAAAGGCTTCTTCTTCCATTTCCTTCTTGACACATTTTATCCATATGGCTGAAAATGTAAGTTTTAAATTCTATTTTTATGATAAAATGTTGCAAAAGTATCAGTGGTTTTAATTATAGTGAATGTATATTTGAATCAATAAATGTGTTGGATTTTGTCTTATTCTTTTATTATTAGAAAATAAGATTGCATTTCTTGAAAAAAAACTTAATGGTTTTCCTGAAATTAGAGAAGCGATAAGAATAAACAATGAATCAATTAATTGTTTGATAAATTTAATTAACCTCAATTTTTCCAGCCACAATAATTTCTATTTGCATGCTCTCTTGTTTTTTCTCATGTGCCTCCTACCCAAGAAACTGGATAGTAAAAAGGCATAGCCTATATAGTCCGAATAAATGTAGTGACAGAGTCAAATAGGAATTCCTGCTTTATTCAAACAGTTGTTTGTTTGAACTTTTTGTTCACAAAATCTCTTTTTTATTGTTTCGGTTGTTTTGTCAATTTGTATTGAATATTAAAAACTTCTTCCAGTTGCAATTGTAAATGTTCTTCAGAAATTAAAGTTTATTGCTCATCAGAGCGCGTGGATGATTGGCTGATTAAGTCGTGAATCTCTAGTGTAAAACTCTTGTTGCCAGACGGCATTCCCAAGTATGAGGATTGTTGCAGAAAATAGGAATGGTCTGAATAGAAAATGGTCTGGTACCCATGTTATTACAGTCGTTCTAATCCACATTGTGTTTTTTCATTGTGTTATGGCTGGATATTAAATGCACAAAATAACCTGCTTGTGTTTTCCAGTCTTATTGGTTTCTGCCAAAGCAATAAATGCATTTTTACAATTAAATAGGCAAGCCATAAACATTTAGGAAGTGGTTTTTATTTCCTTTATTCCAGGCCTTGTAAATGTAACCTTTTTAATTTTATATTGCAGCAGCCATTCATTAACTACTCTTCCATAAAAGTGTGTTTGTAGCTTTGGCAACTCAACATAACTAAACCAGCCGCCTCTAACTTGTGCAGGGATATTTAGGCTTTGTCAGTACTTGTTTCATGTGTGCAAAGAGAGATACAGAGTCCACTAATGTTTAGAATATACAAAGGTTTTTTTTGTACAATTGGCATTAAAGTTGTTTTTTTTGTACCAGCCCATTTTATTTTAAATATTTTGTTATGTTTGATTAAAGATTTATTGTTTACAGGAGTTGAAATAAATCTCTTATTTCAACATATCAGGCCATCATAATAAATTGGAAAACTAATTTATTTCTGTATATTTATTCAAAAAGGGAGGTTCATCCAATACATGGCTTGGTTACACACAGATGCATATTTTAAGAGGTTTAATTTTGTTTTTAGATTGACTTACAACCAATCCCAAGAGTTCCTTGGAAAATTTGAATATTACATAAAACTAAAAAAAGGATCTTTTATAAGGTGCAATCTATATAACTTGAGTTTCAATTTATGATTGAATTAAATTGAAATAAAGAAATGTTATGATTCTATGATTTGTCAAAATGCATCTATATTAACGATATCTTCATTTTTTTCTTTTTATAAAATAATCTGTTTTACCTTGCGTTTTAATCAACTTTAAATGTTTTGTTAGAATAAAGTTTGACATGAAAGTGCCAGATAATTCATGAGTCAAGACCATTCAGTCAACTATACATAAATAACATCTTTGAAAATACAACCATCATAAAATTTAATCTATGGAAACTCAGTGATCCAGTTAATTGGTCAGCTTGACTTTCAGAGAATGACTAAAAATAAATACAGTGGGGCAAAAAAGTATTTGGCAGCCAACGATTTTGCAAGCTGTCTCGCTCAAAAAGATGAGAGCTCTGTAATTTTCATCATCGTTACACTTCAACCGTGAGAGGATGTAAAAAAAAAAAAAAAAAAAGTCCAGGAAATCACATTGTAGGATTTTTAAATTATTTATTTGTATAATCGTGGAGAAAATAAGTATTTGGTCAATAACAAAGTTACCTCGATACTTTGTAATGTAACCTTGGTTGGCAATGACAGAGATCAAATGCTTCGTGTAGGTCTTCACTAGGTTTGCAAACACTGTAGCTGGTTTTTTGGCCCATTCTTCCATGCAGATCTTCTCTAGAGCTGTGATGTTTTGGAGCTGTCGCGAGGCAACACGGACTTTCAACTCCCTCAACAGATTCTCTGTTGGATTGAGGTCTGGAGACTGGCTAAGCCACTCCAGAACGTTGAAATGCTTTTTACGTAGCCACTTGTTTGGGACCATTGTCATGCTGGAATATCCAGCCACATTTCATCTTAAATGCTCTCCCTGATGAAAGAAGGTTTTTGTTCAAAATCTAACGATACATGGCCCCATTCATCCTTTCCTTAATGCAGATCAAACTCAAACTCACCAAACTAGCAACACACAACTAAACTACTAAGAAAAGAATAACGATAAGAAAACGCACACTCCGAAGTAAAACAGTAAAAGTGATAAAAATGCACAAAAATAGAAACAAACAATAAATTGATAATGATGTCACAGTTCAGAATGAATATGTTTGCTCAAAATCCAAGGCTTGTATTGAACAGTGTTGGGAATAAAGCTAACTTAGTTTTAAACTAATTGCGATTAGTTTAAGACTAATCAGCAGATTCTGGTTTGCTTTCAAACCACCAATTCACAATGCAAAGCAGAAGTGAAGAAAAACATTGTTTGGAAGAAGCAATGTTTCATTAAACCATTTGCTGAATTAGAAATCAATAACCTTTAGATAATTGATTCTATTTAATGGATCGGTCACCGCAGTGATTGATCTAATTTAATATTTAGACTTTATGTTGACGTTAACGGCAGTATCAATTATGTCGATCTAATTTAGTATTTTTACTTACCAAGAAGGCGGTCTCAAAAGTGACTTAAAAGATTAGTTTAGTGTTTAAACTATCTGTTTAAAGTTGATCTCTATTTTGAATAGCATTAACAGCAGTCTTTATTGTTCATGAATAAAATACCATCAAAGGCGGGCCCACGTGGTTCGCTAGAGCATGTAGCTTAAAGCTAACTTACGTGGTGCTGCTTAAAGTCGCTCTGGATCATTTATTAAACATCAAACGAAAAACTGTCGGATTGAGTAACTCAGGGTGCAGGATATAAAACGACTTTCCATCGGAAACCTCGAGAATCACTGTTTAAACCTCCAGGCCGACCGGCCTGTTTGTACCCAAACAATAAATGAAATCTTACACAAAGTAACAAATCACAGTGAAAATAAACAACCCTTAAATCTTGTTTAAACTAACCTAATCTTGCCTCTGCCCAGACAGACATTATTGAACGATTAAAGTTCTCCAGGTTGCTCCGTGGATGATGGGCGAACCCAAAACAACGTTAGCCTGCAGGCTAGCCACAGCTACGGTCCGTTAGCAGTGGGAGGATTATAGCTGTTGAATCGCGGGTAGCATTAGCTCGGAACGTCGTGTCGTCCTCTTCGGCTTGCTAAACAGCGATCAGCTGCACCTCAGTTCACCGACACAGTACCTTCTCTCCAGGTTCAAGATGGCATTGTCCCAGGCTTTGTCGCGGTGGGGTAATGCTCCAGTCTCGACCCGGTTCTGTGGCATTCGGTTGCTGTTAGCGGCTCGCTTCATAAGGCAGCATCTGTTCAGAAAGCAGGGCTCAGGGAGGAACAGTGGGGTTTATCTCAAAACACTGGGTTTGATTCACCTGATTGATCAGCAGTATTGTCGTCGTTGGAGTGAGTTCCTCTCAGAACTCGCGTCTTTTCCCTCGCCAGTGAAGGAAGGATTGGATCTCTCCTGGCGCTGTTTGGCTAAAAGCCAGAAAGCCAGAACTGGAGAGGGTGTGAAAATCTGTGGCGGTGCCTTATATAACCTCTGGTCTTCTTCTCCTCCTGTCAGAGCTAGAATGTGGGTTAGCGCCACCCAATGGCTGTGTGTCCCCAACAATGGTCTGCTCAGCCAGATGGTTCAGCATGAAAGACGAAAAAGAAATAAAGTCTGCCCCGTCTTCGCTGAAGGAAAATGTTTGGGCCATCTGAAAAGACTTCTCCATGCTAATGACCACCCTTAGCTACTTCTTATTAATACAAATTTGCAAGTAAATAAGAGCGATCTTTCCTTTATAAGCTACACACAAACATCCGGCAGAGCTGCACACATGTGGCGCATTCAAGGAACGTTGGAAATATATGCTGAGTTCAATAACGTAAGACTTTTAAAACTTCTGACAAAAAACACTGAAAATAATAACATAAGCCATAAACTTCTGTTTAATGGCGGTTGATAAGCAACGTTTGGTGCATACTAAATATACCCGACATATTTTCTACTAAGTACTAAAGAACAAGAAAAAGCTATATTCTTTCTATTAATTTGTCTTCTTAAAATATCAACATTTTATTTCAGAACTAGAAATTTTGTTTAAAATGTCTTGGATGTCCAGTTGCATTTTGATATCTTGTACATTTTGTACCAGTTCTCCTCTCTCAACAGTATACTTTAGGCAAAATAATATAACCTGTTCCACAGTCTCTTCTTGAAGACAAGATTTTAAGAGATTGTAAAATACATTTTGTTTTGATGCTACAACGTTTTTTTCTGTGCTACAAAACCAGCAACCTCTGCAGCACCAGTGCTATAAGCTGAAAAACTTAATGTACAGCCCTGATATGGCTGTTAGTACACAACCAGATATTGTTGCATAGAACAAAAACAATTCAATTTTTTTAGTTTTAAGGACATTTATTTATAAGAATTTAAAAAATAAAATAAGAATTTAGTGAATTAATAAATGATTGATTAATTAATAAATACTATATTACTATATTAAATTCTTAGTGAATTAAGAATTTAATAAATAAAATAAGAATTTTATTCAGTTTAAATATTTTCAGTTTTGTGACTTGAATGGTAATGTTTACTGAAAATAAAATGACGTGGAATTAAATAGTTTTTTTTCTTAAACAAAATAATCGTTTAGACTAATCGATTAGTCCGTAAATTAGTCGTTTGTCTAATCGAAATTAAATTAGTCGTTTGTGGCAGCCCTACCTTAGACAGCTCTATAGTCTTGGCCATGGTGAAGGGTGGAGTCTGACTGTTTGAAGGTGTGGACTTTTATACAGGTAACAACTTCATACAGGTGCCATTAATACAGGTAACTAGTGGAGGATAGAAGAGCATCTTAAAAAATGAAGTAACAGGTCTGTGAGGGCCAGAATTCTTGCTTGTTTGTAGGTGCTAAATACTTATTTTGTGCACCATTATACAAATACATTCTTTTTACATTCATACAATATGATTTCCTGGATTTATTTTTTACACTCTGTCTCTCTCTCACAGTTAGTGTACCTATGATGAAAATTACAGCTCTCTCTCATCATTTTAAGTGGGACAACTTGCACAATCGGTGGCTGCCAAATACCTTTTTGCCCCACTGTATCTTAGATATATAGAGATAAGTATGCAGCTGAATATATTTGTTTTTTTTAACAAATGGGTTCTTCCTTTGTAGCAGGTATCATTAACCCAGATATTGAATAAAACTTGTGTTGTGGAAGAAGTAGCTTTCCAATGAAAAACTACCTTTTCTTTAATATATCAGGATCTGGCCCATATTTCCTAATTTCATGTGCTGAACTGCTTCATTGTGGTTCAGAATGACCATTTACATGACTGTAATTACATAATAGGCAGTAGTTTACTTAGGCATTAAGGTCTCTACTTTGGGTGTGCCATCTTGGGTGCCTCATGATTCGACTATAAAACAATTAGTTTTGTTGCATATGTTTTCCCTATTTAGGGTTTTTACTTCATTCCTTAAATGGCTTCATTCTACTCTTGAACTTCATTCAGTTTCCATTCACTGAAGTCTCCAAACAAACTGATGTCCTGTCTTTTTTTAAATTTGAAACCACAAATAAACCCAACACTTCCAAAATATATTTCATAATCATATCAAGGTCATATTTCCATGAAAGCTAAAGGAAATGTCTGTTGGCACTAGAAGTATAATATAGCCTGACCCTATTTTGATTTCCATAAAAGAGGAAACTTGGTCCAATCCTTAAACACATCAATCATTTTCTGTTTTCTGTGACCAACAGGATGTTCGGGTCCTGTCGTACACAGAAACTAATCTGCACTCTGCCACACATTTGTCGCAAACAAGACAGTATGAAGAAATTTCCTTCGCGGTTCATCCATAAAGCTACACTTGGGCTGGTGTCTGGTAAACATGAGCTGCCCTGCCCTGCGCTGTGCTGCAGCTCTGGGAGGACTCCCCTGACGGCAGGTGAAAAAGGTGGACATGTCCGGGGACAAAAAGACGTTGCTGCTAGCATAATACACAACAACAAAGACGCTACTTCAAAACTAAAGTGCAAAATATTTGCTATAGTTTGTAACTTTCGCGCTGCATGGCTAAAACACTAGCTGCGGCCACACCGTTTCCGCCAGTCTGTCCCCTAAAAATGTCCATGCGGCACACCCCTAGTCTGGACACTTTATTTAAAATATAGCCACACTATTAATGTCGGAAACGATTGTTTGGGAGGCAATAACATCACGGGTTCACATCTTGCTTCCCAATAGGATATTCATTCCGTTTTAGAAGGTCTCACTGTCACTAACTTTCTTTAGTTGTGGCTGTGCTGTTCATCTGTAGATGTAAGGACGACATTTATAACTCAGTTTGGTTGTTTTTTTGTGCAGGCTGCCACCCAACACAGCTGGGCAGAAAGGAGGGAGGGGAGAACATCAACCCTGGTCTCCCTTAGCTGATCCTGAGTTAACCTGCTAGCCATGGATGACAGCTCCTCACTGGGCAAAGTCAGCAGCTCAACAGAGTCCGTGGCCACCGTCACCAGTGAAGAGTTTGTTCTGGTACAGTCCAGCTCAGCTAGTTCACCTCAGAGCTCTGAGGGGAGACCAAGACTCAAGGTCAGAAACGGGCAATGTTAAATCAGTTAAAAGGATTTATTCTCATAATCTATAAAATGACTCCAATCTTTTTGACACCTGAGATATTTTGATCATATTTGACGTTGCAAAATATAAAAGAAAGCTGTTTCTTTAAACATTTTCCAAGATTAAGTGATCTTCAGGTTATTATCTGCACCCATTGTACTGTGGAGTCCCTAAACTGTGCTGAATGCATTTGTGCGTGCATTTTATGCAATTCTGTGCAATCACAAGCTAAAAATGTCTCCACTCCTGTAACATTTTGTCTTTTTCTACCCTCCCCAGATGTCCTGGAATGGAAGCGATCAGCTGGAAAAGGCTATGGAGGAGGTGTTAGATGATGAGGTGAAGGTAGAAAAGAGCTGTGTGGAACAGATGGAGAAGCACAAGGAACCAGAGAACCCAGTGCCGGAGACCCAACCTGCAGGTATACACTCTGGACCTGATTGGTTTGAAGAAGTTTAACATACTCATGATCTCTTAGCCAGTACTTTTTGAGTCATCGAATGCTGTCAAAAAGCTGTTTTCTGCTTCAGAAACAGTGTAACTTTGTCAGTATATGTGCATTATGTCAGTTAACATAAATTATAGTTTGTCTTTTAGTTTACTTCATTTCAGGTCATTTATATATCGCCAGTTCAAATTAAATGTAAAATTTAGGCACTTTAGGAGAATTCCAATTCAGTTACAAGCAGTCTTAATTGACCCTAGTTAGAATACAATGCACTCAAATTCTGTTTCTATAAGGAAGCCCTGTCAGCTGAGTTTGCAGCAGTCTTGCGTCCTGAGTGGAAGGGAACAGCTCTTATTGTCTTTTTAGCATTCATCAATACAGTGGACCCCCCCGCCTATTTGTAGATTTACCTATTTGAGGATTTTTCTGTGGAACATAACTCCAACTTATGCGCAGAAAATCTGCCTATTTGCAGGTTTTTTTTTATTTGCACATACCTAAAATGTTCAAATGAAGATGCAGCTTAGGAAGCTGAAATGCTACTTGACATGCTATTGGCTGATGTCTGCAAAAGCCATCAGAACGTCATGCCAGTGTGACTACCTGACACAAAATGACAATGAATCCACATTTTTGCTCAGATTTGGCCTTTTAGAAAGGCATGTGGTCTTAAACTTTTAAACAGCTGTGAAACAACCTGTTTAAGTTTAAGTGTTGTTTTCAATAAATTGCATGCTCAAAAAATTATTTGTCTCTTTCCCATTTCTTCTTGTTGCATGTTGAACATCTACTTGGAACCTTGTTATCTAACCATGCAAAATATCGTTGTTTTTTTGTGCCATTTTTCTACTGGTCTTAAACTTTTGATCGGGACTGTATTTGGTTCAGGTGTGTTGGACCAGGGATGCATCCAAAAGTTGTAGGGATATGTAGTCATTTGACTCCATTAAGAAATGTCTATCAGCAGGTTGTCTTTTAGTTATTTTGGTTTTATAATGAATCAGAACTACAATGAGTAGAAATGGGTTGTAATCTTTATAAAAGTATATATATTGAAATTATACAATAGATTTTTGCAGTTTTATGATCGTTCATCTCTGTAATTCTTGAAAAAAGAAAATTAGGGTGAATGATCAATAAAAATGCAGTGGTTAAGTACATGGATACAAAATGGTTTGTTTACAGGTATGAAAAAGAGAGGAGGTTTGGGTGAAATGGCAACACTTATGTAAGAATTGGGGGCTTGATTTGACCCAGAGCTGTGCCCCTCCCATGGTTATTTGCTGCTGGATCAGCACGGTCGACACTTGAACTCTGACTGCTTTGAATGCAAACATGGTTAACAGAGATAGCTCAACAAACAAAAGTCCAGCAACAACACTTGTAGAGCAAAGCTTGTACATTGAAACACACATTTTGCTTTAGAGCTTTCAGGCGACAGGACCCTGATGCACTCATTATCTACTTTTTAGTATTACTTGTATGGATTTGAATGATGAACAAAGTTAAAATGTTTTTTGATGTCTTATCTGTGTTAAATTTAGACGGTTATTGGTAGAACTGCCAAAAATAGACAAATATAAAAAACAATGAATGAAAACAACAAAGTTGCTTGTAATAGTGGAATCTATGAAGAAGTAAGAGGGAGCTGTTCCATGGCTTGAACTAAACCAGTGTTTCTCAAACTTTTTTTATCATTCCCCACTTCGGACAAAGGAGCATACACAAGCCCCCCATGCTTTTATCGCCCCAACAGAATGGTGACCACGGCTGATTTTTAAAGTGTTTTATTTATTTAAATAGCCGAGTTAGTCTACAAGTTTTTAAGGGTATAAATTAGTTGGAAAAAGGGGTTACGCACTTGTATAAAACCGGCTCAGAAATATATGCTGTCAGTAGTTGCTACATGTAGAGCTTCAGCTCACATTTGGAGAAAATAAAAGTTGTAGTTTTATCAAAATTACAAAGCTTTCAAAAATACAAAATAAAAAATTTTAATAAATAAAGAGCAAGACACTCATCCCTGAGTGGTTGACCGTGTGACTTCTCTGACTCTGAAACGTTCCCTGATCTTTTTAGATATTTGTAAATTTTGTAGATGGAATCACTGATAATGCGGCTACTGCAGCTTGTTTTGTTCTGCTGCGATATATTTCAACGTCAAACTCCCAGCCCGATGTTACTGTTCCCGGTTCTGTTTACAATGATGATCACAATTGCTAATTTATTTGGGTGTTTAATTTTGTGAGACGGGGAAGCTGGTTGATTTATTTACAGTGCAGTGAAACATTCACAATGTCAGAATCTAGGGGGGAAAACTATTTAAATCCCATTGATGTCACGCCCCACCTGCAATACCTCTGAGCCCCACTAGTGGGGCTCGCCCCATAGTTTGAGAAACACTGAACTAAACAAATAACCCAGTCCTATTTTGGTAATTTGTGCTCAAGCACAGTCTTTTAAGGACCATATATCATGTTCGACAAGGTTCAAAGTCCTTTACTTATGCAGGTAAACCAACCTGAGCTGCAGCTAATTGTGAGGATAAACTAAAGTTGTTGGCCAACAGGAAAATCATGATTTCTACATCTGGCTTTCTCCTCTTCTACTACATTACCTGACTTCATTAGCTAGCATCTTTGCAAACATGAAAAGCCACATAAATTTAACTGAAACAGGATATTGGTAAGAAAATCTTAAGAAAATATTTGACACACAATATTTTAATACTTAAGCCTGTTTTTTAAATTATCTTCATTGACATGATTTCTGTTTCCTACATGGCTGAATGAGTTAGCTTTTTATATCATGTTTACCTGCACTAAAATTACTTTGGCCTTTAAAAAGTTTGGGAAAGCCCAGATGATGGTGTCATGTCTTTGTAAGATTCTGCTTATTAATTTACAACATTTAAATTAATTGTAGGCACATCTGAGAATGTAATGTAGTTTGGAAAACTCTAAGAAATCACACAAAATAATAAGAAAAGAGAGAATTGTGGAGCTCCACAAAAGTCTGGTTCATGTTAGGGTTTAGTTTCCAAATGCCTTAAGATGCTACGCTAATCTGTTCAAATTTTTTATATGCATCTATAGACATCCTGGGAATGTCCACCAAACTCACCGTTAAGAAAGGAGACAGTTTCTGTGTCCCACAGATGAACGTGTTTTAGGTGGAAAGTTTGTGTACAATCCAAGGGGGTAAAAAAACACATTTTATGAAAATACTGACTGAAGCTGGTAAGAGAAAACAGCGATGAATCCTGTACTGACATGGAGCTGAAAGCCGCTCGGGGAGGAAGAAGCCATTGCTCCAAAAGTAAAAGACCAAATTCCATTTGAGAAAAGGGACAAAAGTCACTTAATCTGTTGGAGACATGTCCTGTGCTCTGATGAAACTAAAATTGAACCATAATGGCCATTGCTACATTTTAAGGAAAAAAGGGGGAAGCTTACAAGCCTGAAAACACCATCCCAGCTGTGAAGTATGGAGATGACAGTATTAGGCTGTGTCATGCTGTGTGGGTGTTTTGCTGCAGGAGGGTGTGGTGCACTAACATACACAGATGGTTTCATAAGTAAAGAGCACTATTTGGAAATATTGAAACGACATCTCCAGACATCAGCCAGAAAGTTAAGGCTGTAGCACAGATTGGTTTCCAAGCGGCTCAACGACAAAGTTAATTCATTGGCGGGGTCATTACAAAGCCCTATCTCACACCCAAAGAAAATTTGTGGGCAAAGCTGAAAAGGCGTGTGTGAGCAACCCAGCCTCCAAACATGACTCGGTTACAGCAGGTCTGTCAGGAAGAATGGGTCCAAATTTCAACAAACTGTAAGAGGATCCACAAAACATTTGATCTTGGGATGGACGATGTATCAGCATCAACATCGGTACTGGCCGATGTTAGTCATTTTTTAACACATCGATAAGTGAAACTGGGCCGATATTAAAAACAATTATTTCCATCTTCTTGCCATTTGTGTTTCAGGAGGAGGAGGGGACGGGCTTGGCAATGTGGTATTTGTTTGGTCACGTGACAGTGATGCAGCACAGGATTGTGGGGTGTCAAAAGTGTAGGGAATACAATGTTTGATATTAGTCATTGGCCATAGCAGCCGTATAAATATCGGCATCCCTAATTTGATCCTCGGATAAGTAATATATTTCAAGAGGTGATTTTATCAAATACTGTGAAATAGCTTTTAACTTCTGGATTTGAAAATGGTAACAAAAGTATGGGAAAAACATCCCCTCATTATTCTGGAATTTAGCAAATCTAAAAAAAATTTTTTTTAATCATAACTGGTGTAAAGTTTAGTTAATGTCAGGAATTGAGACGTTAAAAGAACAGTTGTTTTTTTTACATTGTATGGAAACATCTGCTTTTAGCTGTGTAGCATTTGTGTTTTTATATATTTCAAACCATTATCCAATAATTTGTATTAATCCCATCCTTTTTTAGGTTTTGTAAATAACACTGTGCAAACATCTCATTTTCCGAATGTTTATGGAATTTCCTGTTCATCTTTGAATAGGAATCTATACGTGTATAACCAAGTACTGTTTTACTTTAGGAACCTACTGAGCAGCCTATTATCGTAATATATTGCACTGTATTTCTTTTTGTCCTTTAGTATTGTTATATTGCAGAACACATGTGGGTACTGAAGGTTTCAGTGACCAAGAATACCTCCTAGCTTCAGGAAGGAAAAAAAGATTCTGATGGATAAGCTGAAGCCACTTTAAAACTACTGTTGGAAAACTTTAAGCTGGGTGGCAAGCTGTTTTTAGGTAAAATCAATTAGTTCCTGGTATACATTTTTGTTTTAAATCTTTACTTCCCACCTATGAAACTGTGTATTTTTACTCCGTTGTCACTGTGAGAGACCTTGGTTTTCGACTTCAATTGCTTCATAAAGTTTACCACAATCTAAAAAAGATGTGATACTTCATGTCAGAGGAAGTCCTTCATAAAGAATTTTTATTTTCGGACGATTTAAGGTGAAATGAAACAGGCTCATATCATACAGGAAAGAAGCACATACTATCACTCTCTTTAAGCAAATTGTTAGCAATGCTCTCAAGAAGGAAATGTTTTGCTCTAAAAACGGCAAGAAGGCGAGGTATGTTGAGTCATTTGTAAATGCAAGTTTGGCTATTTAGCCTTTGGTTTCAGTTAAAGTTAGATATTTGTAGATAGATTTGTAATAGATTTGTTTCTAAGGGGTCTTTTTTGCTGTTATAGACATATTTACTAGCAGAACAAATAGTTTTTAGTCATTAAAACGTACAGAGGATATTAAATGTTACTATGTGAAAGCACAGGGTTTGACATTAAAGACAAAAGCATATTCTTTCCTTACATTAGGGGTATTCAATGTGTGATTTGTGGTGTTTTTTAACTCATCTGAAAGTCAGCAATAGTATTTTTCTCAAACAATTGCAATTTGGGGTGGCGTTTAGCTGTATATGAAAATAGGACTGTACAGCAGCTGGCTAAGGTTGCTGTGTGATTATCATCATTAAAGGGCTGTTTCACTTTTAATGAATTAGGTAGAGCTTTTAATTATTTAATCATGTCTACCTAGACTGGTAAAACCTGAACTAGGTAATTGTACACAGCACAGAAAGTATTTGAGCTAAAGTTTTAAATTAATAAAACCATTTCTTATGTTTCTAAAAACACAAAAAAGCTTTTCAGTGTTTTTTTTCAGCACTAGGACCTTGTTAAATTGTTGAGGAAGTATTTGCTCCCATGGGCACCATTCAAAGAAGAACTGACAGTGTTGTCAGTATGGTTTTTGCAGTCGTGCTGTACAGCTGCAGGGAAAATGAGAGGGAAACTGTTAGCTCGGTATAAAAGCGAGCACGTGGGCAGTGGAAGTTCAGCTGCTGTGCTGATTGTTCTGCTTCCTGTTTGCGAGTGTGAAAGTTTCAGATCGGAGGTAATTTCAGAGAAGACCCTCTAGCTTCCTCTATCTCTCCAGCACATCTTCTCCCCATCATCTTCTCTAGGTGCAATGGAATTTCCTATTAACATGAAATTATTTTCTTTTTGGATGGAGAAAAAATTCACCTTAATTTACCAAAAAGTTTGAGAGAGAAAAAAAAACTCTTTGTCTGTCTGTCTGTACGCAGAAGAATGTCCAGCACCATCCAGTCCCAGTGTCATAGAGGAGGACAGCGTCCAGTTCAACAAGCTATCCTACCTGGGTTGCACGTGGGTCAAAGCCCCTCGCAACGAGGCAGAGGCGCAGAGAGCCATGGCGACCCTGCGAGCTGAGAGCGCCATCCCGATTCCCATCACCCTGCATGTTCCCTGTGGTCCAGATGGTTCTGTCAGGTTAGATAAAATAGAGTGATTGTGCGAAAGACTGGAAGGCACAAAAAAAAAAACAGGCAATAAATCAGGATACAGTGTTTTGCAAAAGTATTCACACCTTGTAAATGTTTTCACAATGTTTCACTCTTAATTTGTGTTACAACCTCAAACTTCAGTGTTTCACTGGAATTTTTTTGTAATGGCCTAACTTAAGGGACTGCGTAATTGTGAAGTGGAAGGAAATTGACACAATATTTTCAACATTTTGTACTCACAAGTGTAAAAAGTGTGATGTTCATATGGGTTTAGTCTCCTTTTTTCTGATTCGCTTAGAAGAAATTCAGTCCAACCACAAGTCACCTAATTGGTGCATAAATTTCCATCTGCATTCTATTTAATATCAGAGTGAATCCATCAGGAAAGGCTCCAAAAAGGAACATGAAGACCAAGGAACACAGCAGACAAAACAGGGAATAAAAAAGTAGTAGAGACATTTAATGCATGCTTTTCAAACAACACCCCAATCTTTGAACATCTCACATAGCCAGGTTTAATCCGTCATCCAAAGATACTGTACTTAGATTATGACACAATTGCAAACCTACCAATACATGTCTGTCCAACTAAGTTTACAGACTACAGAGAAGCAGCTAAATAAGTTGTGGATGTGAATCTCTGGAGGAGCTCCAGAGATTCACAGCTTAAATGGAGGATTCTGTTGACAGGACAACTGTTGTTCACACCACACATTTTTCTTTGGGCAAAAAATTCAAGAGTTTGAATTGTTAAAGAATCTAAAATAATCCCTTCCTCTACAGTTTGCCACAAACCATAAAGGGGACACAGTATATGTGATAGAAGATCCCCTGGTCAGATGAAAATAGAATTAAACTATTTTTTTAAAACCATGTGTGGTGGAAAATAACTCTGAAATTAACATAGCTACTAGTAAAAATGGGGATGGAAATATCATGCTGTGGGGATGTTTTCCTTCAGCAGAGACAGGAAGCCTGGACAGAGAGGATGTGAAGATGGATGGCACTAAATATAAGAGGAAAACCTGTTAGAGGGCCCAAAAGACTAGAGCGGGTCATCGTCCTTTCAACATGACAACGACCCTGAACAGGCATCTGGAGCTACAATGTTATGGCTTTGATTCATGTGTTTAGGATGGCTTAGGTGAAATCCAAATCCATTTGAGAATTTCTGCCAAAACTTAAATTGATGCTTGCAGATGCTCAAATCTGACTGAGCTTGAGCTATTTTGAAATAAAAAAATGGCAAACAATCGCAATACCACATTTGTTGTAATGTGGAAAAACGCACACATTTTTTAGGGATATTAAGACATCCCTGCTTTAGCATACCTGATTTCAGTTGATGGCTGATTAACAGGCTTTCTCTGAATGAACCACAATCATCTGAATCGGATGTGTTAAAGTGCCCCTGGCATGAAAGTCCCCGCGACGTTTGGGCCCTTTTTAGTCACACTCTTTTAGTCACAAGTACCTTAATACTGTATCAAAGAATCGTTTGGCGTAATTCAGCCTTGTTGTATTATTGCAGCCCCTGATAGGTGGCCCTTCTGTTAGCAGTAGCACAGAATGAGTGAGTTTTGGTGGGCGGGGCCCAAGCCATGCGCCTCTATTGTCAAATGAGTCTTTAACGTCCGCATCTGATGAAACATTGACAGACATGCATTTGCGCACCACAAATTGCCCAAATTCCAATATTTTGTATGAAATGTAATTGGGTTTAGGCCTAATTATATTGTGTGTTGAACAATAAGCTGTTTACAAATTACAGGCCTAATAAAATATTTGATCATCCATCCGTCCTCATTACGTTTCTAGCTTCACCATGACAGTAATGGCTCAGTTATCGGCTACTGTAATGGCGTTTCAATTTGATCCGGAATCTGATCCGGACGGCGAGGCACCAGGAGGACGTGCTGTGTACGGAGGCAAGGGGCTGTATGTGCGTGTGTGTGCGAGAGAGACGTGAGTGACAGAGACGAAGAGAGAGCAGGGAACGAATACGCTGCGTGTTTTAAATAGCGTAAAAAAGAAAAACGAAACGCTATATGTGACGGTCGGTGTTTTTTGTTTTTGGTCGGTGTTGAATCTGTGGCGGTCGGAGTTTAATCTGTGGCGCACCGCCACAGATTCGTCATGTTTGGGAAACACTGGTGTAAAACAGCTGAAGAACATTAATATTAAGTTAAGTTAATATTAATATGAAGGAAATATAGGCTACTTACTTGTATAGGGATATTTGCTGGTTCACGGAGAGTTGGTTCCCTGCATAAATAAAGTCCATCCACAAGCTTTTCAGTGGCTCGGAAGTGGGGAGGACAGTGTCGATGTGATCTGGACTCCATGCTGTCGGTTAGTTGTTTGCCTTTTACCGTAGCTCTCGTTGTTTAGGCTGTAATATGCGCCTCGGAGGGAGGGACTTGGAGAGTGCTGTTCAGAGAATGGGGTAATTGGCTGGAACTCAGTGACGACATATGCCGAAACGTGTCGTCATATGCCGAACTGCAAAACAGCCCGTTTCTGAGTGCTAATTTCACTATCTAGGCAGACACACCCGGGGACAAAGGAAACACTAATCAGTCATTATAACCCCTTAGGGGACATAGGCAGACTAGGGAAACTAAAAAATATGACCAAAAAATTAAAATTTCATGCCAGGGGCACTTTAAAGCACACACCTAAACATCTAAAACATGCAGGGTAGTGTGCCTTGAGGACCAGGGTTGGGAAACACTGACCTACGTTACCTTTAAGTGCGTTTTGGAAGTCTTTTGGTAAAACTACATTTTACTAATCATGATGTACCAAGTTGTGTTTGGCTTTAGTTTCAAGTTGGAGAACAAAATATTTCACCTGGAAAAATTTTTTATTTTTGACAGCAGTCTGGTATTGAAGGCCTTATTTATAGACATGACATGGATAAATATATACGTGAATAAATGCATCAATTTCTGCACTGATAACTTACCCTTTAAATTAATTTCAAAGCAGCAATGAGTTATGAGTCATGCATTGAGAGGAAACTATAAGTTTCATGTACATTAACAGAAATATTGTTGGTAATTGTTTGTCGTTTTCTCCTCAGAATCGTAGACCAGGCCACGGGAACAGAGATCGCCTCCTTCCCCATCTACAAGGTGTTGTTCTGCGCACGTGGGCAGGAGGGCTCTGTGGAAAGCGACTGTTTCTCCTTCACTGAGAGTTACCGAAGTTCAGAGGACTTCCAGATTCACGTTTTCTCATGCCACATCAAAGAGGCTGTGAGTTACACACGTTTAGTCCTCAAACACTAAACAGAATCTCAGCATGCTTCTCAGGCTCCATTAGTTCACCTAATCCTTTAACACTTAGATTCAAAGTGCATTTTAAAAACAAAGATTATCTTTCCTTCCGGCATCAGAAGCTGTTTAGCCTGTAAATAACTTGTTCTTTGTTGCCATTGGAGAAATGCTTTAGAATCACAAACAAATAGAGATCTATAAAAACTAGTTTGGTTGTCATGTTTGCTGCTTGTAGATTTGCATTTAGTTGAATAAAGCCATCTGTTCTTGTCAGTCCAGTAATTGTCTGAATACAGCATGCAGGATCAGCGCTTGTATTGAGTGCAGACTTTTAGTCAATGTGTTTCTTTCTAATTATACATCACTATCTTAGTGCTCCTTTTTCATGCCGTGAAAGCAGAAAAAAAGATTACATTTTTTGTTGTTACAAAATAAGCACGACACTTGTAGTATTTATGATTATTTGAGGATCTTCTGCAAGTTAACAAAAGGTTTTTTTTATTAGAGTCCTAAACATAGTTAAAAAGGTGCTGATCTAAGCCTAGTTTTTACTTCTCTGTCAGCAAGTTTGCACCCACACGCACACATATTGACAGAGATGTTTTCCTTTTATACTTCTCCGTTGGTGTCAGTGTTGCAAAGCAATTCTCTGCCAGGACACCAGAGGGTGCAGACCTTTTCTTGTGGGTCTGCCTACAATTGCAGTGAGACAATTTATTTTCTTCAGCTTGTAAACGCACATGCATTCAAGGAGCAATGGCCGACAGAGAGTGGGTTTTGTTTGAGCTGGAAAGCTTTTTACTAGAAGTGCAGCTCATTGAATACTCCAAAAACGCATGTAAACAAACAAACAAACACAGCGGTCTGTTTTATTGTTCTCTTCACCTCCTGGTGTTCAAAATCCAGTGTTAAATAAACTGGCCTTGAAATATAAAGCATCTAGTGGCCAAAAGCTGCATTGACTACTAATTACATCGACTATAGAGAAATGTTCTGGTGAAATGATCTTGGGCTGATGTTGGGCTGACCAACCACAGACATGCGCTCGCCGTTGCTTTTGACAGAGTTGAAAAATTGGGCTCTACTCTGAGTCGTTGCGTTAGTGACAGAGAGCCCTTGCGTTGACTTATAATGGCGCTGCGTGTCTCCGCACCTCCGCAGACGGAGAAGTATAAACTAGGCTTTACTCTGTTTCTGCTGCGACTGGCCGACCACTGTTTTGTGCAAGCAGTGGGCCAGAAAGTAAGGCATGGAGCCCCCTTAAAAGTTTTCACTTTTTCATGGTGCAACCCCAAATAATAATGTATTTTACTAGGATTTTATCTGATAGATCCAATAGTGCATAATTGTAAAGTGGTTAAAAAAAGTACATACATTTTAGAGTTTTAACGAATGAAAATGAAAAAGTGTGGAGTCCATATGTATTCATCCTCCCTGTGTCATTACTTTTTAGAACCACATTTCACTTACAGCTGCAAGCCTTTTGGTGTATCTCTCTCTCATCTAGAGGCTGACACTTTTGCCTTTCTTCTTTGCCACAGGGCTCAAGGTCAGCAAGGTTGGATAGAGAGCATTCAAATTAGTGGTGGGCGATTATAAAAGGTATAAGGTAGAAATGATATAACTTTAGCCAAAGGTAGAGACTTTGACTATACTGGCCTACCACTATTGTGCATTTTGATGATGTCATCAAGCTGTCATCAAGGAGGATAAATACTGATGTTCAGTGTTTGTCTTTACACTACATATTGGAAGTTTAGAAATTTGTTGCTTTCCATTTAACGAAAGAAAAAAAAACCCTTTGGAACTTAAAGCATTTCTAATTCAAATATGTGGAGGTTTATTTTTGTGCGATATTACATTTATAAATGAGTTACCAGGAAAGCAGACAATTTTGAACTTTATGTATTTTAATAGCATTTTATTTTTAATTTATTTAAAATATCTTCATTTTCGTGTTGAGAATGTTTCTCATGCATTAATTGGAAAAAATATTTGAATATTTTTTTAAATGCCTTTTTCACAATGCATGTTCTTTAAATGGCATTCCTAACTTTTTCGAAGCTGTTCTGCTGCAATGTATCTGAAAAGTGAGAATGCTCATAAACTGTTTTTTTGACGTATATAAAGAAAATAGTATATCTCAATAGATATCGTTACCGCACATGCTTTAGATTATATCCCAATATAGATTTGAGGCCATATCGCCCAGCTCTAATTCAAATACATTAATCTATAGAGGGATCTTTTGTTTATCAGCACAGCGTATGCACATTCAACCTGACTGCAGAAAGAGACGCCAGCCTTTCACAATGCACGGATCACATTGTTCTTATTCCCGGTTATCTTATAGCAGCTGCAGTGTTGGTTAGCTGTGTTAGCTTGTTTGTTAGTCAAGGCTTACCTGATTAAGTGATCGCTGCAGATTGTTGCATTTTTATTCATCGTTCCAATCGCTTCTTCTGATTGCTTGCAACCACAGACCTCTTTTGTTTACCTTGAAAGGAGGGCAAGTCAATGGAAGTTTTAATCGAAGCGATTTGTGCAACCAACAGCACAACAAGACAAGGTCGTGTTTCTTCCTGCAGACGACATGCGCAGTAGAGTAGGCCGTGACGGAGACCGATCATTCTATAGTCTGGTCTTTGACTGAGCCATTCGAAATCATTAGTATGCTTTAAACATTGCTTTGTGGCTCTGGCTGAACATTTTGGTGTTTTTGTCCTACTAAAAAGTGAACTTCCATCCCTTCCTGAAATCTTTTACACGTCTTGCAGGGTTGCCCCTATAATTATCGCTATCATCACCATCAACCAACATGATGTCTAAATATAAAACTGAAAGCAGTCAAAACTCAGTATTCATTTTCAAAGTTACACTTGACTCCTTTACCAGAAGAAAAGCCTGACTGACAGCAGGTTGCTAAACAGCAGCCTGCATAACGTTTTCTTTCTGAACCTAATTTTGAATAACTTTTATAACTATACAAACATCTTATCCTGCAGCTCAATGTCCAGTTGGTCTCAAAAAGACAGTGCAGATACCGGCAAATGGCGTACTGAGAAGTCGAGTTTGAAGTTATAATTTCTATACTGTTTCAGAGGATCAATAGTACCAGCTATAGTTGGCCAGTTGGGGGTACTATTGTCTTCTGATTTCTTTTTAATTTCATTTTTCCCCCTGTTTTTACTGTTGCTTCTGTTTGTTTTTAAGGAACTAAGTTTTTAAAATCCATTTCAATTTCCTTTACCTTCCCTTTTTGTGTGTGTCTTTTCTGTGTCTTGTTTTGTTCTCTGCAATTCAGGTCAGCCGTATCCTTTACAGTTTCTCCATGGCCTTTCGGCGCTCTTCACAGCGAGCAGACATCAGGGACACGGCACTTTCCGGTCCTCCTGACGGTGATCTCTACACCTTCACTGTCTCACTGGAGATCAGAGAAGATGATGGGAAAGGCAACTACAAGTACTTGGTCCAAACATCCAGACACACACACACTCACTCACTCACTCATTCATTCATTCATTCATTCATTCATTCATTCATTCATTCATTCATTCATTCAATCAATCCAAAATATAAAAAGTATAAAAAGACACAGCCAAATTTTTTCTCACTGTCTGACTTTAAGCAGGACTAAACTTTACCTGCTTTAAGTCAGTAGGATTACCAAATTTGTTCAAGGCAATCACAAAGTTGTGAGGGCCACTCCAAAACACTGACTCTGTTGTCCTTAACTGGCTTTCTAAGTAATTTGGTGGTATGCTTCGCATCATTCTCCCTTGGAGGACCCATATATGTCTTGAGATCTTGCTTCTATAATTCCAATTAATGTTGTTTCCTCATGAGGCCATCCGTTTTTTAAAGTGGACCTGTCCCTCCTTCAGCAAACTCCCACTCATGATGCTGTCACCCTTGTACTTGACATATATAATGGTGTTCTCAGGCTTGCTAGTTGTCCCATTTTGTCCTCCAAAGGCAATAATGGTATTAATGGGCAAAGACTTCAATTTTCCATCAGGACACAGGACATGTCTTCAAAATGTCTCCAAAAATTAAAGTCCCAACAAATGATGATCTGCAATTTATTTTTCTGTGCCGCTTTTGGAGTAACGGCTTCTTCCTATCCGAGTGACCTATTAACCCATATTGATAAAGGACTCTTTCCACTGTGGATGATAATATATTATCAGCTTCAGTCAACATCTTCCCAAGATCTTTTGCTTTTGTTGTGAGGTTGATGCACACATTTCAAGATAAAGATGGGACCCATCTCCATCACATGAACAATATGATGGCTGAACGTATCCATGCTGTTTATCCCTGGGTATATATTTTTAACGTATTAACGCCACACCTTCAGGCATCTGAAACTTGTACCCAAACATGAAGCGGACTTCTGGAGGTCCACAATTTTCTTCCTGATATTTTGCTTCATTTCTTTAGATTTTTTCCATAGATTTTGTTTTGAGAATTTGTCTTTATATATATCCACAGGTGGGCCTCTATTTTACTTTAGATGTTGTGGATTAACCTATCAGAAGCTTAGAAAGCCATGAGATCATCAATCTTGGCTTCCCCAAATTGTTTAAGTCTGTGTATGTAAATGAATTAGAAGAAAGTAATATAAAATATGTTCTTGATTACTTTGGTAAATAGAAATAATTTTAGTAATCCAAGCTAAAACAGGCATGGTTTTGAGGTGTCTTTTTATACATTGTATGTAAATATCTGGTCTTCAGCTGCATTAACTCATACTTTTTCTTGTCTACAGCCCAGTGCCGAAGGACAGGGATAAGTTTTACTTCAAGCTGCGACAGGGTGTCCAGAAGAAGGTGCTGGTTTCTGTTCAACAAATGTGCAACAAGGAGCTGGGCATCGAAAGGTGAGAATTAAATTTGTTTCCAGTATAAAACTTATAACAGACTCAAAATTCAGTGGTAAAACATAATAATTGGCGTACAGCAAATAAAACTCCACTTAAAAAATAAACCCTTTATGGCAGTTGGACCAAAAAGATAAAAATGGTGCAGTATAATCCTAAATGTTTCTGTAATTCTTTCCTTGAAAATTTCATTTTCTTTTCAACCATTGAGCTGATATGTGAAACTATTCAGTAGATATGCTAAATTTATTTTACAATCAACCTGTAGACTGCACAGTCTGAAATTTTCTTCAGTCATTCATTCTTTGTCTTCTGCTTATCTGAGATGGACTCTGCTGCTCATTCTGGAGTATCCCAAGGTGCTCACAGGTCAAATGGGGATATAAAGTCCTTCTATCAAGCCTCATCTGCCCTGTGGTCTCCTCCCTGTGGGACGTACCTGGAAAACATCAGAGGGGAGGCATCAGATGCCTGAAGTGTCTCTTTTTGATTCAAAGCATCCGCAGCTCCACTCCAAGCTCCTTTTGGATGATGGACCTGGGTGTCCTCTTTTTAAGGCAGAGCCAGGTCACCATTAGACTGAACTTATTTCAGCTCCTTATATCCAGCATCTTTCTCTTTTAGTCACGATCCATATCTCATGATCATGAGGGTTAGAATGTAGACAGAACGGTAGATCGGCATTTCTGCAAGTTAGACTTTTTGAGACCTTTTTAGACTTGTGATTAAAATTTAGGACCTGTGTGAAATTCCACTAAAATACATAATAAAGACAAATGTATAGAAAAGTGGTTTAATGAATCAGTGAATGAATGTACATTGAAGTGTAATGCAGAAATTAATGTAATTTAAGATTTATAATACAAATTTACATATATTTTATATATTATAAAATTTTTCTTTTGGCCGAAAATTAAGATTTTTAAATGTGACCAGAGAACCACATCCTCTGCAGAAAGTATAGATGATACCCTGAGGTCTGCACCCTTCACTGGTAGCAACCTCAACATATTGCCATAAATTTAGACACAGCTCATGTTATGGTTATACAAAAAGTGGATAAACCACTGGAGTCCAAAGTCATCTTCAAGGTCTGGTATCCTAAACATTCTTTCACGGGTTCAACACAGCCTGAATCAAATGATAGTTCCCTAGCAGGCCTCTACAGGACTTTATGATATGCTGAGGAAATAGCTGGACGACTTGAATCAGTTGTGTTGGAACAGAGACGGATCTAAAACTGGCAGGACACTGGCCCTCATGGACTGGATCTGGACCCCCATGGGGATAGACCCATACTTCCACAGCATCTGCCACAAAATCCTTCGAGGTACAAGATAGTTGGAGCACACTCTCTAGGGATTTCTCTCCACCTCCTTTACCAGAAGAAAGGGAGAGAGGTTTTGTGGAGAAGGCGTGGCTGAGACTCTGCTTGTTTCATAACCCACAGCAGCGGGATGGCTGATGTCAGGCCTAACCACAGAGCGAATAGCAATGCCTGATTCAAATTCAAGTGCAGTGTAGAGTTTTAACCTGAAGAGGGCGCCACACTGACGGGTTTTGGAAGAAAATTTATATTTTTACAAAAATGTACCAAAATGACAAAAATAATGACCAGACATGTTGACAGCACTATTAGACACTCATTTATACAGTTCATCAGCAAAAAAAAAGAAAAAAGAAGTGATTTGGGGGTGAGTTGCTCTTCATCTCTTTTATAAGTATTCAAGCCTTTGTTTTGTACTAAAAGGCTGGCATAACACTGTTTTTGTACATGCTATTACAGTACCTTCCCTGTATTATTCTTTTACCTATTTAGTCTTTCTTTACAACACAGCATTACCCAGTTAACAGAGCACTAAGCGTTTATGGACCTATCTTTTATGTCTTGGTATTTTTTGGGTGATTGGTTTAATTAATATAAATGATTTCAACAGCTTCTCTTACTGTAGGACATTTAAAATAAACAAGAAGGATAAAATATTCTAGGCTTTAAATTGTTCAATGCTTGCTTCCATTGAACTAAGCAAACAGTAGTACAGAGAATTTTTTTCAAAGCCACATCCAAATTTTTGCAACCCACTGTTTAAATGTTTATATTCTTGAGCACCACTGGAAAAAGTAGGTCATTTCCCCATTTCATCTTCACACCTCTGTAGCTATCAGACAGAGACAAAAAACTGCCCTCCTGTCTTTTTTCCTTCAGACGTCGAAAACATCTATTGTTTCCGAAGGGCTATTTTCAATTATTTTTGACCCATGGTTAATGTTGCTATCATTAATATTTGTTCCTTACGAATACAGTTAGGTTTTTCTTTATATTTTGTGGCATTCAAATGATGCTAGTCTTGTTCTCAGGTTTCATTTGCCAGAACACCAGCACATCAGCAAATCTGACCACCTCTAAGAAAGCAGTTTACCTCTTAGTCTGGCTGAAAACGACAGAGCGGTGTTAACACAGTGCCACGGAGTAACTACTTTGGCAGTGACTTCACTGGAGCAATTATTGTTGCCCACAGGTGGAAACCATTTAGGACAGTTGCCTGTCTTCCTAGGATAGACACTCCAGCAAATTCACTTTACAGACAGACCATGCAAAGGCCTCTGCAAGCCTCGGTTAGCTTGATAATCAGAGGCGAGGCACACAAACTGTAAAGTGTGGTGGTGGTGGGGGGTGATTTTGGTTGCAGTTAAACAATGTTATATAAAGAAGAATAGGACAAAATTCCTTTAAGACTGATAAATTCAAACCGCTTTAAATTACCACAGCTGAAGGTGCTTTGACAAGCTACTGAATCTTTCTATACCTAAATTTTCACACGTACCTTTTTCATTTTGGCCTTGCTTTTTTATTTAGAATGATGTGATTCAATGATTTTTGTCTGTTGTTCTTTGCTTGAGGACATATTGGAAAATGTTAGAACCTGGTAAAGAACAGGTCATTCATGCATAGTACAGTATGTGCAGATATGTACGTAGTAATAGGGAGTACTTTGTACCTTGACTGTACGAAGGTTGCTCTAGTGATTAACTAAACTATAAATGCATCCTTATCAAATCAAACTTTATTTATAAAGCTCTTTTCAAACCATAACAAAGCTTCTCAAAGTGCTTTATAGATTAAAAATGGCAAGGCAGTCGCAGCCGACCACCGCCCCCGAGGCAGAGGGCTCCCACAGAGGAAACACTGGAAGGGAAACTAAAATAAGTTAAAATATAAAAATTAAAACAATTATAAGATATGATCAAATAGAAATGCAAAGCAGATAAACAATAATTGATAAATAGCCAGCTAAAAGCTAAACTAAAAAGAATTCAATCAAATAAAGCATGCAGAGCAATTAAACAGATTTAATAAATGATAATCAGTTAAAAGCTATGTTAAAAAGGTGAGTCTTGAGCCTGCTCTTAAAAACATGAACGTTCTCTGCAGCCCTGAAATCCTCTGGCAGCCTGTTCCAGAGGTGAGGGCCATAATAATGGAAAGACGCCTCACCATGTAGTCTTATGTGGGTCAGAAACGGCAAAAAGCTTTTTAACATAAAGATTAGGGGCTTTACCTTATTGGGTAATGATATTACAACATTTGAAGGACCTTGGGCCAAATATTCTCTCACTACACACATCATAATCTACGTGGACTAAGGACCCAATGAAACAGCGTTTATGAGCTTTTGTAGTGCAGGGCAATGAAATCCAATAAGACTGACAAGACATGGAAAAGATATTGTGAACACTAGTGAGAACTTGATTTGCATTATTTTCTCATTGTACTCAAACATGTTTGCACTTTTAAATATCTGTGCAAAATGTGATTTGTACATCCATATATTGCTAGTTGAGAAAGTGTGTCTATTATTCCATGAAGTCCTGCAATTCTGTAAGAGAGTTGATTGTTTAGTTTCTGTCAATTGCTGAAAAAAATCCCATTGGTTATTACTAACCATATAATGATAGTTATCAGACTTTTTTATTCTGTTCATATCATCCAGGTCTAAGCATCTGTAGGAGTGAGAATAAAGACTATAACAATAGAGCGCCCTTAACCTATTTTCTATCAGCCGTGGTTATTAAGTCATACTAAAATTCTTTCATAATCCTAATTTAAAGTAACCGGTTTCATTTAGACATAGATACAGCCAGACAGTAAAGTATGTGCTGAGATCTTTGTCTGAAAGGTCTTAGGCATAGATATGATACTATATCTGAGTGTAGAGTTACATTTTGAGTGTTTTTTTTTTTTCCCATTTTCTTTTCTCTCTCATCTAACTTGACCGATGAAGGCAGGTTATAGCTCCGCAGTGGAATTAGTGGGTATTGATTTGTGGGTTGTGCCTCCTTTGTCTTCTTTTAAGGTGTTTTGGCATGCTGCTGAGTCCCGGGCAGAAAGTCTGCAACAGTGACATGCATCTTCTTGACATGGTATGTTGGACTTAATTTGACTCATTTTGTGTAGTGGACTTAAGGTGTTTAATTATAACATAAATCAATGTATGTGGCTGTTATTGTGAAACACCTTGATAAAAGATATTGATTTATTAAACAAACTATCTTAAATGCTTATTTTGAGACTGAATGAGTTTAAAGAGACACATGTATAAACTGATTGGCTTGGTAGGTAACAATGTAGTTATTGCTGGAGACAAAATTCATGTAAATACTTGACTCCTTTTGTAGGAGTCGATGGGAAAGAGCTCAGATGGAAAGGCCTACATCATCACAGGAACATGGAATCCTAACATGGCAGCTTTCCAGCCCTTGAATGAAGACACGCCTAAAGGTTTGTCATCAAAGAATGTCTATCATTTAATTTAAAATTCTGATAAAAAAGATAGTTAACATACAGAGCAGCTTTGATTATTCCGAATGCTGCATTACTGTATAAAAACATTATGAAGCAAGTCAACTGTTGACTTAAGGGTTAGAGTTGAGTTTCTCTCCTAGGTTACCAGTTCAGTACGGAGTCTTGAGCATTGTGGTTGGTGTAATTATGTGCTACATGTTTATTGGCCAAGAGGTATAGGATACAGAAAATGTAATAATTATCTAAATTAAATACACCCTGTCAGTCATTAGCTTGTAGAACCACCTTCAGTAGATATAATGTGTAGCTTTTCTTTCTATGAGACTTTATCAGCCTTTATTACCATTGGAGATTTATTGTGACTCACTTTTTCATACAAGACATCTTCAGTTTATGGATTTCATTCATTCCTTTATGAAAAGCTCTCCGATGGTCCTGGATGAATTGACTTTTACGGGGCATCACTAAACCTTGATTGTTTTTCTTTTAAGTCTTTCTGTAAATTTGATCTTCTTGGGGATGATTGTCCTGTTTTATGACCTAGTTGGGGACAAGCCATAGCTGTCAGACTGATGGCCTCACATTTGATGCTAAGATACTGTGGAATGAAGAGGGCTGATTCAATGGCTGCAAGGTGCCAAAATCCAATGGCTTCCAATCTAGCACAAGTCATCCTCACTCTACCACCATACCAAATACCTCTGCTTTGGTCCCATTTTTTCCGTTGCTATGCGCCGGTCAAGTAGCAGCAAGTCTGTAGCTCCTGTACGTTTCTAATGTTTTTGTACTTTAAAGACTTTTTTCAAATGTTTTTTTTTTTTTTTGTAGTTTACCAACTTTTTTAATATTTTGCAAAACTATTTTCGTTGAAAGTAATATTGCACAGTAATATTGCTGTACTGTTATGAGCTTTGAAATACAACATGCTAACTGAGACCTATAGAGTCTAAGAAGCTTTTGGTTTGTTGCAGTTCTTCTGAGCATTGCACACTCTGACCTTGGGCTGAATTTACTGGGGTGTTCACTCTTGTGAAGATTTAACAGCCCTAAATGTTTTCCACCAATCCTTTTGTAGATTGATGGACTTCAATTACTCATGAGATGGCGGTATAACCCTTTCCAGATTGATGTGCTGCAACAATTGCTTCGCTGTTGTCATTACTGATGTCTTTTCTCTTGGCATTACGTTAACACACACAGTTATGCTCCAGACCTTCTAACTTGAACTTAAAATTTGAATTCAATTCAATTCAGTTTATTTATATAGCGCTGATTCACAAGAGATGTCCTCTCAAGGCACTTTACAAGAAAGCCATTTCAATACAAACATTCCAATCAGTTTAAAAGTTTTCTTTTTAAGGAATGCCAGCAGATTGCGTCCAGTCATTGGCTTGCAGTGGCGGCCTATTGATGCAGACTTTAACCACAGCAATTCATCATACTGAACAAGCATGTAGTGACAATGGAGAGGAAAAACTCCCCTTTAACAGGAAGAAACCTCCAGCAGAACCTGGCTCAGTACGAGCGGCCATCTGGCACGACCGTCTGGGGGTTTGAGAAGACAGAGCAGAAACACAGAAGGAACTGATGCAAGAGTACTTTCTATATTAAAGAAAGTAAAAAGTAGGTAACAGGACACGGGGGATGTTCAGTTACTGGGAGCATCATCCCAGTCGATGCCCCCCATCCAACAGGGCATTGTAGCTAACAGGATACCAGACCAGGTGTAGCTTCTATGGAGAGAAAAACACTGAGAGAAAACAAAGTCAGCAGTGGAAATAACAACAAATTATTCAACTGGAGAGTAGTAGTAGAAGAGAAAAGTAGCAGAGTGAAGAAACATGGTTAGTCTGTCCTCCAGCAGTCTAAGCCTATACAGTCAATGGCCTATACCAGCATAACTACAGAGATAGCTCAGGATGACCTTAGCCACTCTAACTATAAGCTTTATCAAAAAGGAAAGTTTTAAGCCTGGCCTTAAAAGTAAACAGAGTGTCTGCCTCACGGACTAAAGCTGGGAGCTGGTTCCACAGGAGAGGAGCCTGATAACTAAAAGATCTGCCTCCCATTCTACTTTTTGAAATCCTAGGAACTACAAGTAAACCTGCAGTCTGAGAGCGAAGTGCTCTGTTAGGAACATATGGAAAAATCAGATCTCTGATGTTTGAGGGAGCTTGATTATTAAGGGCTTTATGTGTAAGACGGAGGATCTTAAATTCTATTCTAGATTTAACAGGGAGCCAATGAAGGGAAGCTAAAACAGGAGAAATGTGATCTATCTTTTTAATATTCATCAAAACTCTTGCTGCAGCATTTTGGATCAACTGAAGGCTTTTAATGATGAGTTCATGAATCATGAGTTATTTCAGTATATTTGATTACCAGCACCTGGCTGCTGCTGCCGTATATACAGTTTTATTGTGTATTTCTTATACACGATTGTCACATGATTGGTCTGATATTTGGAGTAGTGACCCAGATTTTATCAGTGCCTGCCAGGTATTTTATCACACATGTGACAATGAAATGCTTTTTGTTGAGCAGCAAAGTTGTGAGGCTATGAATATCCAAGAGAAAAGGAAGTTGATGGGCCATGAAGGATATTTTTTGCACAGTTTTTATAAAATAAACATAATCAGGTTCCATGGACTTTGTTTTTATTATCATGCACTTGGGAATTACTATTTAATTAGTTATTTTTTTCTTTTTACAAACTGATAGAAATTTATATGGAAATGATAATTTTACTTTATGTTGATGAAAGTCCAGTCTGTAAGCAAAGTTATTTGATCAGTGGTTGGTTAAGTCTAAAAGCTCATCTAGCTTTTTGACCAGCAGGTAATTGGAGCCATGTTCTAATCCAGTAGGGGTTGTGGCATCCCCACATGATTTAGTTCCTCAACTCATTATTTGTATTTTAGTTGGTGCCAGTAAGATTAAAGCCAGTTTGGTCAACTTTTAATTCTAATATCAATGCATAGCTAATTTTAACTGGTTTATAATTTTTCAACTAAAAACCTCTCTTTATTTTGGAGTATAAATGCAACATTTTCTATCTAAGAGCTGCAGCTGCTTTAACAGTTTTGTATTTTTTTTATTATGCTGTGTATCTAATGCTGAAATTTCAGCTTCAAACGAGTAAACAAGATTTTAGTAACTGAATAAAAAAAAATAAAACACAAAATCCAGTATTAAACACTTACGGTAACCTTCTTATTGTTTTTTCACATCTCAAGATAAGCAAGTCTACATGACGGTGGCAGTGGACCTGGTGGTGACCGAAGTGGTGGAACCGGTTCGCTTTCTGTTAGAAACCCTCGTCAGGGTCTATCCATCAAACGAGCGCTTCTGGTACTTCAGCCGGAAGACCTTCAGCGAAACGTTCTACCTCAAACTGCTACAGGTTTGTTTGTTTAGAACTATTACTGCTCAGAATCCCCTTACTAGTTGATGCTTTATACATTCGTATATTCTGATTTAATATTTTGGCTGATGGACCTATGCGACATGTGGGTGTGTATGATTCACTGGCTGTAAAATGCTTTGTGTGTCAGTGGGGGGAAAAAGGTGTTGAGACATGAAGAAACCCTTCATCATCATCATTTATTATTTTTTCGGTTATGGCACATCACTAAAGTATTCATATTCATTGCTTTCTTGAAGCTGTCTGTTTAGGGGCGTTGCGTGGCATAGCGGTAGAGTGGGCGCCCCATACCCAGAGACTACAGGTCCTCGATGTGGTTCTCTCGGAATTCCTGACCTCTGAACCTGTGCTGCATGTCTTCCCGCCCTTCTCTCTCCCATTTCCACTATCAATCCATTATCAGATAAAGGCCACTAGGGCCGACAAAAAAAAAATATCTCTGTTTAATATCTCCATGAGAGTAAATCACAAAAATAACACAGATTACCTTGTGATCTTTGAATTTTGAAATGTTTGTATTTCTCCAGACACTGATTTTGCTGCATTAACTAAAAGTACATGCTACTGGTAATTTTTTGTCTGGAATGATTTATTAACCTTTAGTAATAATATAGAGCAGTAATGTTTGTGTTGTAGCAGAGCCAATGCATTTAGGCATTATTAAATATTTATAAAGCCAACATGTGCAGGTCAGCTCAGCTTATTGAATCTCAGTCCAGGCCTCTGGCTATGAAGCTGTCAACCATATTGCTATTAGTTTTTTATTTTTTGCAGTGCTATTAAGGTCAATTTAGGTTTATTGACCTTTTTCAGAAATGGTGTCATGGGGCTAGAACAGTCCAGATTGTGTTAATTCTAACACAATCTATGCTCCCTAGACAGGTAATATTGGTTTGAATTTCAGCTTGGAGGGTAAGCATTGTGACGAAGAAGTCAACAGAGCAGATTGGAAATATGTGTAGTGCTTCAATTGTTCTTAAATTAACAATTGTTAACCCTTATGTATATTAAGCATTCTTAGCTCAAGGTATTTAGGAGTAATGTAAAGTAACAAAACTGGAACATAGAAACAGATTAAACCACCAAAGTAAACCAGAATTTTAAAATATTTTTTCTAGTCTTCCTATGGCTTTATGATCAGCCTTCCTGTTATCCGTTTTAAGACTTGCTCTCTCCTAAACTGATTGAACCAAGGTTGTCTTGGAAATGTCAGAAAAACTACAGTTTCCTCCCTGACATGCCACTGAGACCGAAAATGGCTAACTGGCGGTCGTCTTTCCTCAGTAACGACATCCACACCAAAGAGTGTTGTTACGAGCATTTTATTCTGGTGTTTTCAATGTTCAAAAAAGGTCAGGTGTTCCTATTTTTGACTGGTAAAGCAAGTGTATTTGTATGGCACATTTCAGCAATAAGGCAAAGTGCTTTATATCATGAAATTATAAAACAAAAAAAAGAAGTGGCACATGAGCAGTCAGGGCCAGTCAAGCTGAAAATCATCTGATTTCAATTATTGGCTGATTTCTTCACATCCCTAAAATGATTTAAAATATAAAAAATGAGGTGAAGCAGCTTTCACCTTCAGAATTTAGGGAAAAGGACAAATACTTTCAAATGTATGTTTTAAAAAACATAACTATTTTTTTTAAATGCCAACAAAAGAGTCTTTATCTTTTGTTTATTTTTGCAGACACCCAACCCTTGACCTTTTGATTTACCTCCCAACTTGTTTGACTAACAATTGCTCAGGCAAGGGCGTGATTACTTCCTTCCCCACCGACACGAACACATACAGCCTGAGCAGTTTTCTGCAGGTGCTTCAACATATCGTTAAGCCATGAGCATCCTCTTCTCTGTTTAAAAAGCAAATCTTTTAGTTGGCCACAGGGACCTGGCGAATCAGTGAGGTGTGGGGAAGCTTTGGATTGTGAAAGCTAATAAGAGGCTCTGTCTCATTATTTGCTTTTGGGTAATTAACAGCAGCGCTTTGACTCGTTTGCCTGATTGCTTCTCTTGTTATCTCCTTGGTAAATGGAAGGGTGCTGGGCTGGTTCTGTGGTTCCAAGCTAATTAAAAGATAATATTGTGTAGAGGTTTTCACTGAAGATGACAATCAGAGGTGATGCTAACACAATAAATATGCAATCCTTTTGCCTTATTTTGGAAAGGAAAACATTATTATGAAGTACCATTGACCTGTCCGTTAATCCCTAGGAATTGTTTACCTAACTACTGGCTCTTTTAAGCAAGCCTGTCAGTGCTAAAAGGTATTTCCTTTATTTTAATTCAATGTATTTTAAAGGTTAAGTTCTGTAAAATTCAAATTCGAGGGAATTTTGCATTATTCTAAAGCCGTAATAAGCCAAAATACCTCAAATATCTGCAGGAATTAAATTCCTGTTCCATCTGCACTCTGAAATGAGGGGAGAAAAACAAAAGTCCTCTAAAAGGTGTCTGTTTACTTTCAGAGTAAAGCTAACAACTGATGCCTTGAAAAGCAGAAATATCTGTTTAACTTAAAAACATTTTATAAGCAATGTTTTTCAGCATCTTTTATGTTGTTGCATATTTAGTCATGTCCTTGTTACTAAGCTAAGCCAAAAAAGGCACGAACATATACCCCATATGTTTGCTCACCTTCATTGTCCTAATGATAAAATCCTTGTCACTTTTAAAGCCTTAAAATGCCTTTAATCAAAAAGCACCTCAAACTTATTGTCATGGTTTATATTCTATTTTCCAGTGAGTTTCACAGATGCGGTCTTCTGTCCTATTTCTGTCTAAAATTTTAGAGTTTCCTTTTTGTCTAACTTATTGCACATTAAACAATTTGCTACATCTGGTTATGTTTGACAATTATTTCATTCTAGGTTTTTGTTTTGTTGTGAACATCAATGGGATTTAGCTCCTCTTATCCTTCCTGTGAAGTTGTTAAGAGCGGTGCTGAAAAAAAATCAGGTTATTTCCTTTTTATTCTGCTATTATTGGAGAATCATAGTCATTCATAGATTGCCTCTAGATAGTGTCCCATTCATGTTCAGCTAAAAAAAATATCAAACTTCCTTGTCATTGTGGAAGATGCATAAACGAGGTTTAAAAAATATCATTCATAGAAGTGATTTCTGAAATATTTTGGCATGCAAAAACTACTTCGACTCAACTATATTTGATATTTCAGAAATTTTTAACTCATTGGTAGCCTATGTTTTGGTTGGTAAAGGATTTAGTGGAGAACCATCTCAGAGCTTCGAACTGTGACCAGTTTGGTCATACGCGTGACTAAAAGTCTGTGAAATGTTTTACACTTGGTTGCTTTAGTGTGTCAAAGATTTCCCATGTTTTCCCATGGGTGTTTTTCTGTCTGTTCAGCATGCAGAAAGAAGGAACCTGTGAGTTAAGTCTTCAGCCCCCACCTATTGCCTCCGCCCGGTCTATTTGCAACCAATGCTAAGTGTTTGAGCCAGATTTGCTTTCTTTTTTACGGTTTGAGTTGAATTATGATTATGATATAGTGTTTTGTTAACAGATCGTTTGGTGTGGTTATGTTACATTTGTTTATATTCAGACTTTCTTGCTTTAATATTATTGTGGATTTACTCTCCTATTAGTGCTGCATGGAGGTGTGCGTGCCTGAACCCGCCCACCAGCAAACAGGTGACTGCAGCACCTGTTTTATGGGTTCAATCTAATATGGAGCGCAGTCTGTTTGTGAAAGTGATTTTGTCCTACTAAGTCTGTTAGCATTTAGTTGTTGTTTTAAGAATGGTCCTTTTATATTTCCTGTGGGAGCATTTTATTTTGTCTGTGTGTGCCTGTTTATCATAAAACAAATTTTGAAATGTATCAGTCTGCACAGAAAAAAACAAAAATGTGTCTATTGATGCTGTAATATCGTGTTAATAAATCTGTGGAAGAGTTTTGTGCACATAAATGATATTGCTCTGCACCAGTACAACCAGTGCTAAATGTTTGTCAGAAGCTTTGGATCTTCCTTTGGTACACTTATAATTTTAGCATATTTCTGCTTCAAAATCCATGTCAAATTTGTTTTTTTGTTTTTTTTAATCTGTGTGAATAATTTATGTGGTTATTATTCTAATCTCTTGAAGAGGCTGCAGCAAACCAAAGCAAATGATTTCCTCCAGTTTCTGCAGATTATTATTTCTTTTCAGAAATAGGCCAGGCTGGATATCTTTGGCTATTATGAGTTGTCAGCTCTGACTTGAGTTAGTCATTAGATGCCATGTGAGTGGGCGGATCAATGCCGGCCATTGATCTTTTTTTTTTTTTCTCCAGGTGGAGAAGATGGGCACTAGCACCAAAGTGATTGAATAGACTAGAAATAAACATCAGCTGCCTGTGACACAGAAGGTCAAATCTGAGAGTGTCTTTCTTCACTTGTACATTTCTTATTGCCTTAAGATACATTTAAGACCCATTATAGGACAAAGCTTAGCTAATTTTAGTTTTCAGCTTCAGAGAAGAACATGTTGTATTGAGTAGGATTCTTCATAAACTTATGTTGTGTGATGGCAGCTTAAAACTTTAACATTGTTTTAGTAGAATAATTGTGATTTTCCTTTTTTTCTCATGCCTCCTAAATATATTAATAAAAAACACATAGCAACTGCAACTACCTGACAAGGTTCAGTCAGTTTAGACTTGCTTCCAGTATATGATGGTTGATTTTAGGCCGTGTTGTTAATCTTCTTCATGTGCACTACCTTGCCATTAATTTTTTTTTTTTTTTAAACCCAACAGAACAAAATGTCTAGTACCCAGATATGACCTTCCTGGTCAAGTTTATCTGCAAAATATTTGTCTCCCATAGACAGAGATATATAATAAACCCTTTCATGGTAAAACACAGTGTCCCCCATATTTGTTAAAACCTCAGCTTTGTCCAGTCTGGTTTCCGTGCTCACCACAGCACTGAGACTGCCCTCGTCAAAGTTTTCAATGACATTCGCATAAATACAGACTGTGGTAGAACCACAGTGCTGGTTCTGTTGGACCTCAGTGCAGCATTTGACACTGTTGATCATCATATACTATTAGAACGACTGGAGAGCTGGGTTGGACTCTCCGGTACAGTACTTGGCTGGTTTGAGTCTTAACTTAAGAACAGGGACTTCTTTGTTTCAATAGGAAACTTTTCATCAGAACGAACAGAAATCACATGTGGGGTGCCCCAGGGCTCCATCTTAGTGCCCCTCCTATTTAATATCTACATGCTCCCACTAGCCCAGATTATAACAACCAACACGATTAGCTACCATAACTATGCAGATGATACTCAGCTTTACATTGCGATGTCGCCAGGTGACTTTGAACCTATCCAAACCCTAAGTAAATGCATCTAGCAAATCAATGAATGGATGTGCCATAACTTTCTCCAGCTGAATAGAAACAAAACAGAAGTAATTACTTTTGGACCTAAAGAGGAACGATCAAGAGTCAGCACACAGCTTCAGTTAATACTGCTAGAAACTACTGATCAGGCACGGAATTTAGGTGTAGTAATGGACTCAGACCTGAACCTCCAGGGTCACATAAAGGCAATAACAAGATCAGCGTTCTATCACCTGAAGAACATTTCTAGGATTAAAGATATGATGTCGCAACAGGACCTCGAAAAACTCATCCATGCGTTTATCTTTAGTCGGATTGATTACTGCAACAGATTCTTCACAGGTCTGCTTAAAAAAATCAATTGGACAGCTGCAGCTGATCCAGAACACTGCTGCTCGTGTTCCTCACTAGAACCAGGAAAGTAGAGCACATCACACCAGTTCTAAAGTCCTTACACTGGCTCCCTGTAGCTCAGAGAATAGACTTCAAAATACTTTTACTAGTTTATAAATCAGTAAATGGCTTAGCACCAAAGTATATTAAAGATATGCTGTTACTATACCACCCCACCAGACCACTGAGGTCCTCTAATTACAGTGTACTCAACATCCCTAGAATTAGAACCAAACACGGAGAAGCAGTTTTCAGTTTCTATGCTCCTCTAATCTGGAACAAACTTCCAGAAAACTGCAAAGCTGCTGAAACACTGAGTTCTTTTAAATCAGAACTAAAATCGTATCTGTTTAGAGCTGCATTTGAGTAATGTTTTCATATATTATGTTTTGTTTATGTTTCTTGCTGTTTAATGCCTTGAAGTATCTGTGTGTGCTTCTTCCTTTATTGCTGTTTTTACTTTATATGCATTGTCTGTGTTTTAATGCTGTTTTTATTTTACCTCTAATCATGTACAGCACCTTGAATCACCTTGTTGTTGAAAGTGTGCTATACAAATATAATTGCCTTGCCTTCCCTTGCCTTTAGCTCACAAAAAAGTGTTGCAGTTCCCTAATAGGAACTTTTTTCCCCCATCCTTAACATTATTTTTACTCTGTGACAAGATAAACATCCATCCTCATCCACCTTGTTTGTCACAGTTCTAGTTGTTTTATGATCATATTTATTATTAGGGATGTCCCGATCACATTTTTTTGCAACCCGAGTCAAGTCAGAGTCATTTGATTTTAAATATCTGCCGATACAGAGTCCCGATCCGATTCTTCCGCATTACATTAAAATAATCAAAAGGAAAAGGACAACACATCCAAGTTGTCCTTTTAAGTTTTTAAAAAATTATTTATATGATGCTATACCGTGTGTGAATTCCTAAAGTATTGCACATACAAGGTCACACGTGAATAAAACTTGAGTTGACCCATTGTTCAGTAAAGCTTAGCAGTGACATCGGACAAACTCCATATGTTCGTGTGGTAACCCAAAAAACAGACACCTTTGATGCAAGAACTAGCAGGTCGTCACGTAGCTTGTTGTGAATGCCCGGCAGAGCTGTGTCTGTAAAGTGGTGATGAGAAGGCATCTCATAGCGTGGCTTCAGGTGCTCCGGGAGACTGCGAAATCCGACGTTTGCAGCCATAAATAGCGGCTCGTCATCCAGTATGATCAGTCCAGCTGTCTTGGTTATGATATTTTTTACCTTTTCGCTGTCCTTAGGCAATTTCTCCTTGTTTTATTTACGTATCTTTCAGTGTCTGCTGGCTCAATGTTTTTTGTCAGGGTGCCATTCAGTTTCGCAGTGTTGAATGCAGCTCAGTCTTTTCCACCAAGTAAAATACCCAATTTGCACACATTACATGTGGCTACTGCACTGCTTTAGCTGATCAGCTTAAAATAGGTCCAAGCTGCAGACGTTTTTGATCTACTGAGGCGACACGTTTGCCCTGCAATAGCCTACTAGTTAGCAGCTCACTACTGTGTTGTCTCAATTCCCCGCCTGCCGTAAATTGTGTGACATTACGGTATTTTTATTGTCCGTGCAACAGTGAATATTGATGTAGTGGAACTTGTTGAAATTAAAAATAAGCCACTGTCAATCCGTTTCACAATCTCTGTCTCAGGAAGAATTTAAAACGTCATGCTTGTTGTTTTATGAGGTTATACTAGATCATTTTCACCTGATTCCGATCATTTAAAAATTACGTGATCGGGCCTGATTTCTGATCATGAGATCGGATCAAGGCAAGGCAAGGCAATTTTATTTGTATAGCACACTTTCAACAGCAGGGCAATTCAAGGTGCTTTACATGATTTGGTGATTTAAAAGAAACACATAAAAGAAACACACATTATACATGATACACAATAAAGCAAGAGAAAAATAAAAAAAAGCAAGAGAGCATGAACACATTTCATACATATAACATCAAGCATTTACTCAAAGGCAATTCTAAACAGATGGGTTTTTAGTCTCGATTTAAAGCAGTTCAGAGTTTCAGCAGCTCTACACTCGTCAGGAAGTCTGTTCCAGATAAGGGGAGCATAGAAACTGAAAGCTGCTTCTCCATGTTTAGTTCTGAGTCTAGGGATGTTTAGTAGGCTAGAGTTGGAGGACCTGAGTGGTCTTGGTGGTTGGTACCATGACAACAGGTCTTCAACATATTTTGGTGCTAAGCCATGTAATGATTTATAAACTAGTAAAAGTATTTTAAAGTCTATTCTCTGAGCTACAGGGAGCCAGTGTAAGGACTTTAGAACGGGGGTGATGTGCTCTACTTTCCTGGTTCCAGTGAGGACGCGAGCGGCAGCGTTCTGGATCAGCTGCAGCTGTCTGATTGACTTTTTAGGCAGACCTATCAAGATGCTGTTGCAGTAATCAATCCGACTAAAGATAAACGCATGGATGAGTTTTTCTAGGTCGTGTTGCAAAATCAGTCCTTTAATCCTAGAAATGTTCTTCAGGTGATAGAACGCTGACCTTGTTATTGCCTTTATGTGACCCTGGAGGTTCAGGTCTGAGTCCATTACTACACCTAGGTTACGAACCTGATCAGTAGTTTCTAGCTGTATTAATTGAAGCTGTGTGCTGACTCTTGATCGTTCCTCCTTGGGTCCAAAAATAATCACTTCAGTTTTGTTTCTATTCAGCTGGAGAAAGTTATGGCACATCCATCCATTTATTTGGTCAATGCATTGATTTAGGGTTTGAATGGGTTCAGAGTCACCTGGTGACATTGTAATGTAGAGCTGAGTGTCATCCGCGTAGTTATGGTAGCTAATGTTATTGGTCGCTATAATCTTGCCTAGTGGGAGCATGAAGATATTAAATAAGAGGGGCCCCAGGATGGAGCCCTGGGGCACCCCACATGTGATTTCTGTTCGTTCTGATGAAAAGTTTCCTATTGAAACATAGAAGTCCCTGTTCTTTAGGTAAGACTCGAACCAGCCAAGTACTGTACCAGAGAGTCCGACCCAGCTCTCCAGTCGTTCCAATAAAATATCATGATCAACAGTGTCAAATGCTGCACTGAGGTCCAACAGAACCAGCACTGTGGTTCTTCCACAGTCTGTATTTATGCAGATGTCATTAAATACTTTGAGGAGGACAGTCTCGGTGCTGTGGTGAGCGCGGAAACCAGACTGAAAAGCATCAAAACGGTTTGTCGTTGTTATGAAGCCATTTAACTGCTGAAACACAGCTTTTTCAATATTCTTACTGATGAATGGGAGATTAGAGATTGGCCTGTAGTTCTGCATTAACGTGTTGTCCAGATTTTTCTTCTTTAGCAGTGGTTTAATAACTGCTGTTTTTAAAGCCTGAGGGAAGACACCTGATAGCAGTGATGAGTTCACTATTTGATAAAGATCAGAACCAATAACAGGAAGAACTTTCTTTAGAAAAGCTGTGGGTAGGATATCAAGACAGCAGGAGGAGGAGCTTAATTGGATAATGATTTTTTTCAAGGCTGTTCTGGTTTAATTCGTGGAATTCAGACATTTTCTCTACATTATTGTTGATTGGGGATGGCACTGGTTGTGGGTTCGATATTGAGGTACAGATTGACCGTCTAATTGTTAGAATCTTTTCAGTGAAAAAGCTGGCAAATTCATTGCAGGCCCTGGTAGAGTTTAGTTCTGGGGCTACTGTCACTAAAGGATTAGTTAGTCTTTCCACTGTTGCAAATAGAGTCCGTGCGTTATTAATGTTTCTGTTGATGATTTCAGAAAAGAACGATTCCCTAGCATCTTTTATAGTTAGCTGATATCTATTCAGTCTCTCTTTGTAGATCTCATAGTGAACCTGGAGTCGAGTTTTCCGCCATTTTCTCTCGGCTCGTCGACACTCTCTTTTTTCACAACGTACCAGTGGATTACTTGTCCACGGAGACTTCTTTCTACCTGAGACTACTTTCACTTTAGTTGGAGCAATGGAATCCATGATGTCCATGAAAATCCATGATTTTCGCAAGGAAATTATCTACCAACTTATTTACTGAGTTTGAGTTGGGAGATGAGGGGGATGTGGTGGAAGGATAAATACGTTTAAAGGTTTCTACTGAACTGTCCCCTAGAAAACGCTTTTTTATAGTGGTCTTACTTTGGCTGGGTAATTTAGCAGAGATGGTACTTTGAAAGAAAACACAGAAATGGTCAGATAATGCAATATTAATTACAGAGATGTCAGAAATATTTAAACCTTTGCTGATAATTAGGTCCAGAGTGTGTCCTTTATTGTGTGTTGGTTGTTTGACATGCTGGGTCAGGCCGTAGATGTGGAGAGTATCATCTAATGTTTTTGCTTGTCTATCTTGGGGGTTGTCGGTATGGATGTTAAAGTCCCCCACGATGATTAGTTGGTCATAGTCGATACATATTACAGAAAGAAGGTCATTGAAGTCATTAAAGAAGTTAGAAGTTCTGGTGGTTTATATAAACTTAGAAATAACGCTTTGTTAGGCTCATTTATCTGGGTGGCTAGGTATTCAAAAGATTCAAACGCGCCCAGAGTTACCTTTTTAAAGTTCATTGAGTTGTGAAAGATGGTGGCTACACCTCCGCCTCGTCTGTGTTTTCTGCTCTCGCTTAAGAAATTATAATTTGGAGGACTGGATTCTATTAATGAAGTTGTTTCGTTATTTTCATCTAGCCAAGTTTCTGATAAAAAAAGGGCGTGTAAATTATGCTTAGTGATGAAGTCATTGATAAGAAAAGACTTTCCGGATAGAGATCTAATGTTTAATAAAGCTAACTTAAGTATTGTGATGACGGGCAGCTGACCCTTCCGACAGGTTATCAATTTGAGATTTTGTTTAATATGAGAGCGTGTGGTTAACGGTTTATGTTTCCTGCTGCTGATAATCACTGATATAGCCTCAGGGGTGCCGGGTGACTTCTGGGAGACGGTAGGGGTGGATTTATTGCCCGGTTCCCTCAAATATCAGATATCTGTAATAATCAGTGGGGGGAAGCTCCCAGGCTTATGGACACTAGTCCCAGGCGTTTGGTGTAGTCTAAGTTTAGGTGTTAATTGTGTCCCAAGTTTGATTTGCTCATTCAGTCTGTCTGTAAAGTTTCTAAATGGAGACTCATTTGATGTGGCTGAGTCACAGGAAGATGAAGACTTAATCTCTGATGGTTGTTTATCTGTTCGGTCCTGTGGTGTCATCATGACTTGCTGTTTTTGTTCTCTGATATCCATGGGCGCCTCAAGGTCAGCTTTTGGGAGCAAGTGTTTTGCTTTCTGATGTTGATAAGAAAAAATGTTTGCTGCCAACAGCCTTACTCCGGACCTGTTCAAATAGCGCATTCCTGCTTTAAACAGATGATTAGCACTTCCAAATACTTTGAAATTATTAATAAATGTGAACGACTTCTCAGATGATTGTTTCTTCAACCATTTATGGAGCATGCGGAGTCTGCTAAATCTTTCATCATTCCCTTCAGGGACTGGTCCGCTGATGAGGATGTTTACGTTAAGTCCATCAAGTCTCTGTAGGAGATCAGAAAAGTCTCTCTTCAGAATCTCTGATTGTCTCATCGCGATATCTGCTGATCCTGCGTGAATGACAAGCTTTTCCAAAGCTGGATGTTGGTCCAAGATTTTAGGGATTTTTTCTGATATTTCTCTCACTGTATTTTTGTAGCAGCTATAAACTCTGGTATTCTTGCTACAAAAAGCCTCAATTCCATTAATTGATCCGTCTTGTATGATAACAGTCTTTGCCGGGGGCGCTCTTACTTTATGTGTCCGTTTGATGCGGCTGGGTTTCTCCTGGTGGCTTTGACTTGTCCCGGGGGATGCGTCATCTTTCGGGGAACTCAAGGCTGCGAATCTGTTTTTCAGCGGGATTCCAGGTGGAGAAATATCTCTTGTTTTTGGCTGAAACCTCTTTTGTTTACTTTTAGCAGAAGCGGCAGTTCTGGGTTCAGAAGTTTCTCTGTGTCGGAGTTTCTTTTGTTTTTTCTTCCTAGGAGAACAGGCTGGGGTTGATTTCATGCGTTTTAAAGCTGGCCAGTTTTCATTGTAGTGCGGAGTTCTGCCGCTCAGACGCCTGTAGGGAGTCTCTGTGACAAGGTTAGACCGATGTAACACTGGGCTGATAGGCTGTTCCCTGTTTGTATTCAACGGTAAAGTGTTTTCATTTTGTCCATAATCAGCGTGGAGATCAAAATTAATTTCCAGACGACGTAGCTTCGTTTCAATGCCCTCAATTCTGTGGAGCAGTTTTTCAAAATCCTCAGCTGAGCAAAAAGCCATGTTGATAAGTCCATAGAAAAGTAATCCAAGAAGAGATCTGGTCCAATACAGTAACTCCAGGGGCTGGGAAAATAAAGTAACTAAGAAAAGGTTAAGAAAGAAAACAAGAAAAGCAAACAGAAAATAAAATAAAAGAAAATAAGTGAACGGATCTGGAGAGAGACAGAGAGCAGCTGCTCCTCCTTCAGCAGACAAAGACAAAGATCAGGACATCCCTATTTATTATTGCTTTGACTATGGGTATGGTTGAGGTGAGAAGCAATTTTCTTGTTGCCATTTGCTGAATCCTGTTGAACCGCAAACATCTTTAGTGGCATGTTCTCTTGTCTTTCCTATGTCATAAAGTGATGGGTGAGGAGAAATGGGCAATACTCGCATTGTATTTATACCCCAAACAGGAAGTCATAGAGTGTTACATAAACATTCTCCGACACTCTGAAAAATAGTTTGCTGACAAAACCAGCTTTGAGAGTTCTCTTAGAAGTGTTCAATGTTTAATAAGGTCTCCTTGGCTGAAATCACTAAAACAGGTTCCTCTACAATTATATGGGGCGGCGATGGCTCAGGATGTCGGTGTATGTCCTGTAATGGTGGGTTGCCAGTTTGAACCCCCAACCTGTCCGTCAAAGTCACTTTACCGTTGTGTCTATAGGCCACAGACCACACCTGCTTTGCGTGCTGGTGGTGGTCAGAGGGCCCGGTGGCACCGACTGAGTAGCCTCACTTCTGTCAGTGCGCTCTAGGACAGCTGAGGCCACAGTGTGGCTTACCTCCATCAGTGTATGAATGGGTAAATGACTGATTGTAGTGTAAAGCGCTTTGGAGTCCTCGGACTTGATAAAGCCCCATACAACTGCAGCCCATTTACCATTTTTAAAAGAGCATGATTTTCTATGCGTTTGTTTTTGCAGCAGGCCCCTGACCGAGTGATTCAGAGTGATGCCGTATATGAAGTGGTGAGCCTGCAGAGGGAGGCAGAAAGAATCAGTGAAGGAAGAGAGCAGGTCACCTCCCCTAATGAGGAAGATGTCGATGAAGGTATGGTCCTTTTTATTATTTTTGTCCAGTTTTCTTTATTTTCTGCCTTTTCATTTGGTGAAGTAGCAATTCTAGCCTTCCCGATTGCTGCCCATCAGTGGCAAACAATCATCCTACTAGGAAAACAAACATAACTTCACAATAACTTGTCCTTCATAGTGAGATTGAAAATTGCAAACACATAAAAGCACTCGCTTAACAAATTTGTTGTTCTTCAGTACTAAGGAGAAAGCATGTTTACTTTCCTAAGCACAATAAAAGAAGAGTGATTCACCAATGTGTTGTGGAATCGACGATTCTCTTCTCCTATTATTACCTCTGCCAAGGAGGTTATGTTTTCGCCAAGGTTTGTTTTTGTCTGTCTGTCTGTCTATTAGCAAGATAATTCAAAAAGATATAGAGAGATTTTGATTAAATTTCCAGGACCTGTCTGCAGTGGGACCAGGAGCAAGTGATTAGAATTTGGGGGTGATCCGAAAATTGCCATTACCGAAAAAGTGATTTTTGTGAATAACTATTGAACTAATAATGATACCTGTGTAAATCCAGCTACTAAAGGTATTTTATCTTCATCAAGGAATCTAAAAAATTTATAATTGGATCACAACACTAGCTTCGTTGGCGGAGGTCTGCGCTCTCCGACTGCTTTTCTAGTTTTGCTTTCTGCGTATTTTATAAAACCTTTTAAATTGGGCTTCATCTTGCAAGTTTTTGTTTTCTACTGAGCACCTTCGATCTCTGTCCTTCTGCAGGAAAGCTTTGGTACAAACCCTTTTGTACACTTAAGTGACAGAGATTCATCAACAGCAAAGCTTAATTCTGTTAGACAAGCAAACACTGGCTGGGAAGCCAACATGTTCACGCATGAGTTGGACATTGTCGATGCTGGCGTATGATGTGTTGCTTTGTTCACAGCAGTGAGCTGCGGTTCCAATCCAGGGGGGGACAGCAGTTATATGTGTGATTCTGCACGCTTCTGAATGTGTCCATGTGTCAAGCAGAGCCCGACCCGATCCTGTTAAGGCCTTCAATGCTGCTGTGTCGACAACATCAAAGAGGCTCCATATGCTGCTGTTGTTGGGAGAACTAAACGGCCTCCTTCAGCCAAGGACACCAGAGCCATTTGTTCATATTTCTGTTAAATTTCAGTGCCACTAATGAACCAAAAACACAATTAATAGATAAAGGAAGGTTTCTCTCTTCCTAGTTTTATTTTTGATTGCATATTTAGGTTAAGCCCAAAATTACTAACAGATTTTGGAATTGCACAGTCAATCCTAAATTGAATCTGTAGAGTGAACTAAAGATTAGGGTGAAGGCTAAGAGACCGTCTAACCTCAAGGCCTCCTTCAGATGAATCATTACAAATAACAGCAGAAACAAACAAAAAGCTGATCAGCAGCTATAATGAGCACTTCATGGCTGTAATGTCAGTAAAGGTTTTTCTTTCATTCTTAAAAAAGGTATCAAAAATTCCCATCATGCCAATTTTAATCAAATCTGGATTAAAATAAGTTTTTTCAATAATTATATTCCTTATACAACGTATTTTAAGAAATATCTTTCTCATTTCCTTTCAGAAGCCGAGTTCCTAGTTAAAGGGACATGATTTTAAATGTAAATCTGTTCAAGGAGAAGAACATTGTTCAATTCCTAACCGTTTGTGTTGATGCACTTTGCACAAATATATAAACACAATTCAAACAAAACAGTTGCTTGTATCATTTGTATCATAACATGTTATTTTATCTATTACCAACTATATTTTTTTATGTAATTTTTGTTATTTCAATTTTAAGGCATATTTCTGCCTTTCTACCACTTCAATACTGATGCCCTGAAAATTTCCCCACTTTGGGACAAGCAAAGGTTTCTTCTACAGTAGTCTAGTCTGATCAAAAGCATAAATTGGACATACCTTTTTTTTTTCTTCCTTCTTGAATCATCTGTCCAGTGGCACAAACAGGCCATCTGGCATTAACCCACCTCCGCCTGAAAGGAGCGATCCATCAACTTTTTCTCTTGAGAAAGTTGGTGAATCTTTAAACTTGACCCATTTGCCAGACTTGATATTTCACCACCAGCAACAACCGTCTTTGCCGAAGGAATGAAGGCAAAACAGCAGCAATATTAACAGCCCCATATAGACTCTAGAGGTTCCCAAACATGACCCAGTTTCAGGCACTCCACCACAGGCTACATGCTGCAGGTGTCTTGAGGTTATCATTCAGACTGCACGCTATATGATAGTACTGATTTTAATAGATGTTTATTTAGCAACTGTGTTTTTGTGTACATATGTGAGCATATACTTGTATATCCATAAAGGACATTTCTACCCAGCTTTCTGACTGAAATAATTTGGAGTTCCTTGCGAAAGTATTAATACACTTTTATTTTTTTACAACCACAACCATACATCTTTTAACTGGATTTTCTGTGATTGACCGACCTAAATTAGAGAATGCTTGCAAACTGGAAGGAATATTGCATTAGATTGTACATCTTGGTGTAATTGAAATATGTATTCCGCCTTCCTCAGTCA